>VBSK01000237.1:0-600000 GCA_006112555.1 Tuber indicum
TCTTCACGCTTTGTTCTAAGTAATTTCCTTACTTCTATCTTCGCTCCGCCTCGGTAGCGTTCCTTTCGCACCACGATGGTCCTTCGATGCCTTTGATTCTGGGGGAGATATCTGAGTTCGCTCAGTAGTTCCTGGGGTCTTTGGTGTTGAGGTTCTGTTGTTTTGGCGGTTTCGCCTTGTGGTTACTTGTTTTCGCCTCCTCGTCGTTGTTTGATTCTCACGATGATTTCGCTTCGAGCCTTCTCGTTTTTTGCGTCTACCAGCCCTCCTTCGGTAAAAAGACTTCGGCTTCTCTGTCTATCGTCTTCTCCTCGCAGAGTTTCGCGTTCGGGGGATGGGGGATTTGAACATTGCTGTGGGGGAAACACCCGTGTCGTTCTTTGGGCCAGCTCATGTTTCTTGTTGGGTTTTAACAGAGTCCTTAGTGTTCACGATACAAAACGCCCTTGGGTTAGACTGATGACCTTCCCAAGTATCACACGTCGTACCGATCGCATCATTCCTCAAGGGACGGGGGCCTCGCCGGCCCCGCCCTTCGTCTACTATCTTTACGGTCGGAATCCTACGATGTCGTTTATCACCGTTCCCTTGTTCTCGGTACAAGTGGCATTACGGTGGTTCAGTCAGGCGTCACCTCTTCGCTTACGTGGGGATGGCTTTGACCTTGACCCTGAATCTTTTGCCTCCTGGTGCGGATGAACTTCTGCCCGGGGTGGTGTGGGGCGATTGGATGCCGGGCCACGCTTGGTCTAGTGCAGCAGGGTCGGTGTGGTTACGGATGGTGGTTGGCGGTCACACCCATTGCAAGTGGGGCCTACCTTCCGTTTGTCTCTTTCCTATCCTGGTACCCCCCCTCTCTGAGGCGTCAGTTTGGGCACCTTTCGTCAGTCTACGGTGCGGCCCTTTGGGGCCCACATTGGGGGGCCTCCGGGTTCCCTGTTTTCCCGCTTACTTCTTGAATTTCGGTTCGGGTGGCTGGGCTGTGGCCGGCGTCTTGGATGCTGGCGCGTATGTTTTGGCCCGGGCTTGTCCTGGTGGCCCCCCCTCGGCTACACGGTGCTGGGGGAGGGGACTCTGACGGTGCGGCCAAGACCAGTGGCTGCCTGGCGGGGTCAGGTATCGGCTGTCCTGTGGCTGTCGGGCGGTTGATCTGCCTGAGGGGCTGAGGGGGCTGGATGGGAACTGCGGTGCCTGGTGTGTGGGGCTTGGGGGGGGCTGACTTGGCGGGGAGACGCCTGCGAGCACCGGTCGGGCCCTGCGTCAGGTTGGGCGAGGTCTAATTAAGTGTTTCCAGACGGCTTGGGCTGTTAAGGTTAAGCTGCTGAGTGCTGCAAAGCTTCCTGTCGGACCGGCTGGCTGATGGCCACCTGTGCGGATAGTGGGTTGTGACCTCTGGGTTGGACTTGTTTGGGTCTTGCGTGCTGGGTTCTGTGGGGCTTGTTTGGTTTCTTTGGCTTGGTTGCGGGCACGGCGGGCGGAGGCATGGCACCATGGGTGGGAGATAGGCCCTACTGACCTTCTCGGTCTGTCACCACCTCTATGTATTTCTTTTGTTTATTTGTGTTTTGTTTGGGGTTACGGGCAGCGGGTACAGGTCCTCCTCACCGTTACGCCTTCGGAGGCACTCGGCAAAGTGGGTTCATAGGGTCGACGGCCTGGCATGCGGATGCGAGCTGTGGACATGTTGGTCGCGGCCTCTCTGCCTTGGTGCCGCCTGTGTTGTTGTTGTGTTGTTGGTTTTCTACTGTGGGGAGGGTTTGCGGGACGGTATTCAGACCGGGCGGTAGTGGATTTTTTTTTTTGTACGGGGAACCTTGAGGACTGGTACCTTGCTCGGCTTCGCTACGCGAGGAGGTCTTGTGGCTTCGGCTACTCGGCTTGGTTGGGGCGGCCATACCAGAGGGTCTACGGTGTCGCTTCGGGGAGGACTTTCTTTACCGTTGATGGCTTTGTATTTAGTGTTCGTGTTGTGGGCATGGCGCGGGCATGTTTGAGGTACGGGGCTGGAGGTTGGTTTGTTCGTAGCTAGTGGTAGTTCCGGTTCGCGTTAACCCTGTGCCGGCGGGGACTTGTCGTATGCCGGAGTCGGCGGTACAAGTATAAATAAATTAGATTGAATGTTCTAAGTAATTTCCTTACTTCTATCTTCGCTCCGCCTCGGTAGCGTTCCTTTCGCACCACGATGGTCCTTCGATGCCTTTGATTCTGGGGGAGATATCTGAGTTCGCTCAGTAGTTCCTGGGGTCTTTGGTGTTGAGGTTCTGTTGTTTGGTGGCGGTTTCGCGTTGTGGTTACTTGTTTTCGCCTCCTCGTTGTTGTTTGATTCTCACGATGATTTCGCTTCGAGCCTTCTCACCTTTGGCGTCTACGAGCCCTCCTTCGGTAAAAAGACTTCGGCTTCTCTGTCAGCTCGTCTACTCTCCCAGAGTTTCGCGTTCGGAGGATGGGGGATTTGAACATTGCTGTGGGGAAAACACCCGTGTCGTTCTTTGGGCCAGCTCATGTTTCTTGTTGGGTTTTAACAGAGTCCTTAGTGTTCACGATACAAAACGCCCTTGGGTTAGGCTGATGACCTTCCCAAGTATCAACACGTCGTACCGGTCGCATCATTCCTTAAGGGACGGGGGCCTCGCCCCCCGCCCTTCGTCTACTATTCTCACGTTCGGAATCCTACGATGTCGTTTATCACCGTTCCCTTGTTCTCGGTACAAGTGGCATTACGGTGGTTCAGTCAGGCGTCACCTCCTCTCGCTCTACGTGGGGATGGCTTTGACCCTGAAATCTCTTACCTCCTGGTGCGGATGAACTTCTGCCCGGGGTGGTGTGGGGCGATTGGTTGCCGGGCCACGCTTGGTCTAGTGCAGGGTCGGTGGTGTGGTTACGGATGGTGGTTGGCGGTCACACCCATTGCAAGTGGGGCCTACCTTCTGTTTGTCTCGTTTCCTATCCTGGTACCCGCCCTCTCTGAAGCGTCAGTTTGGGCACCTTTCGTCAGTCTACGGTGTGGCCCTTTGGGGCCCACATTGGGGGGCCTCCGGGTTCCCTGGGTTTTCCTCTCGGCTTGCTTGGATTTCGGTTCGGGCGGGCTGGGACTGTGGCCGGCGTCTTTGAGTGCTGGCGCATATGTTGTGGCCCCGGGTTCGTCCTGGTGGCCCCCCTCGGCTACATGGTGCTGGGGGTTGGGACTCTGCTGCGCGGCCAAGATCAGTGGCTGCCTGGTGGGGTCAGGTATCGGCTGTCCTGTTGCTGTCGGGCGGTTGATCTGCCTGAGGGGCTGAGGGGGCTGGATGGGAACTGCGATGCCTGGTGTGTGGGGCTTGGGGGGAGCTGACTTGGCGGGGAGAGGCACCTGCGAGCACCGGTCGGGCCTGCATCAGGTTGGGCGAGGTCTAATTAAGCGTTTCCGGCTGGACCGGGCTGCTAAGGTCAAGCTGCTGAGTGCTGTAAAGCTTCCTGGTGGACCGGCTGGCTGATGGCCACCTGTGCGGATAGTGGGTTGCGACCTCTGGGTTGGACTTGTTTGGGCTTTGCGTGCTGGGTTTTGTGGGGCTTGTTTGGTTTCTTTGGTTTGGTTGTGGGTACGGCGGGCGGGGGCATGGCACCACGGGTAGGAGATAGGCCCTACTGACCTTCTCGGTCTGTTACCACCTCTATGTATTTCTTTTGTTTATTTGTGTTTTGTTTGGAGTTACAGGTAGCGGGTACAGGTCCTCCTCACCGTTACGCTCTCCGGAGGCACTTGGAAAAGTGGATTCATAGGGTCGACGGCCTGGCATGCGGATGCGAGTTGAGGACATGTTGGTCGCGACCTCTCTGCCTTGGTGCTGCCTGTGTTGATCAATTGTTGTTGGTTTTTTACTGTGGAGGAGGGTTTGCGGGACGGTATTCAGACCGGGCGGTAGTGGATTTTTGTTTTTGTACGGGGAACTTGGGGGACTGGTACCTTGCTCGGCTTCGGCTGTTTGGCTTGGTTTGGCCCATACCAGAGGGTCTACGGTGTCGCTTCGAGGAGGACTTTCTTTGCTGTTGATGGTTTTGTACTTAGTGTTCGTGTTGTGGGCATGGCGTGGGCATGTTTGAGGTTCGGGGCTGGAGGTTTGGATTGTTCGTAGTTAGTGGTAGTTCCGGTTTGCGTTAACCCTGTGCCGGCGGGGACTTGTCGTATGCCGGAGTCGGCGGTACAAGTATAAATAAATTAGATTGAATGTTCTAAGTAATTTCCTATACTTCTATCTTCGGTCCGCCTTGGTAGCGAGCTTCAACCTCACGCAACGCACTTTCGCCTACTCACGATAACTTCATCGATACGATCTATCGTTTCCATCTTTGTTTGTCGGGAGGTTGGGTGATAGAATAGTTGTTCTCGCTTAAGAAGGTGTTCCAGAGGGAGATATGCGTGGTTGATCCCGGTAGTCTCTGGACACAGGCTTGAGTGAGGATGGCGACTTCGTCTGCCTCCTCCTCCTCGGACTCTGTCCCCAACTCGCGGATGTCGTCCCCCGTTCGGTTCGACTCCAACCCCTCCTCCTCGTTTGAGACGGCTCGCGTCGCCTTGTCTCTCGCGCCCGTTTCTGAGGCTATCCGTGGCCTCATTCCTACGACTACACGGTCCTATACTGCGCCTGGCGGGGATTACGGTTTTCTGTCCTTCACCCATGAACATGGCTGCCCCAACGCGGTGAACCCGGCGTTGGATGATTTGGTGAGGGGGTCGGTTGCCGCAACCGCCCTTGTCACGATGAAAGAGGTGTAGTCTTTTGTGAAGGCTTGCCTGTTTGGGAAGGGCTGTCTAGCCACCTGTGGCTTGGACAACGCCTCTACCACAGGCCTCTTCAATCGGTTCAACTCCGATCACGGTTCGGTGTACACACCGACCGTGCCCACCCCCGCTCCCCCCACTGACTCGCAGGTTATCATCCCGGAGTCGTCCCTCCTCCCGCCGGCCAAGCAAGGCTCGACCTCTACCACGGTTGAGGCCAGCTCATCCTCCGCCTCTCCCTCCACCCATCGAGCGGCGTTCGATAGGATAGTGGCTCGGGATCGCGCTAAGCGAGCCTCCACTACCTCGACGCCATCTTTCCTGTCCGGGCTGTCTTCTGGAGAAAAGGCCCTCTAAACCACCGGGAAGTTCAAGCTGGACGACCCTGCCGATGAGGACTATGCCCCTCTGGCAAAGAGAACACTACGCTGTGCCCGCTCCTCCTCCCCCCGCAAACGTACCGTCCCGGCCCCCAGTCCCTTCTTTGAGCCCCGGTTCATGAAGGCGATTGATGTTGAAGAAGGTCGGAAGAAACAGATTGTCCCGGATGAGGAATTTTCCCATCTCCTGGATACCCACCGGATGCGCCTGGCCCCCCCTGTGCTAGTTCCTTCCACCATTGAGGATTCCCCCCCCTCG
The DNA here is from genome assembly GCA_006112555.1 of Tuber indicum. Taxonomy (NCBI): domain Eukaryota; kingdom Fungi; phylum Ascomycota; class Pezizomycetes; order Pezizales; family Tuberaceae; genus Tuber; species Tuber indicum. The sequence continues at coordinate 5,399 of VBSK01000237.1, forward strand.
TCCCCCCCTTTGCTGACCACTCGGGAAGTAGTGCCCTCGGCGGAGCTAATTATTCGGGACACCCCTAAGGCCCTGGAGGAAGGACGGAACTCAGAAGCGACCGGTATGGGCGACAGCATTCACGCCCCCAGTCTTCTGGGTACGCCTGTCCCTGGCTCGTCCCCTCCTGACTGCGATTCTCTGCCTCCTACGTCGCCTGAGGGTATTTTAGAAGGATCCCTGGGCATCCCTCGCAGCACAAGCACACCCTTGGAAGTGCCTTTGCCGGAAGCCCAGCCAGAGGATGCTGACAGAGCCGTGGCTAGGCTGACCAGATTATGGCCGAGGTAGATAAAATAATGGCGCCGGTAGATCCCCCTCCCCCGCTCCCAGGTCTGGTAGTATTGTGGGGTCCATGTTGGAGGGCCTTGAAGATATCCGGTCCGGGAACACCCAGCCCCTTCTGTCGCCTCTTCCCAGTGCGGACGGGTCCGAGGAACCCGACACCGTAGAAGACGTCCAGACTTGGATGAAAGACGAGATTGTGGAAACGGTCCCCATTATGTGGGTGGGGCGTCGATTTCATCGCTTGGAAAATGCGGTCCGGACCTTGACGGAGATAGTTGGTCGGCAGGAGGAGGAGATTGCCACCTTGAAGGGTAGGTTGGCCCCCCGCCGTCGTTCCCCCTCTGTGACTCCTGAGTCCTCGGGGACTACCGCTATTCCCGCTCCTCATCAGAGGGGTCTACTGAAGTCCCTATTAAGGGCCAGGGTGCTACTCCGGTGGCCCCTGCTACTAAAGCATCCTTCGTGGACATGGTGAAGAAGATGGCACACGTGCCCAAACCCGCCGTCCCATTGAAGGACCTGACGGTTCCGGTTCGGTCTATGTCGGCGGCCTCCTCCCACAGCACCAGCAGTGGCAGCTCTTCCAGTGATGGGGGGGTAGTCCTGAAGATGGGGAAAGCTGCGGAGGAGAAGAAACTGAGCTGGGTAGATGAGGAGGAGAAGGAGGATGGAAAGAAGAGGGAGAGGAAGAGAGGTAGGCGCCTGAGTGGTGCTGCCAGGAGGAGAAGAAAGATGGCGGCTCAGGCCGGCCAGGAAGCATCGGCGACCCCGGCCAAGACTCAGGGGAAGACTGCTACTGATGGACAGGCTACACCCTCCGCTGCTGCCGCCCCAGTACCCACGGTGCAAACCCTTTCGTCAGGGCCAGGCGCCATCAGGAGGATCTACAACGTGGTGCCTAACTTGATCCCTCGCAACGGCCCTCCTCGCAGCGCCAGTCAGCAGGGGCCACCACCAAAACCGGCTCCACCCCAGTCCTCGCCTACCCCAGATGCCAGGGGAAGGCACATCACAATGCGGTTCGCCACCCGCAAGGAAGTGGCCCTGCCAGAAGGTGTGACAATCGAGGCCATCCGGGCCCGCATCAATGTCACCTTGTCCAACTCGCCAAAAATTAGGGGCACTTGCCCTTACGTTCGTGCTGGACATATTCGGAACGAGATTGGGTGCATCTTCCTCACCCTGGCGGCACACTCTGCTGCTGAACTTGGAGATCGTCTTGACAGAGCCCGGTTGGCGCTGTTAAAGGAGCTTTCACTCCCGGAATTTGTTTTCCAAAAGGATGTGAAGAAGGTGAAGATCATGGTTACGGGAGTTCCTCTTTCCGATACTGGCCGTGGCTCCATCTGGAAGGTTGACGGATGGATTGGGGAACAGGCTTCGGATGGCCTGCGCACTGACTTGGAGCTAGGAAATCCTGGTATCGTTACCGTGTCCCACCCTGACATCATGGGATCCATCCACGCTATGAGGTAGGCCAACGCCGTGTCATGCGGGATTCGCTTTGTGGTGGAAGAAAACGAGGCGGCCAGTGCTGCTTTGGAGGCTGGGAGGATCTTCCTTCGGGGAGGTACCTGGAATGTTAGGATGTTCACTGAGCACCGTACGGCAAAGGTTTGTGGTAAATGTTTGCAGGTGGGCCACTTTCAGGCCACCTGTGCCCTCCCTTCCCAGTGTCGTTTTTGCTACGGGGAGCATTTGTCCCGAGAGCACATGTGTAAGGCGTTGGAATGCCCTGGGGGCGTTGGTGAAGCATGCGGACACACTCGCAGGAGGTGTTGGTTGTGTGATAGGACCGACCACTTTGCTGGGTACGAAAAGTGTCCTGCCTTGAAAGCTGACTGTAGGACTCAGGTATCCTCCCCACCCACGACGACGACTTCCGCTGCCGCAGCCTCGTCATCCGAGGTTCTCAACGCTACGGATAAGGGGCCTGAGAGGAGAAGACGGCCACGGCGCCGGAGCAGAGGACGGTCACCGACTCATAGGGTAGTGGAAGTGAGTAGTGATGAGGAAGAGGAGGCTGTCCCGCGGAAAAAGTCTGCCAAGGCTAAGGGTAAGGAGCCTCAACGACACCCCCCTTCCCCCTCCCCCAAGCACGGTATTTTGAAGAAGAAGAAACCCATTCCCAAGAGGGGCGATACCATGTGGTTCGCCCAGGATTCTGAGGGTTTTTTAAGCGACTTTGGCCCCTGTGGCCCGAGCGGATCTGTTGAGGCCCCCTTTAATGCGTATCACGGCGATAGCATTGAACGTGGAGAGGAGTGGCAGGAATCGGGCGCTGGCGTTTGATTTGTTTTCCTTTGTTGATTTATTTTTTGTTTTGGAACCTCCGGTTGATTCGGGGGGACAACATGTGCCGGTGGAGGTTGATGGTTGGGATTAGTTTTCCTTTGTTGTTGGGTCAGGGGTGGAGGTGTTTGTGCGCTCGCATTTGTGCGGATTGTTTGATGTTGTTGGGCATAAGGGCGCTTGTGCTCAGGTTGGGTTTTGGGAGAAGGGTGAGAAGAGGGTGCTAGCGGGCGTCTACATCCCACCTACACACACCAAGGCCGAATATCAGTCAGGGCTGGAGGACGTTGGGGAACCGGATATCGCGTTTGGTGATTTTAATGCCAGACATCGCGACTGGGACCCACGGGCGGAGATGGCCAGGCAGGAACATTGCGGGAGGTGGTTGCGGGAATGGATGGCGCCACGGCTGCTGAACATGACTCCTCCTGATCGACCAACGTTCCGCGACATATCAATGATTGATCTCTGCGTATACCAACGGCCATACCTACAGCACCGATACCTCGATGTGGTTGGTTGCGAACATGCCGCCCAGACTATCCGACTCCATGTGGACCTACCTGACAATCTTATGAGAAGGAGGCCTGCTTGGAAGAAGGCGGTGTGGGGAAAGGTTGGGAAGGAGCTGGATACCCTGAAAGAGGTGGATGGTGGGCAGTTGTGGGGAGGAGTGAGAAGTGTGGTGGACGCACTCCCACGGGCTTCCGTTGGCAGAGGCCGGTGCGAGTGGTGGACACCTGAGTTGGAAAGGATGAGGCTGGACGTGGCTCGGCTGAAAAGATACTCCAAGCGCACGGTGGAGCGGACGGAGGACTTCAGGCTGGCAAGGTGTGTCTACCGGGCTTCCCTGTTCAGGGCTCGTTTCGACCACATTAGGACCAAACTGGCGGAAAGCAAGGACCCCGACATCTTCAGGCTGGCAAGAAAGTTGGAAGCCAAACGCACGCTGCCCTCGATATTGCGGTCAGACGGCTCCTTGGCTACCATGCACGCCGAGATCAGTGACCTGATTGCACAACAACTTGATCCTGGTAATCCCGCCCGGTGGACTGAAAGTGAGATTGAGATGGATGATGCCCAGGAAATGGAAACGGCGCTGGCGAGATCTCCCATAAACACGGGCCCTGGCGAAGACGATATCGGCTATCCCTTCCTGAGGTTTTGGAAGAGGAGGGATGCCACGACACTGCACCGCCACGTTGACTATGGGCTGCGACATGACATTCCGGACTGGCATAGGGCTGAGGTGGTGCTCATACCCAAGCTCGACAAGCCGCGGTATGATGTTGTCAAATCCTGGCGCATGATACACCTGCTCCCGACCACGGCCAAGGTGGCGGAGAGGGTGGTGTTGCTCCGGCTGGCCGCTTGTTTGGACCTCGGTGAGACACAGTTTGGCTCCCGCAGGAGGCGGGGTGTCCACGATGCCATGGCGGTTATTCAGGAATTCCTCCGCCATAATGAGGGATACAAGCGTCTGATCTTGTCGATGGACGTGGAGGGAGGGTTCGACAATATCGACATCAACCTCCTGTCGGATTTCCTGGTGGCCCGAGGATGCCCTCCCAACCTGTGTCAATGGGTTCGGAGATGGACAGGTTGTCGGTCTATTCGCTTCCGGTTCAATGGGTGTGTTTCCCGGGTATACCATGTTAGCAAGGGGGTCCCCCAGGGGTCACCACTCTCCCCCTTTCTGTTCGGCGCATACGTGGCTGACATTTTCACACCACGGATGCGGTACTCTCCCCTGGTGTCCGGTATTTGGTGGCCTCATATGTCGATGACGGGGTTATCATGGTTGCAGCTGACTCTTTTGATGCTGCCCGATACCATGCTGGGGAATTGTTGCGCGACTGTGACCGTATTGCGCGAGACAGGGGAATGGGGTTTAGTGCGTTGAAGACGCAGTGGATTGGGTTTGGTGATAGGGCGTGGGAGGGAATGGAGTTGTTGGGAGAAATGGTGTTGCCGTCGGAGGACCTGCGGGTGCTTGGATATAGGTTCAATGTATTTCTTAACTTTTCTTCTCACGTACGTTATTGGTTGGATAGGGGGTTGGGTGTGAGGAGGAGGATTGCGGCGCTGGGAAGGAGGTTTGGGAGTGTTGGGGGGCTGGGAGCATGGGAGACTTACCGTTTGGTGCAAGCGGCCTACCTTCCGACCGTTTATTACGGACTTGAGTTTGTAACCGACTACCCGTTGTATGTGAAGCAGATTCAGGTCCACGTCAACGACTGCCTCCGCTCCATGTTCCGGACCCCAATGAAGCTGGCTAATAACGTTCTGCTGGCAGAATATGGGGTCACGCCTGTCGCTATTCAGGGCAGGTACCTATAACGGAGGTGCTACAGCCGGTTCATCAATTACCGGTATTGCGAGGATCATCCCTAGTTCGGGCAGATCAGGCTGGACTGGAAGGAGGAAGGCATGGTGGCCCACCGACAGCACTCGGACAAAGTGCTTTCCTACCATCCCACGGTTGCGATCGGGAAGGGGAAAGAAGCCACGGCCCTCAGACACGCCGGAGAAGTCAAGGAGCTCAGTAGCGGTTCGGATCTGGTGGTATACACTGACGGGTCCAAGATGGCCGAGGGTGCGGGTATCGCTTGGGCTGTGTTCGCACGAGGGGCCTCGCTTAGGACAGGAGGGTGTTCAGTGCCACCATCCTGGAGCATCGTCGAATGCGAGCTGTTTGCCGTGGTCTGTGCCCTACGGGACGTCAGTGGTATGTGTAAGGGACGAGTGGTACACGTGTTTTTGGACTGCGTCCCCGCCCTGCTTCTGATTGAGAATATGTTGCCCGAGGGGGACTCGGCTGAGATGTGGGAAGTCATGGCGCCTTTGATGGAGGCTGTACGTCCACGCCTTGGTTGGGTTCCGGGACACATGGGCATCCAGGGCAATGAGCTGGTCGACAGGAAGGCCAAAGAAAGCACGCGCCTGCTGCTGCAGCCATTCCGGTGGGAAGGGGTCAGCTTTGGTATAGGGCACGCTGCGTTGGCCCGTGAGTTGAGGAAGGAGGAATGGGAGGCTTGGCATGTCAATGAAGGCCATGGGTATTATGCTCGTAGGCCTAAGGCCCCCAGACACCTTCGCGGACTGACAAGGATGGATTCCTATGTGTTGACTAGGATTCGCAGTGGGACTGGCCTGGTCGGACACAACCAGTGTGAAGGGGGTGAGGAGAGGCATCACTGGACTTCTTGCCAACGGTCCAGTTGGAAACGGCCGGCGACGGAGGACTTGTTCAAGGACTCGGCGATCGCGGGGTGGAAGGACTGGTGGTTAGAGCACGGGTGGCTGGGACTGGGGATCCCGCGTCATGTCAGGGAGGTGGATGGGGAGTTGGTGGTCGCAGGTAACCCGTTTGATGGTACACTGACGGTGGAGAGGGATGGGAGACGAGTGTGCATAGGGACGCCCGATACGTGTCTGCGGTGCGAGAAGAAACATCCTGGGGGGGAGCGCATACTTCCGAGTAAGCATCTTCCCACCAAGTGGTTCTTCCTTCCGAACTCAGTTGCTACCCGCTGTCCGAGTTGCGACATGGCGATTACTTATCAAGGCACCTCCACACGGCCCTCCTTCTCTGCTCACTTCGATAACAACCCGGGCTGCCCCTTGGCGAGCCTCGATCAATTTTGGCAGCGGCACTGGTTTGACTGGGACGACCTTGCGCTTTCCTTGCGGACGGCCGTCGTACTCAAGTGGGCGGGGCTATTTGGGTTTATCGAGCAGGAACGGTGCCCCTTTTGCGATCAGCGGCGGGTTGTGGGAAAAGTTAATAGGATGGGGGAGCACTATTGGAAGAAGCGAGGATGTTGGGACAGACTGTATGTTTCCTTTGTTGAGTATGTTGATGAGATTGTGTTGGAGGCGGAGTGATTGTGTTGGTTTGTTGTTGGTGGATGGGTTGCGGGAAGGGGAAGACGCGTTAATCCGGGATGTTGCTGGTCGACATGAGCGCCCGTGAGCCCCTTAGGTAGTGATTTTTGGATTTATGTTTGGGTGGAGCGGTTGCGGGACGGGATTGCGCCTGTGGTAGTGTATTTTAGTTTGTGATTTTTGGGGCGCGGGGGAGACTTGTCGTATGCCGGAGTCGGCGGTACAAGTATAAATAAATTAGATTGAATGTTCTAAGTAATTTCCTTACTTCTATCTTCGCTCCGCCTCGGTAGTGAATCTATAGTGTCAGGCCAATCAGAGCCCTTGATGTCTATCTCACGATAGTTTCAAGTCTTTAAGCTTCTATCACGATAGTTGCTTTCCTTCCTCCTACGATCGTTTGAAGAATCCAGGTTCTTCATCTCGCCTATCTACGACTTCCGCACTTTCGGCCTCGCCTCCTTACGGTCGCTATGGCTAAGTGAGCCTCTCCCCCCTCCACCGCGTCCGGCTTACGTTTGTCGGTGGTTCTGTCTCGTGCCGTCGAGAAGAACTTCGCCCGGGAGGCCGAAGTCTCTCGCCTTCGGCATCATATCTCTGTCCTTTCTAGGCGACTTCATCGCGCTGAGAAGGAGAATGCTGCCTTGTCGGCTGCCCAGGACTCTCAGGTCTCTTTCACTAAGGGCTTGGTTTCTACGATGGCTGGAGCTGAGGCTCCTACGGTTATTCCTTCGTCGCCTACTCCCTCGGTCGCTTCGGTTACTACGGTTGTTACAGTGGGAGATGGGCTTGACCCTGAGATTTCTCAGGGACTGGCAGAGGAGCTCCCCCGGGGCGTTGTTACTCCGGCGGTTATCCCACCACCACCCTCCTTGGAGGGTGGTGTGGGTGGACCCCCATCTGATTCGTCGGGTGTGGTGGTAGCGGCATCCTCTTCGGTGGGTGGGGTGGTGGCCCCTGTGGTGGCACCGGCTGCGGTGGCATCGCCTCCTTCGGGAGGTCAGGTGCCTGAGTCCTCTGTGGCTGAGCCCGTGGCTGGTCGGAGAAGCGCCTCTGGTGGCGCCCCTCGTGTGGCGGTGGGTGGTGTTGAGGGTGGCCCGTCCACCCCAGACCGTAGGCCTGCACCTGGGGGTGGGAAGAGGAGGAGAAGCAAGAAGCGCCGGGTCAAAGAAGACCAGACCTCACCTGTGCCACTTGTCCCCAGTTCTGATGAGTCGTCACCCTCGCTGGTGCGCGCCCGAGTGCGCCCGGTACCTCGTGGCCGCGGCGGGATAGTGCTGTCGGAGGCGGAGGCTGACTTGTGCCCTGGGGGCTGTCCTGACTCTGGATGTCAGGGGGCCCTTGTGGATGGCGTGGTCGGTGGCCGACGTGGGACGCGCTGTAGTTCTTGCGACGCGTTCCGGGTATTTGCCTATGACTGAGCCCTCTCGGCTAGGGAGACCTCGCTCAGTAAGTCGGCTTTCCTTTGGGACTTCGCGCTTTGGTTTTGGGTGTTTCTTTTGTTTTTGGGATTTTGGGTGGGTATTTGGCCGTAGCGGTCGGCTAGGGGTATCCCGAGATCATTGAGTGGGGGTACCGGGGTGGGTTTCTATTGTGGAGGAGGGATTACGGGGTCATATTTAGATGGCGGTAGTGATTTTGCTTTTTGTACGGGGAACTTGGGGGACTGGTACCTTGCTCGGCTTCGGCTACGCGAGGAGGTCTTGTGGCTTCGGCTGTTTGGCTTGGTTGGGCCCATACCAGAGGGTCTACGGTGTCGCTTCAGGGAGAATTTTCTTTACCGTTGATGGCTTTGTATTTAGTATTCGTGTTGGGGCATGGTGCGGGTATGTTTGAGGTACGGGGCTGGAGGTTTGGTTTGTTCGTAGTTAGTGGTAGTTCTGGTTCGCGTTAACCCTGTGCCGGCGGGGACCTGTCGTATGCCGGAGTCGGCGGTACAAGTATAAATAAATTAGATCGAATGTTCTAAGTAATTTCCTTACTTCTATCTTCGCTCCGCCTCGGTAGCGTTCCTTTCGCACCACGATGGTCCTTCGATGCCTTTGATTCTGGGGGAGATATCTGAGTTCGCTCAGTAGTTCCTGGGGTCTTTGGTGTTGAGGTTCTGTTGCTTGGCGGTTTTGCATTGTGGTTACTTGTTTTCGCCTCCTCATCATTGTTTGATTCTCACGATGATTTCGCTAAGAGCCACTTCACCTTTGGCGTCTACGAGTCCTCCTTCAGCAAAAAGTCTTCGGCTTCTCTGTCTGCTGTCTACTTGCAGAGTTTCGCGTTCGGGAGATGGGGGATTTGAACATTGCTGTGGGGGGAAACACCCGTGTCGTTCATTGGGCCAGCTCATGTTTCTTGTTGGGTTTTAACAGAGTCCTTAGTGTTCACGATACAAAACACCCTTGGGTTAGACTGATGACCTTCCCAAGTATCAACACGTCGTACCGGTCGCATCATTCCTTAAGGGACGGGGTCCTCGCCGGCCCCGCCCTTCGTCTACTACTCTCACGATTGGAATCCTACGATGTCGTTTATCACCGTTCCCTTGTTCTTGGTACAAGTGGCGTTACGGTGGTTCAGTCGGGCGTCATCTCTTCGCTTCTACGTGGGGATAGCTTTGACCCTGAAATCTTTTACCTCCACGGTGCGGGTGAACTTCTGCTCGGGGTGGTGTGGGGTGATTGGTTGCCAGGCCATGCTTGCTCTAGTGCTGGGGTCGGTGTGGTTACGGATGGTGGTTGGCGGTCACACCCATTGCAAGTGGGGTCTACCTTCTGATTTGTCTCGTTTCCTATCCTGGTACCCGCCTTCACTGAAGCGTCAATTTGGGCACCTTTCGTCAGTCTACGGTGTGGCCCTTTGGGGCCCACATTGGGGGGCCTGCGGGTTCCCTGGTTTTTCATCTCGACTTGACTGGACCTTGGTTCGGGCGGGTTGGGGCTGTGGCTGCTGCCTACTGGTGGTGGCCCTTTATGCTGTGGCTCTGGGTTCGTCCTGGTGGCCCCCCTCGGCTGTCGGTGCTGGGGGAAGGGGCTCTGCTTGTGTGGCCAAAACCACTGGCTGCTGGTGGGGTTGGGTATATGCTATCCTGTGGCTGTCGGGCGGTTGATCTGCCCGAGGGGCTGAGGGGGCTGGATGGGAGCTGCGGTGCCTGGTGTGTGGGGCTTGGGGGGGGCTGACCTGTCGGGGAGAGACGCCTGCGAGCACCGGTCGGGCCTGCGTCAGGTTGGGCGAGGTCTAATTAAGTGTTTCCAGCCGGCTTGGGCTGTTATGGTTAAGCTGCTGAGTGCTGCAAAGCTTCCTGTCGGCCTAGCCAGCTGATGGCCACCTGTGCGGATAGTGGGTTGTGACTTCTGGGTTGGACTTGTTTGGGTCTTGCGTGCTGGGTTCTGTGGGGCTTGTTTGGTTTCTTTGGCTTGGTTGCGGGTACGGCGGGTGGAGGCATGGCACCATGGGTAGGAGATAGGCCCTACTGACCTCTTCGGTCTGTCACCCACCACCTCTATGTATTTCCTTTGTTTATTGTTTTGTTTTGGGGTTACGGGCAGCGGGTACAGGTCCTCCTCACCATTACGCTCTTCGGAGGCACTTGGCAAAGTAGGTTCATAGGGTCGACGGCCTGGCATGCGGATGCGAGTTGTGCAGATGTTGGTCGCGACCTCTCTGCCTTGGTGCCGCCTGTGTTGATAAATTGTTGTTGGCTTTCTACTGTGGGGGAGGGATTGCGGGACGGTATTCAGGCCTGGCGGTAGTGCTTTTGTTTTTTGTACGGGGAACTTGCCTTTGTCGGACACCCTTTCGGCTTTTGGCTTCGTCCTGGGTCCTGCCTGTCGCCTGTGTATCTTGGTATTCGTGGGTTTGCCCCTCGTACTCCTTGTTCAGGAATGATGCGGACTTGCTACAAGGGCTGTGGTTGATTCCATACCAGAGGGATTTCGGATGCAGTGGCGAGGAGGACTTTCTTTATCGTTGATGGCTTTGTATTTAGTGTTCGTGTTGTGGGCATGGCGCGGGCATGTTTGAGGTACGGGGTTGGAGGTTTGGTTTGTTCGTAGTTAGTGGTAGTTCCGGTTTGCGCTAACCCTGTGCCGGCGGGAACTTGTCGTATGCCGGAGTCGGCGGTACAAGTATAAATAAATTAGATTGAATGTTCTAAGTAATTTCCTTACTTATTACTTTACGAATAAAACATCTTTACGCTCTTTAACATGTTTGCATATCCAATACATTTCTTAAGAGCCTACGAGACGGGAAGATATCTTACTCGAGATTTAACAGGCGTTATCCGATGAACGGTGATAACATAGATCAACGGATCTAAGAGCTGTTACATCTGATAAGATAGAAAAGAACAAGAGAAGTATCGTTGCCCGTCGCTATTAGTTAATCACAAGCCAGGAACGTTACAGTCTTGCCTCGAGCACCTTTCTTAGTTATATTTATTTAACAAAATTCCTTTTAAGACCCCATGTGGTCAGGGTAAAAAACCTTCCGGCGTTTGCTTGTCCACCGCAGGAAAACCTTTTCCTCATCCTCTTACTTCTGCCTGTCCTCGCATCTCTCGGTTGTCTCGATGAAATTCTTCGACTACTTCTTCAGCATTTTCCATGCCCGTGGCGGGTTTCCAAGTATTCTCATCTTCCGCACAGCCCTGCCATTTCACAAAATACCACAGCTCTCGTACCTGCTGGTAATGATTATTGACCCTTCGTCTATAGGTCCGTATCTCGCTACGGACAATTTTCTCTATTTCCCATTGCAAGTCTCCTTCAACCTCCTCTGGTTCTCTTGGAGGTTGTCTGCGCTCTGGATGAACAGACTCTCGATAAGGTTCAAGTAAGGATACGTGAAAGACAGGGTGAATGTTCCACCGGTCAGATATGTTTAGCTTAAACGCATGATTCCCTCTTTTGTCTAATATCTGGAACGGCCTATATAGTTTGGGCGCTAGCTTTTTTGACTTCCATCGGGTGCGTATGTTTTTTGTGTTTAGCATGACTTTATTGCCAACCTTGAACTCTGGCTGTCTTTTGGCTTTCCGATGGTAGTATTTAGACATTCCTTCTCTTGTGCTTTCTAACGAGCTCTTTGCTTGTTCGTGTATTGTCTTGATCCAGTTCGCGTATAGGGTTGCACCTGGGTTTTGAGCCTCTCGTTCTTTCATCCACTCTGTCTGGGGGTGGAAACCATAGCTTGCATAAAAAGGCGATATCCTGTGGGCGTTGATCGCAGAATTGTTGTACACGTGTTCTGCTAGCGGTAGCAACTGATACCAGTCGTCCTGATCGTAGTTGACAAAACTTCGAAGATATCCTTCCAGCACTTTGTTGGTTCTTTCTGTCTATCCATCCGTCTGTGGATGATACGCCGTCGACATTCGTCGCTTTATTTCCAATGCCTTGCACAGAGATTCCCAAAACTCCCCTGCAAACTTAGAGTCCATTTCCGAAATGATTTCCGTCGGTAAGCCATGTAGCTTCCAGGCTTCCCTTAAGAACACATTAGTGACATCTTTTACCGTGGCCCTAGTTTGTAATCCAAGAAAGTGTGCCATCTTCGTGAATCGATCCACAACTACCATAATTTGTGTACAATCTTGTGACTCTGGTAGTTGGGTTATAAAATCAACTGATATTGACGACCATGCCGTAAACGGGGTCTGTAGTGGCTGCAACAGCCCGTATTTCGCATGTCGTGGTGACTTGTTGTACTGACATTTATCACAAGACCGTACGTAGTCATTAATCCATTCGGTTAATCCCTTCCAGTAGAAATCTCTCATGATGATCTCAAGGATTTTTTCTTGTCCGAAGAGTCAGGCTATCTTTGCGTCATGGCATCCTTCGGCTATCTTGGTGTATAGGGCCTGGTTGTCCGGGACGAATAGTCGATTCTTATAGTATAGAAGCTCGTCGATTAGTGTCCAGTTCTTAGGAAATTCCTTTCCTTCATTTCGGAGCTTTGACAAGTCCTCTCGTCGTCTTAGCCAATCTCTATCTGACCGTGTGGCCTCAAGAAGCTGTTCGAGGAACTCAGGGTTAAACCTTTTCATAGTCTTTTGTCTTAGCATGGCGGTCGATATTAGTATTTTCTCTGGTATTTCCTCGATATCGTACCAGGATGAATTCTCAGCCGCCGATGCTTCTAATTGACATATGATGGGTTCTTATTCATTTAACTTCAAACTTCTTGTAGCGATGTCTGTACTTCCGAAACCTTTGTTTCCTCTTTTTGTCTCGTCTAGTTCATTGACCTCCATTAAATCGGATGTGTCGATTTTTTCCACAATAACCTGTGCCATTCTATCTCCTTCTCGGATTTGGCAATCAACATCTTTGTGGTTGTAAAGCAAGACTTTTAGTTCTCCCGTATAGTCAGCGTCTATTGTCCCAGTGCCAACCGAGATTCCAGAACGGACAGCAAGGCTGCTACGAGCTGCTGTTCATCGGTATGTCCCTATTGGTAAACCTATCGCTAACCCAGTATCGAGCAGTGCTTGTCCTTGCTTGGGGATAACGACATTGCTTATGGCGTAGAGGTCATGTCCGGCTGCCATTCTTGAACCTTTGGTAGGCAGTCTTGCCTTGTGGTTCAATCGTCTTATTCGGATATATTTATCCGAATAATTTGCTTCTGGCCACAATACCAGGTCTTCCTCATCTTTCCAACCCAATACTTCCTTTCCTAACCCATCTTCTTTTTCTTCCTGTAGTGCTAGCAGCATTACTTGGAAGTGTTCTGGTTTTAAAACGGTTTGCTCGCGATACATAGCTCTCTCCGCAGGACGGTCCTCCGGTGGTCTACTCAGGGCATCAGGCTTTCAGCCCTTACTCCCTGGTCGGTAAACGATTTTGAAGTTGTATTCTGCCAGTTTTTGCGCCCAACGAATCTGGCATCCGCTCCAAACCTTAGAAGTGGGGAAGTATTTTAGGTTCTGATGATCGGTGTAAACCGTCACAGGCTTCTCCGTACCTACTAAGTATTGCCTCCACTCTTTGAAAGCTTCCAAAATTGCAAGTAGTTCTTTGTCATGAATCTCGTAGTTTCGTTCTGCCGAGTTCAATTTCCGCGAGTGGAAGGCAACCGGATGTAATCTTTTTTCCACAAACTGTGACAAGACGCAGCCTAAGGCAAAGTCGCTTGCATCCGTTTCTACCACCGTTTCATGGTCTGGGTAGAATTGTTGTAGTATGGGCGCAGTTGTGAAGCGATGTTTTAGTTCTTTGAACGCTGCTTCTTGCTCTGCGCCCCAATGGAAATCCTTTGGATTTCCTTTTAGGGTTTCCGTTATAGGTTTGCATACTCCGGAAAACCCTTGTATGAACCGTCGGTAGAAGTTGGCAAATCCAATAAATATTTGAACTTCCTTAACCGACGCAGGTGACTTCCAACCCAGTACGGAGTCGACTTTCCTTGTGCTCATTGCTACCCCTTCGACAGATACCATATATCCCAAGAATTCTACTTCTTGTACATGAAAGACTGATTTCTTTAAGGATACAGCCAGTTGGTAGTCTATGAACCTTTGCAAGACCTGATTGACCAACTCAATGTGGCTTTTTTCATCCTTTGAATATATCAGAATGTCATCCAGATAGCAGACCACCCCGTAATCGAGGAACTCATGTAGGACTTGGTTCATCATGTCTTGGAAGGTTGCAGGAGCATTAACGAGCCCGAAAGGCATTACCTTGTACTTGTAGTGGCCATATCGAGTTCGGGAAGCCGTTTTCCATTCATCACCTTCTTTGACCCTTATCAGATGATAGCCGTCTTTCAAATCAAGCTTGGTGAAGATTTTAGCTCCAGCCACCCAATCTCTTAATTCCGACATTAACGGTAGCGGGTGTTTGTTTAAAACTGTGATACGGTTGAGGTTTCGGTAGTCCACCACTAACCGAAGCTTACCGTCCGGCTTCGGTACGAACAGCACTGGCACTCCAGCTGGAGACTTGCTTCTTGTGATCTTTCCTTGATCCATCATCATCTTGAGGTATTCTCGTAGGGCGGCAAGTTGCTTTTCTGATAAGGGACATATTGGACACCACGGTGCTTTCGTGTTGTCCTTTAGTTCGATTTCATGATCGAACGTCCTTCGGGGCGCCAATTTCTCGGCTGTCTCAGGCAAGAATAGGTCTTTGTGTTGCCAATATTCTTGAGGTAGTGATCCTAAGACTATACTGTCGGGACTTTCGCTTGTGCCAATTCTGCCAATATGGCCAGCATTTTCGTCAAAGACTACCGTCACATAGTATTCGAACATGTCGGCTATTCCCTCGTCTTACTCCACACATTTCTCGCAACATTTTGTGTCGAATGACCATCTTTTTGGGTCTTCAATGTGGGATATGGGATGTTCCTCATGCCACCACCCGAATGGTATGATCATCCCATACGATCCAAGTTCTACCATTTCGCAGGTTATCTCAGACAGATGTCTATTTCTTCCAATTTCTAACCATAAGGGATGGGTGTAGAACTTCCCTCCTGAGACTGCTGAGGTCCCATCAAATCCATAGATCTTGACCACGTCCGGCCGTTGTGTGAACGGCAATCGTTGTTCTTGTACCAATCTTTGATTGAGGACGAACACATTAGAGCCTGAGTCCAATAGGACTTTAATTTTTTGTTGCCTATAGTTTAAAAAGAGGTAGGCATCTCCCTCAGGGTAGGAATATCTTTTAGGTAAGGACGCATAAAGTTTGCGTCGTTGCGGCTGACCGCAATTATCTTCGGGCCTTCGCTTTGGCATTATGTAACAAGATGTTTGTTACCATGCCCACATGGTTTCGACCATTCAGGTCTCCTCAGACAAACTGATAGTTTCTTGGTATATCGGGCAGCCCACTACTAGCGGTCTTTACCTCCTGCCGAGGAGTTCCCATACCTTCCACTTTTTCCACCTGTGGAACCAAACTTGGGGGTCACTGCCATCGTCCAGATATCATGGGGACAAAAGCCGAGTACGTAGGGCTGGTCGGCTGTTCCTTTGATATCCTTCCCGGGCCTATTATCTACCCTCGCTTAACCATACACAGTGTCCTCATTTTATCGGGTGCCCGGCCGGTACCATCGTGGCACCTAAGAATTAATAGATAGAGGTGAGGTCTAGAGCTCTTGTACCTATTGGTTGAAGATATGCCTCGCTCGTCCCTCTATTTCTTTCATCTTAGCCTTACTGTCGCTTCCGTCAGTACGCTTGGTGCTGTCTGTTTCCTGTCTACGTTTTGGTCCTTATTGGAGACCTTTCTGATTCCAGGTCACGTGCCCGACTACCGTGACAAACATGTGTCCGGATCAATGGGGCTAAACATACGACTACTTTGAGAAGCATAGAGGCACCACCAATGTACCCATTATCCTTTGTTAATCCACTTGTCTCAGCAGGAGAGACGTGTGTACTCCCACTCAGGTCGTTCCGTATGGTTGCTATCCTCGCTTCGATCCTCTTGTGTAGTTGTTGATTTCGACTCCTAGAGACTATATGTCTACTGGACTACCCGAACACCGTCGTTGTCGGTACCCTTGTGAAGACTTATGTGATTTCTTCGTCTTCGCCTAACTCCCACAATCGGCTGGTGGTTCTAACCTGTCCAGCCTGCACGGGGCTTCGAGGAAGACTAGGTGGCTTGACAGAGCTTGCTCGATTTGGGCCCATTCATAGTGGCCTTCGGCTAACTGTGGCCACTGATACTTGAATATTCCCGTTGCACGTCTTATATGTGTGGTTCTTTTTTCCACATCTCGTGCAGTTGTTGTCCTTTTTTCTCGCATCAATAACGCTTTGCGAGATTCCTTGGTGTGCTTCAGACCAATTCGAATGTGTGATCTTAGCACTTTCTCCTAATTTTTTGGCCGGCCATTCCGACGTGTGGTCCTCCCGTTTCCTTTTCCGTGTGGGTCCTCCTCCTCCTTTTATGGAAGCCTTATCCCTTCGTGGCTTATTTGACTTATCTTCCTTTGAAGACCTGTCTTTTATTTCCTTTGAAGAGGTGTGTCGGGGATTACCTTCCTTCAGTAACTTTTTCCTGTACTGATGGTCTTCTTCTGCTCGGCTGGCTTCAACTACAATGTGTTTCCATTCCTCGTCTGTGTCGAACTTTTGGAAGGAGATGTGGGTGAGGATTTCTTCAGGCAAGTTCCTTTCGACTGTCTCTCTCCATGATTCACCGGTCATCTGAGCTTTGTTGTTCAGGTTATGCATGATTCGGAGGTAGGTCTAAATTTTGCCTTCATATTTCACTTCCTTCATGTCCCGCAGGGCTTGTCGGCCTTCTTGTAGTGGCGCAAAGGCCTTTCCAATTTTGTATGAGAAACGGGCCCAACTTCGAAAATTCCGGTTTTGGAGTTCGCCTTGTAGTCTATCCATTTTTCTGCGGTACCATATCGTATACGGGGTTACCACTTTTCCTTTGGTACGGTTCAAGGTGTATATGACCTGTTCTCGGTCATCTCTCCAAATATGGGGGTTGCGATCGAAGAAGTCAATACATTTTTGTAGTCAAATGTGCATGTCTTAGTGCTTTTCTCTCTCGAAATGTGGTGGTGCCTCCGCGGGTCGCTTCGTATTTACCGCGAAAGCTTCGGTCAGGACATTTGCCATGTCTGATTGTTCGGGAGTTAAACCCCTGCGGCGTCTATCCGCACCACCGCCCTTTTTTTTTTATTTTCAGCATCGTAATCGCTGCCATCATCGTCGCCATAGTCGTCATCACTAGGATATCCTCCTCCTTGTCCAGGTGGTGGAGTTGCGTCTGAGGTTCCTTCCCAACTAGATTGAGGTTTTGCAACTTGTTTACCCTTTTCTTGTCTAGTGGGTCTGGAATAATATTCCTCTTCGTCCTCTACCAATTCCATCCGTACACGCTTGCTAGCCTCCGGTTTTTCTTTCAGAGCTTCCTTCTTTCTGGAGGAAATGAGAAGTTCTTGGACCGATTTGCTTATTTTCTTGAATTTCCCCTGTTGAGACTTGAGTGACTCTCGAGTCATTTTTGCTTCTTTTTGGAAAAGCGCGTCTCTTTCTTTGAAGGCATTATTTACCTTCTGGTCCCGATCCTTCATTTCCTTCCTAACTTCTTCTACTGCTCGTTGTAGTAGAAGATCCTGTTCTAGCGTGGACTGATGTAACTGTGAGGTGACTCCTTTGTGATGTTCCTGTCTGGCAGCTTGTTGTGCCAGGTTTTCCGTGATTTCTCTTATTATCCTTTCTTGTAGAGACTTTACTTCGTTCTCTACCCCTTGACATTGTATCAATAGAACCCCTATGACCTGGTTATGGAGGTCCATTCCTTCGGCAATTTGGGTTTGAATATCAAACAGCCTGAGCGCGTTTTCCTGTTGAGCTCCCGTGAGCTGAGCGAACGCTATGTTTGCAGCGTCAATGGATGAAGTTATGTCCCTCCGGATATCCTTTAATACCACTCCTACTCTGGCAGCTAATCTTGCCAAGTTGGCCGCTTGATCCTGCGGTTTCGGAGTAGATGTGCGGGACGAGCGAGGGACGCTGGATGCCCATGATCCATCTCTTGGTGGACGCCTTAGCCCAGGGGGGAGTGATGATGGCTGACTCGGTACATTTTCACCTTCACTTCCGGTATTCACTGCATCTCTATCCTTTATTCTCTTGGGAGCTCCTCTACATGGTACTGGAGTTCCTGGACCTCCAGGTATCCACGGCGTCGATGGTTCTGTCATTCTTTCTCACCTACAGGGCGCTAAAGGAATCGTCTCCTGTAATAGTGTTCTGTCTTAGTGAGAGTTTGGGTGATTTCCAAGTCTCCACGCTAAAGGTATAGTAGGTGTGAAGCTACTAACAAGGGATCCCTCTTCACTGGTGTCCCAGTCGAGGAAGAGTTTCCAGACGAATTCTGGCCCGTACCAGGTTTCGTAAAGCCTTTGAAATTGTTCCTTCGTAGGAACTAGAGTTGGGTCAGTATATCACGAGGGAGCTTCTTCTTTCAGGAATGGTATTTCTGGAAGCTCTGGGGGACTAGATAACACTAGACAAATAGTAGGGAAGTGTATCTTGGTCGGCTGTTCGAATGTTGAATTGGTTCGGGAGAGTTCCCCAAGGGTATCTAAACTAACCGTATTTTCAATAGTTTCGTCGTGGGCGTGACGCGAACCCATGCGCTTACTTAGTGCAGAGTGGTGACCGACTTATTTAGTGAGCCTTGGTAACAAGGAGAACTAACAATATAGTGTTAGGCGGAAGTCGACTCTAACTATCTGTCAAGCAGACTTAGGCCTGAATCTTTCGTAATAAGCGGAGATTTGTCTAGGAAGGCTCGGTGTCGTTCTTTTCGTTTGTGACTACTAAGAACTCGCTTAAATCGATAGAGGAAATATTTTTATAAAGATTCGTAGGTAAAAGAATATTATATTGTTAAGGTCTCTTCTCCGGTACTTGTCTTTTCTAAAAGCTTGGGAGGCACTTCGATGTTTATATCCCGTGTCTGAGTGTTCGCGGACTACTTCTAATCCTCCTATTATAAAGTACCTTCCCCAAAATCGTACGCTACGTTTCATAATCTCAACAAGTGCAAACACCATTTGACCCTGAATTCTTGCACACCATCTTCGTCCTCATAAATTCTTTACCATCTTATCGTAGGATGGGTTATTATCCTCAAACGACTGGTCTTCGATTTATAGAACCGAATAGACTTCTGTCTGAAACTGCAGTCGTCTTGACTATCGTTCCAGTAGTCTCTTCCAATTTCACATAGTGGCCAGCATATGTGTCGGGCACCTAAGCATAATGCAGGCTTCGTAGACAGTGTGCCAACACCCTTATATCTACCGCCTATTAGGTCTTCTGAGTCTGAGCAGCTTCCCCTCAGTCCGCCTCGCCTCAAAGTGAATCACCTCTCGAGGGATCCCGTTTCCAGGACCAACCAACATAAAGCGGCCTTCAGATAGGTATTGGTGTCGTATCTATCCCCTATGGCCTCTGGGTCACTGTAGGAGTAGTTGTGGATTTTCGAACCGAAAATGTCCTGTTACTTTCGGCCCTAGTTAGGATGCCTAACTTTGAAGCCTAATAGCTCAATGCGCCTGTGCCAGATTTCCTCCGTTCTACTTCTCAGAGGTACCATTTTTTTTTTTTTATATCATATCTTCATTGTTTGGTTAAGGTACAAGAACGGGCATGCAGTGCTAGCTATGGCAGAAACAAAACCCAAAATCAAACAACTAACAAAAGAAAAAAACATATCCAGTTCCTCCGATGGCGTCCAATAACTGACGCAATGCCTACACAGGACTCATAAAGGAAACCTACTAACTAACTAGCATCATAACGGAAACAAATCAAAAACCTAAAACAACAAGCAATTGGGATCAAAGAGGAGACCTTCCACCACTTAGACCGTTTGGCGACCCAGCCAACGACAACCGAGGTGAGGCAGGAAGGGAAGGGGAGGGAGAGAGGGAGGGCAGGCGGGGGGCATATTGTGCATACATGTCGGGGGGGAAACCAGTCCTGGTAGGGGTGAGGTAATGACCGAGGCCAAGAAGCGCCGGGATAGAGGTCCACAGGGAGGAGTCAGGTCCGATATCCGTTATCCCCTGGAGGTGGCAACGGCGGGCAGCAGACTTGGTAGAACAAAGTAGGAGGGTGTGCGCGAATGTCTCATCCCCGTCCTCGCACCAGAGGCAGAGGGAGAGGGGTAGATGTCATGCCATGAGGGTTTGGCAGCTAGATAGCTTTTGCCGGCGCGCATCTGGTGGAGCCGGCCTGTAAGGAAACGCCCCAGGCCCATAAAGGGGTGCGGGCGTAGAGTGGGACCATAAAGGTAGTACGGCGGGGAAGGCGAGAGGAGGCGCCATGAGGTGAGGAGCTCCTCACGGCATCTGGCCTTGAGCGAAGCGTAGAGAGCAGGGGCCCCGAGCGGGGCTATCTGCAGGGGAGGCAGGAGGTGAGGATTTGCAGGAGGGAGGGGGTCACTACGGTTGCCAATGATGAAGTGAATGCAGTGGGCGACTGCATCAATGGGAAGGTGACGTCGGTTGAGCGGGGAGGGTAGTTTGGAGAACCATCTGAGGGGGGTGTAGTTGGGGCAAGCCCAAGGGCGGCGGCCTCGGACCAAACCAGGGAGACGGAGCGTGTCGGGTGCCGTGAAGGGGGATGTAGTTGGGATGGAGTGGTCTAGGCGAGCGGTCACCGGGTTGATTTCCGGTGGCAGGCAGACGAGGCAGACTGCCGCCAGGCGTTGGAGGTGCTTGATCAGGAGGTCGATTGGAGAGAGGGAGGCCTCACAGGGGAGAATAGCCGTGTTGGTGGAAGCGAAGCAGTTTGTAATCCACCTCTGCACCCAGTGCCAGAAGGCCCTCATCTTATCGAGCATCTTAGAATTGGGGGAGAGCAGATCGCTGCCGTAGAGAAGGATGGGCTGGACCAGGGAGGAGGCTAGACGGTAGCACAGATGTGGTGCAAGACCTTTGCCTGGCCGCGACAGGCGGTCTATCGTAGAGAGAGCAGCTTCAGACAGGGCGAGGCGCCTGGTGAAATGGGAGGAGGTGGCCCGGTCCAACGCAGGTGTTGCGGGTTCCAGCCCGTATCCCAGCCATTGGAGTACTTGGACCGGTTTGTAGGGGACGGAGTCCACCAAGACAGGGAGGGGGGATGGAGGACCCCTCTGTTGGGGGGTCCTCCAGTGCATTAGTTCTGTTTTGGGGAGGGAGAAGGCAACACCTATGCTCCTCCCCCTTGACGTGAGTGAGGACGCGACTGCCTGCAGTTTCTGGATGTTACGCATGTAGGATAGTGATGCCACTGTTATAGTGAAGTCGTCGACGTAGGAGAGGATTAAGCCGCTAGGGACCGGGAAGTAGACGGAGGAGATGTAGATCAGGAAAAGGAGAGGGGAGACAGGTGAACCATGAGGAGTGCCGACCTGGACTGGCGAGAGGACTTTAGGAGAACCTTGGTATAGGAGCCGGCAGTGCAGGCCGTGCAGGAAGGACCGGACCCACAAAATCAGGTAGGGCTGAACGGCTCTTTCCGGGAGTCTGCCACACAGGGCAGCTGAGTCGACGTTATCGAAACCTCCCTTGACGTCAAGGAAGAGTGTGGAGGAACAGAGGCCCATGCTGTGTGAAAGTCGGACCTCATGTGAGAGGGTAGCAAGGGCGTCGAAGGTGCCCATGCCAGATAGCGAACCACATTGGTTAGGGTGGACGAGGCCAAGGGCCCGAGCAACCGCGGCTAGCCTTACAGCCACCACGCGCTCCAGGATCTTGGAGAGGGTTTGGTGGAGGACTATAATGCGAAAGGGGGCTAGTGTATCATAGGAAGCCTTGCCCGGCTTATCAAGTACAATGCCGTTGGCTTGCTTGAGGGATGAGGGGTGAAAAACGGTGGAGGAGGGGGCCTAGGAGGGAGGTGAGGATCTTCGGGTTGGTGCCGTGGACTCTCTTCCAAACCGAGTACGGGATGTGGTCGGGGCCAGGGGCGGATGAGCTTGAGCTGGATGCTAGAGCCTTGGAGATCTCTTCTTTAGTGAGGACGTCAAGGTCACTAAAGGGGCGCAGGATGGTAGGAGGGGGGAAGGACTCTCTCGTGGGAAAGAAGTGTGTCAGGAGGGCGGTGTTGACGGCCAGGGGGGTGTCGGCGTCCGGGAAGGATGGAAACCTGTCAGGGGGGCGGCCTATTGCGAAGCGTTTTGCTGTCCATACAGTCTTCGGGGTTGCAGAGTAGAGGAAGTTGTCCCAGTGTTTTCGCTTCGCCTGCTTGATTGCCTTAAAGTAAGCATTGCGGGACGACCGGGCCTCAGCCCGGGAGTCCTCATTAGGAGCCCTGCGGGCACGACATGTAGCTGCGTGGAAGGAGATCCTGAGAGAGGAGAGGAGTGGCGACCACCAAGGCTTAGAGCGGGCCGACTTGCGACTGAGGGGGGTATGTAGGAGGAGAGTGGTGTGGAGGCGGTCAACATTGGTGTCGAAACAGGCCGTGGCAGAGGATAAGGGTTGGAGGGAGGGAGGTGGGGAAACAACAAATAATTTGAGGGCATCACCAAGGGCAGACCAATCGGTTTTAGTCCAGGCGGGCGTTGGGGCAGGGGGGCGTAGCAAAGGAGTGGAGAGTAAAATGCAAATTGGAACATGGTCAGAACCAGTGGAAGGGAGCGGGGTGGCCCACTCCTCAAACAGTTGGGCTGCCGCGCCGTTGGCAAAGGAAAGATCAAGAACGGAGGGCCTGCCCACAGAGGCAAAGGGAAAATAAGTAAACACACCAGGGGTATTAAGAAGGGAGAAAACATGTAAAGAAGCCAGTTGAAAATAAGGAACTGACGTTCTGGGATGGACAGATGAGATGACCCGTAATGGGTCCGAAAGAGGGTGGTGGAGGTTGAAGTCTCCTATAACAAAAACGGGAAAACTTAAATTAGGGAAGTATAACTTAGGAGAAATAATTCGTGTATGGGTGGAGACGCCTTGGGAGTTGTACACATTGTACACCCGAAGGCGAGTTTGTGAGGAGGAACAAAAGCCTGCATCGGAGAACAAGTCAACCGCCATCACGTTGGTAGACTGGCCCACCCATACCGGCAGAAGGGAAACAACTTCAAGAAAAGACAGGAGAGCGTAGCAGGCCACAAGTGGTTTGCCAAAAGAGGAGGGCGGAGAAAAACATTTATAACCAGGAAGGAAGGTAGGCGTGCCTGCCACACAGGGGGGTCCTGTATAGCCACAACTACAGGTAAGGAAGGCAAAGCAGAAAAACTTTGAAACAACGAAAGAAAAACATCCCAGCTGCCCAGGCTGTTATGTTGAACAAAGGAGAGGTTAAAAAGGCCAGGATCCCTGGTCGAGGGCCTGGGGAGAGGAGAGTCGGGAGAAGACATCTACCTGGACAAGCCGGAGGGGTTTTCTGCGGTCTGGGCTGGGTCATAGTCCCCGTGGGTGGGGGGACGCTGACCCTGGAGGAGGAGCAAGGAGCTGTTTGGGGTGCCTCGGGCGGAACACGAGAACGGGGGTGGCGGGGGGTTGCAAAATGTAGGACAAGAGTTTGTCTCGGGGAAGAGGGGCCCGCATCATGGTCAGCACTATCCGGGCCAACATCCATGCCGTCCTCATCGTCGTAACCTAACGGCTGTGAGGTGGGGCAGTCTTTGGTGGTCGGGGCAGGTCGTTCCAGGCAGTCTCTGTCGGTGGCCGCATGTGGCTCCTTACAGTTAGGGCAGGAAGCAGTCGAGGAGGGGCAGCAGTTGAGGACCGCCTTGGTGTTACCTGCCTTAGGGCAGGTGGGGTTCTGGCAGCGGTGCGCCGAACGTGTGTGCGAGAGGGAGCAGATTGGACAAACCGGGTGATCCAGCTGATATCGCGGCGCCTGATGGCCGAACTTCCAGCAGTTGCGGTATTGGGTGAAGCGGTTAGATGAGAAGGCGCGTTCAACTCTGCGTCTCCTATAGAAGAGGTGGATAGAGGTTTCCATGGCATTGATGTCCTCAGGTGCAATGGTGACGACGACGGAGGTAGCGGACTTGGACATCCTGGACTCCAAGTCGCCGTTGAGGTAGCGGGCTGAGAAGATGGTGACACCGGTGGCGTTACGGACGGACTCCTGGAGGAGGGAGAGGAGGTCGTCTTGGTCTTCTGGGAGGTAGGTGAGGGGGAGGGAGTGGATGGCGAGTTGAGTCTCTTTGGGGGCAGGCCGGAAGGGCAGGTAGGCATTGTCACCTACCGGGGAGAGTTGGTTGAGGCGGTTGGCGAGAGCTTGGTAGTATGGGGCGTAGGAGGTGGCGGGAGTGTAGGGGTCCAGGACGGTGAGGGTGACAGAGCCCCTATCATTGACCCGGGCAGATAGAGAGAGAGGCAGAGGGCAGTTGGCTTCACGGAGGACCGAGGCAGCGATGTCAGGGAGGGTCGAGGAAATTCTTTCGGCTTCGGGGTGGAGGCCAGGGGAGGAGCGAGGGGCGAGGAAACGACGTTATGCTGCTGGCAGGATGGGAGCCTCTTTAACAGGAGGGGCCGTTGTGCCAGATGCGACTTGCGCAGCAGAAGGAGGTTTCGGCTTCGGCCCCTTGGACTTCTTCTGGCCCCCAGCGGCAGCAGCCAGGGTGAATGAGCGAGGAGGGCGTAGGTAGGTAGGATCCATGTTGCCAGGGGTCCACTCAGAGAGGGGGGTGTATTTGCTATCTCGGAAGGTCCGAGCCTCCCACAAGTTGGGGTATTTGACCACGTAGGCTTCGGGGTTACCGTAGTTCTTACCCGTAGCGTTGTCATAGCGGGGGGTGTCAAGGTCGTACCCATCCACAATCGCACCAACCTGATAGAGAGGAGTGCGGGAGGGGGCCTGTTGGGGGTGTGGGACGGCAGGAAGTTGTGCCGTGTTGGACTGGGGTGGTGGGGCCGGGGGGGGGGACTTCTTTCCCTTTACAGGTAGGGGGCGGAGCCAGGGGCACAGGAGCCTGCTGACGTGGGGGTGGTGGTTGGGAGAGCCTTTGTGACAGGTCACGCAGAGCTGACTCAATGGGGGCTAGGGAAGAAAGCGAGGGGGTCTGAGCAGCAGAGATGCCGTCAGCCAACCCCTGAACTCCAGAGGTGAGGAGATCGATCCGTTCGTTGGTGGTGGCGAGCCCGTTGAGGGTGGCAACCAGGAGGAGGATGAGGATGGCCTCGCCTTCGCTGAGTTCGCGAAGGTCCGACGAGATGAGAGGGGGGACGGAGGAGAAGGCGTCTCCAAGAACAGGGTGTGGAGACTGTAAGAGGGCTGGGATCGCGAAAACCGCGGGGTGGAGGGGCTGAACTGAGCTAGCCCTAGTGGAGTGGGCAGAACCAATGTCGGACATTGGAGCGCGAGGCAGAGACTTGAAGCCTAAGCAAGAGAGGGATAGGCGGGCAAAGGTGAGGAGTCACATCAGACGCGATGGTGTTGAGAATGCGTAAGAAAGTTATGTTCAGGAAAATAGGGGGCGCGGAGCGCTTCTCAGAGGTACCCAGAGTGCCCTCTTATATATCCTGCGAACAGCCTCCGGTCGGACAGACGGCAGTGACGTATATGGTGTTATGAAGCGGGCTTCATTGAGATGACATTATAGTCATGGGACGCAACTCTTCGAAATCTCGCTAAGGACGTGCGGGCCCCAGGGCGGGGCCCGAGGGCGGTGTTAGGCTTCGATAAATGAGGGTCTGTGCGCAGTTACCCTACCAAGAGGTCTGTGCATTTTCTTTATGTGTAACAGATCTATCAGAGAGTTTAAAGGTGTACTGCGAAAACTAAAAAGTAACAGTTCAATCAAGTAAATTGAAATACTTGTCTATCTGTTCGGCGGAGACAACCGGTATAGACTTAGGCCCTATTTGGCAAAAAAGGAACCTTTTATAACCTTTTCTTTTTAAAATGGTTTGGCTTGATAAAATGATTGTTAACTAATTTGAACCATTTACTTACAAAGAAATCATATTAAAATAATTGTTAATCTTATATTACTCTATGAAAAACTTTCATCTTAGGACTGTATTATTTAAAAAAATTTAATCATAGTTACTTCGACTATAAAAATCCTGCAAATTTACAGCTTTCTTCAGCACCTTTCTCATCTTATCCTTTACATCTATTTCCTTTTAATGCAGTACAAATCTATCTCCTGTTTTAATGTCCTGCCAGCTCTGACTTCATGTACAATATCTGATGTTAATACAAATAAGGTATTCACATAAGTAGCTATTGTTTCCAAATTGATTAATTAATACCAGTTAAGTTAAAATAAATAGGTCAGTGTCAGCTCAGAGTAACACAGACAATTCTTTGCTATTTAGAGTATCAAATTTAACATCATATATGTCAAATACTACGAATCTTGCACCAAATAGAGTTATGTGTATCTTCTTAGTTTAGAAGATATTGAACTTAGATTGTTAATGAAATGACCATTTCAATTTGTCTTTGAATTACGATTTGCATAAGTGCATCCATATTATTATTTATTGCCACTGGATTGTTTTGAAAATTGAGTGGAATCTTGTCAGCTTAAACCCTTATTATGTAATTTCTCTATATTTATAAAGAAGAATGTACAATTTTTTATTTAGATTTAGTTATCATTATTGTATTATTTTGTTAATAATAATACTATTTAAATTTTAAAATAATATTAACTTTATAGTTGAAATGGATAATACATATTATTATTTTTATTTACATGGTAACTATTTTGTAATAGCTGCATTGATAGGAAAGGGTTGATATTGTCAAACAGCCATTTTATTCAGCATTTTTAAAAAGGAAGGAAATTGTGGATTTGTATGGAACAAGGAAAAGAAACCATTGCATCCAAACAGGCCCTTAGGGTTATCTAGGCCAACCGAGATTCATTTTAATAGATGGAGATTTGTCTAAGAAGGCTTGAAAGCAACTTGTTGCATTTATGACTACTAAGATCACAAGAAAGTAGGATAGAATCATAAGAACAATATTATATTGTAAAAGGGTCTCATCTCCATTGCTTAATGATGTCTAAAGCTTGGAAGGCACTTTGATATTTATATTCCGCATCTGAGTGTTTATGGACTACATCTATCTAATATACAAAATATGTACCTTCTCAAGTAAAACTTGCAATGTTACATCCTCCATGATGGTGTGGACACTGGGAGACCCTGAAAACTATCACATCCTCTTCAGTAATTACTATTTCCGTTCAGGAAGATGTATTTATTGCTAGTAGTAATTATCTGATTCTCAGAGGGTTTAGACCTAAAGCTAAATTCTCAAGGTGAACTATGTTGACTCTAATAGTCACTTCCGTTGTCAAGAGGTGAGAAAATATTGTATCTATTGTACTAACTGCAGTGATAGCGAAGTAACAATGATAAACAAAATATATCTTGAAGACTTTTTAGATTATCCAAGCTTGCGTGTTCTTCTGACAGGAAGGCGGAATCTACCCCTTTATATACACTTCATTGTTACACGAACACTGCCCCATACCAAGGAAACCTAAAGAAAGTACTAGAATACACTAGTATAATACACGGTCATGTGGCTGTGTCACATGACCGACACAGCCCCATTACCGGATAGGAAAGGAATAACGTATTTTTCCAACACTTCCCCTACGGTTCCATTCCTAGCTTAACCTGAAACTTTAAAAATAACACCTTAACCAAACCCTTTGTACATATATCCGCTATATTATCCTTAGTTCTACTGACACTATCTTAATTTCTTCTTTTTCTCTTAATTCTTTGACGAAGAGGTGTACAATATCGATATGTTTTGTACGATCCGATACTCCCGCATTTTCAGTTAGCTTGATAGCTGCGGTATTGTTGCAGTTTATTATCGGTATGGTTTTGATACCTATATGGGTCAAGCCGCATCGTAACCAAATACTCTGTTGAGCACTGAAGCCTAATGTGATGTATTCTGCATGAATTATTAAGTTTGTAAAGGTGCGTTGTTTCTTTGAGCGCCATATAACTATATGTCCGTAAGTCTGGACAACTAGACCTGTAAACGATTTCCGATCGGTAAGATCTGAAGCAAAGGATGTATCACTATCAAGATTGAGTGGTATTTTGCTGGTATCTCGGTTATATCGTAGGCCTAATGTTCTTGTACCACTAAGGTATCGTAAAACTCGTTTGGCTGCTTTTAGGTGTGTGTTGGTAGGTTTGGAGGAGAATTGACTAAGGATGGCGGTAGCATGAGCGATGTCAAGTCTTGTGGCGACAGACGCATACATTAAGGATCCTATTATGGACTGATAGGTACGATGTTCGCAGAGATCTTTGTTATCAGTTGCTTTCGTGAGTGTACTTTGTGCTTCGATGGGAGTAGCTGATGGATGTGCATTTGCTAATTCGTATCTGTCGAGTAGTTCGGTAATGTATCGTTCGTGATAGATCTTGATGTGGTCCTTTGAGATTTTGATTTGCATTCCGAGCAATAACAATACTTAACCTGAGTCTGTACACTTGTAATGGGTTTGGAGTTTGTTGACAACTTGATCAACCAGTTTCGGCTTTCCAGTTATTAGAATATCATCCACATATATACAACAGAATATGTCTTTTGAAGCGAGTATACATGGGTCGAAGTCAGTAACTTACAGTAGTAGATCAAGGGTTGTAACTAGTCAGTGGTACCATAGATGAGGTGATTGTTTTAGACCATAGATAGCCCTTTTGAGTCTCCATACCTTTTCAGGTTTTCGATACCCTTCAGGTAGCTCAAGGTAGGTTTCGTAGTCCATATCGCCATATAAAAATACGCTTTTGATGTCTAATTGTTGTAGCTTATATCCTCGTTGTACTGATATACTGAGAAGTATTGGTAATGATTCAAGTCATGCCACTGGGGTGTATACTTCTTTGAAGTCTTCCTGAGGAATCTGGTTGAAATCTCTGGCACAATATCTGACTTTTCTTCGTTCAATGGTACCGTCTTTCTTGACTTTTGCTTTATAAACCCAACGACCCGTAATAATATTTTTATTATCTGGTCTTTTTACTTCTTCCCCGACTCAACATTCTCTCAGAACATTCATCTCCTCATCTATTGCTTTTTGCCATTCCTCCTTTTCTTGTGATTCCATAGCCTTTTTGTATGTCGTAGGATCTGGTATGTGATACATTAGTTCTACAAACTCCCCTGTTTTCTTTTTCTATTCTTCTGCTCTTTTGATCTTTGCTTAAGTCTCTCATATTGGACTTATAGTCCACTGAGTTCGTCGTCATTGTTTTTGCTATCCACAAGGCCTTCTTCAACTTCCAAGAGTTGTTTTTGATATCTTTCTAGTCTCTCTTGATTTAGTTGAATTTGTTGTTGCATGTTTTCTTTCGCTTTAGTAGATAATTGCTTTTCTCTTGTCGAACGTTGTGGTGCAGGAGGAGGATCTTGCGATTTGGAGGGAAGTGGGCTTTCTTGGAATCCGGCAGGCATAGCTGGTTTGGAGGGTTGTTCTGGTTTGGTCAGTACATCTTCGGGTGTTACTTCGTGTTCCGATTCTGATTGTGGTTCTTCTATTGGTAGTGTATAGTGATATTCGAATGATACCCCTTTCGTCTTAGTGAATTTAATGTCCCTTGCTTCGGTTGCCGTATGCCGTTTCGGTATATAGACATGGTAGATTGTTGGACTGGAGGTGTATCCAATTAGGTAATCTTCTTCGGATGTCTGGTCGTACTTTCCTCGCTTCTCAGCAGCGATGTGTACCATGACATTTGTAAACCAAGGTCTTAGATGACTGATCGTGGGTTTCATTCTGTATAGTCGTTCGAAAGGGGTTGTTAATATTCTTGAATGCCATCGTCGGTTATATAAGTAAGCGGCTGTAGAGTAGGCTTTCCCCCATAGGAATTTCCAGTCTCCTGGCATTATACATTGGACTATTGTGGTGAGGGTCCGGTTAATCCTTTCGGTGACCCCGTTCAATTCCGGGTTATAGGCAGCTGATGTGGTGTGGATAATTCCTTTGGATTTGAAGATTCTGCAACGTTCTGGTTAAGGTATTCGGTTCCTTGATCACTGTGAAACTGTTTAATCCTTTTTTCGAACTGGGTTTGTACCAGCTCCCAGAAGTGCTGTATAGCCGTGTACGCCCCATCCTTTGTCTTCAGCAAGTAAATCCAACAGTACCTGGTATAGTCATCCACGAATGTCATATAGTACTTATTTTTACCTAGAGTGAGTATAGACATGTGGCCACTGAGATCCGAGTGTACTTTGTCAAATGCTGACGTAGTACTTCTCTCTTTTGACTTGTGTACAGAGTGGGTGGATTTATACTTCTTGCATGTGTTGCAATTGAAGTACCGAGGGGTAGGAATGGGGCTAGTGTCTTGGTAATAATCCTTAATCACTTTCGGGTGTCCAAGTGCTTGATGTTGTTCTTCATAGGAGGAGATCATGACACTTTGTCTTTTCGTTGATCTAATATACCACAGCTCATCACTCTTATCTGCTACCATGAAAATCTTTCCATCCTTCTCAAACATTCTTTTTCCTTTTTCCATCATGCTTCTTACTCCGACATCATCCAATTGAGATTCCGATACTAACGAGTATCGAAAGGAGGGAACATATAGGGTACATCTAAGTATGACTGTGTGTTGACTCCCATCTAGCAGGAGCATGTCGATTCTTGCATCTCTGGATGCAGTTGCCTGATGAATTCTTCCATCTGCGTTCACTATGGATTGTGAAGAGAGGGTCATGTTGAGGAAATCACCTGAGTTGGGTGATAAGTGGCTTGATATGCCTGAATCACATAACCATTTTTGGGAAACCTGTCCTTCGTATACCGGTATTGATGACGGTGATACCATTTTCGCCATCAGTATTGTTACTGATGCGTCAGTGGCCACGGCAGTTTAGTGACATTGTTTCCCTTCCCTTTTCTTCTTCTTTTCCTGTTGGAGGCTTCGACATTTTGAGGTATTGTGGGTGTTGGATTTCATACCTCAGAAGGCACAATATGTGCAATGCAACTTCTTTACTCCTTTTTGTACGTATAGTACTTTTTCTTCTTCCTTAATCTCCGTTTTTTCCGCTGCGCGACCGATGAAGTAGTCGCTAACATCCACATATCGTGTTGTCTTTCTTGCCGAAAGGACATCACATAGATCGGGATGTAGGTCGTTAATTGATAGCATAAAAACAGTGCCTTTGATAACTTCCGAATGTGTCCATACCTGCATGGCAGATCGGAATTCGTCGGCGTTGCCATCACTATTGGTGGTGTTGGCATATCGTTGGGCTAGTCGGTTCCAAGCTGTTTCGAACTTGGTAACGTGATCGGAGATAAGTTGGCTCGAGGTAAGTTTAATCTTCCAGATGGCTTCCAGTAAGATCATATTTGTTGCGGGTATTTCTTTGTCGAATCTATCTTTGAATGCTTGCCACACACTACGGGCAGTTTTGTTGGCAGCAATGTCGGAGTGTAAGGATACGTCAATGGCTTGGAATAGAAAGAGCTTTGCCTTTTTGTTCTTGCTAGACCATTCCTTGACTTCCTTTTCATATGCGGTGGAACTCCCTTTTTCGGTCGGTTCTGGTTTGATGAATTCTCCTAAAATGACATCCCATAACTCTAGTACATCGAAGGCAGTTTCCCAAGCATCCGTCCAGGTCTGGTAGTCTTCTTGTCTATGTAGTTTGGGATAGTCTTTGGTCTAGATGCTGAAGCCTGATTTGCCTTCGGTAGACATGGTTGTTCAATACTTAGTCCCACTCATAGTCGTTGTAATCATTGTACTCGGTAAGAGAAGGTAGGCTTTGATAGAAAGCATTGAGAATGCTCTCTTCGTACCTTCTTAGTTTGACTTGGTGAGTATACGAGACGAGATGAGTATATGCGTAGACTTGTTGATCTTGGTAGTATCTGTCACAGCAGGTAGGTAACAGGTTTCCGAGTTCATGTGGTCTAACGTATTGGCAATGTTGGCAGGTTACATGGGTGTACTGTAATACCGTGAGAGGTATTATGTCATGGTGGGGGATATATGCTGTTTCATTTAGCAGATATTTTTATATTTATAGTAGCAAATCGGTAGGAGATGTTTGAGGGTGGAAGAACATTCCTGGTGATAATAAGGATAGGTATGTGTGTCACGGTATTCTAGGCCGTCGTAATCGTGATCGTATTCGAACTCGACGAAGGGAAAGGGAGTGGGTAGGTATTTGTGTGCATTAAGGTAGTTCGCCACTTTGTTTGTATTTGGAGGTAAGATGTTTGAGAGCAAGGAAGTAGGATTGAGTAGCGTTCGCTTAGAGAGGTAAGAGTCTTCTAGTATATGGTGGGGATGCGGAAGTATCTCACAAACCCGGGCTCATAACCGGAGAAAATATTGTATCTATTGTACTAACTGCAGTGATAGCGAAGTAGCAATGATAAACAACATATATCCTGAAGACTTTTTAGATTATCCAAGCTTGCGTGCTCTTCTGACAGGAAGGTGGAATCTACCCCTTTATATACACTTCATTGTTACATGAGCACTGCCCCATACCAAGGAAATCTAAAGAAAGTACTAGAATACACTAGTATAATACATGGTCATGTGGCTGTATCACATGACTGACACAGCCTCATCACCGGGTAGGAACGGATAACATATTTTCCAACAAGAGGGTCAGTCTCAACTTGAACACAGATTTGACTTTGCATATGTGCCAGAGTCAAAGACTTCTAGTTGTAATAGCTCAACAACTAACCAATAGAATGTATTCAGATAACCTCTTCCTCCTTCATAGAGGAAAGTCATTCTATCGAATATACTTATAATCCCATGGTCAGCAACTCCTAGTTGTCCTATGTGATGGGAATTGGTCATTGAGTAGTATTGGTAATAATTCACACAACTGCGGCAATACCCTTAATATAGTTGCGACACTCTGTGGAACCTATTGGCTCCTCAATAATGCTTTTTAGGACTCTGAGACTCTTTTAATTATCAGAGGGTGGATGTGACTGTGTTGGTTCGTTGTCTTAAACCTTTTAACATTCAACATCATAAGCTTGTGCAGAAACGTCCCATTACCTACAGTCTATACCAAAGATGTTACGTCTTTGAAGTCTAGTAGCTCCCTGGGTAGTTGATGGAATGACTTTATTATACTTCCCAGATCTCGCCAGAGGTCTCCTCCTATATATCCTATGAACAGCTTTCAGTCAGACAGATGGCCGCGACATATATAACGTTATTCTGACACTTTCAGTTCTTTGACCATATAGTTACAGAACGCAACTAAGTGTGATTTGTATGATGATGTATGGACCTCATAAGGGGGCCAGTGTCACAAACCAGATTGTGACAAGGGAGATTGATAAGGCAGGATAAGGATTTCACATGACTCGCAGTCGCGAGTCATAAATATTATTGTTATGCGATGACTCACAGTTGTGAGTCATATGATGTTATGACTTTTGCGCGTGACTCATACTTACGAGTCACGAGTTTCACGCATGTGACGCACTTAGCACACATGACTGGATATGAGGATTATGATTGGTTTAGGCATGTTGCGCAGTTGACTCGTATGAGTCAACTGAGGATTTCACATGACTCACAAGTATGAGTCATAGAGTATGGTGACGCGAAAGTATGAGTCACACAGGGTTAGGGTTGGGTGAGGAGTCTGTATAAATAGAGGGTCTAGGGACCTTCGGGACAGACACGCTTCGTCGCTCCTATTTTCCTGCCACATAGTTTGACAACACCACGGTCAACTATCGTGGCCCACCCCCTCTCCCCTCTGCCCCCTCGATGGTTCCTGCCTAGGGGTACGGTTAACTCCTCCAGCCTCTCCCGCCTTTACTTCGCTTGTCTCCTGTTCGCTTGATGGGGGAGTTATCTGGGCTCGCCCAGTAGTCCTGTCTCGCTTGGGGGTTTCGCTTGGTTCTGGCACGGTCGGCTTCCTCTCTTCGTTTCCGGTCGGCGTTGGCAGTGGTGGACGTCTTTCTCCCCACTTGCACGATCCCCGAGGGGGAACGCCTCGGCTAGTAACTTCGGGGTCTGTCTCCTGGTGAGATTTGGCCATACCCTCCTAGTCGCTCGGTTCAAGACACGGTTGCCTTCCTCCCCTCGCCCTTCCGCCTCCTTACCGCCGGTGGGATCCCTTCCACTAAGTGACGCTATCTCTCGGAGAATAAGGGACTACATGAGAGACGCGGTAAAACGGCAACGGTTCGGTTTTCACGGTCGGGTTTTCTCCTGGGGCCTTGGGCCCTCCCTCCACTTTTCACTTCGATTGCGTCGGCTCGCACCCTACTGCCTCCCCTCCCTGGCTGGTACCCTACTACCCCCCTTCGTTAGCTGGCACCTCACTGCTGGGCGGCATCCCCTCTGCCAGACATCCACTCCTTGGGTCCAGCACCGAGACCCTCCGTTTTCGGCTGGCGGGTCATGGTATTGCACTACATCCGTGGCTCAGCTGGTTGGGGGCATCAGCCTTCGGGCTTTTTGCCGGCCGCTCACTTCGGGGGCGGTTTTATATTCGGCACTCTGGCGGTTCGGTGGGCGGGAGTTTATTTTCTTTTGTGGTCGCTGCAGTTTACGGGTGGAGTTTTTCCCTATGCTTTCCTGCCTAGCTTGTTTGGTTTCCTTTCTGTTGGCTACGTGTAGTTAGTGGGAGGGGTATCTTTCGGGGGAGGAATCTTCTTGGGCATTTGGCTGGCTTCTAGGCGAGACCCCTTCGCGTTCAAGTCGTGAGGCCTGCGGGCCGGGCACCTGAGTTGGTCGTCCTTGGAGTGTGTGCGGTTAGGCCCATACCAGAGGGTCCTGGGGGTACGGGTTTTCTCCTGGTCCGGGGTGGATACAAAGGGGTTTTGTTTACGCCATAGCTAGCGCTGCATGCGATTATTCTTGTACCTTAAACAACGAATTAAATGACGATAAAAAAAAAAAAAAAAAAAAAAAAAAAAAGGACCTTCGGGACAGACACGCTTCGTCGCTCCTATTTTCCTGCCACATAGTTTGACAACACCACGGTCGGCTATCGTGGGCCCCCCTCTCTCCCCTCTGCCCCCTTGATGGTTCCTGCCTAGGGGCACGGTTAACTCCTCTATCCTCTCCCGCCATCACCTCGCCTGCCTCCTGTTCGCTTGCTGGGGGAGTTATCTGGGCTCGCCCAGTAGTCCTGGCTCGCTTTTGGGGGCTCGCTTAGTTTTGGCACGGTCGGCATCCCCTCTTCGTTTCCGGTCGGCGCTGGCAGTGGTGGATGTCTATCTCCCCACTTGCACGATCCCCGTTGGGGAACGCCTCGGCTAGTAACTTCGGGGTCTGTCTCGCGGTGAGATGGGCCATACCCTCCTAGTCGGTCGGTTCAAGTCGGACAGCCTTCCTCCCCTTCCGTTCCTCTTTCCTTACCCCGCTGGTGGGATCCCTTCCACTAAGTGACGCCATCTCTCGGAGAACAAGAGACTGCATGAGAGACGCGGTAATACGGCACGGGTTTGGTTTGCACGGTTGGACTTTTCTGGGGCCTCTGGCCCTCCCTCCATTTTTCTCTTCTAATGCGTCGGCTCGCACCCTACTGCCTCCCCTCCCAGGCTGGTACCCTACTACCCCCCTTCGTTAGCTGGCACCTCACTGCTGGGCGGCATCCCCTCTGCCGAACATCCACTCCTTGGGTCCAGCACCGAGACCCTCCGTTTTCGGCTGGCGGGTCATGGTATTGTGCTACATCCGTGGCTCAACTGGTTGGGGGCATCAGCCTTCGGGCTCTTTGCCGGCTGCTCGCTTCGGGGGCAGTTTTATATTTGGCACTTTGGCGGTTCGGTGGGCGGTTGTTTACTTTCCTTTGTGGTAGTCGCAGTTTACGGGTAGAGTTTTTCCCTATGCTTTCCTGCCTAGCTTGTTTGGTTTCCTTTCTGTTGGCTCCGTGTAGTTAGTGGGAGGGGTATCTTTTGAGGGAGGAATCTTCTTGGGCATTTGGCTGGCTTCTAGGCGAGACCCCTTCGCGTGCAAGTCGTGAGGCCTGCGGGCTGGGCACCTGAGTTGATCGTCCTTGGAGTGTGTGCGGTTAGGCCCATACCAGAGGGTCCTGGGGGTACGGGTTTTCTCTTGGTCCGGGGTGGAGGGGTTTTCTTTACGCCATAGCTAGCGCTGCATGCGGGATTCTTGTACCTTAAACAAGTAATTATATGATAATAAAAAAAAAAAAAAAAAAAAAAAAAAAAAAGGACCTTCGGGACAGACTCCTCACGCAACCACTTAAGTCTTTCCTATACTATTAAAATCAACATACTCACGTACGCGCACAAACATCTCCCGCAATATATGTGAGAAAGAGATCTCGCTTGTATAAGTACAACGAGACCAAGAGATATATTGATAGATGAGATCAGAGGAGATCGCGTAGGCCCAGAGAGGTCTCAGAGCTATCGATATTCGATACGGAAGTATGTAAGACGTCGTTACCTGTTTGACAACTAATCTATAAGATGATAGGATCGTTACAGCCAGAGGGGGATGTTAGAGGCCAGTAAATTCAATCTTGGGTAAAGTTACCCTACCTAAGGTATTCCTAGGTTATTGAATTTCGGTACTCCTAACACTGTCAAAGTCTATCCTTTCCATGGCGGAATAGGACAGTCTTTAAATATACAAATCAGTTCATGTCTAGCATGAACGAAACTAATCAAAAGTATCAAGCGATACACTTTGGTAAAATAACTTAAATATCAAAATGTTACTTAAAACAAAACATAAAACAAACTAAGTATCAAAATAATACTTAAAGCAAAACATAAAACAAACTCAGTATCAAAATGATACTTCAAACAAGCTAAGTATTGAAGTGATACAAAACATAAAATATGAAACAAAATCCTTAGCTGAGTACCTGTATTGGGTCCATGGTTGGTTATTATACATTAGGTTGATTATCCAATATTCACTTTAATTGAAAGAAATAGATGTATCAGGAAAGTAGTTTATCTATTATCCTCATGGTTTAGTATTATTATATTATATATTGTAGAATAAAAATAAAATATTATACTACCTTCCAAATATCTTCTACCTCTATCTAAGTCAATTTCAGACTTACCCTATCTACTCTGATTATTCAGTTTTGCTGCGGCATGATAGGCTTTCATAAGATTGTCATACTTGTATCCAACTTTGACAATCTCTTTTATGGGAATATGAGTTGCAATTTCAGCAACAATTGATATCTTGGTAATTCTAGATTCTTTGTTAATATTTCATAAGTTCTCTGAATCCTCTAACCATTGCAACAAAATATTCGTCTCGTCTTTAGTCCAAATTGTGTTATCAGAATAATTATAGGGCATTTTGATGAGAGTTGCCCTTATTATTATTACATCTGCTTTTTCATTTTATTATTGAGATTATAGTATGTGAAAACTTCATTGAACTGTATGTTAAACCTGTTCTATACTTTTTGTTACTCATTTCCTTTGTAGTGAATTTTGGGTCCTTCAATTATGATACTATATTTTTTATGACTCAGATATTATTGGACAGTAACCTTTAGTAAGCTAATGCACCTTCCAGTTTTCACTCATTACTGAAAGATCATTGCTCTAACCTTGAATACCCTTAGGGGCTGTTTGGTATTATGGTTTTCCATGATTAACAACCATAGTTTGAATGAAAACTCACTTATGTAATCAATTTTAAGTATCACTATTGGTCAGTATACAAATCTTTTTGGTCAAACTATAGTTGGTAACTACGTGAGACCGCAACGCCAAACAGCCCCTTAGTGCAGAAAACATTTTGGTGGATAGCAACTGGGACACAACAGTATTAAGGTCGGGTAACCAATGGGGGAGATAAATTGTTGTGGAAAATCATGGGAAAATGAAACCTACATCAAAGGCAAACTACAGTATATTGAAAAATTGGATGATATTTTATAGGGAGGGTCCTAGCTTCTCCGGTATTGTATAGGTTTTCTTGTTTGTAAATGCCACTGTCATTGTGTTCTACTTAAATTATAGAGTTCTGGTGAATTTTTCGCACATGCACATTAGCAGCTATGTCTCAAAAATTGCCTTAGTCTGTCAGGTGGTTAAGAATGGAACAATATCTACTTATGGCAATAATACTTCCTAAATAGGAAAAAATTAACAATACTAGGAAATTATCTTTCCCTAATTGGAAGTACATTACTTGACTTGTAACTGATAGGAGTACAAGCATAAAGTACTTACAATTGAACTAGAGTACTGTACTGTACCATGTGGTAAAGTGGTTGCACCCTCAGTAAGATTGCACCCACGGCAAGATTTCTTACTACAAGTAATAACTACAAATTGCTGCCAGAAAGTTGCCTTTGAAGGAAAAGAATCTCGCTGAGGGTACAATCATGCTGAGGGTGCAACTACTTTAGCTGGTGGGAGTCAAGCATGCCTCCCTTAGAGGCAATCTCAAGCCATAAAGTTACTTAGTAAGCATTTCACTGACATTTCTAAAGAATGACTCTACTTGTGTCTATGATTTTATCTACTAGTAAAATCAAATTTGAATAAAAAAATATATAATATATTTTACCTTTAATAGAACTTCATTTTCTCCCGATTTTCCACAATAATTTATCTCCCCCCATTGGTTACCCGGTCTTAACACTGTTAGGCCCCGGTTGCCACCCACCAAAGTTTTTTCTGCACTCGTCCTACTCGTACGGGTACTAGTACTACATTTGACCAGCCGTATGATACTACTCCGTAGATAGCATTCGGCTGGTGAAACGGGCTGCGCCCGGTACTCAAGTGGCCGGATTGAAATCAGAGGGTGGCTAAGCGAGACATTCGAAAGCAATCGCTGATTTCAATCTCAGCCACTAGGTGACCAGTCGTACTCAGTTTTACAACGGCGGCGGTGAGCCAGCGGGCTGACCGCACTGGGCTTTTATCGCAGTACTCTACCGGTACTTGTACTGTGATGAGTTTTGAGGGCCCGTAGAATCTGCCTTTTGGTATTGGTAGTCTGGTAATAGTTTTGTTGGAGTGTTTTTTTTTACAGATTCTAGAGTATCTCTAAACAACTTAGGCTCATCTTTAGTTGATAGCCATGATTTACCAGAGGGATGGGGATACCGGGCATAAGGCAGGGACGGTGAGCCGAGCTCTTCTCCTCTCCCTGTGTGCGAGCTTTTTGCTTTGGCGGGAGAATGATCGGCGGCATACCGTATTGTACGGGTACTTGTACGGTAAATTGTGCCCATTCTTTCGGACTGGAGCTGAATTCCTTTGGTGTCACCGCAGCAGGAAAAAAGCAACTTTAACCTGGCCACTTGAGTGTGTTGCCTGTAGTCCTTTTAAAGCGTCAACTTTTTACTCTCTCCCACCTTCGCCGGACCCACCCCAAAGGATTCCTTCTACGCTCTCGTTACTTCCCCTCTTTTGATCCACGAACAGCCCTACCACCGCCACCAGGAACAAGAACGGTAGGCAACACAAGATGGGTTCTGCAGCATACCGAAACCCAGCCATTACTATAAACAGCAATGTCGGTAATATTACGGACAGTTATAAGAATGTGTGGAACAACTACGAGATATCGATATCTAACGAGAAGCGTCAGGTTCTGGAGTGGTTGTCTCCCTTTGCACCTCGGGAAAGGCATCGGGCTGTGAGAGAGGGCCGGGTGGATGGAGTAGGAAACTGGCTTTTACGAACGAGCGAGTTTGAGAAATGGCACAAAAGCGAGGATCAGGCTGTGAATCCTGTATTATTCTGCTACGGGGATCCTGGAGTGGGGAAGACATATTTAAGGTGTGTGAAAGTAGCTCTATTGAGACATCTAGCCTGCAAAGCTAAGCGCGTGAATGCTAGCTCCCTTGTGATAGATACACTTTGCGATGCGATTGGTGGGGACAATGTGGCCGTCGCTTGTGTGTACTGTGATTTCCATGCCCATAAAGCGCAATCGGCGACAAGTGTGTTAGCTGTCCTCTTGAAGCAACTTGTGGCAGGGGTGGAACCAATCCCTTGCGAGATAAAGCACGCCTTTGACCGAGCGAAGAGAGAAGTTGACGGTCGGGCGCTCCGCCTTCCTGAAATCCGTGCGATGCTAGTCAAGTCTCTCACAACTTTGCGACGGGGATATATCTGCATCGACGCCTTAGATGAGTTTCCTGCAAAGCATCTACCCGACCTCTGGGACTCTTTACATTACATTTCCCGGGAGTGCCCGAACACTCGGCTATTCCTCACTGGGAGGCCTTATATTCGGGACGATGTGGCGGAATATTTCCGGGAATATGTGGATTTAATTCCCATAAAGCCCACCAAGCAGGATATCGCGGGGTATCTTGCTAAGAGGATAAAAACGGATCCGTATCGGGATGCAATGGATAGGGAATTGGAGGCCGATATTCTTAGGATTATTCCGGACAAGACCTCTGGGGTGTATGTAACAGGTGCAGAAAGTGAATCCAGGGTTATTATCTAATAGTGGTGTCTAGATTTCTTCTCATTTCCCTCGTTATGGATTCAATTCTGGAAGATGCTACAATACATCGAAGACGACGAACACTTGATAGGATGACCAACGGATTTGGTTTAGATGATGCATACAGCACAACATTGAGTCGAATACGAGAACAGAAGAGAAACAAGGTAAACCTTGGAATTGAAGCCCTGATGTGGATTTCGCATTCCGAACGACCGTTGAAAGTAGAAGAGTTGCGCCATGCGTTGGCGGTGGAAGTAGGAACTACAGATCTCAATGTCCACAATGTCCCGTCGATAAGGACCTTGTTAAGCTGTACGAAAGGACTTGTCAAGATTGATGAGAAATCATCAATAGTCCGTCTCGTACATTTTACTCTTCAAGAATATCTTGCAGCACATCCTAACCTGTTCACCACACCTCATTCGATGATTGCTGAAATATGCCTCACATACTTAAACTTTCAGAGCATCTGCGGACTTTCAGCTGCTCTCAATACTATCCCGTCGACAGCGCCGTTTCTCCGCTATGCCTCATGTTACTGGGGATTCCATGCTAGGAAGGAAATGACGGAAGGCGTAAAGCACCTCGCATCACGACTCCTTCAACGGGATGCGAACCACATATCGGCTGACATCCTCCTGCATGAGCAGGGTGTTGGTTTCTTGTCCTGGTTTGATCGTTACTTTGGTAGACATCCTGACCTTCGCGGGTATACTGGGCTGCACTGCATCGCATACATGGGGATTGCCGAAATAGCGACTGCCATGATGGACACGAATAGATGGGACTTGAACGGGCCTGACTCTAACGGTGCGACTCCACTGATATGGGCTATCAGATACGGGAATTACACGCTTGCGGAACTGTTTCTTGAGCAGGGAGATATCCACCCCACTTTATCAGATAATCAGGGCCTATCACCGCTCATACATGCGGCGAAGGCTGGACGGGAGGACGTGCTGAAACTGCTCCTGGAGCGCGGAGATATTAATCCTAATTCAGCGGATAAGGACGGCCGCACACCGCTATCATATGCTGCGAAGGGGGGACATGAGGGCATAGTGAAGTTACTCTTGGAGCGAGGGGATGTCGATCCCGATTCCTCAGATAAATATGGCTTGACGCCATTGTCGCGCGCTGCCGAATCTGGACATGAGGGCGTGGTGAATCTACTCCTGGAGCGGGGGGACGTCAATCCCAATTCGTCGGATAAAAATGGCTGGACGCCGTTGTCGCACGCCGCCAGATCTAGTCATGAGAACGTGGTGAAGATACTCCTGCAGCGAGGTGATGTCAAACCAGATTTGCCAGATGGGGGTAGCCGGACACCACTATCACATGCTGCCGGATATGGATATGAGGGCGTGGTGAGGCTACTTCTGAAGCGAGGGGATGTTAATCCGGGTTTATCGGATACGGATGGTCGGACACCACTATCATACGGTGCAGGGTCTGGACATGAGGTCGTGGTAAAGCTACTCCTCGAGAGAGGGGATGTTAATCCTAATTGGCCGGATAAGGATGACTGGACACCGCTCTATTATGCCGTAGCGTCTCAATTTGGTGATGTGGTGAAAAAGCTCTTGGACCGACAGGATGTCAATCCCAATTCGCCAGATAAGGGTGGCAGGACACCACTATCGTATGCCGCGAAGGGGGGATATGAGGGCATGGCGAAGCTACTCTTAGGGCGAGGGGATATCAACCCCAATTTGCCGAATGAGGATGGCTGGACGCCACTATCATACTCTGCTATATCCGGAGGTTTGGGAGTGTTGAAACTACTCCTAGAGCGAGGAGATGTCAACCCAGATTCGTCGGATGTTCATGGCAAGACACCACTAATGCATGCTGCTGGGTTTGGACGTGAGGATGTGGTGAAGCTACTCCTCGAGCGAGGGGATCTTGACCCTAATTCATCAGATAAGGTTGGCCGGACACCGTTATCGCGTGCCGCGGAGAGTGGGCATGAGGGCGTGGTGAGGCTACTCCTCGAGCGAGGGGATCGTGACCCTAATTCGTCAGATACGGCTAGCCGAACGCCGTTATCACATGCCGCGGAGAGAGGACGTGTGGGAGTGGTGAAGCTACTCCTCGAGCGAGGGGATCTTGACCCTAATTCATCAGATAAGGTTGGCCGGACACCGTTATCGCGTGCCGCGGAGAGTGGACATGAGGGCGTGGTGAAGCTACTCCTCGAGCGAGGGGATCGTGACCCTAATTCGTCAGATACGGCTGGCCGAACGCCGTTATCACATGCCGCGGAGAGAGGACGTGTGGGAGTGGTGAAGCTACTCCTCGAGCGAGGGGATCTTGACCCTAATTCATCAGATAAGGTTGGCCGGACACCGTTATCGCGTGCCGCGGAGAGTGGGCATGAGGGCGTGGTGAGGCTACTCCTTGAGCGAGGGGATGTTAATCATAATTCGTCAGATACGGCTGGCCGAACGCCGTTATCACATGCCGCGGAGGGAGGACATGTGGGAGTGGTGAAGCTACTCCTTGAGCGAGGGGATCTTGACCCTAATTCGTCAGATACGGCTGGCCGAACACCGTTATCACATGCCGCTGAG
The DNA here is from genome assembly GCA_006112555.1 of Tuber indicum. NCBI lineage: Eukaryota > Fungi > Ascomycota > Pezizomycetes > Pezizales > Tuberaceae > Tuber > Tuber indicum. The sequence goes on from VBSK01000237.1 coordinate 48,349, forward strand.
AGAGGACGTGTGGGAGTGGTGAAGCTACTCCTAGAGCGGGGGGATATCAATCCAGATTGGTGTGGTGATTGTAGCTTGGCACTACTATCACGCATTGCTGGAGCTGGGTATGTAGGCTTGCTGAAGCTATTCCTACAAGGGCAGGATCCAACTCTGTATTTCTCTTGTAATTATGTCAGAACACCACTATCATACGCTGCTAAGTCTGGACATGGGGACGTGGTGCGTCTACTCCTAGAGCGAGGGGATGTCAATCCAGATTCGTCGGATGTTCATGGCAAGACACCACTAATGCATGCTGCTGGGTTTGGACGTGAGGATGTGGTGAAGCTACTCCTCGAGCGAGGGAATCTTGACCCTAATTCGTCAGATAAGGTTGGCCTGACACCGTTATCACATGCAGCGGAGAATGGACATGAGGGCGTGGTGAAGCTACTCCTAGAGCGGGGGGATATCAATCCTAATTCGTCAGTTAAGTGTGGCTGGACACCGTTATTATATGCGATGAAGAAGGGACATGTGGGCGTGGCGAAGTTGTTATTAGAAAGAATCTTCCACTGGTCGCTTCCCGCTCCTCTTGTGGCTCCCTTTTTCGCTATTATTTCTTTTGTTGCCTTGTCTTTCACCTTCTATGAGCGGATTACAGCTGGAGTGAGGTACTGGGGGTTTCCATGTATGATGGTGTTCTTCCTTCTTGCTTTCCTTTCCTACTCCTCCTTCGGTTAAGTTTGTTTATCCTAGAGTGGATGTCTGGGGGGGTATATTGTATAGTTTTAATATTTCAGGAATGGCTGGATTGAAGCACGGCAGTATAATACCAGCAGTGCTTTTCTTCTAGAGGTACAGGGTTCTGTTCTCACTTTCACAAATCCGCGGCGTATTTCTGAGTCGTTTATTTCTGAGTCGTTTGTATAAACATTACCTTGATTTTACCTGCATCTGTTTTCCTTCAACCGGAATGTCCCTTAGTCTATCAGGTGCTGCGCCCGAGAGATCTGGTTTAAGAAAATAACGAGATCTGGAAATTACGCTTCGTTAACTGGAAATGAATTGCTAGAGTTTTAAACCGGGACCTACACTATCGGTTTCTCGCGTGCTCTGACGGGCCGAGGGCTATTATTGGATTAAGAAATAGGAACTTTGTACTCTAAGTTACCTCGCACAACAAATTTGTACGGCAATTCATAAATTCTATCCCGTGGATTCGCTATTTGACTCAAGCGCTTCTTATTGTAAAACTGAGGAAAATTATGACGAGTGGCTGGAGACCGGAGACAAGCTGCGAGATCGATAACAGGTAAAGAAAAGGTTACCGGTGTATGCAGTCCGGACATGTCCCCGACTTCAAACTTCGAGTGAGCGCCGGTGATTTTCAAAACCCTCTGAGCCACGCCCATCTACCAGCCTTATCTCTGATATTCTCCAATCGTCAAACTGCTCATAACTCCTAACACCAAGAATGTACTCAGATAAAAAATATATATAGACAAAGGTAAATAGTAGCCAGATTTTTGACCGGTGGAAACACGTTGGAGCTGATATCATGGGTAACTTAGCTGTGTGCTCCCGGCCTCTGTGAAATGACCTCTCTGATCTCCGGCGGCTTGTGACAGCGCGATTCTGTGTGGCAGGGGCAGCATTGTAGTTTCGCTCGTGAACGATGTTTATAACTCAAGCATGGATAGTACCGTATATGACTTTGGGTTTGATACTGGCCTTCATATTATTATACGTCATAGGATCTGGCTCTCGAGTTCTCAGAGGCCTTTTTCGGTAATATAAAATTTCATTTTTGTCCTTCATCCCTTTTTTATGGAAAGGTATTTTTTGGAAGAAATTGATTATTTACCTACCCTCCTACAGGTAGTGGTTGCCTGCGGTGCAGTATTTTCTTTTCTTTGAAATCTATTGTTGTCTGGTTGTGGGACATCTGGTTTGTGTTGAGGGTTATGGCTGGGTGTCGGTTGATCGGAGCGGACCCTTGAAGCTTCGAGAGTCTGGGGGAAAGTTCAGAAGTTCGATAGATGAGTGTGGAGGTTCAGAGATTGAAAGTGGATTTTCTGGGCTTGTCGCTCCTTTGTTATTGCGAAAATGTGCGGAGGAACGAGGGCATAAGTGGGAGAATAGAGAGAGCTGTGGTGGTCTATGAAAGGACCAGGATGGGTTGATTATGTTTTACTTATACAGCTGCCTTTACCACTATTTTAGAGAAGCGTCGACGAATGAGGTTGTTTACCTTACCTCTCACTCTTGTCCACGCACCGCAACATCTCCCCGCATACTCACTTAGTCTTCTATCCACCGCCGTGCGATTGCCAGTGGTCATCCTCCACCATCCCTATTTAGAATTTGCCCATATCTATGCCCATCTCGCTAGTCAATTTGCAATGTTCTCAAGTACTGTACCTGACGATAGCGCATCGTGTACTGTGCACTGGACTACAGAACTCTGTCGTGGACATGAAATTGCAGGACCCAAGCGTGTGATGTTCTAACTGCCCCGAGCCATCGATATCGGCAGCGAAATTCTGAAGTTCGATGCTTGCGTTACCACTTCTCAACCAGGGGGACGTGAATCCCACATTACAAAAGAAACACGGCCAAACCCCTCTGGCTGGTGGGGGCGGGGGTGGATATGAGGTAGTGGTTTGGGGACTCCTAGAATACAAGAGGTATTGACCCCCCCGCCAGTATCGACGCTTACCCCCGCCCCTCGGGCTCTGGTTTTTGTCTGGGGTTTCCCATCCTTTTCGGAAAATTGGCAAGATGCTGACCGAAACAAAGAAGAGACAGAACGCCCTGTTTGGTAAAATGTATTTGCAGAGATGCTTAGAAACCTCGGAGTGAAGTTGAGGAACTCCCTTGACCTACAAATGAACATCCCCGGATGGAAATATGAGTCGGCCACCCTTTTTTATACCGTGACCCAGATAAGTCACATGGCATCATACAGTAGTTTGTGTGGTAAAACTCGTGGGCTTTAGCGACCACAATATGTGGTGTATGATATCATGGATTGTTGTGGAGGTGTTTGCCGCACCTCCCCCGTGATCTCGTAAAACATTGGGTTCGCCTTGCTTCAATGGAATAACTTGGGATCATCATAACAATTAAATATTATCGAATTTGCTTTAACCAAAAAGATAGAAGACAGATGCGCGAGGAATTTGAAAGAATGATAGCTTGAATTAGGGGTAGTGGTATGATATCACCAAAGACGAAGTCCCATCCTAGCCTTGACTACCGGTAGTCGGGATACAAACTTGGTAAAAATTAACCCTTTTGACCCTAGCCGACATTTGTAGAAATATCCGGCGCGATTTTGAGCTACCAAAAAGGCCCATTGCAAGCATTCTATAAAGAGGGTATCCTATTCACTTGTCCTTGCTTTGGCGCGCATCGGTTGGCTTTCCGTAATTATTTACCTTACAGTATGATACTCCATTTCTTATAAGATCCCCCGATCCACTGGAGTAAGCTAGCCCCACCCCACGAGTGCAAGTCGCTTTACTACTCGTGCTAGAACCCATCTGCCTTCCTACAGCCACTCTATCATACGGGGGCTTTCTCATGCTTCTGGTTCGTTTCACGGAAAGGTTTTCATGGTTAAAAAGTTGCTCAATGCCCGATCTTGGGGATTTTCTTCCAGTGTAATAGCATGTGCCTTTTAGTATTGACAATCTGGCAGTCGCTGCGCCAGAGTTGCTCCATAGCCCCCACTACTGGACATCCGAGGCTCTTTGGTTGATAGCCGCATAGTATCCTAAAGGGAACGAGATACTAGCAGCTGGTCACCAGCATATATGGAAGGGTGGTAAGCGCGGTCAGCCTCTTTTGATTGTGAATACGATTTTTTCCTGGGTAAGAGATGGTTGGATAGTGGGATAGTCTACAGTATAATACAGGTATACATGTACTGTACAGTACGAGTACAGTACCACAATACCAGCGAAACTCGGACCCTCCCCACATAAGACGGCACTACCGGTATCTATCTAAATCCTCCTGCTAGCGTCTACACTTCCCTCCACCCCCGCGTTTTGGTTTTCGTGCGGGGTTTTCTGTGTTTTCAGCCTGGAGGCGTATTACTTTGTGGTTACAGCGACAAGGAAAAAAACAATTTCGATCTGGCAACTCGAGTGCTGGTACGGTACATTACTTGTACTTAGGGGGTGAGCATAAGTGAGGCGAAGGAGGTTTCATTGGTTAGAATTTGGGGAGTGTAACCATAGAAGCCGCCAATCTTGGCGGTTTTTCCTTGATTATTGGCGTTTTTGGGGGGTGGAAAAGGGTAAGGCGAACGCAAAAAATTCTGACCCTAGAATCTTCATGAACTTCCGCTCACTCATTAGCTGAGTGACCCAGGAGCCAGTGAGAACGAGTTCGCCTCATCCACCCTTACCCCGGTTACAGTACTAATACCTGCGTATGATACCGGCAGCGCTTGTCAGGCCTCAACTATTCACCTTTTCCCACCCCACCCAAACCAGCCCCAGAAATCCCTTTCACTCTCTCTTGTTATCCCTTCTCTTCTGATTCACGAACAGCACTACCACCATCACCAAGAACTAAGATAGGCGGGACAAGATGGGTTCTAGGGCATATCAAGACCGTACGATTAATATAAACAGCAACGTGGGGAATGTGACGGACAGCTTCAAGAATGTGTGGAATAACTGCGTAATATCGGACGAGAAGCGGCAGATTCTGGAGTGGTTGTCTCCCTTGGTACCTCGGGAAAGGCACCAGGATGTGGCCGAGGGCCGGGTGGATGGAGTAGGAGACTGGCTTCTTCAAACAAACGAGTTTGAGAAATGGCATGCAAGTGAAGATCGGGCTGTGAATCCTGTGTTATTCTGTTATGGAAATCCAGGAGTGGGGAAGACATATCTAAGGTGTGTAAAAGTAGCCCTATTGAGGCGGTGTGAAAAACTAAACACATAAATACTAGCTCTCTTGTGATAGATACACTGTGCGATGCGGTTGGCGGTGGTAATCTGGCAGTCGCCTGTTTATACTGCGACTTCCAGGCTCGCGAACGGCAATCCGCCACTGTTGTGTTAGCAGCTATCTTGAAGCAACTAGTAGCGGGGGTGGAACCGATCCCGGAAGAGATAAAGGGGGCTTTTGAGCGAGCCAAGAGAGGGGTTGATGGTCGTGTACCCCGACTTCCTGAACTCCGCGCGATGCTCGTCAGGTCTCTCACATATTTGCGAAGGGGGTTTATCTGCATTGACGCTTTAGACGAGTTCCCAACAAAACACCGGGCTGAACTCTGGGAGTCTTTACAGTATATTGTCCGGGAGTGCCCTAACGCCAGGCTATTCATTACCGGGAGGCCACACATTTGTGAGGAAGCGAAGAAATATTACCCAGGGTACCACTACCGAATCCTCATACAGCCCACTAAGGAGGATATCACGGGATATCTTGCTATGAGGTTGAAAAGGGACTCTGAGCTAGATGCTATGGATGCGGAATTGGAGGCCGATATTCTTAGAATTATTCCCGACAAAATCTCCGGGGTGTATGTAACATCCGGAGATGGTAGATCAAAGGTTATCAGCTAACAGTGGTCTCCAGATTTCTTCTTGTTTCCCTTATTATGGATGCAATTCTGGAGGATGCGACAATACATCAGAGACGACAAACACTTCATAAGATGACCAATGGTTTTGGTTTAGATGATGCATACAGCACAACATTGAGTCGCATACGAGAGCAGAAGGGAAACAAGGTGAAGCTTGGAATGGAAGTGCTAATGTGGATCTCGCATTCCGAGCGACCGTTAAACGGAGAAGAGCTGTGCCATGCGTTAGCGGTGGAAGTAGGAACTATAGACCTCAATTTTCACAATGTCCCGTCCATAAGGACCTTGCTGAGATGCGCTCTGGGGCTTGTTACAATTGATGAGCAATCATCAACAGTGCGCCTCGTACATTTCACACTTCATGAGTATCTTGCAGCACATCCAACCTTATTCATCACACCTCACTTGATGATAGCAGAAATATGTCTCACTTACTTAAACTTCCGGTCGGTCTGTGAGCTTGCAACTACTCTCGATACTATCCCGTCGACAGCGCCCTTTCTCCACTATGCCTCGTGTTACTGGGGCTTTCATGCTAGGAAGGAGATGGCAGAAGGAGTGAAACATCTTGCATTAGGACTTCTTGAACGAGATGAGAACCACATATCGGCTGGCATCCTCTTGCGTGAGCAGGGTGTTGACTTCTTGCCCTGGTATGATTGCGACCTTGGTAGACATCCCGATCTTCGCGGGTTTACTGGGCTACACTGTATCGCATATATGGGTGTTACCAAGATTACAATTGACATGGTAGCCAGGAAAAGATGGGACCTAAACGGGCGCGATTCTAATGGTGCAACCCCGTTGATATGGGCTACTAAATTCGGGAATTACACGCTGGCGAAGTTGCTTCTTGAGCAGGGGGATATCGATCCCACAATATCGGACAAATTCGGCCTCACATCGCTCACACATGCTGCAAAGAATGGACAGCAGAGTCTCGTGAAGCTGCTCCTGGAGAGAAGGGATGTCAATCCCGATTCCATGGATGAGGATCGCAGGACACCGCTGTCATATGCTTCCGGATCTGGACATGAGGATGTGGTCGAGCTACTCCTGCAGAGAGAGGATGTCAATCCCGACTCCTTGGATTGGAGTGGCAGGACACCACTATCATATGCCTCCGGATCTGGATATGATGGCGTGGTGAAGCTGCTCTTGGAGAGAGGGGGTGTCAACCCCGATTCATCGAGTACATATGGCCAGACACCACTATCACATGCTGCTGAATCTGGATATGAGGGTGTGGTGAGGCTACTCCTGGAGCGAGGGGATGTCAACCCCAATTCCTCGGATGAGATTGGCAGGACACCGCTATCATATGCTGCCGGATCTGGACATGAGGATTTGGTGAAGCTACTACTACAGAGAGGGGATGTCAATACCGATTCGTCGAGTAGTCATGGCCGGACCCCGCTATCACTTGCTGCCCAATCTGGACATGAGGGTGTGGTGAAACTGCTTCTAGGGCGAGGTGATATCAATCCCGATTCGTCAGATCAGGATAGCTGGACCCCACTATCACACGCTGCCCAATATGGACATGAGGGCGTGGTGAAGCTGCTCCTAGAGCGAATGGATGTCAATCCTGATTCCTTGGATGGGAATGGCAGGACACCACTATCATATGCTTCCGGATCTGGGCACGGGGGCGTGGTGAAGATACTCCTGGAGAGACCGGGTGTCAATCCCGATTCTTTGGATAAGCGCGGTCGGTCACCACTATCGTATGCTTCCGGATCTGGACGTGAGTGCGGGGTGAAGCTACTGCTTAACATAGGGGATGTCAACCCCGATTCATCGACTAAGTATGGCCGGGCACCACTATCACTCGCTGCCCAATTCAGAAACGAAGGCGTGGTGAAATTACTCCTAGAGCGAGGGGATGTCAATCCCAACTCCGTAGATTACAATAACCGAACACCACTATCATACGCTACCGAATATGGACAGGCGGGTGTGGTAAGGCTGTTATCAGAAGCCAGGCCTCTTAGTCACGAAAAACCACAAAACAGCGCGGCATTGCAAATCCCGGTCCCCGCTGCGACTACTCAAGAAGAAGTCGAAGCGTGTCCGGTGCCACAATGGGAGTGCACTGCTCCCGACGCAGGACCTGAGGTCACGGAAGCCATTCCTCTCCCACACTTTGACGGGCCTCTATCGCATCAACTTGAACAACCACCCCTAGCACCTGCTCTCACCCCCACCCACACACCCGACGCTGCTCCTGACCCTGCTGATTTGCAACTTCCGGGGCCACTAAAATGTTGTCTTAGAGAGATCCGGCGACGCTTGTGTTGCTCTTAGTGCGAGATTCACCCTTTATCCTCGCGCTCTCGGGTGTCTATCGTTCCCACCGATAATTATATCGGACCTCGCCACATAGTCGTCACATCAGCACCTGCTCCCTCAAACCGCACCTTCACACCTCCACCATCAACTGGGAAAAAGTATCCGCATGCACTCCGTGTATCTCTTTCCAGCCTCAAATGTCTCAATTTATCTTACATGTCACCCGACGAATCTCTCGGCCCCGAGCCATTGCGAAGCCATTGCAATTTGAACGGGAATACACGCTAGAGGAAGTTTTCTGCGGCCTAGTTCCCATTCCTCATATGAACTCCTTTTCCATGTCTTGTGTTTGGCCTTTTACGAGGGGATGAGGGTAGGAGTATGTTACCTCAGGTTTCTCTGTACTGTAGGCCAGTATCTTCCTTCCTTCCCCTTCCTTAGTTCCACCTTTTCCTTTATTCAGTTTGTTTTAGACTAGGAGTCTATGGACTGGAATATAATGTATGATCGCAACGTTAGGAATGGCTGTTAATTCTTTATCGTACAAGAGGAATGTTCTCTTTCCCATTTTACAGAGAAGGAGTTCTGTTCTCGTTATTATAGGTTAGACCTTGGGCGTTTTGCATACCGCCGGTATGCTATCCCCTCTATCTAGCATCAATTGGCGATAGCAATTCATATGTTCTATGATAAATTGCCCTAGCACAAATATAGGATAAAGCGGAAATTACTAATGACGGGAGACAAATTACAAGCAAATAAAGGGAGTGATTCGAATGAGTGCGAATTGAATAAGAGGCTCTTCGAAGCTCGTGGGTGCTGGTGGTTCATCACTTACGGAGCCCCTCCCAGCCATCTTCATTCAAACCATATAGATCTCCAATAAACCACTTCTTGTTCCTCTAGTACTGAACGCACAGTAGAAGCTTTACACCCGGCGAGATCGGATTATCCAGGCGAGCCCTACTCCCATTTCTACCGCTCTTTGTGTGCATACTGCGTATGCTCCGTTTCAAGCGAAATGGGCACCGCCTATCCAAGGGGGGATCGGGAATGTGAATGAGGGCCAGGATCCCTATGCCGTAGGGGGCTCTGCCGGAGGTCAGTAGCCATGTAAGTATTCTAAGGGTGTTCTCTCCGGGAGTGTCCGTAGCGGTGACCTCTTTTTCGTCTAGCCGTTGGAAATTCAAGATATGATGCATTATTAGAACAGGTGGATTCCTGCAAACATGGAAATTGTGTTTATTACCAACTTCACCCCTCCGTCGTTATCAATGAAGAAATAGCTCGAGTATGCAGCGGTGGAACTAACATCACCGTAGATGAAGCACACTGGACGAGAGAAAAGGATCCTGGGGAAAAAGATGATAAGAAAAACAAGCGATGAAGCAGCTAGCAAAGGACAGATCGAGAGATAAATTTATATATATCCCCAAACTTGAATAGCTTACAACTACGAAATCCAAACAAAACACACGAGGCACAATCAACCCTAAGGAAAAGAACCTCTGGGAAACCTAGGAGTCATCATGGCCCAATCTTGGGTACCTGGGGTCTACTCAACTAATTTTGCCGAGCAGCCCCTGGAGCAAATCTCCCATTTTAGGAGCCGTGCTACTGATCTACTCTTCAGAATCTTATCTACCGGACTCATGGGGACAATATGGCCGCCGCTCCTGTATCCCGCAACGTCAATGTCCGTAAAGCAAGCCTTCCAATGGGCTAACCCGGGTCAAAAAAGGGCAAACCCGACCCAGCCCAAGCCCAACGGATGTTGAGCCCAGCCCAGCCCAGCCCAAGAAAGGAAAGCCCGGGTTAACCCAATGAACCCAGTGGGCTGGAGAAAAAAAGAAAAGGAATTAAATATATAATATTATTAGCATTAGTATACAATTAGTATCAGAAAACAGAATGGACAATAGGAAATGTAGAAGGGTAAGGTAGAGATAATCCGCAAAGAGAGGAAAGATAGTGAAGGCCCGGGTTTGAGAAGGGTCTAGGTAGGGTTGAATGATTCTAGCTAGGTGAGTGCCAACTTCGTAGACACCCAGTTCCCGTCGAAGCTGCTCGATTTCTCATCCTCGAAACACTCAGAATCCCGGAGAGCTAATCAGGTTTCCGCCTAGTTTTTCACTATGCGCTCTCAATTGGAACACGGTTGTGCTTGGACCTTTCACCTAAACGCGAATAGTCACGGTCACAGTCTTCATGAATTCCGTGTGCTTAGATTCCAGTTTCCGTAGTGATCATGACTTGAAGTATGATATCATGAAAATCAGAAATGGGAGACGGGGTATTCGCTGGGTTCGCCGGGTAACCCGGGCTCGGCACCTCCGAACCCGACCCAGCCCGGGCTTGCGCTAAGGTGAGCCCAACCCAGCGTACCCAGCCCGGCCCGATGAAGGGCCCGGGCTAACCCAATGAACCCGCGACCCATTAGAAGGCTTGCCGTAAAGAGAAATCCGTGATCAGTGCACTACCATCGGTCCCGAAGAATGCTGCCACCTGGGTAGAACTGATCTCGGAAGTGATAGAGAAGTGGTCAAAATGAGAGATGAGGGAGGTTGGCAGTCTGGCGCTTGGCTCCTTGAAACCCGCATAATCCTCGTCATCTCCACCACTAGGTTTTTATCCGCATCGGAGCCCGATACGAACCACCGGCAAAGCATGGTGGGATCCTCGGGGCCCTCTACAGCACACTAGCCCTGAGTACCGGAACGCACGGTTATTCGCTGCCAGCAGGTCCCACATGCCTGGCGAAGTCGGGAAATATTTCAACGGAGGTGCCAGCATGGCCACTATTAAGCTCATGGGGGAGAGTATTGAGCGATATCTAAAAATGCGATTTCCTAGTGACTCCAAGGTGGTATAATAGACGAGTCATTGCTCTTAATATGGATAATAGCGGATGACCGATCACACAACGGTAGATAGATGACTAAGCGAATATATGTGGGAAACAATGGCGGTTGTGTGTAGGCAAGAGTGATAGGAAAGGTAAAACAACTTTGTTCGTCGATGCCCTCTCTAAGCTAACGGTAAAGACCGGCTGTATTCGTGAAGCAGAATCAACACGTTCTGATTCTGCCATAGGCCACCACACCTATCTCTAATTCTCCAAACGTGCTCTATTCCTCCGTATACTTCTATGATAACTCACCTCTATGGACTCCCAGTTTTTCTAGGAGCTTTTACCACGCCCCGGGGATATCCTATTAACACTATCTCTCCACTATTGCCTCGTATGGCCGCGATCCTATGCGGGGAGAGAAGTGGGGCGAGACGCGAAACCCATTGCATATCGACATAGTGGAGTGCGAACCCCAAGACCCCTGACGTTCTCCTGCTTGAGCCAAGCGTTGGCTGGTTCTGGGTGGGCCTTTGCAGTGATAGACGCCCCAGCCTTCACGGGTTTGCGTCGTAAGTAGCCTAAAGGTTGGTCCTCCGGTGGAACAGAAATCCCTTCACAATTGCCCGCAGCGGGCGGAGCGAGTGAGATCCCATGATGCTCATCTGGCGAACCGGTGGAGCACGCAGGGAAAAATACACAAGTACGAAATCTCAACTGGTTATTTGAGCCGGGGAAACACAATAAAGTTGGTGACGTGGGTAGCAGCGTGCCCCTGACACTTGTGGAATGACCTCTCTGAGTTCCTGCAGTTTGTGACTGTGCTATTCTGTGCATTAGGCACAGCATAGTAGTTTCGCTTGTAAATCTTGTTTGTGTAATACGAATGGTGGTTTACAACTTTGGTTTAATCTCTTTTAGCTTTTATATTACAGATCTGGCTCTCAAGTTCTCTGCGACCTTTGTCAGGATGGCACCCAGTAAGAGAATCGCTTGTTTCCCCTATCTTAAGGTGGGCTAAGGTGGCAGATCAATTGCATAGCGGGAGACTGTAGAATAAGAGGGTTTTCCTAAAAATTGTTTGTACTTTGTAGGAAAAATAGGAGAGATATGGTCGACAACTTTGTTATCGTTTTCTCCAACACACTTCTCCGTATCCAACTAGACTAATTGTAAAGACAGGTGTATGAACAAAACATGATCAAACTAGCCTGACCTCTCCATGGCTAACTACACCTATCTCTACCGCTCCACGCCACCTTTACTCCTCATATGATACTTCCGTGATAACAAAGGAAAGACATATCTGGAGAACTTCTCTGTAAATCACCAAAGCCCTAGAACAGCCCATCACACTCCTAAACAATCACCTGGACTCCCGCAACTTCCAGAATATTTCAACTGCGGTCCTCCATTGTCCAGCCTCTAGCACTCACCATACCTAAAGTTTTATTATTAATTCTCCATTCCTCATTCACAGAACCGGACTTTTCAGAAAAGAACCCCCCATAGTTTATCCTCCGGAAAATTGCCTACAGCTGCTGTTGCCCGCTTATAGGAACTGGATCCGCCTTTATTTAGGACTATGTTTTCAGCTGGTTTGCACAATATACTGGACTGTGCTGCGTCATTTATACGGAGACTACCGAATGCCGTAGCGGACATAAAAAGGGAGGGTCCGAGCTGGCGCGATTCTAACTGTGGAATGCCATTAATGTGGACTTCCAAAATTCTGAAATTCCGTGCTCGCATAGTCTAATAGCTTCTTGATCAGAGTCGAGAATCACCACGCTCCCAAAGAAATTCAGGAGAACATCGCTACCTCGTGGGGGCGAGAGCGAACATGGGGTAGTGGTGGAGTTACTCCTAGAATGGGGAGATGTTATTCCTCTCTCTAGCATCTATGTCTACCCCAACCCCCCATCGAGGTTTTTATATGATGTTTTCCGTCTCTTTTTGATGGAAAAACTGAAGGGATGTCCGCAAAAATAAGTACAAGAGTAGAGTACCTAGTTCGATACGATGCCCATCGGAAGAGAAGTTAAAAAAGCTAGGTGATGCTGATAGAAGCCAAGGGATAGAATTGAACACTTTCGTGAATACGACCGCAGCGTCAGTTGATTTTCTTCCTCTTTCTTCTTGAGCTCGTGCGGACGTGTTTGGTCGGAGATGTGCGAAGGCGTCGATTGCTCAGTTTTCCTGCGAGCGAGTGAAGCTTGCATGTTGTTTGGGTTCTCTTTTTCCGACCCAGTTTCGTGCTTTCAGTATCACATCTACCGCCAAGAATTTTAAAAGTGTTAAATTTATCTGCGAAAGTGCTATCATATCTCGCTAAGATAACGCCGATACCAATATCCCGTCATACCCCTGTGAAATTAACCCCACGATCCTAGCCAACGGCTGTCTAAATATCGGCCGGGATGTTAAGCTACTAAAAAGACCCATTATGATACGGTGCTCGAGTATGATACCGTGCTAACTTTCTATAAGCACGGACGTACTATTCCCCACTAATTTACCGGGGGTCATAGGTTTCTCATTTATTAATTTTCGAGAAAGGATAGTTTCAAGAGGTTGCTCAATACCCCATCTTTAACGGTTTCCACCAGTACGGTATTTCAACTCGCTGCCCCTCAGCCGGTAACATAAACAAACCTCATCTAAACCTCACCGCATGACAAAACACTAGGAGTGCCTGAACGTGGGTGCTAGAAACGAGCTAAAATTTCCACAGCTGTGTGGAGTAGCACTTTAACCCTTCATACTCGTACAGTACAGTACCATGGCGATAGTACCGACAGAGTACTTGAATGATTTGTGGAGAAGCGAAGTGTTGTCGGGCCGCAAATCAGGCGAAACGGATGTACTTGTACTATACCGCTCTCGTAGTAAGGAGGTTCGATGTTCTCAGTGCACCTCAAACCGAGTACTGTACACAACATACAGCACGAATACAGGCGTACCGCTTTGAATGGCACCTGTAGTCGAGTATGATATATGCGGAACTCGCTTGCGATAATGGTGAAGTGGCTGGCCCACCATAGGCCGAGTTTCTGACAACAGTGACATTATCATTGTCCAAAAATTCCCACAGCGGTCGGCTTAGGGGGCGCTTGGCTAATCGTCGTTGACACGCCCAACTTGTGCGAAAATCGCAATCCGAACCCGTATCGTCGTTTGGGGTGTCCATGGTGTTTTGATCATCGTGGTTTGGGAATTGTTTAGGATTTGGATAGTACTAGTTGAAAATACTCGAGCATCGTATCATACTTGCGTTGTTGGACTTTTATGGGGGGTGGAGCCAGTTTTCATGCTACATCGACGCTTCGAAAGCCCCAAGCCCAGTCACGCAACTCTATTATGTACCGGTATGATAGTAGAAAATAGGTGGTAGCATATTGGGCCAAATAGGCACTTGCGAGGATTTGGAAGCTCTTTCTCACCCTGTGATTCACCAAAAGCGTCAAACATCTGGCGGGAAGCCTCAAAGTAATAAACAGCGGCGAATTTTGGGCCGGCGAAACCACGTGAATGGCGGCGACTACTATACTCGTAGGCGAACGGCGAAACTCCCAAACATTGAAACGGCAACGATTAGTAAGGCAACAGAACCCCCGATCGCCAGCGCACAACTTGAGGAAGGTGGGGAAGTTCTCTCTCCTTCAATGCTCTCGTCCTCTCTCACTACTGCACGACATAAATAACTAAGCTGTAAAGGCAGGAGTATAAATGAACTGCGACGAAGACCTCCTATCCTTCCGCTGCTCATTACACATCTTCATTTCGCCCATGCTCATCTATACTCGTCCGCACCTTTCCGGGCAAGCCTCTTTTTCTTTCCATGCTCCCATGCTATCAAAGGAAAAACAAGCTTTTACAAAGACACCTTCTGTTCGTCGCCTCCGTGAAGTCCCTCCGTTTCCGACGGGTACATCTTTTCCTTCTAGGTGCGCAAATCCAACGCGCGTCTCCGAAACCTCTATTCGAACAGACGAAAAAAAACAACAAAACGAACTTTCTGAGTGTATGAGCAGGTTCTGACCGTGTCGGGGAGCATCCCCGATTTCCAACACGAGGGGCGCTGCTTGGGAATGCAAACGATAGTTTCAATCGCTAGATTCTAGGTTATATGGGTATGCGATAGTTTGCTCGGTCATATACTCGTACCGCAAGAAATTGTGTAAGACTAATTTTTATTTATCGCAAATTTATGTTGTTGTGAATTGTCATGCCCTGCCTGGACCCGTTATCGGCCAGGGGATCCTACTCGCTAACATATCTGAGTGCCCGTCCTCAACTCAGCCGCGTGAGTATTCTTGATATTGTCGCACGCAGAGGCAAAGGCGGACTTTGATATGAAAAAGATCTCAGGAAGGTATTGTAAAATGTCTCCCGCTCTCTTCGAAACACATGCAGAAAGAATAGATACGAATAATAGATACAAAAGCAATTCTCCTGACCGCCTGGTAAAATTCCCTTCCCGCAAACTTCTATCAAAAGAAAACATTCTTAAGAATATTTTCTACAACCCCTCGTCACAAAAATAAATCGCCAACGCTCCCGTTATCCAGAAACCTGTATCTATTGCTCCCTCCCTCTACCACTTATTCTCTACATTGTCCTTTCCTTCCGCCGTTTATTCATGCCGGGTCACCATCGTTGGCCTTGCATCCGGCTGCCTATCCTTCCGGACTTTCATCACCGCCGAGTATACCGGTATCGTGTGCCATTGCCTAGCTATTAATCAAATTTTCAGTTCATGCTCGAAATGAAATATTGTAGATGTGTTATCCTTGCCATACTGTTCGGCAGAGCGTTGCTTGGAAAACACGTTCCCGGAATCATCCTTCCAGCCATCTCAAATGATGATGAGCTGTACACCCCTTTAAGCTTTCTTACCTGTGGGAAAGGATGTAGGGTTTTGAGAAGCCTTATACTTGAGCACGGTAGTAGTAGGTGCTCCGAACCCATGTAACCCCGTTCGCGAGGAATTGAGTTACCCAAGCATTGCTTTGGATTTCCACCATTGGTTGCCGGAAACAATTGGGATTTCGGGTGTGTAGGATACCAAGGATAAGCATGTCGGACTTATTTGGTTTGCCCACTATCGGTAGCCTCTCAGCCATTTATCGGTAGGGGACCGGATTTACTCGGGCCGCTGGGTAGGGTTCCAAAAAGTAGCGTAGGGGACGCGGGCTTGGTTTCCCGTGCGGCCGGTTGCCGTGGGGAGTTGGGGGTACGGCGCCTTGATACGATAGGGGTCTGTGTCGGATAATTTTGTTTTTGGCTTTCTTTTGTAGGGGAGGGTTAGGAGGCAGTAACTTAGTGCAGGTACTTGTACTATAACATCATACTCGAGTACCGGTATACTGGTATCAAGTAGATTGGCAGAGTGGCTACGGAAAAATATGGTTACACACATAGTCAAAATAGTGGTTTCGACGGATAGGCCAAAGTTCGACAGATTTGTGCTCATTCCCTAAGCAGCGTGCGACTTGTTTTGTGGGGCATTTCCACTGATTCAACTCATTCGTCTGACCTACTTTCCGCTACAATATGCAAGACGTTATACTTGTACCTCCACCTAAACACTGTATGGTGAGTGACCGGTAATATTAGGTTTTACAATTGTTTTTTCATGAGCTAGCAGGTTGATAATCCTGGACTTTCATGCTGGCACGATGCTGTGCTCGTACTATGCTCGTAATTATGGCATTTGTGCGCGCAGCTACTATTTCTTACCGCCAAAACTGTTGACGTTGCTATGGGTAGCCTCGGCGGCGAGAAAGAGACTACGCATGAAATGGAAGACCATCGAAGATCTTAGTAGAAGATATTCGGGTGGATGCACAGAACCCCGATAAGGGAGAAGGATGATTCTGAGTGAACCGGAAATAGATGGAATGCTGGTGGCATAGGATAGAGGTTTCTGGTTGATGGAAATGGTTGGTTGGTTCTTTCCTTATGGGGGGGGTTGCAGTGAACAGATTCATACGTTGTTTTGGTGGAATGTTTTGGAAAGGAAAGGGTTCATGTGGTGATGGAGAGAATTTCCTTTGTGTTTCCTATTTAGATTAGTCTTCCCACCGATGTGGTGAGAATAGGCATTATCGTTGTTATTTTCCTTAGATCAATATCATATTTTACGTTCACCGTTCTCTACCACCGCTGCGCACGATAGTTACACTAAGAAAAACCCAGCCTTTTGGCTTGGACCTCGGTGTCATGCAAGAGTGGCCGTGTTCACAAACGCCCTTTGGTTTCGAGTACGGTAGTGATGGATTTAGGAGGCGTAAATTTTTCGTTTAGGCACTCGAGTGTTGGCGGGCTCGCAGTGAGCGCCCTAGAATGCCCCCGCAGCCCGAGAGAGCTGGCGGGCGACCGGGGCTGTACTCTCGTACATTGGTTGACGGCCGTACTGGTACTGTACCCGAGTACCGGGAGTGCCCTGGAGGGATGGGGATATCGGGGGTCGATTGCCAGCACAGAGGACAGGGATGGTCACCTAAGCCCCCCTGCATTGCTTGTGCTCACGTTTTTACCGGGCCATGGAAATGATTGGGTAGCTGCATATTGTATGATATTCCAGTTTCCAGACTGGAGCTGCTTCCTCATGGTGTCACCACAGCGAGAAAAACGCCTCTTCAATCTTGAGTCTTGGGTATGGCGCTGGCAGTCCTGGCAAGGCGATAGCCTTTCCTCTTCTCCTGCCCTCGCCAAACCGCCTTCGCTAAACCACCCAGCCAAAATTTCCTTTAACTCCCTCGTTACGCCCTCACTCTCGATCCTCGAACAGCACTACCGCCACCGCCGAAAATAGGAGGAAGAGTGATAAAGGCGAGATGTCAAATCAACGCCCCGTTATTATTATGAACAATGTTGGTAATGTTACGGGCTGCTATAACGAGATAGCGATATCGGATGAGAAGCGCCAGATTCTGGAGTGGCTGTCTCCCTTAGCACCTCGAGAAAGGCATCAGGCTGTGCGTGAGGGCCGGGTGAATGGAGTAGGGGAATGGCTTCTACGAAATAAAAAGTTTAAGAAATGGCATACAAGCGGGAATCAGGCTGTCAATCCTGTGTTATTCTGTTATGGGGATCCAGGAGTGGGGAAGTCATATTTGAGGTGTGTGATGTAGTTCCATAGTAATGGCGCGCAAAGCTAACCGCGTAAACTCTAGCTCTCTTGTGATAGATACGCTGTGCGATGCGATCGTTGGGGACAATGTGGTCGTCGCTTGTATCTACTGCGATTTCCAGGCACGTGAAACGCATTCGGCGACCAGTGTGTTAGCAGCCCTCTTAAAGCAACTGGTCGCGGGGGTGGAACAAATCCCGAGAGAGATAAAAGAGGCATTTGAGCGAGCGAAGAAAGAGGTTGACGGTCGCCCACTCCGACTCACTGAAATCCGCACAATGCTAGTCAAGTCTATCTCGTCTTTGCGACGGGGATATATCTGCATTGACGCTTTGGATGAGATACCCGCAAAGAATCTACCCGAACTCTGGGACTCTTTACGCTACATTTCCCGCAAGTGCCCAAACGCTCGGCTATTCATCACCGGAAGGCCATTTATCCGAGACGACGTGGAGAAATATTTCCGGGGATTTACTGATCTAATCCGCATCACGCCGAACAAGGAGGATATTTGGGAATATCTTACTGTGAGGTTGAAAAATGACCCGGAGCAGGGTGCAATGGATGGGGAATTGGAGGCCGATATTCTTAGAATCATTCCCGAAAAGATATCCGGGGTGTATGTATCTCCTGCGGATAACTAATCCGGGGTTATCAGCTAACAGTAGTGTCTAGATTTCTCCTCGTCTCCCTCGTTATGGATGCAATTCTGGAGGATGCGACAATATATCGGAGACGACAGACACTTCAGGGGATGACCGACGGTTTTGGCTTAGATGATGCATACGAAGCAACATTGAGTCGCATACAGAAGCAGAGAGGAAGCAAAGTCAAACTTGGGATGGAAGCCCTGATGTGGATTTCACATTCCGAACGACCGTTAAAAGCCGAAGAACTGTGCCATGCATTAGCAGTGGAAATAGGAACTAGAGATCTCAATTTCGATAATGTCCCGTTGAGAAGGACCTTGTTGAGCTGCACTTTAGGACTTGTTACCATTGATGAGCAAACATCAACGGTCCGTCTCGTACATTTTACTCTCCAAGAGTATCTTGCAGCACATCCCAACCTGTTCACCACGCCTCACTCGATGATGGCTGAAATATGCCTCACCTACTTAAACTTTCGGTCCATCTGTGAGCTTGCGACCACCCTCGATGCAATCCCGTCGGGACCACCCTTTCTCCACTATGCCTCGTGTTACTGGGGACTCCACGCTAGGAAGCAGATGGCGGAAAGCGTGAAACTCCTTGCGCTTCGACTTCTTGAACGAGATGCGAACCACATATCGGCTGACATCCTACTGCGTGAGCAGAGGGTTGACTTCCTGTCCTGGTATGACCGTTTCCTCGGTAGACGTCCCAATCTTCAGGGATTTACTGGACTACACTGTATTGCATATATGGGAGTTGCCAAAATCGCCATTTCCATGGTGAGCGGGAGAGGAGGGGACCTGAATGGGTGTGATTCTAATGGCGCAACGCCATTAACGTGGGCTGCTAAATACGGAAATCACACGCTCGCGAAGCTGCTTTTAAGGCAAAAAGAGGTCTATCCTGATTCGCCGGACAAGGATCTCCGGACCCCACTATCACATGCAGCCCAATCTGGACATGAGGGCGTGGTGGAGTTACTCCTGCAGCGAGAGGATGTCGATCCCGATTCCACGGATAAGGGTGGCCAGACACCGCTATCATTTGCTTCTGGATCTGGACATGAGGGTGTGGTGAAGCTGCTTCTGAAGAGAGGGGATGTCAACCTCAATCCGTCTACCAACTTGATACCACTGTCACTCGCTGCCAAATCCGGACATGAGGGCGTGGTGAGGTTACTCCTAGAGCAAGGTGATGCCAATCCCGATGCGTTGAATGAGGGGGATGACCGGACCCCACTATCACACGCTGCCCAATCTGGACATGAGGGCGTGGTGAAGTTACTCCTAGGGCAGGCAGATGTCAATCCGAATTCGTCTGATAAGTATGGCCAGACACCACTATCATATGCTTCCAGATCCGGGCACGAGGGTGTGGTGAAGCTGCTCCTGAAGGAAGGGGGTATCAACCCCGATTCATCGACTAAGGATGGCCGGACACCGCTATCATATGCTGCCGAATCTGGACGTGAGCGCGTCGTGAGGCTACTCCTTCGGAGAGAGGATATCGATCCCGATTCATTCACTAAGTATGGCCGCACACCACTATCATACGCTTCCGGATCTGGGCACGAGGGTGTGGCGAGGCTGCTCTTGGAGAAAGGGGGTATCAACCCCGATTCATCGACTAAAGATGGCAGGACACCACTATCATATGCTGCCGAATCCGGACGTGAGCACGTGGTGAAGCTACTCCTTGGGAGACAGGATATCGATCCCGATTCATTCACTAAGTATGGCCGCACACCACTGTCGTATGCTGCCGAATCTAGACATGAGGCCGTGGTGAAGGTACTCCTGGAGCGAGGGAATATCAATCCCGATTTCCTGGATAAGGATCGCAGGACACCACTATCATATGCTTCCGAATCCGGACATGAGGGCGTGGTGGAGCTACTCCTGCAGAGAGGGGATATCAATCCCGATTCTTTGGATTGGGGTGGCAGGACACCACTATCCTATGCCGCCAGATCTGGACATGAGGGCGCAGTGAAGCTACTCCTGGAGCGAGGGAATGTCGATCCCGATTACTCGGATATGGATGGCCGGACACCACTATCACATGCTGCCCGATATGGACATGAGGGAGTGGTGAAGCTGCTCTTGGAGCAGGGGGGAGCCAATCCCAATTCCTTGGATGAGGCTAACCTAACCCCATTGTCACACGCTGCCCAATACGGACATGACGGCGTGGTGAGCGTGCTCCTGGGGCGAGGAGATGTCAACCCCGACTCGCCGAACAGGTATGGCCAGACCCCGTTATCTTACGCTGTCCAGTTTGGACATGAGAGCGTGGTGGGGTTGCTCCTGACGTGCGGGCGTGTCAATCCCGATTCCTTGGATGAGGGCAGTCCTCTCTCCCAATTCGTTGAGTCTCAATCGGACCAACTTGACAGTGCTCAAGAAGAAGAGCAACTGAGTAGCGTGTCACAGCGAGAAAGCATTACCTCCGACGCGACGTCCCAGAACTCGGAAAGCAATTCTCCATGCCAATCCTTTGAGTTTCTATTAGAACAACCTGAGATCGCTCTGGAAGAAGAGGAATCGAATCTGATATTGCGACGGGGAGGGGGTATTGCCCCCGACGTAGTATCCCGGATCACGGAAGACAATCCCCTCTGCCAACCCGATGAGTCTCCATCGGATCAGCTTTTCAGCGCTCAAGATGGGGGGGGACTGAGTGGGATGTCACAACGGGACAGAATTACTCCCGACATAGTGCCTGAGACTGTGGAAGACAATCCTCGCTCACAACGATTTGAGCACCGACCAAAACACCTCGCAGCATTCCCTTTAGTCTCTTCCCTCGCGTCCGCGCCCACATCCGAAACTGCTTCCAGCACTGCCACCTGCGAATCCCGCACTGCTTCTGGCCGTACCACCCCCGAATTCTGCCCTGCTTCTGGCCCTGCCGCTCGTGAATTCCGCACTGCTTCTAGACCCGCCACCCGGGAATCCCACTCTGCTTCTAGCTCTACCATCCATGAGTCCCGCACTGCTCCTGGACATACCACCCGAGAATCCCGCCCTGCTTCTGGTCATACCGCCCGCGAATCCCACACCGCTTCTAGTTCTACCACCCACGAATCCCGCACTGCTTCTCATACCGCTCCCGAATCCCACACGGCTTCTGGCCCTGCCATCCCCGAATCCTACATTACTTCTGGACCTGCCACCCACAAATCCCACGCTACCAGTGCTTCTGGCCATGCCAATCGGGAATCCCGCACTGCTTCCGACTCTGCCACCCAAGAATCCCCCACTGCGTCTGGCCATGCCACCCTGGAATCCTATACTGCTTCTAGCTCTGCCACCCTGGAATCCCTCACTGCTCCTAGCTCTGCCACCCATGAACCTCACTCTGCTTCTAGCTCTAGCACCCACGAGCCCCGCACTGCTCCTGGACGTACCACTCGGGAGCCCCGTACTACTTCTGGCCATACCACCCCCAAATTCCACACTGCTTCTGACTCTGCCGTCCACAAATCTCACACTACTTCTGACCGCGCCACCCGGGAATCTCACACTGCTTCTAGCTCTGCCGCCCCCGAATCCCGCACTGCTTCTGGACCTGCCACCCATGAATCCCACACTGCCGGTGCTTCTGGCCATGCCACCTGGGAATCCCGCACTACTTCTAGCTCTGCCACTCAAGGATCCCGCACTGCGTCTGGCCATACCGCCCGGGGATCCCATACTGCTTCTAGCTCTACCACCCGCGAGCCCCGCACTGCTCCTGGACATACCACCCGCGAATCCCGCACTGCTCCTGGCTCTGTCACCCACGAATCCCACACTACCTCTGTCCCTATCACCTACGGACCCCGCACTACTTCCAACCACGCCACCCGGAAATCCCACAATGCTTCTAGTTCTACCACCCATGAATCCCGTACTACTTCTCATACCACTACCGAATCCCGCACTGCTTCTGGCCCTGCCGCCCACGAACCCCACGCTGCTTCTGGTCCTGCCACCCGGGAATCCCACACTGCTCCTAGCTCTGCCACCCCACACTGCTCCTAGCTCTGCCACCCATGAACCTCACTCTGCTTCTAGCTCTAGCACCCACGAGCCCCGCACTGCTCCTAGACATACCACCCGCGAATCCCACACTGCTTCTGGCCATACCACCCATAAATCCCTCACTTCTTCTGGCTCTGACACCCACAAATCCCACACTGCATCTGGCTCTGCTACCCACAAATCCCTCACGGCTTCTGGCTCTGCCACCCACAAATCCCACGCTGCTTCTAGCCATGCCACCCACAAATCACGCACACCTTCTGGCACTGCCACCCGGGAAAATCCCGGGTTTCTAACACGTTTTCGGAGAGTGATCCGACAATGTTTGCGTTCGTGTTTCTCTTAACCTAAGAATCGTCTTTCATCATAATATCCTCTAGAATTCCTATCACCCCCATTGACTGCCTCAGACCTGGCCACACAATCATCACCTCAACATATACACCTACTCCCTCAACCCACGCATCTACATCTCGTACCACCTACTGGGAAATAGTATCCGCATGCGCTCCATGAATCGGTTTCCGGCCCTTCATGTGTTAATTTATTCCCTCAGGTATCCGGCGAAGATGACAGCCTCGAATCGTTGTAATTAGAACAAGGATACACGCCTGAGGATATTTCCTGAGGGTTAATTCCTATACCCCTTATGGCTTCAGTTTTCTTCATTATTTCTTTTCTCCTTGTATTGTATTTTACCTTAGCTCTCTCTGTAGAGTATGGTGGTTTCTTTCTTCCATCCTCCTTTCTTTGGTTTTTTTCCTTATTCCTGGCTAAGTTTATCACTAGGAGTTTACGGGCGGGGATATAACGTATGATCGCGATGTTAGAGTTGGCTGTGGGTGTTAAAGCACTATGATAATGGTTTTTTTTTTCCTTTTTTCATTTTCGGAAGGTCCTGTTTTTGCTATTACAGGTTAGATATGGGGCGTTTTATGGGGTTGTTTGTATATTACGGTCTGTTATCTTTACCTCTTTCCATTTAATTGATATAGAGGACCAAGTGGTGGTGGTAATTCAAACGTCTAGTATTGCGTGATGAAAAAAATATCAAATGACTTGAGACAAATTACAAATGAATGGAGGGAATGACACGGGTGAGTGTGGGTTGAACAAGAGACATGTTGGAAACCGGCTTCCTAATTCAGTTACCGCGGACAATAAATCTAGTCGGAACCACTCAACGGCGCCCAGAGCTGCTTGGAGCTGCTCAGAGCTATTTGCGTATATACTCGGGAGAGAGTAAGGTTTTTGGTGTGAACTCGGACCTGGACAGATGTATTTGGAATAGCTGCAGGATAAAGGGGACTTGGAGGAATAGGAATAGTAGCCTAGGAGAGTAGTATATAAAGTGGGGCCTTCGACAGGTGTTTAGAGGGAATCAAGCAAAAGGTCTTCTCTATCTCAAACAGTCCTATCGTCTATACTGTCACTGTTTTCAAAAAAACACTGCTTCAACACTCCGAGTGAGTGCCGGTGATCCCGAAAATTTACCGAGCCCCCCCGTGTCTCCACTCTAAACTCCGATACTAGAACCATTATAGCCACCCCCACCGCATCGTCCACTACCACTACTGACCCTTCAGTTACCACTGCCAGCAACAGTACTGGCTTCCCTATTTCCCATCCACGTCACGAACCCCTGTCTTGGCCACTGAAGAACAATCTTCTCTCTGTAAGAAACCCCGCCGTCCCCACGAGCTGAAGCCCCTCGGTTGTCGCTGTGTTGAGCAAAGGCGGTCAGCCATATTTGCTCTTTTGGCACGCCACAGGTAGCACAAATATTCCACCGGGAAAGTCGCATTATCTTGGCGAACCCTTCTATTTCTAACATCCCCCACCCAGATGCTGCAGATTCTCCGCCGGAAGCACAATAGGCACCGCGAATCCGGGGGGGGGGAAGCAAATTGGGACAAGAACTGGTACGTCACAAGAGCCTCCGCCTGAGGTCGGTAACAACACAAGTACGCTGAGAATATGCTCAACGGATATATCCATGGCGATTAACTCTCGCTACTTCCAGCATTTGAAAACCCAATGTATGATACGCTATTGGAGTAGGTGGGCTTTTGCAAACATAGAAATTTTGTTTACTATCCACTTCATCCTGTGTTAGTTATCCGGTGCTCTATAGACCTATATGAACATATATATTAGAAAGGAGACTGACTCCCCCCTGTTTAGCTGCACCCCCGATCCCGCTTCTCTGTCAATGACCCCTCAAATAAATTGCTTTAAATAGTTGGCGAAGTCATGTGCATGATTTCATGTCGGTTACTTCTACGCTTGCTAAATGTTTCATCTACCCCCCCCCCTCCCCCTCCGTGCTTGCATATTTCAATGTTTAAAAAATTAGAAGCTGACCGCCCGTCCTCTCGAAAGCCGTTCAGAATCAGTCTATATCTCCCATAGCCATCACAAACAGTAGCTAATGTGAAAATATTGCTAGCACGTAGCTTGTATAGGTTAGATTGGTTAGATTTTAAGATGAATTTCTACATCCACGCTATCGATCTATATGGAAACAAAGTGAATCACCCCCCTCTGTATATACCCCATAACTAGTCATATGGAACTCTGCCCAATTCCTAGGAATATATCTAACTGGTATTACAAGTAGTCGTACACCGTCATATGTTTGTGCCACATGGACATCACGGGTATATGACGGAAGAGGATACAAAATCGTAATACCCAACAGAATTGGCTCAGTGTTCGCATGCGGCCAGGCAGACCAGCAGGTCGCCGGTAGATATACAGTCCGGCCGGGCCAGGCCTTTTGAAAACTTGCGGGCTTCATAGATACCTGGCGGTTCCGCCAGGCTTTCGGCACCTGCCGCCGGGTTAATAAGTATCTCGCTAGTGTGTGGCAGACATTTTTAGATGCACGCTAGTATCTGCGGATATATGAAGATGACTACAGATATCTGAAGATACCCACAGAGACCTGAGGATACCTGAAGTTATATACAGATATTCGCTAATATCGATGCAATACCTCAAGATATCTACACAATTCGTCGGAGACGACAAGCGCTTCATAGGATGGTCAACGGCTTTGGCTTAGAGCACGCATACAGCACGACATTGAGTCGGATGCGGTGGCAGAAGGGAGACAAGATGGAAATCGGAACGGATGCCCTGGTATGGGTTTCACTTTCTGAACAACCGATAAAAGAAGAAGAGCTATGCCATGTGTTGGTTGTGGAAGTAGGAACTACGGATCTCAATATTCAAAATGTCCCGTCGATAAGGACCTTACTGAGCTGTACTCTAGGACTTTTAACGATTAATGAGCAATCAATAGTCCCTCTTGAGCATTTTACTCTTCAAGAGAATCTTGTAGCGCATTTAAACTTGTTCACCACATCTCACTCCATTATGGCTGAGATGTGTCTCACATACTTAATATTTTAGCCCATCTGTGAACTTGCAACCACCCTACGTATAATCACGTCGACAACAGCCTTTCTCCACTATACTTTATGTTACTGAGGATTTCATGCTAGGAAGGAGATAGCGGAGGGCACAAAACAACTTGCATTACGACTTCTTGAACGAGATGTGAACCACATATCGGCTAGCATCCTCCTGTGTGAGTGGAGCGTTGACTTCTTGCCCTCGCCCGATCGTTTCCTTAGTAGGCATCCCAATATTCGCGGATCTACTGGATTACACTGTATCGCATACATGGGCGTTACAGAGATTGCAATTGCTATGGTGAACATGAGAAGATAGGAGTCGAACGGGCGTGATTCTAATGGTGCAACGCAGTTAATATAGGCCACTAAATACAGGAATTCCAGGCTCGCGAAGCTGCTTCTTGAGTACAGGGATGTCAATCTCAATTCGTCTACTGCGGATGGCTGGAAACCGCTATAATATACTGCCGGATCTGGATTTGAGGTCGCGGTGAATCTATTCCTAGAGTGCAGGGATGTCAACCCCGATCTCTCGGACAAATATGGCGAGACACCACCACCATATGCTACAAAATATGGACATGAATGCGTAGTGAAACCACTCCTGGAGCGAGTGGATATCAGTCCCCACCATATGCTACAAAATATGGACATGAATGCGTGGTGAAGCCACTCCTAGAGCGAGCGGATATCAGTCCCACTTCTTCGGATGAGGATGGCCGGACACCGCTGTCATACCGCCAGATCTGGACAGCACAGCGTAGGAATGGTATTATCTGATCCAAGGCCTTTTAGACCGACATTGCAGAACAGTGGCGTTACACAGCGGATATCAGTCCCCGCCGTGAGTGCTCAAGAAGCGGAATCAGGCTCGGTATCTCGACAGGAAGGCACTAGTACCGAGACAAGACCTATGATCACAGAAGTCGTTCCATTCTTCCACTCCGACGAATCGCCGAATCATCTTGAAGAACCTCCCTCCGCTTCCGGGCGAGTTAGTTACCTCGGGGTTCTATATATGGTAGTGGTTTTTTCCTTTCTTTTACACCATCCTTGATTACATTTGTTTTAACGTTGTAGTCGGCGTTGATACATTGTGTATTTTCAATTTTAGGAATGATTCTTTGGTACCAGTAATGCTTTTTCTCTCTTTTCCTTTTTTGGGGGAGAAGGGGTTTTATTCTCGCCACTAGAGTTTAGATCTGTTGAAGATTCTAGATCGACGTTGGTCGATTGAGATAGATTGTGGAGGTTTCGGGAGTCTGGCGAAGAGTTCCGATGTTCGATAGATTAGTGTGGAGGTTGAGAGATTGACAGGAGATTCTCCGGACATGTCTTTCCTTTGTTATCACGGGAGTGTATGGAGGAAAGGGTAGCATGTTTGGAGAGATACGGATAGGTGTGGTGATTCATGGAATGATGGGGATACGTTGTTTATGTTTTACTTATACACCTGTCTTTACCGTTAAGTTAGCCCAGAGCTTAGAGAGCGAAGCTGTTTTTACCTTACCATACGCTTTTGTGCACGTCCTACCACAGCCCCCACATAGTCCTTTAGTGTTTCTACCCACCGCTGCGCAAGTCAGTCATTGACTGTTATTCTCCTCCATCACAAGAAGATCTTGGGGGTCTTGTCAAGCTGTTTGTGAATTACTCCTATGTCATCTGTTTTCGTTTCTATTTGATCGGTATATAGCGTCGCGCCATGGTTGGAACTCTACGCTCCCGTAAGCACTATATATTGACAATGACAGTTCATTTATTTAGTGTAAATTCGCCATTTGCCCGAGCGTGTGGAGAGAAAATCACAGACAGATAGAGCGAATGATACGAACGAAACTAAGTTGAATAACTACCGTGAAGGCCGTGGTCAACCTCATTATATTATAGATATTATTGAATAATCCGTTCAGCCATCAAAATAGTAATGGCAATACGAAAGGCGTATAATTTATATGAAAACATCCAACTCCTGTGAAATCAAAATCCTTCATCCATTCCTGCTCAACCTTCACTCATAGGTGATTAGGAGGCATTCCGGACAGGCCATACGATCAACATTGCCAACCGCCATTCTGGGCATACCGATATTCGCAACAACAAGAACTCAAAACAAATTTCTGAGTATGATATATGCCACTTTTTCAAAAACTTCGAGTGAGCCCCAGTGATCGTGAATATCAACTAATCCCATCCAAGTCTCGGTCTTCCTCTTTGATATCATACTTTCACCAATATCGCGGCTCCCATCATATATGTCACCGTCGCTGAGCTGCTGTCGCCCCTGCCACTGCTACCTATACTGGCTGTCATCACCACGAGCATAATAATCCGTGTATTTGTCCCCGCTGTCCCATTTTTAAGAACCATCTTCGTCACCAACAAAAGTCCCGTTTCCCGTTAGGTTTGGGAAAGATGGTCAACCGTATGCACTCCTCAGGGAAGTGACGTGCAGCACAAATATTACATCCTCACAGGTCGGATACCCCGGTGAACCCTTCTCCCATTTTTGCTACTCTCGGGGTAGATAGTATGTGTACTGTTTCAAGGAGAAGGGACACCGACAATCCAAAAACCAGGGGATTTGGGAGGCAGGTTGAAATAAGAATAGCTATGTTCCTAGTGGCCCTTCCTGAAGCCACTAACCATACCTGGATTCCAAGAACATGCTCTCCAGAGAAATTTATAGGGATAATTTTTGTTCTATCCCGCATTCAAGTATTTGGCATATGTACAATACACGATTAGAACAGGTGGATTTTTGCGAATAAACAAGTTACATTGGTTACCCACTTTACCCTATCGTCGGCCACCCAATATACAGCAAACTTGTGGGGTTGAAAAGTAACGAGAACTTGCCTTTGCACTTTCTTCACTTACCACCCCCCCCCCACCACCACCACCCGGATGCTTTGTTGCCCTGGATAGTCCATTCAGGATTTTAGTCATCCGAGATAAAGGGGTGCCGCTATAACTGAGGAGGAAAAAGGTCGCGCGTACTGTACACGCGGCAACTCCAACGAATGAGCCAAGGTTTCATCAGGCGTATTTTTGATTCCTAATTATTGCAATAATACAGTCACTCCAAATGTCTAGCAGCTAGGTGAGTTTGGCTAAAAAATTGGCAAAAGGGATTTTGCTCCTTAGAGTTTGCTTGCAAGGAATTTGCTTGGCCCAATAGGCTGAATCTCTGGAAGCGGTGACGACCGAATACAGTATCCCTTGTTAAAATATTTCAATAGGTTCATCTCTCCCCCTTTGCTTGCGCAGTTTTTGTCTTGGAGAGATATTGATTGGATAGTGGGATACCACCTGTTGAAAATATTCTAATTGATTCTCTCTCCTCTCCAACAAGAGGGGAGAAGCCTCCGCTACTTATAGAGAGCGAATGCGCTATTTACATGACTTCTGATATACGTGTTCTATTATACCGCTCTTCATTCCCATGATTCCCCCATTACCACATGACTTGCCCAAAGTGGAAACAGTATCCAATGACGTCAACCACAAGTAGGACACGCTTCCCTCTTAATCCGTAAGACTGTTTCCTGTTCAAGGTTATCAGGAAGCCACAGACAACTACCACCATAATACAACACTTCCACCCTTCCGATAACATAATACAACACCACCACCGTAGTACTCAACTCTATTTACTATGCTGTAATACCGTGCCGCACTCAAGTCTTAAAAGATAAGAGGCATCCATCTAGAGGGGCTGAGAAAGGGTCACACAAGTTTTTCAGGCTAAAGGACTTGGCTACCGTACGGTCGTCCACCGGTATTCTGCTTGGCGTCTTTGCTCACACAAATCCTGCACGCGCATACAAGACTTGGCGCTCACAAAAATCCTCTTCGAAAGCGGGGCTGGATCCTCCCCCAAAGTTGGGTTTCTTTTGCTCTTAAGATAACACGAAAAAAAAGCAATACCATTCTGGCGCCTTGTGCAGCTCGCCAAAGTGCTTGAGAGGGACTGCATTTTTATCTTCTCCCACCCTCCTCCCAACCGTCCCAAAATCCCTTCACTCTCTTGTTAACTCATTCCCTCCCACTCTTTTGGTCCACGAACAGTACTACCACCACCACGAAGAACAAGAAGAACGATAAGCAAGACAATATGGCCTCTGCAGCATATCAAAACCCGGCTATTACTGTAAACAGCAATGTTGGTAATGTTATTAACAGCTATAACAACGTAATATCATCATCGGACGAGAAGCGTCAGATTTTGGAGTGGTTGTCTCCCTTGGCGCCGAAGGAAAGGCATCGGGCCGTGAGAGAGGGCCGGGTGGATGGAGTAGGAGACTGGCTTCTTCGGACGAACGAGTTTGCGAAATGGCGTACTAGCGAGGATCAGGCTGTTAATCCCGTTTTATTCTGTTATGGGGACCCAGGAGTGGGAAAGACATATCTAAGGTGTGTAAAGTAGTGCTATGGGGATAACGTTCAAAACTAAGTGCATAAACTCTAGCTCTCTTGTGATAGATACACTGTGTGATGGGATCGGCAGGGACAATGTGGCTGTCGCTTGCGTATACTGCGATTTCCATGCTCATAAAACTCAATCTGCGACCGATTTGTTAGCGGTTCTCTTGAAGCAACTTATCGCAGGGTTGGAACTGATTCCCGATGAGATAAAAGAGGCCTTTGAGCGAGCGAAGAGAGAAGTGGACGGTAGGAGCCTCCGGTTCACTGAAATTCGCACCATGTTCGCCAAGTCTCTCTCCTCGCTGCAACGAGGATTTATCTGCATTGACGCTTTAGACGAGTTCCCCGCAAAACATCGTCCGGAGCTTTGGGACTCTTTGCAGCACGTTGTCCGCGAGTGCCCGAACGCTCGGCTATTCGTTACAGGGAGGCCACACATTCAAGAGGAAGCTAAGAAATATTTCCCGGGGCTTTACAACCTAATCCCCATAACGCCCGCCAAGGAGGATATTGCGAGTTATCTTACTATGAGGTTGGGAAAGGATGAGGAGCTAGATGCTATGGATGCGGAATTGGAGGCCGATATTCTTAGAATTATTCCCGACAAAATCTCCGGGGTGTATGTAACATCTAGAGACGGTAGATCAAAGGTTATCAGCTAACAGTGGTCTCCAGATTCCTTCTCGTTTCTCTCATTATGGATGCAATTCTGGAAGAGGCGACAATACATCAGAGACGAAAAACACTTCATAAGATGACCAGCGGTTTCGGTTTAGATGATGCGTACAGCACAACATTAAGACGTATTAGAGAGCAGAAAAGAGGCGGGGCAAAGCTTGGAATGGATGCACTGATGTGGATTTCTCGTTCTGCAAGGCCATTAAAAAGGGAAGAGCTGCGTCATGCCTTAGCCGTGGAAGTTGGAACTACAGACCTCAGTGTCCACAATGTCCCATCCATAAGGACCTTATTGAGCTGCACTCTAGGACTTGTTAAGGTTGATGAGCAAGTATCCACAGTCCGTCTGGTCCATTTCACCCTTCAAGAGTATCTCGCAGCGCATCCCGGCTTATTCATCACACCTCACTCGATGATGGCTGAAATATGCCTCACCTATTTGAACTTTCAGTCGATCTGCGAGCTTGCGACTACCCTCGATACAATCCCGTCGACAACACCCTTTCTCCATTATGCCTCATGTAACTGGGGATTCCACGCTAGGAAGGAGATGGCGGAAGGCGTGAAAAATCTTGCAATACGACTTCTTGAACGGGATGAGAACCACATATCGGCTGGCATCCTCCTGCGTGAACAGGGTGCTGACTTCTTGCCCTGGTATGATCGTTACCTTGGTAGACACCCCGATATTCGGGGATTTACTGGACTACACTGTATCACATATATGGGCGTTGCCGAAATCGCGACCCACATGGTAGACATGAAAAGATGGGACTTAAACGGGCGTGATTCAAATGGTACAACGCCATTAACATGGGCCGCTAAATACGGGAATTACGAGCTCGCGAGGCTGCTTCTTGTACAGAGGGATATAAACCCCAATCTATTGGGTAAGGATTTCCGGACGCCACTATCACACGCTGCCCAATCTGGGCATGAGAGAGTGGTGAGGTTGCTCCTGCGGTGTGGGGATGTTGATCCCGATCCCTTGGATAAGGATGGCCGGACGCCACTATCATATGCTTCCGGATCTGGACATGAGAGCGTAGCGAAGCTACTCCTGCAGCGAGGGGATGTCAATCCCGATTCCTTGGATAAGGATGGCCAGACACCTCTATCACATGCTTCCGGATCTGGACATGCGGGCGTGGTGAAACTACTCCTTGAGAGAGGGGATGTCAACCTCAATTCATCCACTCACCGAACCCCACTATCACTCGCTGCCAAATATGGTCATGAGGGTGCGGTAAGGCTACTCCTGGCGCAGGGTGATGTCAAACCCGATGCGTCAAATGAGGATGACCGGACTCCACTATCACACGCTGCCCAATCTGGACATGAAGGCGTTGTGAAGCTGCTCCTGGAGCGAGGGGATGTCAATCCCGATTTACCTGATAAGTATGGCCAGACACCATTATCATATGCCTCCGGATCGGGACATGAGGGCGTGGTGAATCTGCTCCTGAGAACAGAAAGTATCAACCCCGATTCATCGACTGTGTATGGCCGGACACCATTATCATATTCTGCCGAATCTGGACGTGAGGGTGTGGTGAAGCTGCTCCTGGAGGGGGGGGGTGTCAACCCTGATTCATCGACTAAGTACGGCCGGACACCACTATCATATGCTGCGGAATCTGGACACGAGGGTGTGCTGAGCCTACTCCTGGAGCAAGAGGGAGTCGATCCCGATTCCTCGGACAATGATGGCAGGACACCACTATCATTTGCTTCCGGAACCGGACATGGCAGCGTGGCAAAGGTTCTCCTGGGGCAGGCCAAAGTCAATCCTAATTCGCCAGATCAGGGTGGCCGCACCCCACTATCGCACGCTACCCAATCAGGGCATGAGGGCGTGGCGAAGCTATTCCTAGAGCGAGAGGACATCAATCCCAATTCGCGGGATAACGATGGCCGCACCCCACTATCACACGCTGCCCAATCTGGACATGAGGGCGTGGTGAAGCTATTCCTAGAGCGAGAGGACATCAATCCCAATTCGCGGGATAACGATGGCCGCACCCCACTATCACACGCTGCCCAATCTGGACATGAGGGCGTGGTGAAGCTATTCCTAGAGCGAGTGGACATCAATCCCGATTCGCGGGATAAAGATGGCCACACCCCACTATCACACGCTGCCCAATCTGGACATGAGGGCATGGTGAAGCTATTGTTAGAGCGAGTGGACGTCAATCCCGATTCGTGGGATAACGATGGCCGCACCCCATTATCACACGCTGCCCAATCTGGACATGAGGGCGCGGTGAAGCTATTCCTAGAGCGAGAGGCCGTCCATCCCAATTCGCGGGATAACTATGGCCGCACCCCATTATCACATGCTGCCCAATCTGGGCATGAGGGCGTGGTGAAGCTATTCCTAGGGCGAGGGGATGTCAATCCTGATGTTTCGGATGAGGGTGGCCGGACACCACTATCATATGCTTCCGGATTTAGATGTGAGGGTGCGGTGAACTCACCCCTGGAGCGAGGGGATTTCAAACCCGATTCGTGGGATACAAAGGGCCGAACCCTGCTACCACATGCTACTCAATCTAGACAATCTAGACATCAGGGCGTGAAGTTATTACTAGAGCGACGGGATAACGATAACCGCAGCCCACTATCACACCCTGTCCAATCTGGACATGAGGGCGTGGTGAAGCTATTCCTAGAGCGAGTGGACGTCAATCCCGATTCGCGGGATAATGATGACCGCACCCCACTATCACACGCTGCCCAATCTGGACATGAGGGCGTGGTGAAGCTATTGCTAGAGCGAGTGGACGTCAATCCCAATTCGCGGGATAATGATGACCGCACCCCACTATCACACGCTGCCCAATCTGGACATGAGGGCGTGGTGAAGCTATTCCTAGAGCGAGTGGACGTCAATCCCAATTCGCGGGATAATGATGACCGCACCCCACTATCACACGCTGCCCAATCTGGACATGAGGGCGTGGTGAAGCTATTGCTAGAGCGAGTGGACGTCAATCCCGATTCGCGGGATAACGATGGCCGCACCCCACTATCACACGCTGCCCAATCTGGACATGAGGGCGTGGTGAAGCTATTGCTAATGCGAGATGATGTCGGTCCCAATTCGCGGGATAACGATAACCGCACCCCACTATCACACGCTGCCCAATCTGGACATGGGGGCGTGGTGGCGCTATTCCTAGAGCGAGAGGACGTCAATCCCGATTCGCGGGATAACGATGGCCGCACCCCACTATCACACGCTGCCCAATCTGGACATGAGGGCGTGGTGAAGCTATTGCTAATGCGAGACGATGTCGGTCCCAATTCGCGGGATAACAATAACCGCACCCCACTATCACACGCTGCCCAATCTGGACATGAGGGCGTGGTGAAGCTATTCCTAGAGCGAGAGGACATCAATCCCAATTCGCGGGATAACGATGGCCGCACCCCACTATCACACGCTGCCCAATCTGGACATGAGGGCGTGGTGAAGCTATTGCTAGAGCGAGTGGACGTCAATCCCGATTCGCGGGATAACGATGACCGCACCCCACTATCACACGCTGCCCAATCTGGACATGAGGGCGTGGTGAAGCTATTGCTAGAGCGAGTGGACGTCAATCCCAATTCGCGGGATAATGATGACCGCACCCCACTATCACACGCTGCCCAATCTGGACATGAGGGCGTGGTGAAGCTATTCCTAGAGCGAGTGGACGTCGATCCCGATTCGCGGGATAACGATGACCGCACCCCACTATCACACGCTGCCCAATCTGGACATGAGGGCGTGGTGAAGCTATTCCTAGAGCGAGAGGACGTCAATCCCGATTCGCGGGATAACGATGGCCGCACCCCACTATCACACGCTGCCCAATCTGGACATGAGGGCGTGGTGAAGCTATTCCTAGAGCGAGAGGACGTCAATCCCGATTCGCGGGATAACGATGGCCGCACCCCACTATCACACGCTGCCCAATCTGGACATGAGGGCGTGGTGAAGCTATTCCTAGAGCGAGTGGACGTCAATCCCGATTCGTGGGATAACGATGGCCGCACCCCACTATCACACGCTGTCCAATCTGGACATGAGGGCATTGTAAACCTACTCCTTGGGCTAGTGAAACCAAAAGGAAGCACGAAAGAATGAAGTGGTGAGGGTGGAATCACGATAGATCATAAGTGGAGGTGAACACGGAAGGAGGGAAAAATCTGACTGACAACCAACCCCCTTGCTAAGGACAGGATCGGAGATATATCTCCCAAACTCCAAAAACTCAACGAACTCCAAAGAAACACACCAAGCTAATGAACCATGATCTCAAACAATCTAGAACCATCCTGATATCTCATGATCTACCATGATCCCTCAAGCCTGTGCCCCATGTGAACTACCCTATGCCTAATAGCATAGAGTGTGAAAGAAACAACAAAAGCCAAAAACCTATATCCTATGCCTGGTGGCATAGGATGCGAAAGAGACGATCTCATACCTCATGCCCGATAACCTCCTATCCGCCTAATCGCATACCTGAACCACATCCACCAAACCACATGCCCTATAAGTAATCCAACAAGAATACCTATCACCCCTGATGACTATCTCGAGCCTCGCCACACGACCACCGCACCAACATATCCGCCTGCTATTCAGCCCACATTTCTACAACCCTACTATCTGCTGGGAGATAGTATCCACCTGCACTCCAAAGTTTAGTTCCCGGCCCTTAATATAGCAATATATTCCATAAAGTATTTGGCGAAGACCGCAGCTCCGAACTATCACAACTAGAATAGGGTCATACGCCAGAGGGCATTTCCTACGGATTAGTTCCAACTCCTCCTATATTTTCCTTTTTCTCCGTTATTTCTTTGACTAGTCTTGTCGTTTACCTTTTGCGAGGTGATGACAGTGGGAGTAAGTTTCCTCAGGTTTCTCAGTACAGTATGGCAGTGCCTCCCCTCCCTTCTCCCTCCTTAGTTTGCTCTTCCTCCTTTGTCAAGTTTATTTTAAACTAGGAGTCTACGGGGGAGAACACAATTATGATCGCCATGATAGGAATGGCTGCGAATTATTTAGCGTGCGATAGTAACACTTTCTTCTTCCTCTATTTTTAATAGTTCTGTTCTTGCTATTATAGATTAGATCTTGGGCGTTTCGTCGGGCCGTTTGTATATCACCTATCTATTATCATTACCTATTTCTATTTAATCGATATATAGTACCAATTTGTGACAGCAACTCTCATGTTCTATACCGTGAGTTCGCCATTGATTCAGGCATCTAGTATTACATGGCGAGGAAATTACTAATGACGGAAGGCAAAATACAAATGAATAAAGGGAATGTTCCGAATAAGTGTAAATTGAATAAAAGACGCTTTCCCGGGTTAGTCCCGGTGATCCCCAACACTTACCGAGCCCCTCCCAGTCTTCTATGCTCAACTCTGATATTTGAACCATTATAGATATTCCCATATAAATTGTTAGAAGAGACGAAGAGAAGATAGAATTGTATTGTGGACAATAATGATCCTGACTAGAAGAAGAGGAGAAGAGAGTAGAAGGAGAGGAAAGTATGTATACAGAAGGATAGGCTCATAAACAGGAAGGTGACGTAAGTGGTGACGAGGCCTTACTTGAGACTATAGCAGAGGTATCATAGCTAGGATCTCTAACATAAATCTCCACCACTACTAGTGCTTCAAGTACCACTACCAGCAACAGTACTGGCTGTCCTCGACACCCACATCACAATCCCTGTCTTAGCCACTGGAGTCCCATCTTGATTAAGAAGCCCTGTCATCGGCACAATCTGAGGTACATCGCTTCTCGTTATGTTGAGCAAAGGTGGTCAACTATATTTGCCCCTTTGGTACGCAGTGGATAGCGCAAATGTTGCGCCAGACAGGTCAGATTCCCTGGCAAACCCTCCCATTTCTAACCACTGATCCCAAGTGGCTAGTTCGTCCGGCTTTTGGTACGGCCGGACTGTGGGAAAGCGGCTTTTCCAGGCCAAAGCAGGGTCCGGCCTAGGTCACCTTCAGGCCGATGTTTCAAGAGATCACTTGTTTCTCATTACTAATAAATATTTTATCATTCAACAGGATTAATTTTTTACAAAGTCACCCAGTTAATACGTATTCACCCGAGCTCGTTAGAGAGTTGTATGAAGAATGGTATAGAGTGTTTTGAGGTTGGACAGTATATTTGGGTATCAAGGTGGTTCATCGTGGATGACATTGATTTGTCTTAAGCGAGATATATCGCCGGGGGCATGTTGCTACTATTATCCTATTCCGAGTGATTTAAAATGGAAAGCCCGCAGGCCGTCGATAGATATCTTCAGATTACCTGGGCACCTGGCGTCTTAACCTGTGTTGCGCCAAGACTCGACCCGGCGGTTGCCTGGGAGCCACCGGGCTTTGGCGGCCACTGAGAATTTCGACCGGACTGCCGACTATGGTCCGGGCTAGCCGCTTAGGATCACCGTTTCTAACTCCGCCCACGCGGATACTCGTATGCTCCGTTTCAAGCCTTGGTGGTATCCAGTGTGCGTGGTGGGTGGGGTGCGATGATAGACGATCTGTTTGAGTAAGAGAGTAAGATGATTCTGGTTGATTCAAGGTTCGCTCATAAGTTATCCGGAAGAGAGAGAGCTAATTATAGTAAAAATTTAATACGGGAAATTCCAAAACTATCCCCTGCCCTCTCTACTGGACTCTTTGCTCCTCCACAACTTTCGAACAAATAACAAGGAAAGAACACCCCGCGAGACCACCCACAGCGAATAGAAAGATATGACACCGTTATCATATGCGCCCTGATCCTGGCATGAGGGCGTGGTGAAGCAGCTCCTGGACTGCGGGGATGTCAATCCCAATTTTCCTGGTAAGGATGGCCGGATACCGATCATATGCTGCCGGATCTGGAGTGGGACCGTGGTAACGCTACGATATTCCCGGAGAGCTGGGATGTCTGATGGAGCAGTCCCATCGTAGGATGTTAGTATCAGTGTTAGGTTGGGGCACAGCAAGGTCTGATGCCCTAGGAGGATTTCTTTAGGTGATATCATATGTGCTGGTGGGCTCTTAGCCACCACAACATGTACTTTCATTCCTTTCCTATCATACTCGTCTTTCTTCTCTCTGCGTACGCCGTTACCATATGCTACCTAATTTGGACAACACGGCGTAGCGAGATTATTATCTGAGCCAAAGCCGTTTAGTCCCTAAACATCACAAAACAGCGGTGTGGCGCAGCAAATATCGGTCCCCGATATGAGTGCTCAAGAGGTGGAATTGAGTCCGGTATCGCAACGGGAAACAATTGTGATCGAGGCAATGCCTGATATCACGGAAGCCGTCCCTTTCCTCCACTCCGACCGACCACCGAATAAATTCGAAGCGCCTCCCTCAGCTTCCGGACAGTAATACACCAGGGGTTTCTATTTATTGTGGTGGGTTTCTTTTTTTCTTTCTTTTTACATTGTTCCTCCCCGGCAGAGTTTGTTTTAAGGTTTGTCGGAGTTTATCGGCGTGGATATATTGTGTGTTTGCAGCTTTATGAATGGCTCTATAGAGCCGGTGACGTTTTCCCTTCTATTTTCCTCCTTTGGGTGGAAGGCGTCCTGCCCCCGCTATTAGACGTTAACGTCATCTACGGGGAACCGGGATGTCGCAGGGATGCGGGATTTGCTTTTTGTGGCTCAAATAAGATGATACAGTTCCGGACGCGTGAAACCAAGCCTCAAGGCAACAACAAAAGAAGAGAACAATACATGAACGACAGCAACACAAGATTGATGTTATGACAAAAATAAGAGCATAGAAGTGAAGAGAAACAGTGTGAGAATAAAAGTATGGATTTATTTTGTTAATTAAGAACATGGTGAGGGCAGGCGGTAGATAAAAAGAAGCAAAAATTTTGTATGAGCAGAAAAAAAAGTGAACAGCCAAGAATGTGCCCAAATAGGAAAATTGAGTGATATCTGATGATTTGTGCCAAGATATTACGTAAATGCTGAAGAAGAAAAATGCAGAAAGAGGTAGTGGTTTAAACGAAGAAGAGAAGAAAATTATTTTAGAACGAGAATAGTCACAATGCCTCTATCAAAGAAGCGGGTTCACCATTTGCAACTACGACAATTGACAGCGGAAAGAGCAAAACGTCGAAGGGAGATATTCACCGAAGAGAGGCAGTACAAAATCCCTGCTGTTCCCCATCCACATACTGGAAGACGAGTCGATTCGGAGTCTGAATCAGAATCCGAAACCAATTCCGAGTTTGATGAAGAGGAGGATGGTGAAGTGGAAGAGGATGAAGACATGTTAGTGAGGGAAAGCTACATGGAGGAGAGTAACAGTTTGGAGGAGGAGGACTTATGCGAGAAAGAGATTCAGGCATTACAATGGCAGGAGGGGGCTGGATCATCACTGCCAAAGGTAGTACGTGGAGGGCCAGTTGGCCGAACAGCCATGTGGAAGCGGGGAGTAAAGGCAAAGCAACTAGCACTCGAAGGGCAGAAATCATACCGGATTACAGATATGTGGGAAAGACAAAAAGAATTAGGAATTAGCCTCAAAAAGGAAGCAGAGAAAGGAAAAAATGTTTTAGCAGAAGAAAACCTACCAAATGTAGCAGAGGAGGAGGATTTCAACCAGGATTGGAACCAGCCATCTAGGCAGTTAAGCCTTACTGACCTGCCTTGCGGATTAGCTATAGTTCCTGAACTAACTGAGAAGGAACAACGAATTGAGGATCGGAAGAGGGCTCTAGAAACGATTCGCCATTTACTTCGGAGGAAAAAAGACCAGGTGGTCCTACACGGAAAGGATGGGATAACGGGCGTCTTGCGCAAGTGGTATAGCCTTGTACAGATGTTTTTAGAGCTTCAGAAGAAGCACCCAAAATCCTGCCGCCGCCAATTAGCATTACAGGCTTCTGAAGTAGTGGGGAGAGGGATATATACAGCACGCAAAATTGTCCAATGGGAGTTGGAGTTTTTAGAAAAGGGATACATTACCCCGAGTAATGTAGGAAGAAATATGGAAAAGATAGAATCTCTACAAGAAGATGAGGGAATAGAGTTAGCTTTGTGTAGCTATCTTACTCGAGCCAGAGAAGGTAATCTGACTGCCACGAAAGTGGTTCTATTAGTACATGAAAGTAGAGAGCTAATATGATGTGTGAAATGAGTTTAGCTATTACCGCAAGTAAAATTGCCCAAATTATCAACAAATACATGCAAGAGACATACCAGGATCAGTACAGCAATCTCCAAACGAGTAATATAAGCCACCTGATAGGTTCGATTAGTATCGAGGATGCGATTAGGGGAGAGGGAACGGGAAATGATGAACCTGAGACTAGTCAGCAGAAGGGTAATAACCGAACGAGAAAAAGGAAAAGTGTAACCGCAAGAACGACTCGGAGGTGGTTAAGACGGAATGGCTACAACTATACTGATGTTCGTAAAGGTGTCTACATTGACGGTCACGAGAGGGAGGATGTAGTGACTTACCGGGAGAAGTTTGTGGATGCATTAGAAGACTTACGGCCATTTGTGGTAGAGTTTGAGGATAATGGGAGTATAAAGGAGAAAGCTTATCCTCCGGGATGTGAGATTGGAGGCTTGACGAGACCAATTATCCTAATTATGCATGATAAATCTACGTTTTCATCCAATCATTCATGGAGGCAAGCATGGGTTAAACAAGGCTCACAGATAATCCGACTAAAAGGCCGTGGACAGGGGATCATGGTATCGGAGTTTTTTTCTACCTTGGCAGAGGCTATCATTGGAGGGTATTTCCTATCAAGACCGACAAGCTCTTGGTCTACCGGTACAAGCCACTATCCTATTCGAATATGGGAGAGAAAATGGCTACTGGGAAGGTGGACATCTAGTTAAGCAAGTAACTGAATTAGCTATCCCAATTGCACAGGCAGCGTACCCTGGATACCAATTCTTATTTCTCTTCGACAATTCCTTCAATCATGGAGCTTTGGCACAAGATGCCTTACTTGCCCAGAATATGAGTCTAGGGTCTGGAGGAAAGCAAAATTGGTGTTACGCATAAAGAAAATGCACAGACCTCTCGGTAGGGTAACTGCGCACAGACCCTCATTTATCGAAGCCTAACACCCCCCTCGGGCCCCGCTCTGGGGCCCGCACGTCCTTAGCGAGATTTCGAAGAGTTGCGTCCCATAACTATAATGTCATCTCAATGAAGCCCGCTTCATAGTACCATATACGTCGCTGCCGTCTATCCGACTGGAAGCTGTTCACTGGATATATAAGAGGGCACCTCTGGGTACCTCTGAGAGACGCTCCCGCCCATTGACCTGCTAGTCAAACACCTTCAACGCCTGGCGGCGGTCCGCCTTGTGTGCCTGCCGCCTGAGATCAACCCTGCTACCGCTCGCTTGGACTACTCTGTTCCGACTACGTCCGCCTTCAGGGCACCCGACTCCCTTCGCCTCCCCGGGTCTGTCAGAGGACGGCACCCATGGGTTGGCCCCAACTACCGCCCCCTCAGATGGTCTGTCAAGCCACCCTCCCCTCCAAACCGACGTCACCTCCCAGTAGATGCGGTGGCCCACCGCGTTCACTCCATTATCGGCAACTGCCGCGACCCCCTCCCTCCAGCGAACCCCCTCTTCCTACCTCCACTGCAGGTAGCCCCGCTGGGGGCTCCTGCCCTCTACGCTTCTCTCAAGGCCCGTTGCCGTGAGGAACTCCTCACCTCGTAGCGCCTCCTCTCGCCTCCCCCGCCTTACTACCTTTTTGGCCCCACCCTGCGCCCGCACCCCTTCATGGGCCTGGGGCGTTTCCTCTCGGGCAGGCTCCACCAGATGCGTGCTGGCAAGAGCTACCTGGCCGCCCACCCCTCATGGCACGACACTGATCCCTCTCGCCTCTGCCCCTGGTGTGAGGAGGGGGACGAGACACTCGAGCATGCCCTCCTTTTTTGTCCTGCCAAGTCTGCAGCCCGCGATCGCCACCTCCAGGGGATCACGGATATTGGACCTTACTCTTCTCTGTGGACCTCGATTCCGATGCTTTTGGGCCTCGGTCGTTATCTCACCGCTACCAAGACTGGTTTCCCCCCCGACATGTACGCACAATATGCCCCCCGCCAGCCCTCTCTCTCCCCCTCCCCTTCCTTTCCTGCCTCGCCTCGGTTGTCGTTGGCTGGGTCGCCAAGTGGTCTAAGTGGTGGAAGGTCTCCTGTTTGATGTCTTTTACTTGTTTTTTTTTATGGGTTTTGGATTTGTTCCGTTACGATGCTAGTTAGTTAGTAGTTTTCCTTTATAAGTCCTGTGTAGGCAATGCGTCGGTTATTGGACGCCATAGGAGGACCTGGTTTTGGATTTTCGTTTGTTTGTTGATTGATTTTTGGGTTTTGTTTCTGCCATAGCTAGCGCTGCATGCAC
This sequence comes from Tuber indicum, assembly GCA_006112555.1. Taxonomy (NCBI): domain Eukaryota; kingdom Fungi; phylum Ascomycota; class Pezizomycetes; order Pezizales; family Tuberaceae; genus Tuber; species Tuber indicum. The sequence goes on from VBSK01000237.1 coordinate 90,850, forward strand.
GTTCTTGTACCTTAACCAAACAATGAATATATGATATAAAAAAAAAAAAAGAAAAAATGGGTACCTCTGAGAACACGCTCTGTGCCCTCTATTTTCCTGACCATAACTTTCTTACGCATTCTCAACACCATCGCGTCTGGTGTGACTCCTCACTTTTGCACGCTTGCCCTCCTCCTGCTTAGGCTTCAAGTTTCTGCTCCACACTCCAATGTCCGACGTTGGCTCCGCCCACCCCTCTAGGGCGAGCTCTGCTCAGCCCCTTCACCCCGCGATCTTCGCGATCCCGGCTCTCCTACAGTCCTTACAGCCTGTCCTTGGCGATGCTTTCTCCTCTGTCCCTCCTCTCATCTCGTCAGACCTTCGCGACCTCAGTGAAGGCGAGGCTGTCCTCATCCCCCTCCTAGTTGCCACCCTCAATGGACTTGCCACCACCAACGAACGACTCGACCTCCTTGCTACTAGAGTTCAGGGGCTGTCTGACACTGTTGCCACTGCTCAGGCCCCCTCGCTTTCGTCCCTAGCCCCTATCGAATCAGCCCTGCGTGACCTGTCAAAAAGGCTTTCCCAACCACCGCTTCCACGTCAGCAAGCCCCGGCGCCTCCGGCTCCGTCCCCTACCTGTAAAGGGAAAGAAGTCCACCCCTCGGCCCTACCTCCCCAAGCCAGCACGGCACAACTTCCTGCCGTCCCACACCCCCAACAGGCCCCCTCCCGCGCACTCCTCTATCAGGTTGGAGCGATTGTGGATGGGTATGACCTTGACACTCCCCGCTATGACACCGTTACGGGTAAGAACTACGGTAACCCCGAAGCCTAAGCGGTCAAATACCCCAACTCTTAGGAGGCCCGGACCTTCCGTGATGGCAAATACCCCCCCTTTCTGAGTGGACCCCTGGCAACATGGACCCAACCTACCTACGCCCTCCTCGCTCATTCGCCCTGGCTGCCGCCGCTGGGGGCCGGAAGAAGGCCAAGGGGCCTAAGCTGAAACCACCTTCTGCTGCGCAAGTCACATCAGGCACTACGGCTCCTCCTGTTAAAGAGGCTCCCATCCTGCCAGCAGCACAACGTCGTTTCTTCGCCCCTCGCTCCTCCCCTGCCCTCCATCCCGAAACCGAAAGAATTTCCGTGACCTTCCCCGATATCGCAACTTCGGTTCTCCGAGAAGCCAACTGCCCTCTACCTCTCTCCCTGTCTGCCAGGGTCAACGACAGAGGCTCTGTCACCCTCACTGTCCTTGACCCCTACACTCCCGCCACCTCCTACGCCCCATACTACCAGGCTCTCGGCAATCGCCTCAACCAGCTCTCTCCGGTAGGCAACAATGCCTACCTGCCCTTCCGTCCTGCTCCCAACGAGACCCAACTCGCCATCCACTCCCTCCCCCTCGCCTACCTCCCAGAAGAACAAGACGATCTCCTCTCCCTCCTCCAGGAGTCCGTCCGTAACGCCACAGGCGTCACCATCTTCTCGGCCCGCTACCTCCGTTGTCGTCACCATCGCCCCCGAGGACCTTGATGCCATGGGAACCGCAATCCACCTCTTCTCCCGTAGACGCCGTGTTGAACGCGCCTTCTCCTCCAACCGCTTCACCCAGTGCCGCAACTGCTGGAAGTTCGGCCATCAGGCTCCTGGATGTAAGCTGGATCAACCAATATGTCCAATCTGCTCCCTCTCGCACACACGTTCGGCGCACCGCTGCCAGAACCCCACCTGCCCTAAAGCGGGTAACACTAAGGCGGTCCTCAACTGCTGCCCCTCCTCAACTGCTTCCTGCCCTAACTGTAAGGAACCGCGCGCGGCCACTGACGGAGACTGCCCGGAACGGCCCGCCCCAACTCCCAAAGACCCCCCCTCCTCACAGTCGCTAGGTCACGAAGACGAGGATGGCATGGATGTCGGCCCTGACGGTGCCGACGCTGATGCTGGCCCCTCCACCCCAAGACAAACTCTCGCCCCGCCTTTCGCGACTCCCCGCCGCCCGCGTCCTCGCGTTCCGCCCGAGACACCTCAGATAGCCACTCGTTCCTCCTCCAGGGTTAGCATCCCCTCCACCCAGGGGGACAACGACCCACCCCGCACCGCAGAAAACCCCTCCGGCTTATCCGCGTAAATGCCTTCTCCCGTTTCTCCTCTCCCCAGGCCCTCTGGCAGGAATCCTGGCCTTTTAAACCTCTCCTTCGTTCAACATAACAGCTTGGGTAGCTGGGATGCTTTTCTTTCTTTGTTTCAGAGTTTTTCTGCTTTGCCTTCCTTACCTGCAATTGTGGCCATACAGGATCCCCCTGTGTGGCGGGCACGCTTATCTTCCTTCCCTGGTTATAAATGTTTTTTTCTGCTTTCCTCTTTTGGCAAACCACGTGTGGCCTGCTACGCCCTTTTGTCTTTCCTTGAAGTTGTTTCTCTTTTGCCTGTGTGGGTGAGCCGGTCTGCCAACATTATGGCGGTCGACCTGTTCTCTGACGTAGGCTTTTGCTCCTCCTCACAAACCCGCCTTCGGGTGTACAATGTGTACAATACCCAGGTTGTTTCAACCCATACACGTATTGTTCCTCCTGATTTATGCTTTCCTGATTTGAGATTTCCCGTTATTGTTATGGGAGACTTTTTTACCTCCACCACCCTCTTTCTGACCCACTGCAGGTCATCTCGTCTGCAGAACTCAGAACGTCCGTTCCCTACTTTCAGTTGGCCTCTTTGCATGGCTTTTCCCTCCTTAATACCCCCGGTGTATTTACTTATTTTTCTTTTGCCTCCGTGGGCAGACCCACTTTTTTTTTTTTTTTTTTTTTATCATCATGTATTCTTTGTTTAGGTACAAGAACTCGCATGCAGCGCTAGCTATGGCGTAAACAAAACCTTAATCCCAAAACAAACTTAACAAAAGAAACCAAACCAGTGCCTCCAAAAACGCGAACAACCCATATCGCAAAGCAGCCTTAAAGCATAAATATAGGGAAACATTCAAAACTAACTATCATACCATTTAAACATAACCAAGGAAAGCCCCCGAGTAGATACCGAAACGTTCAAGACACGGGGTGGCGAGGGGATGGTGGGGGGGAAGGAGAGGGGGAACCCCGAAGGGCGGGCATCTCAGGGGGAAAACCGGTAGCAGTGATCGAGATGTATTTCGCCAGGCCGTGAAGCAGGGCCGGCGTGTGCCAGAGTGGATCGTCCTCCCGTAGGCCGTCTACTCCCTGGAGGTGGGAGTTCCTGGCTTCGAGTTTGGCCGAGCAGTTAAGGATGGCGTGGTGGAACGTCTCGGGCTCCTCCTCACAATAGGGGCAAGTGGTAGGGGCGTTGGGATCCTTCCAAGAAATGTGTGCAGCCAGGTAACTTTTTCCTGATCTCATCTGATGGATACGCCCTGCCATGAACTTCCCAAGCCCCATAAAGGGGTGCGGGGTCAGAGTAGGTGTGTACATGTAGCGTGGGGGGGGCGGGTATTGGGAGGACCACGTGTGGAGCAGCAGCTGCCTGCAGTCCCTGTTAAGTCCAAGGAAGGTAGGGTCGCCGGGGGCACCAGGTGGTAGGGCGGATGGCAGGAGATTCTCAGAGGCGGGAGGGGCCATACACAGATGACCAACTAGGTTGACCACCCTATGGGCTATCGCGTCAAGCGGCAAGTGGCGACGGACCGGCGGCGAGGGTTCAGGAGTTTTCCAGTGGAGGGGCCTGTAGCCCGGGGTGAGGCCCACGGTGAGGAGCCGGTGGTCTTCTATGGAGCGGAAGGTCGAAGTTGTTGGGAAGGTGCTGTGGAGCCTCACCGTTGCCGGATTCCTTTCTGGAGGGAGGCATACAAGGCGAAGAGCCGCCAGGCGCTGACGGTGTTCAATTAGACACTGAATGGGAGGGAGCGCAGATTCACAAGGGAGAATCCCAGTGGGGGTATCACTAAAGCAGTTGGTAACCCATCGTTGAACCGTTCTCCAGAAAACAGCCAGACGGTCCACCATTGCAGCAGAAGGGGAGAATAGGTCGGCGCCGTATAAAAGTATGGGTGCAAGAAGGGAGGAGGCGAGACGGTGACAGAGGTAGGGCGCCAGGCCCTTGCCAGGGCCCGAGAGCCTTTTGACCATGGAGAAGGCCCCTTGGGCTGGGCGAGTTGTTTGGAGAAGTACGCGTTGTTTGACTACCTGAGGCTGCAGGCTGCAGGCTCAAACCAGTAGCCCAGCCATCTCACCACCCCGGAGGGTCGGAAAAGGAGGTCGTCGATCACGATAGGGAGTGTGCATGGCGGCCCCTTTTGCCTTGGGGTCCTCCAATGGATCAGTTCCGTCTTAGGAATAGAGAAGCTCACCCCCAGCCTGCGACCCCTCTGGGTGAGAGCTTTGACCAGGTGCTGTAGGCGTTGGATATTCCTCCTATAGGAATTCGAGGCGACCGTGACTGCGAAGTCATCGACATAGGAGAGGATCAGGCCACGTGGGACTGGAAAGTGGAGCGAGGACACGTAGATGACGAAGAGTAGAGGCGAGATGGGGGACCCCTGAGGGGTGCCCACTTGTACTGGTTTGAAAACCTTGGGGGAACCTTGAAAAAGGAGCCTGCACTGCCGTGCCGTAAGGAACGAGCGTACCCAGGAGCAGAGGTATGGGGGCACCCCCTTGGAGTGGAGCATGTGAAAGAGGTCGTTGGGGGAGACGTTGTCAAAGCCCCCCTTTATGTCCAAAAAGAGGGTGGAGACCTCCAACCTTGGGCGTTGCAGGGTCTGGACCTCGTGTGCGAGGGTGGAGCAAGCGTCGAAGGTGCTTAGGCCTGGGAGGGAGCCACACTGGTGGTGGTTCAGGAGGCCGAGGGATTGGGCAATGGGAGCGAGCCTGTTGGCCATGACCCTCTCTAAGATCTTGGAGACCGTTTCCAGTAGGACAATGATGCGGAAGGAAGAGGGGGAATCATACGAGGCCTTGCCTGGCTTGTCCAGCACCACGCCATTGGCCATCTTGAGCGAGGAGGTGTGGTGGCCAAAGGCCACCAGGGGGGAGAGGAGATCGGTTAGAAGGGAGGGACAAGCTGAATTGACCTTCTTCCAGACGCCATACGGGATCTGGTCAGGGCCTGGGGCAGACAACGGGGATGCTTTGCGCAGTGCCGCAGCGACCTCCTCTGGCTTCAGTGGGGGACAGTCTCTAAACCGGCGCAGGATGGGAGGGCAGTGGGCTGGGGGCTTGGGGGGAAAGAAGCGGGATAGGAGTGTGGAGTTTAGCTCCTCCGGCGATGAGGCTCCCGGCAGAGAGGGGAAGCGTTCTGGTGGCTTGCCGAAGGCGAACCTTTTGGCAGTCCATACATTCTGGGGTGTGGCACCCTCGAGGAAGTCCGACCAGTGTTTCTTCTTGGCCTGTCTAATAGCCTTGAAGTATGCGTTCCTGGCAGTTTTGGCGGCTCTCAGGGCAGTGCTGTCTGGGGACAGACGGGCAGTCCTTGCGCAGGCGTGGTGGACCTTTCGCAGGTCAGTGAGGGCATCAGACCACCAGGGCTTGGAGCGCAAGGACGGCCTCTTTGTTGGGGTGTGCTGTGCCAGGGTACTCCTGATTCGATTCAGGTTGAAATCCAGCCACCTGCCAAGGGCCTCCTGCAGTGGAAGCGTGGGTCGGCTGGTGAGTTTGAGGGCACGGAGAGCTGTGTATGTCGCAGGCCAGTCAGTTGCCGACCAGTGCGGGGACACCCCAGGAGGGGACAGAAATGGGGAGGAAAGTGTTATAGCTATGGGGATGTAGTCGGAGCCAGTAGACGGAAGTTCCGCGTTCCAGGTTTCCAGGTAGGGGGTCAGATGTTCATTTGCGAAGGCTAGGTCCAGCACAGAGGGGGAGTGTTGCTGCCCAAGAGAGAACCGGGTGAACACGCCAGGGGTGTTTATGAGGGCAAACGACCTTTCCAGGGCCAGGTCCGCGTACGGAGCTGAGGCCCTGATCTTGTTGTCACGGAAGAAACGGAGGGGGTCCCAGGAAGGGTGATGGAGGTTGAAGTCACCCACCACTAGCAAAGGGTGTGGGAGGAGGGGAAAGGCCTCCTCTGGAGATACCGTTCTCGTAAGAGAGGAAGCAGTCCATAAGGCGTAGAGGTTAAGGACCCGAAATTTAACATGAGACGAAGAAAATAAACCTTTAGGAGTGTGTATATCGAGCGCCATCAGGCCCGGGTTGTCAAGGAAAACTGGCACCACCGAGGTGGAGTCAAGAAAGGAGCGTAGGACGTAGAAGGCCACCTTTGGCCTATTGTGTGGTGAAAATGGGGGGGCAAAAAACTTAAAACCATTAAACTGCGGCAGTTTGCCACGAAACATAGGGGGGTCTTGTAAAGCAACAATAGAGGGGGGCAGGGGCAGGGCCACAAGACTGTTGAATAAGGAAAGAAACACATTCCAGCTTCCCAAGCAGTTGTGTTGAACGATGGTGATAGAGTTAAGACTCTGGGGAGGGGGGCTGGTTCCAGGGGAGTGGGGGGGAATAGAGTGGTCGAGCGCCATCTCCGGGACTAACCCGAGGTGGACTTCCGGAACGGGGTGGGAGTAGCTTCCTCCTGGTAACGGGAGGCGTTGTCTCCTTGGTGACGGGCAGGGGTACTGGGGAAGGGGGTTCCCTGGGGGGGGTGGAAAGGGGTGGTGAAAGGGGGGTCGGGGGCTGACTCGGCTCTGCGGGCGGCACTATCTCCCAGGTCCAGGGCAGGAGCAAGGCGTTGGGGCCGTACAGGTCCGGAGGAAGGACCCTCTCCTCCATCGTCCTGCGTATCCATCTCTTCTTCATCTGGCGGGGGGGTATCTGAGGCAGGGGGAGCGGGGACCGGCTTCTGGGGGCAGGTCTGGTCGTAGGCGGGGTGAAGCCCTGAGCAGTTGGTGCAGGCGGGAACGGAGGTGGGGCAGCAGTTGACAACCGGCTTGAGATGTCCCCCCTTGGGGCAGGTCGGGTTCTGGCAGCGGTGGCTTGCCCTGGTGTGACTGAGGGCGCATATCGGGCAGATGGGATGTTCGACCTTGCAGCGCGCTGCCTGGTGGCCGAAGCCCCAGCAGTTCTTGCACTGCGTGAACCTGTTTGCAGAGTATGCTCTCTCGATGCGGCACCGGGAGGCGTAGAGGACGGTCCTACCCAGCATCTTGTCCACGTCCGACGGGGCGACCGTGACGATGCAGGAGGTGTTTGCCTTCGAGAGGCGTAGCTCCTCGTCCCGTACGAGGAAGCGGGCTGATAGGATCTGGACCTCCTTGACATTGAGGATAGTTTCCCTGAGGGTCTGGAGGAGGGCTTCGGGGTCGTCGGGGAGGAACGAGACTGGAAGGGAGTGGATGGCCAGTTGCACCTCGTTGGGTGCTGGGCGGAAGACAAGGTAGGGGTTTTCTCCCACGGGGTAAGCCTTGTTGAGACGTGAGGCTAGGGCTTCGTAGTAGGGTGCGTACGCGGTAGCGGGAGTGGTGGGATCAAGCGCGAGCAGGGTGACAGCACCACGGTCATTGACTTTGGCTGTGAAGGCCTTGGGGAGGGGGCAGTTGGCCTCTTTAAGAACTGAGGCTGCAACGTCTGGGAAGGAGGCCGCAATGTCACCCTTGTGGGGTTGGGGGGCAGGAGAGGAGCGGGGGGCAAAGAAACGTCTTTCCGCAGCCGGCAGCGTCCTAGGCACGGGTGGACCCTCCCTACCTGGTGCTGTTTTCGCGACTTGAGCCGCGGAGGAGACGTTTGTTGGACCAGACTTCTTTCTGCCCTGAGGCTTCGAGGAGGACGCGGCGGAGGAGTAGGAGGGCTTGGATTGTGCTAGGGGGGGGTCCGCTCTGCGAGCTCCTGGCAGGAATTCGGACGGGTCGGGGTACTTGCCGTCCCTCCACTGCTGCGCCTCCCAGGTCCTGGGGTACTTGGCAGCGAAGGCCGCGGGGTTGCCGTGAAACCTGCCAGTCGCAGTGTCGTAAACCGGAATGTCCGGGTCATACTCGGCAGGGTATCCTGACGGGTTAACCTGGGGTGGGGTGGGGGCTGTTGTGTTGGTGGCTGGCTCTTTACCCTTCCTGGAAGGTCTCGGGAGAGGGAGCGTGGGGGCTAGCGTGGGGGGTTGTGGGGGCGGGACGGGATTGGTCGCGATCCTGGTTGACAAATCCCTAATCGAGGCCTGGAGGGACGCCACGGCGCTTGTAGCAAGACTGGTCGTATTGGGGCCGGAGGGGTCAGGGAGGGTGTTGGCCAGTTGGGAGGAGAGGTCGTGCACACGGACGGTGAGATCTCTGACTGTGTTGGATAGCGTCGTTACCCCTTGGACGAGGGCGCAGACCAGCGGAATGAGGAACGTCTCTCCTGAGGAGAAATTCAAGAGGTCTTGGTGGGAGGGGGTGGGGAGGTGGTCGGTGGACCAGTTGAGGAGAACCCTGGAAGCTTCGACTAGCGAGGCAATGTTCAGCTGAGCTGGGTGCAGAGGGGCAGTGGAAGAAGATCGTGATGAGGGGTGGGAGGGGGCCTCCTGATGGAGAGCAGGAGTGCCCGAACGTGAGGCAGTGGAGAGGTCCATAGTCCTGGGTAGGAAGGACGTTCCTGAGGCCCAAGGCAAGGCGGTTCGTGAGCGTTAAGGGGCTTTTTCACCAGATGCTAGTGGTGTTGAGAGTATGAGCAGAACGTAGGGGCAGGAAAATAGAGGGCGCGGAGCATGCGTGGGCAGACCCTCCATTCTTGATCTCTCCTTTGCCAATAGTGTGGCAGCCCAACTCTTTGAGAAATGGGCTACCCCGCTCCCGTCCACCGGCTCTGACCACGTTCCGGTTTGCATTTCTCTCTCCTCCCCTTTGTTGCGCCCCCCTGCCCCCACACCAGCCTGGGCCAAGACCAATTGGACTGCCCTTGGTGATGCCCTCAAGTTGTTTGTTGTTTCTCCACCTCCCACCCTCCCGACCTTGTCCTCGGCCACGATCTGGTTCGATTGCAATGTTGACCGCCTCCGCACCACACTCCTCCTGCACACCCCCCTCAACTGCATGTCGACCCGCTCCAAACCTTAGTGGTCGCCACTCCTCTCCTCTCTCAGAATCTCCTTTCACGCAGCTACACGTCGGGCACATAAGGCCCCTAGCGTGGCCTCCCAGGCTGAGGCGCGGGCGTCCCGCAACGCTTACTTTAAGGCCATTAAGCAGGCTAAGCGAAAGTACTGGGACGATTTTGTTAGGCATAAAGAAAATGCGCAGACCTCTCGGTAGGGTAACTGCGCACAGACCCTCATTTATCGAAAGCCTAACACCCCCCTCCGGCCCCGCTCTAGGGCCCGGACGTCCTTAGCGAGATTTCGAAGAGTTGCGTCCCATGACTAAAATGTCACTTCAATGAAGCCCACTTCATAACACCATATACGTCACTGCCGTCCGTCCGACCGGAAGCTGTTCGCAGGATATATAAGAGGGCACCTCTGGGTACCTCTGAGAAGTGGAACGGAGGAAACCCGTCGGAGGCGCATTGAGTTACTAGGCTTCAAAGTTAGGCACCCTGACTACGGGCCGAAAGTAACGGGACGTTTTCGGTTCGAGAATCCGCAACTACTCCTACAGAGCCCCGGAGGCCATAGGGGTTAGATATGACGCCAATACCTATCTGAAGGCCGCTGTATGTTGGTTGGTCCTGGAAACGGGATCCCTCGAGAGATGATTCTCTTTGAGGCGGGGCGGACCGAGGGGAAGCTGCTCAGACTCAGAAGACCTAATAGGCAGTAGACTTAAGAGTGTTGGCACACCGTCTACACAGCCTGCATCACGCATAGGTACCCGACACATACGCTGGCCACTATGTGGAATTGGAAGAGACTACTGGGATGATAGTCCAAGCGACTGCAGTTTCAGACAGAAGTCTACTTGTCTCTATAAATCGAAGACCGGTCATTCGAGGATAATAGCGCATCCTACGATAAGACGGAAAAGATTTTATGAGTACGAAGATGGTGTGAAAGAATTCAGGGTCAAACGGTGTTCGCACTTGTTAAGACTATGAGACGTTAGCGTACAATCTTGGGAAAGGTACTTAGTTATAGGAGGATTAGAAGTAGTCCGCGAACACTCAGACGCGGGATATAAATATCGAAGTGCCTCCCAAGCTTTTAGACATCATCAAGTAACGGAGAAGAGACCTTAACAATATAACATTGTTTTACCTACGAATCTTTATAAAATATTTCTTCACTCAAATCTACGCGAGTTCTTAGTAGTCATAAACGAACAGAACGACACCAAGCCTTCCTAGACAAATCTCCGTCTATTACGAAAGATTCAGGCCTAAGTCTTCTCGACAATTATTTAGAGTCGGCTTCCGCCCAGCAGATTTCCTCTCCTCCTGTTAGAAGTACCCGATTCCGATAGCCTAGGAGTACCCTAGGTAGGGTAACTTTACCTGAGTTCGAGATTCTTGATCTCCAACACCCCCCTCCGGCCCCTTAACGGGGCCCGCGCGTCATTGTACACATCAACCTTAGTTGCGTCCTGTGACTATTTGGTCACAGAATTGAAGGTGTCAGACTAACAGCGTATACGTCGCTGCCGTCAGTCCGACCGAAAGTTGTTCGCAGGTTATATAAGAGGGGACCTCTGGCTAGACCTGGGAAGTGGAACGAAGTCAATCCGTCAACTACTCAGGGAGTTACTAGGCTTCAAAGATATGACGTCTTTGGTATGGGCCATAAGTAACAGGACGTTTACGTACAAGGTTATGAGATGAATGTTAGGAGGTTTGGGATAACGAACCAATGCATTCACATCCACCCTTCGATGATTAGAAAGAGTCTAGAGCTCCTGGAAACGCTACTAAAGAAGCCAACGAGCTTCGAGGAGTGTTGCAACTATGATAAGGGGTGTATCGCAGTTGCGGGGTTTATAACCAACACAACACGAAGGTCCACCCCCTTTACATAGAACAATCAGTAGTTGCCGACCGAAGAATTACGAGACTATTCAATAGAATGGCCTCTACTCTACGAGAAGAGAGTCATCGGAATGAATTCTATCGGTTAGTTGTTAAGTTATCGCAACTAGAAGTCATCGACTCCGGCATGTCTGCAGATGCAGTCTCGTATCAAGACTGATCCTCTTGATAACGAAAAGAACTATTGGAGCCAACAAAGTTCGACTTGAGAACTCGGCTACAGGTCTACAGACTCTAAGGATCGGATAATTACTACTGGTGACAAATATGTCTCCCAAGTAGGAAATAGTAATTACCGAAGATGGTGTGATGGTTTTCAGGGTCTCCCGGTGTTCACACTATCATGGAGAACTCGACGTTGCGCATCAAACTTGAAGAGGTACATATTTTGTATACTAGATAGATGTAGCCCGCGAACACTCAGACGCGGAATATAAATATCGAAGTGCCTCCCAAGCTTTAGACATCATCAAGCAACCGAGAAGCGACCTTAACAATATAATATTGTTCTTACGATTCTATTCTACTTTCTCGCACTCTTAGTAGTCATAAACGAAACGAGTTGCTTCCGAGCCTTCCTAGACAAATCTCCGTCGATACGAAAGAATCCCGATTGGCTTAGATAACCATAAGTCTATACCGGTTGTCTCCGCCTATCACCTCCGCAACCCCGAAGACTGTATGGACAGCCAAACGATTCGCAATGGGACGCCCCCCTGACCGGTTTCCGTCCTTTCCTGACGTGGACACTCCACTCGCTGTCAACACCGCCCTCCTGTCCCACATCTTTCCCCCTCGGGATTCCTCCTCCCCACCCGCCATCCTACGTCCCTTTAAGGACCTTGACGTTCTCACTAAAGAAGAGATCTCCAAGGCCCTGGCATCCAGCTCTAGCTCGTCCGCTCCTGGGCCCGACCACATCCCATACTCGGTGTGGAAAAGGGTCCACGGAACGAATCCAACGATTCTCACCTCTCTCCTGAGCCACCTCCTACTTTACGGTTTTCACCCCTCATCCCTCAAGCAGGCCAACGGCATTGTGCTCGACAAGCCAGGCAAGGCCTCCTATGATACACCAGCCTTCTTTCTCATCATAGTCCTCCTCTAAACCCTGTCCAAGATCCTGGAGCGTGTGGTAGCTGTAAGGCTAGCCGCAGTTGCTCAGGCCCTTGGCCTCGTCCACCCTAACCAATGTGGTTCGCTATCTGGCATGGGCACTTTTGACGCCCTTGCTACCCTCTCACATGAGATCAGGCTTTCGTACAGCATGGGCCTCTGTTCCTCCACACTCTTCCTTGATGTCAAGGGGGGCTTTGATAACGTCGACTCGGCTGCCCTGTGCGGCAAGCTTCGGGAAAGGGGCGTCCAACCCTACCTTGTTTCATGGGTCTGATCCTTCCTGTATGGCCGACATTGCCGCCTCCTATACCAAGGTTCTCCTAAAGTCCACTCGCCAGTCCAGGTCGGCACCCCCCAGGGATCGCCTGTCTCCCCTCTTCTTTTCCTAATTTATGTTTCCTCCCTCCACTTCTGAGTCCCCAACGGCATTATCCTCTCCTACGTTGACGACTTTGCTATAACAGTGGCTTCGCCTTCCTACAGGCGCAACGTCCAGAAACTGCAAGCAGTCACGTCATCACTCACATCGAATGGGCGACACATCGGAGTCGCCTTCTCCCTCCCCAAGACAGAACTTATGCACTGGAGGACGTCCCAGCAGAGGGGGCCTCCTTCTCCCCTCCCCGTCTCAGTTGACTCCATCCCCTACAAACCGGCCCAAGTTCTTCGGTGGCTGGGTTACTGGCTGGAGCCAGCGACTCCTGCGCTGGACCGAGCCACCTCCTCCCATTTTACCAGACGCCTCGCCCTGGCTGAGGCTGCCCTCTCTACAATAGACCGCCTCTCCCATCCAGGCAACGGGCTCGCCCCACACCTATGTAACCGACTCGCCTCCTCCCTAGTCCGCCCCATCCTCCTCTACGGTAGTGACCGGCTCTCCCCCAACGCCAAAATGCTCGACAACATGAGAGCTTTCTGGCACCGGGCGCAGAGGTGGGTTACAAACTGCTTCACTTCCACTAACACGGCCATTCTCCCCTGTGAAGCCACCCTCCCTCCGATTGACCTCCTGATTAAGCACCTACAGCGACTAGCGGCAGTCCGCCTCGTCTACCTACCACCAGAAATCAACCCGGCTTCCATCCGCCTGGACCACTCCGTCCCGACTACGTCCCCCTTCCAGGCACCCGACTCCCTCCGCCTTCCTGGTTCCGTCCGAGGCCGCTACCCTTGGGCCGGCCCCAACTACACCCCCCTCAGGTGGTTCGCCAAACCGCCCTCTCCACCCAACCGACGTCACCTTCCTATCGATGCAGTCGCCCACCGCGTCCACTTTATTATCGGTGGTCGTAGTGACCCCCTCCCTCCGGCAAACCCTCTCCTCTTGCCCCCCCTACAGGTTGCCCCGCTTGGGGCCCCAGCCCTCTACGCTTCGCTCAAGGCCCGGTGCCGCGAGGAGCTCCTCGCCTCCTGGCGCCTCCTCTCGCCTCCGCCGCCCTACTACCTCTTCGGCCCCACCCTGCGCCCGCACCCCTTTATGGGCCTGGGGCGTTTCCTTTCGGGCCGGCTCCATCAGATGCGCGCCGGCAAAAGCTACTTGGCTGCCCATCCCTCATGGCACGACACCGACCCCTCTCCCCTCTGCCCTTGGTGCGAGGAGGGAGACGAGACGTTCGAGCATGCCCTCCTGTCTTGTTCTGCTAAGTCCGCCGCCCGTGATCGTCACCTCCAGGGGATAACGGATGTTGGACCTGGCTCTTCTCTATAGACCTCGATCCCGATGCTTTTGGGCCTCGGACGATACCTTACCGCTACCAGGACTGGGTTCCCCCTTGACATGTATGCACAATATGCCCCCCGCCATCCTAGCCTCTCCTCCTCCCCTTCCCTTCCCGCCTCGCCTCGGCTGTCATTGGCTGGGTCGCCAAATGGTCTAAGTGGTGGAAGGTTTCCTGTTTGATTTCGTTACCTGTTGTTGTTATGGGTTTTGATTTGTTTCCGTTATGATACTAGTTAGTTAGTAGTTTTCCTTTATGAGTCCTGTGTAGGCAATGCGTCGCTTATTGGACGCCATGGGAGGAACCGGTTCTGATTATTTCATTTGTTAGTTGTTTGATTTTTGGGTTTTGTTTCTGCCATAGCTAGCGCTGCACGCATGTTCTTGTACCTTAACCAAATAATGAATACATGAAATAAAAAAAAAAAAAAAAAAAAAAATGGGTACCTCTGAGAAGTGGAACGGAGGAAATCCGTCGGAGGCGCATTGAGTTATTAGGCTTCAAAGTTAGGCATCCTAACTATGGGCCGAAGGTGACGGGATGTTTTCGGTTCGAAAATCCGCAACTACTCCTACAGTTCCCAGAGGCCATAGGGGATAGATATGACACCAATACCTATCTGAAGGCTGCTGTATGTTGGTTGATCCTGGAAACGGGATCCCTCGAGAGGTGATTCTCTTTGAGGCGAGGCGGACCGAGGGGAAGCTGCGCAGACTCAGAAGACCTAATAGGCGGTAGACATACGGGTGTTGGCGCACTGTCTACGAAAACCTGCATCATGCATAGGTGCCCGACACATACACTAGCCACTATGTGAAATCGGAAGAGACTACTGGGACAATAGTCAAGACGACTGCAGTTTCAGAGAGAAGTCTATTTGGCTCTATAAATCGAAGACCGGTCATTCGAGGATAATAACACATCCTACGATAAGACGGAAAAGAATTTATGAGGACGAAAATGATGTGCAAGAATTCAGGATCAAATGGTGTTCGCACTTGTTAAGACTATGAGACGTAGCGTACAATTTTGGGGAAGGTACTTTATTATAGGAGGATTAGAAGTAGTCCGCGAACACTCAGACGCGGGATATAAATATCGAAGTGCCTCCCAAGCTTTTAGAGAGCAAGCAACGGAGAAGAGACCTTAATAATATACCCTTGTTTTACCTACAAATCTTTATAAAAATATTTCCTCTATCGATTAAGCGAGTTCTTAGTAGTCATAAACGAAAAGAACTACACCGAGCCTTCCTAGACAAATCTCCGTCTATTTTGAAAGATTCAGGCCTAAGTCTTCTCGACAATTATTTAGAGTCGGCTTCCGCCTAACAATTGGCTACGGGATGGGTATTTCGGGGAGTCAGGTCAACATGGCCAAAGTCCGTGGGAGTCTCATATCAATGAGGAGGGGACTGAGGACACAAGGCAAAAGGGAATAAGAAGAGTAGTTAAGGAGCGGAGTCTATGGCCAGAGGGAGGGGATAGGCTACTTTTAGAATGTGCAAAGAAGCTTTATGTTAGTTGCCTGGCAGTTAAAAGCTGCAAAGAGTGCATTTCTGGTACTCGATGTATGGAGTGCCGGACAGAGAGAGTATGCAGTAGCTACTGCACAAGGAGGAGGAAGTGTGATGAGTCCAAATGGTGTCGCATTTGTTCTGTATGCACTAAGAAGATATACTGTCTACGTTGCCATTATTATAGTACAAAAGGATGTGTAGATTGTGCTAACCTAGGTGCTCGATGTGAAGGGACTAGTAAGTGTTTCTACTATTACTCTTATATACTCTACATGATACCAAGTAATACACAGATCAAGCTGAAATGACTACTTGCTTCTATTTAAAATCTAATTACAAAACTAATACATTGATATATCTAGATTGCTGCGCACGGTCACTCATGGCATCACAACAGGCCTTTCAGCTTCAAAGGTCAATGCTTGTAGAAGAGATAGAACGATGCGGTCATTTAGTCATGTTCTTTCCAAAATTTCATTGCGAGATTAACTGGATTGAATACCTTTGGGCCCAGTACAAAAGATATGCCCCTGAGCATTGCGACTACACACTTACTGGACTATGGGCTCGGATTCCTGATGCTCTAGCATCTGTCAAAGAGACTACAATACATGGATGTTATCACCAATGCCTACGGCGAATTTAAGCCTTTCATGGTGGAGTCACCTATGGTACTCCAGACTATGACAACTATGTCAAAGAATACAAGTCACACCGGAGAGTATACTTCCGTGAGGCAGATTTGCAATAGTGTTTTTTTTTTTTTTTTTTTTTTTCTTTTTATATTTGATTTATATATAGACCGGGAATGGGTGGATACTAGGGGATGCGTGGGTGAGAGGTCTACAGAGGTGGACAATACAATTTTCTGTTGGAAATAGTGGATACTGCTCGGCATGCTTACTGTTCTCTTGCCTATCGGCATATACATTGGCCAGCATATCCGGCTGTCTACGCCACTACCCGGCTGTCTATTCCACTACCCGGTACCTGTCCACCGGTACCACTACCTGTCCATCCATCCACCCACCATTGGTACTTTTGTCGCCCCTTCTCCTGCCTGTCCGCTTATTCGATATATGTTCCCAGAGCTGGCCATTTGCCTGTTTCCACCTGTTTGTTTTCCTCCAGCCACTTGCTTTGTTGTGGCGGACGTTATTGCTATGCACTTTCGATGGAGAAGGATAGGAGCTTCACGGAAGTTCTAGACTGTCGGAAGTCTTTGTTCCTATATTTCTTTTGTTAGCATGGGAGTGTGGAAGACGGTGGGAGTGTGGAAGGCAATGGGAGCGCAGAAGGCAATGGGAGCGTGGAAGGCAATGGGAGCGCAGAAGGAAGGATATTGGGGGATCTTTGGGGGTCTATTGTTTGTTCTTTCCTTCTTTTAGTATCAGGAGCGCACAGTGGAAATGGGGGACAGGTGTGGGAAATGTTAGAGATATTGGTGTTAAGGTGATAGCAGGAAGGATAGGATTGGTGATCACTGCCGTTTATTTATACTCCTGTTTTTTCCTGTTAGTTTAGAGTAAGAAGAGTTGTGGATCAGCAGAGTTGTGGGTTAGCAAAGTTGTGGAGTGATAGTTAGAGAGTCGATGAATAGAGAGAGTTTCGGGGTGATTTGGTGACCTTTCCCGACCTCAGTTGAGCAGTGTATTTACAGCGCATTTAGTCCTTACTGCTTCGCTCTGTTATCGTGGTGTGGTATACTCCTAGCTCCAACGAGCCCGTGGATTTCCAATATTTTCATCAACCTTACAGCTTAGTCCTGCAATAGCAGCCCTTCCCCTGAAATTCTCCATTCTCATATATGCTATCTATTCTTTTAGTTTTCTTGAATTAAAGACTGAAAATATTTCCTATTTCTATCTTTCATCATCATAGTGCCGGCCAATGTTAGCCAAGGATTGCCAAGTAATTCCATATTTATTGCAAAAACAACCCTGTTCAAATTCATGAAATAGTGAACAAGAGGGTCGGTTTCAGACATCCGGAACTATCCCCTGGTCCACTGAGACATCCGCAAAATCTCTCTCATGCGTTAGCGCTGAAAACTAGTAGCTTGGCATCCCCATGATATCAAAAAAATGCATGATCAAATCTACAGTAGGGTTCTGATATCTACAAACCCAACACAGCTCTGAGCTAAGAGGTAAAATCAGTGAAGATACTAAGAGATTTCAGAAGAAGAAAAATGTCCATCTTATGTCTCCCGTACTGGGGGTAAATTATGCCAACGATTAAAGCACAACTGACTACCACCACATAAGGCACTCGGGAGAGAACACAACTGACACTCAAATTGAGTCAATTTGGGCCGGGAGCGTCCTCCTGTTTGGCCACTACAAAAATCTGATCAGCAGACACAGCACTTCCGGCGTTTAGAAATCTTCTCTAGGTGATGTCTGTAGGAGGATTCCAATACCGGCATCGGGTTCTGCTGCCGGTGATTTTTGGTAAAATAAACTCTTGTTGTTTTTCGTTGGTAGCGACAACTTGGTTGATATTGTATTTGCCTCGTACTTCCATTCCTCCTCCGAGTATTTGAAGCTTGGTTGCTTAGCTTTTTAAAAAGCATCCGACAAAACTCTGCTGCTGGTATAGGACGTGCTAATGGATGAGAAAGGATGTCTTGCTCAACCAGTTCACCAGTATCAAGAAGCTGATTGAACTTTGTATTTCGATCGAGGTTAAACAAAATATGGACGTTTGTCGTTGATATATCAAGGAAAAAATGAAAAAATGCTAACCAATTCCGGCGTGCACGTTGGTGTGTTGTAAAGGCTATGTCGATAGTTAGTAAAGAATAATACCAGTATAATAAGTTTAATTGAGCAAACCTGCACGACGTTGGTCCGCTATATCTACACAACCCATATAGTGATTGTAGTCATCTATCACGGTTGGAATAAAAAAAGCAGCTCATTCACTATCTCCAAATGCCTTTCTGACAACTGTAGCACTTGTGCTGGTTTTGCGTGGCCTTCGACGAATACTCTGTGTCACCTCATTCCATGGATGGACAGTAGTAAGCATTCTTACTATATTGTTGTCCATCCACCGGAAACACAAAACCCCATCCACGGAGTAACCATCAATTGCATTCCACTCCGTTTGTTAGGCGGTAGCCGAGATCAAACTTATCGGTCGGACTAGGGCCTGAATCTTTGATCGGAGATTGTCTAAGAAAACTTGTAAAGTAGTAAAGAATAAAAGAATAAAGATTCGTAGTTGTAAACTTATTATATTGTTAAGGTCTCTTCTCCGTTGCTTGATTCCTCTAACTAACCCGGAGACCTTAAACCTATTTATACTAATCTACGGTACTTAGTATTCCTATACTAACTTGTACCGAGGAGCTTTTAACTTTAGTTTCTACTAAGTGTGAACAGCGTTTGACCCTGAAAGTTCGTACACCACTTCAACCTTAATTGAGACGAGATATTTATCTGGAGAAGATAGCGTCCTATCTCCCAATAATCTCTTTGCGATGTCTAGGCCTAAATGGACTAAGTATGCAAATGTAGTCCGAATGACTATCATTCCAATCGTCCCTTCTGATCAAGAACTAGCTAAGTTCATTGTCAGGAACTGGTGCAT
This sequence comes from Tuber indicum, assembly GCA_006112555.1. NCBI lineage: Eukaryota > Fungi > Ascomycota > Pezizomycetes > Pezizales > Tuberaceae > Tuber > Tuber indicum. The sequence continues at coordinate 109,674 of VBSK01000237.1, forward strand.
AATTAATATATGCATGCATGAGTCTCGACACGCCAGTATCATAGAAAGGCTTCATGGATCCCCAGTCTTCCAATTCAAGTGTGGTTCCCCTCGGACCTCCTGCCTCTAAGAGGGACCCCTATTGGAGCCGTCCGACATACCCCTAATCTTGAATGGGTATTGGTGACTTCTGATGTAATCTGATAGTGCCGGAGGTCTTGTATCTAATTGATAGAAAATCCCTCGGTCGGCTATTCACTTTATAGTAAGTGGTCTCATATGGTTCGCAGTCAGGGAGATATAAATTAGAAATTATTATTTTAATTTCTATATAGCTTTGCCGCAACCATCTTATTGAGTCACTTGGCCTTTATGGTCAAAGGTGTGACCTTACCACTATGCTAGGTCTCGTATGCCTAACACCGTTAGAACATTGTGCTCAAGAGCTAAGGGATACTCAAGTCGGTTGACTCGGGTTGTACCGCAAGCTCCAAATTGCCTTTCCCGTAACTTTCGAAAAAGAGGAATCGTTGAAAACCCATTATCTATGTAGATTGTATAATGGTACTGAAGAGTGTTGAGAGAGCGGCATAGCTGTAAGACAGCTGAACTTGTTATAAGAGGTCAGGTAGCTTTATAAGCTCGGCGAAGGACTCGGTACGTGAAGTAAGTATCCAATCAATCGTATATCCCATACTACCAAGTGCTATCACTTTGTAGCCTATCGGGATTGGTTTGCTTGGTATACGAACTGTATGAAAACTTCGGCCACTGAATGATACCATCATCTCATCAATTGAGAGATGAGTGCCTGGCAGAAGCAAAGCCTGGCTCTGAGATCGCAAATGACTATTGAGTGGCTCGAGCTTTTTCCACCAATTATGCCGCGACAAGGTAGTTGTTGGATCCGGAATTGCTATATGTATATATCGTTTAACTTGACTGTAGCGGTGATAGCTCATACAGCTTCCAGCCGAAAGCAAACCGTCTGACCAGTATCTACTTACTCGACCTAAGCGAGTAATTCCCATCAGAATCGTGATGCCTAGAAAGCTATGAAACTCAAAAACTGTGATTGGGCGACTCCATTGCTGCTTCGTGGCCTTTTTTTGTTGAACATACTGATTTGTTGCATGAACGAGTTGTTGAATTATGTGATTGCTCCAAAATAAGTCAAAAAAAGCTATTGGTGCCATACTGGTCCCTTCTGGTATCCTTGATCTAGTTGGATGTTCAGCACCCTCGAGTGGCTCAAAACCTGCAGGATCATGCAGTACCGGTTCGGTAGTACCAGTCCGAGTTGTGTTGCGGGCTTTGGCTGTTACATTATGCTTTACTCGCTTTGCTGGGAGTTGGATATTTGGATTGGATGCTGAAAGTGGTTCATGGGATCGCTTAGCTGACATTATTGTTGCTTGTCGCGGGGGGTAGAGGGTTGAATATCTCTCTAACTACTCAAGTTGACAATAAGCGATCAAGAGATGTAGTTTCAGGTCACATGATCAGTTACCTACATTTGGCTAATTCGCTAACGCTAATGCATGAGAGAGATTTTGTGGATGTCTCAGTGGACCAGGGGATACAACGTAGAGATACCCCGCTTATAGTTTGAAATAACCATACAGGAAGTGATAAACTAGACTATAGGCAGAACAAAATCTCGTGCTCATGACCGTCGTGAAGAATTCATTCAACAAGTAATAAAAGCTATTCAGGGTGGCCTTCAAGGGGGGGGTCCCTGCTGTGGTAGAGATATACAGGGTTCCTCGAACAATACTTTATTACCGGCTTGCTGAGACTCGTCGGAGCTGACAGGTTACTCATGTTCCTCAACAGTGCTTGCTTGAAACTGAGGAGAAGGCGATAGTGAAATGGTGCTTTGGTGCTTTGATATGGACGATAGAGGCTTCCCAGCGAGACTGGATAATGTGTGAGAAATGGCTCTCCATCTTGAACAAAAAAGAGTAGGGAGGGAGGTTGAACCCATGGGAAAGAATTGGATAATGCGGTTCCTCAATCGACATCCAACTCTTGCGACTAAATTCAGCACTCAGCTGGAACCTCAGTGGGCCCAGGCAAATGATCCTCGCATTATCAAGGATTATTTTAGTAAGTTGAGTAAGCTTGTTCATACCAATGGGTTACAGGCTTTACAAATCTACAATATGGATGAACAAGGCTCTCTTATGGGTCAGGCATCTTGAGCTAAGGTGCTTTGCCATCGTGGGAGGTGAAACCTCCAGGTTACGCGTGATGGAGGACGAGAACTGGTAACTGTAGTTGAAACAGTCAGCACTGCCGGGCAATCACTTTCACCTCTGGTTATTTACTGTGGAAAAGCACAGTATCTTGGATGGTATATCAAGCTTACTGAGAAAGTGAGTAACTATAAGTTTAGTTATTCACCAAAAGGGTGGATCGATGAGTGACTGGCTCTTCTCTGACTAGAAACAATATTTGAATCTCAGACAGCCTCTGTGGCTAAGGAGTCTAGGCTTCTTATTATTGACGGACATGGTTCACATATTACCTATACTTTTGTTAAATTTTGTGTAGAGCATGATATCCTTCTTCTTTGCCTTCTGTCGTACTCCACCCACCTTCTTCAACCATTAGATGTTGGTCTCTTCTCCCCCTATTAACACTTCTATGGCTTGGCTGTCGACAACCACATGCGCTCTGGAAGGAAGACGGGAAATGGAATTAAAAATGCTATTTTTTTGTGCTTTGTCACAGAGGCGAGAGAGAAAACATTTAGATTGAAGAATATAAGCCATGCCTTCAAGGCTTGTAGCATATGGCCTTTGTGCGCCCGAAGAGTATTAAGAAAAATGATACTGGAGGTAGTATCTGTTAGGCGGAGACAACCGGTATAGACTTATGGTTGTCTAGGCCAATCGGGATTCTTTCGTATAGACGGAGATTTGTCTAGGAAGGCTCGGAAGCAACTCGTTTCGTTTATGACTACTAAGAGTGCAAGAAAGTAGGATCGAATCGTAAGAACAATATTATATTGTTAAGGTCTCTTCTCCGTTGCTTGATAATGTCTAAAGCTTAGGAGGCACTTCGATATTTATATTCCGCGTCTGAGTGTTCGCGGGCTACATCTATCTAGTATACAAAATATGTACCTCTTCAAATCTAATGCACAACGTCGAGTTCTCTATAATGGTGCGAACACCGGGAGACCCTGAAAACCATCACACCATCTTCGGTAATTACTATTTCCTGCCTGGGAGACATACTTGTTACCAGTAGTAATTTTCCGATCCTCAGAGTCTATAGACCTGTAGCCGAGTTCTCAAGTCGAACTCTGTTGGCTCCAATAGTTCTTTTCGTTATCAAGAGGATCAGTCTTGATACGAGACTGCATCTGCAGATATGCCGGAGCCGATGACTTCTAGTTGTGATAACTCAACAACTAACCGATATAATTCATTCTGATGACTCTCTTCTCGTAGAGGAGAGGCCATTCTATTGAATAGTCTCATAATTCCTCAGTCGGCAACTCCTGATTGTTCTATGTAAAGGGGGTGGACCTTCGTGTTGTGTTGGTTGTAAATCCCGTAACTGCGGTACACCTCTTATCATAGTTGCAACACTCCTCGAAGCTCGCTGGCTTCTTTGGTAGTGTTTCCAGGAGCTCTAGAGTCTTTCTAATCGTCGAAGGGTGGATGTGAATGCATTGGTTCGTTATCCCAAACCTCCTAACATTCATCTCATGACCTTGTGCGAAAACGTCCCGTTACTTACGGCCTATGTCAAAGATGTCTCATCTTTGAAGCCTAGTAACTCCCTGAGTAGTTGACGGATTGACTTCGTTTCACTTCCCAGGTCTTGCTAGAGGTCCCCTCTTATATATCCTGCGAACAGCGTTCGGTCGGACGGACGGCAGCGACGTATACGGTGTTATTCTGACACCTTTAATTCTGTGACCATATAGTCACAGGACGCAACAAAGGTTGATGTGTATGATGACGTGCGGGCCCCGTAAGGGGGCCGGAGGGGGGTGTTGGAGACTAAGATTCTCGGACTCGGGTAAGGTTACCCTGCCTAAGGTACCCCTAGGCTATCGGAATCGGGTACTCCTAACATGAGCTCCCTCCTCTAGGGCTTCGCCTCGAATGCCCCTTTGGTACAAAATAAAAATTAAACATTAAATTTTAAATATTAAATAATAAACCTTAAACATTAATCATTTAAGGACCCGATGAAAGCAGGGTAAAAAACCTTCCGCGTTTGCTTGTCCACGGTAGGAAAACCTTATCTTCATCGTCCTTCCTCTGCCCGTCGTGGCATTTCCGGATTATCGCGATGAAATCCTTCCACCAATTCCCTCGCATTATCCATTCCTGTTGCAGGTTCCCAAGTGTTCTCATCTTCGGAACAGCCCTGCCATTTAACAAAATACCACAGCTCGCGTATCTGTTGATACCGGCCACGGACCCTTTTCCTGTAAGAGCGTATCTCGCTTCTTACAATCTTTTCTATCTCCCATTGTAGGTCGCCTTCAATGTCTTCAGGTTCCCTGGGAGGTTGTTCTCGGTCCGCTCGTACCGACTCTCTGTAGGGTTCTAACAGAGAAACATGGAATACTGGGTGTATATTCCAACGATCCGATATGTTGAGTTTGAATGCCCGACTTCCTCGTTTTTCCAGAATCACGAAGGGTCCATAAAGTTTTGGGCTTAACTTTTTGGGCTTCCGGCGGGTGCGAATATTCTTTGCGTTTAACATTACTTTATCGCCGGGTTTGAAGTCTGGCTGTTGCTTGGTCTTTCTATCATAATACTTGGCCATAGCTTCTCGTGTCTGTTCGAGTGATTGCCGTGCTTGCTCATGAATCGTTTTTATCCAGTTTGCGTAAAGGGTTGCTCCTGGATTATGCGCTTCGCGCTCCTTCATCCATTCCGTTTGAGGATGGAACGCATAGTTTGCATAGAAGGGGGTCATTCCGTGTGCACTAGTCGCCGAGTTGTTGTAAGCATGTTCGGCTAAGGGTAGGAGCTGATACCAATCATCCTAATCGTAATTGACAAAACTTCGTAAGTAACCTTCCAGCACTTGGTTGGTTCGTTCAGTTTGTCCGTCCGTTTGTGGATGGTATGCAGTTGACATCCTCCTTTTTATATCCAATGCTTTACACAATGATTCCCAAAGTTCTCCTGCAAACTTCGAGTCCATATCCGAGACAATCTCTGATGGTAAGCCGTGTAGCTTCCATATTTCCTTCATGAAGGCGGTAGCGACATCTTTCGCAGTCGCTGTTCCCTCTAGTCCGATGAAATGGGCCATCTTGGTGAACCAATCAACCACTACCATTATTTGGGTACATCCTTGACTTTGCGGTAACTGTGTTATAAAGTCCACGGATATGGATGCCCAAGCTGCATATGGTATTGATAGTGGTTGAAGTAGACCATACTTCGCGTGACGTGGTGATTTGTTGTGTTGACAGTCGTCACATGACCGTACATAATCGTTTACCCAATTTGCCAAGCCTTTCCAATAAAAGTCTCGCATGATGATTTCGAGAGTTTTTTCTTGTCCGAAGTGTCCTGCAATTTTTGCGTCGTGATACCCTTTGGCTATTGTGGTATAAAGGCTTTGGTTGTTTGGTACGAATAGTCTTTGCTTATAATAAAGCAAGTTATCGGTTAGGGTCCAATCCTTTGGAAAAGGTTTGTTATTGTCTCGGAGTTTTTCCAACTCTTTCCTTCGCTTCAGCCATTCCTTATCACCCGGAATGGCCTTTTGAATCTGCTCCAGAAATTCGGGATTGAATTTCTTTAATTCTTTGCGGGCTAGTATGGTACTAGTCATGAGGGTTTGTTCGGGTATTTCGGCTGCGTCATACCAGTGTTTATTCTGATCCTTTGACGCATGGAGCTGGCTGACTACTGGCTCAATTTCCTGGATAGTCATAGCTCTTGTCGCAATATCTGTGCTACCAAATCCCGCCGTACCTCTTTCAGTTTCGTCCAGGTTATCTATTTCCATCATATCAGCGGTATTAATCTTTTCTATCACTAGTTGGGCGATACGATCCCCTTCTTTGATGTGACAGTCCGCATCTCGGTGGTTGAATAGTAGAACTTTGAGTTCTCCGGTGTAATCTGCGTCAATTACTCCGGCACCTGTTGAAATCCCGCTTTTAACGGCTAACCCGCTTCTGGGAGCAATTCTTCCATATGTTCCAACCGGTAATCCCACTGCGATACCGGTTCCGACTATTAACTGTCCCCTTGCTGGGACTATGTCTTCTTGCAGAGCGTAGAGATCATGGCCCGCTGCCATTCTTGAGCCTTTGGTTGGTAGCCTTGCTCTTGTGTCTAACCTTTTGACCCGAATAAGGGAATTGGGATCATTCCATTTGGGTTCCTCTTGGATGTCATCTGCACATATATCGCCTTCAGGGTTTCCTGCAAGTAAGCAGATTCGAATTTTCCCCATCTTAGTTCTCGTAACTGAACTGATTTGGAAATGTTCTGGCTTCAAGATCGCTTGTTCGCGATGTGCAGCTCCCTCCTCAGGACGGTACTCCGGCCGTCTACTGAGAGCATCCGGTTTTCCTCCTCTAGTTCCCGGGCGGTAAACAATTTTGAAATTGTAATCAGCGAGTTTCTGCGCCCAGCGAATTTGGCGACCGCTCCAGACTTTCGAGGTGAGGAAATATTGAAGGTTTTGGTGATCGGTATAGACAGTAACCGGTTTTTCGGTTCCAACCAAGTATTGGCACCATTCTTTGAATGCTTCTAGTATTGCCAATAGCTCCTTATCATGGATCTCGTAATTTCGCTCCGCTGAGTTTAGTTTGCGGCAGTGAAACGCCACTGGATGGAGTCGTTTCTCCACAAACTGCGATAAGATGCATCCTAAAGCGAAGTCGCTAGCGTCTGTTTCCACAACCGTTTCCCGTTCGGGAAAAAAATGGTGTAGAATGGGGGCAGAAGTAAATCTTCTCTTAAGTTCCTGAAAGGCTGCCTCTTGTTCCGGGCCCCACCGGAATTTTTTCAGATCACCCTTCAGTGTTTCTGTGATCGGAGCACAGATTTTTGAGAAGTTTTCTATGAAGCGTCGGTAGAAATTCGCAAATCCTTGGAATATTTGAACTTCTTTGACTGACTTCGGTGGTTTCCAATTCAAAACGGAGTCCACCTTTCGAGTGCTCATAGACACCCCATCAACGGCTACTATGTAGCCTAAAAATTCCACCTCTTTTACATGGAAGAAGGATATCTTAATTGAAATCACGAGTTGGAAATCCGCTAATTTTTACAGAACCTTTTTCACCAACTCGATATGTTCTTTCTCGGTCTTTGAATAAATGAGAATATCGTCAAGGTAGCAGACAACGCCTTGGTCAAGATGTTCTCGAAGAACTTCGTTCATCATGTCTTGGAACGTTGCCGGAGCATTAGCTAGTCCGAAAGGCATTACGTTGTATTCGTAGTGCCCGTATCTTGTCCGGAAAGCAGTTTTCAATTCGTCCCCTTCTTTTATCCGAATTAGGTTATAACCATCTTTTAAATCAATTTTTGAGAAGATGGTTGCACCTGCCACTCAATCGCGTAGTCCCGACATTAGTGGCAACGGGTACTTGTTTAAGATGGTGATCTTATTTAAGTTCCGGTAATCCACTACCAAACGTAGTCGGCCATCGGCCTTCGGTGTGAAAAGGATTGGAGCACCGAATGGCGACTGACTTCGTTTAATCTTGCCTTGTCGGATCATTTCTTTAAGGTATTCGCGTAGGAGTTTTAACTGTTTCTCGGATAGTGGATAGATGGGTCCCCAAGATAGTTTTCCTCTGTCAACTAACTTGATTTCGTGATCGAATGTTCTCCTTGGTGGTAGCTTCGCCGAAGTTTGCGGTAGGAAGAGCTTCTTGAATCCCCAGTAGTGTTTGGGTAGCGAGTCGAAGTTAACTTCATTCGGATCTTCGACGGTCCCGATTCTTCCAATTTGAATTGCATTCTCATCCCAGGCTACCGTTTCATCGTATTCGAACATGTCTGCGATTCCTTCATCTTCTTCTTCCACACATGTAGTTTTACATTTGGGGTCTTTGAATTCCCAGTTATCGGGATCCCCAATGTTTGATAGGGGGTGTTCTGAATGCCACCACCCAAACGGGATAATCATCCCATAGTCTCCTGCTGCTGCGATTTCGCACGCAACTTCGGATAAGTGTTTGTTGCGTCCAATTTCAAGCCATAATGGACGCGTATAAAATTTTCCTCCCGATGGAGATGGTACTCCATCGAAGCCTTGAATAGTGACCGGATTCGGTCTTTCTGTGAACGGAATTTTTAATTCCTTAACGAGGTCTTTGTTGATTAGGAACACGTTGGATCCTGAATCTAATAGAACACGGATTTTTATCCTTTGTCTGTTTGGGTTCATAACATGGATATGAGCATATCCTTCGGGACAGTCATATCGCGTAGGTTTTGGCGCGTTAAACGCGCGTCTCTTTGGATGAGGGGTCGAACCGTCGTCTTTTCGTTTCGACATGTCTGAGGTTTGATAACAACTAGGATGTTTGTTACCGCGCCCGCGCAGTTTCGACCATACAGGTCTCCTCAGACAAACTGGTTTCCTATTAATAAAGAAAATTCCAAATCCCTACTCGGCGTTTCACCGATACACTTAATAGTGCACGACCAGTTCTTAGGCTGAATGCCTCTCCTTTCTCTCATACTTAGGGCCTTGGTGGTAACGAGGTTGGTTTCTTGTGAAACCTATTGTTCCTCTCCAATTCCTTTTCCCTTAAGGATTGGTTTGATCTTCCGACCAGAAACAGCTGTGTGTGCAACATAGAGGTATCCCCGGTGCGGTCCAGCTGGTACAACTTCCCGGATACGTGTCCTGCTACTCCACATATGTTTTCTGGGGTTAAGATCTCGACACGTGATATGGTCGTCCGTATCATCCTTTACCAACCCTAGTAACTAACTGGGAGTGGAAAACGCTTGTGGGTAAGGTCTGCGGAATAACTAGCGTACTGGAGAGACCAACTAGTTTATTCGGTGCTCTTGTCCGGGCGCTTGAACCATCCCCTCTTTCCGACATAACTCAGCTTCAGGACTGATAGGTTCGGGAATGTGGGCTTGCGCAATCTTTCGGGCCGATTTCATCATCATGAATTCGGCAACCCTTCTGACTGGAGGCCTCTTTCCCACAACCCTACTTAATATGCCTGCTTGCTGGTATGGATGGGATGCCTAATCAAAGTGTTATTTTGGTTCCCGCTGACCCTGGCGGACTACCCAGACGAAGATACCGCTGGTGCTTGGTTCCGTTCACTAACTTCACCCCAGCCCCGGGGGGTTCCCAATTTCGATTCCGGTTTCGTATCCTAACGAATCCCGACTATCCAAACGCCGTCGCCGTTGGTACCGTATGAGGTGACCTAAGTCATTTCCTCATCTTCGCCTAGTTCCCAAAGTTTGTTTCCTCTAGGTGTTTGGGCGGCGGAAATGTTGCGGGGACGGTGTACCGTAACTACCGTCCTAGCCCTATGTCTAATGGGGAGAGTAGGTCGCTCTGCCCTTCTAGTAGACACCTTAATTTGTCCCTAGCATGTTTTATAGTCGTGGTTTTTCTTTCCACAACGACTGCACATGCCGTCTTTATTTCGTTCGTCAATGACGGACTGGGGGATTCCTTCATGGGCCTTTTTGAAGTTGGTATGCGTTTGTTTATTGACTCCGCCGGGTCTTTTTGCCGGTTTATCGGGTTCCGGTTCCCTTCTTCGCTTTTTGGAAGGAGCACTGCCTTTGATTTGGGGCTTCTCTTTCTTAAACCTGGGCTTGTCAGGTTTCCTATCTTCGGAAGAAGTTTTTATGGGTTTTGGTCTATCCCGTAACAGGTGGTCTCGTTCCTTTAGTTCCTCCTCTTCACGGCCTGCCTTCCTGAGTGCTGCTTCCCATTCCGCATCGGTATCGAAGTTCTTGAGGGATAGGCGTAAGCGTATGCTGGCTGGTAACTTTTTTTCCATCGCCAGACGCCATGCGGGGCCAGTTATTTTGGCCTTCGTATTAAGGTTGGTCATGATTTGGACGTAGTTTTGAATATTATCTTTATATTCAACTTTCTCCATATCACGGACCGCCTTTCGTCCCTCCTCGATTGATGCGAACCGTTCCGTGAACTCGTGGTCGAAGCGTGTCCAGGTTGCCAGGCCGGCATCTTGCTCCACTCCATGGAGTCCATCCATAGCCGTACGGTACCACATTGCTACCGGGTTGACTAACTCCCCTTTAGTTCTTCCTAGTGCAAAGATGACCCTTTCTCGGTCACTATTCCAAGTTCTAGGATTTCTTTCAAAGTAGTCCACACATTGTAGTAACCAATAACGAACGCATTGTGAAGGTTTTGCTTCGAAAAATGGGGGTGCATCAGCCGGTCGTTTAGTGGTTAATGCAAAGGCTTCCGCCAGTACATCGGCTGTTCCACGTTGTTCGGGTGTCAATCCGCGGCTAAATCTGGATGGGCCTCCACCATGTCTTCCTCCGTTACCTCCTTCATCATCACTCCCATCATCATCTGGGTCACCCCCTGGTGCCGCGGGGATGGGAGGTTCTCCCTCTCTTTGCTTTCCCTTATCTCGGGAAGGCCCCTCTGGAGGTTGAGTCTCCTCTCTTGCTTCCGCCCAACTTTCAGGGACCGATTCCAATGCTACTTGTCGACCCGTTGGTCGATTTTGTGATAGCTCCGTTACCCGTTCTGTTAACATTGCAAGAGTATCCATGATACGAGTTTGGTCTCGCTGTATTGTTCGGGTAAAGTCACTGTAGCTATTAGCCTCGCGTTCTTGTCTTTCAGCGAGGTTAGATATCATGGCTCGAAGCGTCATGTTTTGTTGGAATTGGTTATCCTTGAATGCCTGGAAATCACATTCCAGGGTGAGGTCCCTCTCTAGGGCTTCTCGTTGCAATTGAGAGGTTACTCCCTCGTGATGCTCATGTCGAGCATCTTGCTGCGCTAACTTAGCAGCAATCTCCTTTGCCAACTGGGTCTGGAGATCCCGAATGTTGGCTTCCACCAAGACACACTGTTGCAATACGAGTGTCATCTCGTTATCATGCAAATCTTGTCCTTCCAATAGTTACTTTTGGACTTTTATTAACCCTCTTGCATTCTCCTGAGAATCTGCAGAGAGGGTTTCAAATGCAATATTGGAGGTGTCGATACTGGTGGAAATGTCTTGACGGATCTGCCCAATAACCATTCCTAACCGGGCCGCGAGTCTTGCGAGATCGACGGCGTGGGTATTCGAACGTGGTGTAGTAGATCTGGAATGAGGAGATGTTGCTCTTGATGTTGGTGCAATGCTAGGGGTCCTTCCTCCTCTTCTTGGATTTCGAAGGGCTGGATCGAGAGAGGTAGGATTACTGAAGGCACTGGGACTATTGTCCCCTGAAGTATCCATCGGTTTTCCTGGACCGATTTGCTTTGGAGGCTGCGACATCTCTTTTTCTCTTTGTGCTCGTACTCGAGCTAATCAAGCCGGAGTGTTGGAGGCAATGGTTTTATGGATATAGGGCTAGACACTTGGTGTCTCGCCGTATCGTGCGGTAAGGAGGTGATGTGAACCGTGGTTCACTCGTAGGTAGAGAGCCTTGGTAACAAGGAGATCTAACAATATACTGTTAGGCGGAGACAACCGGTAAAGACTTATGGTTGTCTCGGCCAATCGAGATTCGTTTTTATAGACGGAGATTTGTCTAGGAAGGCTCGCAAGCAACTCGTTTCGTTTATGACTACTAAGAGTGCAAGAAAGTAAGATAGAATCGTAAAAACAATATTATATTGTTAAGGTCTCTTCTCCGTTGCTTGATAATGTCTGAAGCTTGGGAGGCACTTCAATATTTATATTCCGCGTCTGAGTGTTCGCAGGCTACATCTATCTAGTATACAAAATATGTACCTCTTCAAATCTAATGCACAACGTCGAGTTCTCTATAATGGTGCGAACACCGGGAGACCCTGAAAACCATCACACCATCTTCGGTAATTACTATTTCCCGCCTGGGAGACATACTTGTTACCAGTAGTAATTTTCCGATCCTCAGAGTCTATAGACCTGTAGCCGAGTTCTCAAGTCGAACTCTGTTGGCTCCAATAGTTCTTTTCGTTACCAAGAGGATCAGTCTTGATACGAGACTGCATCTGCAGATATGCCGGAGCCGATGACTTCTAGTTGTGATAACTCAACAACTAACTGATAGAATTCATTCTGATGACTCTCTTCTCGTAGAGGAGAGGCCATTCTATTGAATAGTCTCATAATTCCTCGGTCGGCAACTCCTGATTGTTCTATGTAAAGGGGGTGGACCTTCGTGTTGTGTTGGTTGTAAATCCCGCAACTGCGGTACACCTCTTATCATAGTTGCAACACTCCTCGAAGCTCGCTGGCTTCTTTGGTAGTGTTTCCAGGAGCTCTAGAGTCTTTCTAATCGTCGAAGGGTGGATGTGAATGCATTGGTTCGTTATCCCAAACCTCCTAACATTCATCTCATGACCTTGTGCGAAAACGTCCCGTTACTTACGGCCCGTATCAAAGATGTCATATCTTTGAAGCCTTGTAACTCCCCGAGTAGTTGACGGATTGACTTCGTTTCACTTCCCAGGTCTGGCTAGAGGTCCCCTCTTATATATCCTGCGAACAGCATTCGGTCGGATGGACGGCAGCGACGTATACGGTGTTATTCTGACACCTTCAATTCTGTGACCAATTAGTCACAGGACGCAACTAAGGTTGATGTGTATGATGACGCGCGGGCCCCGTAAGGGGGCCGGAGGGGGGTGTTGGAGACTGAGATTCTCGAACTCGGGTGAGGTTACCCTACCTAGGGTACTCCTAGGCTATCGGAATCGGGTACTCCTAACAGTATCATGGCGGGACACAATTGGGCTTATTGCAAGCCCCTGTAAGAGTAAAGATATTCATCGTAGGATCATAGCTGCTGAGAAAATATTGGATGAGAGTCTTACTTCCTTGTCACTCACGGAATCTACAATTCCACCTCTGGCTAGTTCTGCAACAGGGGGTTCAAGTTCGTCAGAACAACTAACTTTACATGTCAAGGTTATTCCAAGAAAACTTAGTCATCAACTGGAGACTGAAGTTGCACAGCGTGAGCTGTATCAGGAACAGTCACATCGTCTACAAAAAGATGCTCCTCTTAAGAATCAAACAGACTGCCGCAAGCTCTCTGGGGCACAAATCCTTTCTGGAGCACAGCTCATTCAACTACAAGATGCGCAACTCAAAAAAGATGCTGGAAAGGATCAGAAGCAACCTAAACCTGTCTTGAAAACCAAATGAGTTCGTTTACAGCATCAAGAGATTTCTGGAAGCCTGGCTTGTCAGATTTCTGAAGATAGTAAGGTGGAGGTCCTGAGCAATGAGGAGTGGAATTTGGCCATGGAGAGAGAGCCTATTTCCCGCTGAACCACATAAGCAAAACCTACACTGTCTTCTTCAACCCGACTCTCAGTCACTGTCCCTCCCCTTCATATGTTACTCCAATCATGGAAGCTCTGATATCAATTTTTTTTTTACTATTTCCTGGAATATTCTCGTATGCTATTCTCCTGCTCCCCAACTTTTTATTTTATTCATACTAACCTCTAAGACCTCTCTAGTTCTCTCTTGTATAACCTTTATCATTTCACCTTCTTTGGCATCATTTTCATTTCTTTCTTTACATTGTCCGGCTTTTCTAAAGTTACAGTTTTTCAATATATGCACCGGGAGCTGTCTCAAATATTGCGCAATCGCCGAATCCCGCATCCCGGCAATGTCCCGGTTCATGATAGTTGACGTTAGATCTAGGGCGCTCTGTCGAGCTGTTCGTGTAATAGCCCTATGTCATCTGTTTCTGTTATGTCATGATTGGAAATCTAATCATGCGTAAGCACTATCAATTAGTAATGACAATCAATACACTCTGTGTAAATCCATTAGTAATTCGAGAGTCTAGTATTGCATGATAGTGAAATTACGCGCGACGCGAGGCAAATTACTAACAAATAAATAGAGCAAAGGATACGAATAAATTGAAATCGAAGCCCCCGTGGAAGCCGTAGTCAACTTTTATGATAGTGTGGACACCGTTAAATAGTTCGTCCGGCCTTTAGTACAGTGGTGGCAGTACTCTACAGAGGGTGTACATATAGAAACATCCAACCCCAGTACAGCCACCATGAAATAGTTTCATACCTATTTCATGACAGCCTTCGCTCACAGGGCTCTGGGAGATATTCTGTACCTGCCATACAATCCATAATGCCAGCTACCGTACCACTCTGAACATACCCATTATTGCAACAACCGAGACACATTTCCCCTCTTTTTCAAAGCTCCGAGTGAGCGCCGGTGATTTTTATCATCAACCGTTCCCCCAGAGTCTCAATCCTCCTCTTTGATATCATATACTTCCCCTACTATCCCTATTCCCACTTTATATATCACCGCGGCTGCTGCGGTTACTCCTTCCGCCCCTAGCAATATTAACTATCATCAATATCATGAACACCCGCGTCAACACCAGTGTCTTTGTCTCTCCAGCCGAAGTTCCCCACTTCTCATTATTTTGAGCAAAGGCGGTCCTCTCGAACGTAACGGGCCACAAAAATTTTACGCCCACGCAGAAGGGATACCCCGGCGAGCTCCCTTCCCGTATTCGCCACTCCCGGTGCTGGGAGTGAATACGCAATGTCTCAGGCAAAAAGGGCACTACCAAACCAAAAACCAGGAAATTTTGCGGGGCAGGTTAAAATAAGAACTCCTATGTTCTAAGCGACCCTTCTTAAGGCCGCCGATCACTGTCAGACTGGGAGTATGCTCTCTAGAAATGTCCATAGCGATACCTTTTGTTTCGGCTCGTTCCTGGTGTCTTCTATTTACTGCTTTATCCTCCATGCAACCTCTTTATAGAATAATTACTAGTTATTACTCCTCAGCTATCACTCGATTTTGGAATTTTTAGAGGGGAAAGCCTCATCAACCATTTCATTCACCCGGATATCTCGTCCCCATAGATAGTCCAATCGGGATTTTGGCCGTCCGGGATAACAGGATGTCGCTCTAACCCCGTAAAAAAAATAATAAAAAAAGGTCATACACAGCAAGACCAATGGATAAGCCAAGAATTTTGGCAGGCTCCTCTCTACATTCTAATTGTTGTCATACACAGTCACCCCCCCGTCCAGCCGCTGAGGGAATTTGGCTCAACAATAGATAAAATAGACGTGTGCTGTAGAGCTCGCCCTCGAAGGATTGGCCTGGCCCATAATAAACCAAGTCTCTGAAAATGGCGATGTCCAAATACCGTATCATATCTTGTTAAAATCTGCTATAAACTTGGGGTGCTTGGTCAGTGCCATTTCCGGAAATTCAATTTAAGAGAGTGAGCCTATCACACATACCGAATGACAGCGACTCCTACGGGGAATTAGACTTGTTCCACTGATGCCGCAAAATTCGCCTGATACGAATGGAATCGAATCATGTTGGAACTATATGAAGGGCTCTGCGGCAATATAATCCTGTTAGTAGTAGTGAGGGAAAAAGCAATATGTAATTCTTGATAGAGTGCCTCAGTCTCAAGATCGCAAATTACTAGTTTCAAAGTCCATAATATTTACCACCCTCTACACAAGGGCATTGTTACTAAATTCCGAAAACGCGGTAGTGACCGCGCTACCGGTAGATTAGTTATAGTCCCTAAGTTACTGCCAGACACCTAAGAGCTCCCCCCGGGGGGGGGGTAGCATCACAATATCCCGGGGGGTGGATATACCACCAATTGATCTCCAGCATATCGAGAAAGGGTCCAGAGCACAGCGCTCCTCCCTTTGTGTTGTCCGCCCAGTTTATCCCTTGGTAAAATGATGATTGGGTAACGGGATACCGATACAGTACAGTACGGTACTGTGCAGTACCGTATCGTATTCAAGCTGTCGGATGCGAGGCATCACCCCCAGGGTTGAGAGAGGTTTGTGCAAGTTTTTTAGATTGAAGGACCTTGGTATTGACAAATCTGGTAGACCCAAGCGGGACTTGGCATTCAAAAAAACGTGATCCGGACGGCGGGACCGAACGCCTCTATTATTGGAACAAAGTTTCTTTTGCTTGTACCACCCAAAAGAATGCAACCATAATCTGGCGCCTTGAGCAACTTATGGTACTAGGGTATGGCATGAATTTATGGTACAGAGCAGGGGTAGTGCGAGGTGATTTTAGGCGGCACTTTGGTACACTGCAACCGACAACTATGTATTATGGTGCAGAACCTCTTAAACTAAACCCTTACCAAGATCCCCTCTCATCTCAAGTTGATGATGTTGTTGGCTACAACATCCCTAGACAAGAAATAAAATATTAAATGGTAGACCAATACATTCTCTAGATATGGGTAACAAAATTGCAAGTAATTGTACAAACCACTTAACAGAGTTTTGTGTCAATCAATAGTGTCTAGAGTGTATAAAATGCAATCAGGATTTAAGGGGTTACTTACCACACTACAGCCAGCCTCTAGGAATGTTTGGTTTTATGAGCTTATGAATTTATCAATATTCCATATCATGGTTTTGCTTGATTGATCTTCCTGGTCCAAAGAGAAATCATTATTCTCATGATGTTCTATTTGAAGTGTACTACATCCACCGAGACATTACTAGTGCGTTGTACCATGAATTCATGCCATACCCTAGTACTCGAGTACGAGTACTTGTACTAATGGGCTTGCCAAGCCCGAACTTCTCCATCTTCTCCCACACCATCCCCCAAAAAAATATTTACACCCCTATAAACCTACCGTACTCTCCACCTCTCTTTTAGCCCACGAACACTACCACAGACACCGAGAACAAGAGGAACAATAGGCAAGACAACATGGATTCCGCAGCATATCAAAACCCGTACATTACTATGAACAACAATGTCGGCAATGTGGTGGACAGTTTTAATGTGTGGAACAGCTTTAACTGCGAGACGCCGATACCGGATAAGAAGCGCCAGATTCTGGAGTGGTTGTCTTCCTTGGCCCCAAGGGAGAGGCACCAGGCTGTGAGAGAGGGCCGGGTAGATGGAGTAGGAGACTGGCTTCTCCGAACGAGCGAGTTTGAGAAATGGCATACAAGCGAGGGTCAGACTGTCAATCCTGTGTTATTCTGTTATGGGGACCCAGGGGTGGGGAAGACATATATGAGGTGTGTAAAGTAGTTCTATGGAAATAACTTGCAAAACTAAGTACGTGAATGCTAGCTCTCTTGCGATAGATACATTGTGCGATGCGATCGGTGGGGACAATGTGGCTGTCGCTTGCGCATACTGCGATTTCCATGCCTATAAAGAGCAAACGGCGACCAGTGTGTTAGCGGTCCTCTTAAAGCAACTTGTCGCAGGGTTGGAACCGGTTCCGGGAGAGATAAAAGAGGCCTTTGAACATGCAAAGAAGAAGGTGGACGGTCGGGCGCTCCGGCTCACTGAAATCCGCACGATGCTGGCCAAGTCCCTCTCATCTTTACGCCGAGGATTTATCTGCGTTGACGCTTTAGATGAGTTCCCCACAAAACATCGACCTGAGCTTTGGGACTCTTTGCAGTACATTGTCCGTGATTGCCCTAACGCTCGGCTATTCGTCACCGGAAGGCCACACATTCGAGAGGAAGTCAAGAAACACTTCCCGGGACAACACAACATAATTCCCATAAGTCCCACCGAGGAGGATATTGGGGGATATCTTGCTCACAGGTTGAAAAATGACCCAGATCAGGATGGTGCAATGGATACGGAATTAGAGGTCGATATTCTCAGGATCATTCCAGGCAGGATCTCTGGGTCGTATGCAACATCTAGAGATAGTGAATTGAAGGTTACTAGCTAACAGTAGTCTCTAGGTTTCTTCTCGTTTCTCTCGTTATGGATGCGGTTCTGGGAGAAGCGACAATACATCAGAGAAGACAAACGCTTCATAAGATGACAAGTGGCTTCGGTTTACATGATGCGTACAGCACAACATTGAGCCGTATTAGAGAGCAGAAGGGAGGCAGAGCAAAGCTTGGAATGGACGCACTAATGTGGATTTCACGTTCCGCAAGGCCATTAAAAGAAGTAGAGCTGTGCCATGCGTTAGCCGTGGAAGTAGGAACTATGGACCTCAATGTCCACAATGTTCCGCCAATAAAGACCTTGTTGAGCTGCACTCTAGGACTTATTACAATTGATAAAGAAGCACCGATTGTCCGCCTCGTACATTTCACCCTTCAAGAGTATCTCGCAGCACATCCCAACTTGTTCATCACACCTCACTCGATTATGGCTGAAATATGCCTCACCTATTTAAACTTTCTGTCTGTTTGTGAGCTTGCAACCACCCTCGATACAATCCCGCTGACAATGCCTTTTCTCCACTATGCCGCATGTTACTGGGGATTCCATGCCAAGAAGGAGATGACGGAGCGAGCCAAACATCTTGCGCTACGGCTTCTTGAACGAGATGCCAACCACATATCTGTTGACATCCTCCTGCGTGAGCAGAGTGTTGGCTTCTTGTCTTGGCATGATCGCTATCTCGGGAGACGTCCCGATCTTCGCGGGTTTACTGGACTACACTGCATAGCATACATGGGCGTTACCCAAATCGCGATTGCCTTGTTGGAAATGAAAAGGTGGGACTTGAACAGGCGTGATTCCGGTGGTACAACTCCATTAATATGGGCCACTAAATACGGAAACTACACGCTTGTGAAGCTGCTTCTTGGGCAAGGAGATGTCGATCCCACACTAGCGGACAAGCGTGGCCAAACACCCCTCACACATGCTGCAAAGACTGGACAGGAGGGTCTCGTGAAATTGCTCCTGGAGAGAGGGGATGTTAATCCTGATTCACCAGATGGGGATGGCAGGACACCACTATCATATGCCGCTGGATCCGGACATGAGGGGGTAGTGAAACTACTACTAGAGAGAAGGGATGTCAACCCCGATTCATCGACTGAGTATGGCCGGACACCCCTATCACTCGCTGCCGAATCTGGACATGAAGGAGTAGTGAAGATGCTCCTAGGCCGAGGGGATATCGATCTCAATTCCTCGAGCTCGTATGGCCGGACCCCACTGGCACACGCTGTCCAATTTGGACACCAGGGTGTGGTGAAGCTGCTCCTAGAGTGCGGGGATACCAATCCCGATTCTTTGGATGAGGATGGCCGGACACCCCTATCACTTGCTGCCAGATCTGGCTATCAGGTCGTGGCGGGTCTTCTCTTGGAGCGAGGGGATGTCAATCCCAATTTTTTAGACAAGGATGGCCGGTCGCCAATATCATATGCTGCTCAATCTGGCCACGAGGGCGTGGTGAGGCTACTCCTACAGCGACGGGGTACCAATCCCGATTTGTGGGACCGGAACCACCGGACACCGCTATCATATGCTGCTGAATCTGGACGTGAGGGCTTGGTTCAGCTACTTCTGGAGCGACTGGATGTCAGCCCTGATTCACCGACTAAGTATGGCCGGACACCACTATCACTTGCTACCGAATCTGGACACACGGGCGTCATGAAGCGACTGCTGGAGCGGGCAGATGTCAATCCCGATTCCTTGGATGAGGACGGCCGGACACCAATGTCATTTGCTGCCGGGTTTGGAGACGAGGGCGCAGTGAAGCTGCTCCTGCAGCGAGGGGACGTCGATCCCGATTTGTCGGATAAGTATGGCTGGACACCACTATCATATGCCACTGTGTGTGGACATGCGGGTGTGGTACGTCTGTTATCACAATCAAATGCTCTTAATCATAAAGTATCACAAGACAGTAGCGTGACGCGGCAAATCTCCCTTCCTTCTACAAGTGCTCAAGTAGAACTGGGTCCGGTATCACAACGAGAAAGTATTATTCCCGAGGCAAGACCCGAGATCACGGAAGCCATTCCTCTCTCCTACTTCAATAGGTTTCCACTAAATCAACTTGAATCACTCTCCTCAGCCCCCGTGCTCACTCCGATCCCCACATCTGGTGCTGCCCCTGGTGCTGCCACCCAGCATCTGGGGAAAAGAAAACGTTATAGAAAGAGTCTGCCCTCTCGGCATTTCTCCAGGCCCCGGCACCTCCCTTCTTCCTAACACCTCCGCGACCACCCTTTAATGTACGGGTTTATTTACTAAGCTATCTGACGAAGGCCCCACCTTCGAACCGCCACAATTGGAACGGGGATACACGCCAGAGGGCATTCCCCGCGGACCGGTTCCGATTCATTTTATGGATTTCCTTTCTCCATTCTTACTCGTTTTTCTCGTCTTGTTTTACCTTCCCTGAGGGGATGACGGTGGGGCCAATTTACCTCAGGTTCCTCTGCGCAGCATAGTTGTATTTTCTTCCCTTGGTTATTTTAGATTAGGAGTCTACGGGCGGGGATATTATGTATAGCTGGAATGTTAGTAATGGCTATGAATTAATTAACTCACGATATTAATCTTTCCTTTTCTTCCATCTTTAGAGAGAAGTGGTTCTGTTCTTGCTGTTGTAGGTGAGATCCGGGGTGTTTTGTCAACTGGTTTGNATATTATCGATATGTTGTCGGTATCTATTTCTATTTGATCGACATGATACAATATCAATTGGTGATGTCAATACATATGCTTCATACTATGAATTTAAACACCTAATTCAAACATCTAGTATTATATGGCGGGAAAGTTACAACACATTACAAACAAATAAAGGGAATGGCGTGAAAAAGTGTAAGCCGAAAAAGAGACTTCTTCGGAACTCCGAGTACTACCGACCCCAACACTTACCGGGCCCCTCCTAGCCTCCATCCTAAACTCCGATACCTGACCCATCACCGCCATTCCCATCATTTAGATCCCCACCGCTACCAACAGTACTAGCTACCCTCAACACCAGCGCCACAGTCCTTCCAACAGCAGACAACGACGAGTGGGTATTAAACACAATTCCCATACTCGCAAAAGCCCACCTCCTCCAATCATGTAACATACATTAAATTTTCAAAATGTGGGAATGTAACAGAAGTCATAGCTATGCATATCTCCATGGAGCTTACTCTCGGAGCACCCGAACAGTTATCTACCTCAGGCAGAGCGCCTCGTGACATACCGATTCTGATCCTAATCCGCTTTCCCGATCCCCCCCCTCCCCCCCGCCCCACGATTAGCGGTGTCCGTTCTGCCCGAAACGGAGCATAGGTTGTGTGATATCTGCATAAAGAGTGGTGGAAACTGGAGGAGGATTCGGACCCGCTGGGTGGAACATTTGTGCTATCTGTCAAGAGGGAAAGGATCAAATGTAGTTGACCGCTTTTACTCAATATAGTGGACAGCGAGCGACACCGGCTCGTAACGACGACGGTGTTTCCTAGACCTGTGAAATATAAATAGGACTTATTGTGCACGTATTGTCGGTTAGCTTAGCATAATTAAGTTAACCGAACACCCGGCGCCGCAACGTTGCACTACACAATAAACATACGGTAGATATCACTCCCCCTCACTTCCGATTACGGCCCTCGTACCATCTCTACCCTACTAAGTCGGGACGAGGCTGGGCGGGGGACGAACAGGGATCAATTTTGTGACAAACCTTTCGGATAAGTTACCATCCCCCGGGAAATATACCATCGAAAAAGTGAAACCTTTTCAAAGAATTCCTCGACATTTTCATTAATCATAAAATGGTGAGAAAAAAAAGAAAAAGAAAAAGAAAAAGAAAGAAAAAGAAAAATGTAATAATAGCCGGTTACCCTCCTATTCGCTTTGCTCATAGTCGGGATAAGCAAGTGTGACGGATAAGCAAGTGTGACGCTTCAGTTTGTTTTATTGTTTTTTTTTTTTTCATAAACAGGTTGACAACATACTAGCTATCCATCAGATGTTACTACTTCAGTATAAGTTACAAGGCTTTAATTGAAGGCTACAAAGTCTGCATTTCTCACAATAGTCAAAAGAAGTATATGATAAATCAGAATCTGATTCACTGCCCAGATCTTCCTAATCACTTCCTGCAAGTTCTAGACCACTAATTTCAATGTTTCTCTACTAAACTTGACTACTTCCAGTAGTAATCTCCACCTTACTTGTATCTGTAGTACTAATTATACTTAGCTCAAGAATCAAGAGAACCTATAATAGATCTGAAAATGGTTCAAGAGTTACAAGATCCTCAGAATGTGGATTCTTATCTGAATCTGTAATATGAATCATCAGCTCAGTTTGGAAAATTCCCACCTTGTGCTAGAATAATTTGAACTTCCCACTTTCACTTTTTTTCTACCTTATAAGAATCAAAACTATGTCAGTAGAAGGCTATTTTAGTCTTATTAACCATAACATGAATGTTCTTATGTGATTTCTTAATCACAGCAGCCATTACCTTCAGATTCTTTTATGATTTCTTCAGTCTTGCTTCTTTAATAGTAATAATACCACCTTTCTGAGTACTTCATCTGAATTTGGTTTAGTTATAAGGGGTCCTGTTCCTATATCAGTTCACGCGACAGGCAACGATACTTCTCTTATAGTATCTATGACAATATATATTCGGTATTTATAGTGTGCGTTCACACTATTACTTTTCTTTGTCGTTCTCGTATAGTGTGCGTTCACACTATTATCTTTTCTCTTGTTACACTTAGTAGTCGTAGAGGCGTTCCTCTTCTACTAAGTTTGTGTAACTATCGTGAGATAGATAGAATAAAGTAAATTCGTTCTTAAAACAATAAGTAGGAAAATAACTTAGATGGTTGTGTGAAGAACTAACTAACTCGCCTCCGAGGACTCCTTATATAGTCCTTCTCTCAACCCGCTTACAAATCAAACTATAGGCAGTCTGCCTTGCCAGTCTGCCTTGCGCAGCCTCCTCGCGCAGCCCCATGACCTCTGAATAGATCATGTGCGTGAAACATAACATAAAATATAACATAAACCTAACGAGTCTGCCTTGCGCACAGCCTCGTTGCATAGCCTCCTTATGCAGCCCCGTGACTTCTAAATAAGTCTTGTGCGTGAAACATAACAAATAAAACCCCAATGAGTCTGCCTTGCAGTCAACCTCGTTGCATAGCCCTTATAGTCACATGCCTCTATATAGGTCATGTGTGTGAAAGTAAATCATAACATAAAACAAACTACGTAAATCAAACTACGTAACAAAGGAAACTCATAAATCAATTTCATAATAAAAGAAACTTACTACGTCAGATTAGAATCGTGACATTTAGTACTTTTCTTGTTCCTAAATTTGTGATTGAATGACTTGATAGGATTCCTCTAGCAATTCTCTCTTAACAAGGCAGATATGTATTTCCTTAGCCCATAGTTAGAAGTGGGCTTCAGAGGGGTGAAGTCTCTGGAGTAGGCTTACAAAAAAAAAAAACTGGAGTGTCACACTTGCTTATCTGTCACACTTGCTTATCCCGACTATGAGCAAAGTGAATAGGAGGGTAACCGGCTATTAAACTGTTAGATTTTTAATTTTTTCTGCAGTCAGAAAGGGTTTCTGTGTGCTGGTCTGCCCTTGCCTAAAAGTGGTGTGTTTTGTGTGGTAAGTTGCACCAAGAATTCCAAATGAATCTCTCAAACCTTCACCCTAGGTCTTAATAAATCTATTTGGGTTGTTGGTAGAATAAAAAGGTTCTGAGTATTTTTTTTTTAATTGTTGCTATGTGAAACAATTTGGATGGTATATATTCCGGGGAATGGTGTCCGAAAGGTATGCATAAGAATGCATGGTACCATATTTAAAAGGTTTTCTCTTTTTTTTCCCCCGTCTGTCGCCCGTCCAGTTTTGTAGCGACTACCGTGGAAACTATCCTTACCGCAACATAACTCCCGGCGTGGAGTGGAGATTTGGTTGATAGGGTACCGCATTAATTGGTTTTACTGGAAATGGGTCTAAGGCAAAATTAGGGAAATGGAAGCGAGGTTCCACAGGTTGGCCCAAGCCACAACCCCAGATTACTCACCTTTACTGCAACCT
Organism: Tuber indicum; assembly: GCA_006112555.1. Classification (NCBI taxonomy): domain Eukaryota; kingdom Fungi; phylum Ascomycota; class Pezizomycetes; order Pezizales; family Tuberaceae; genus Tuber; species Tuber indicum. The sequence goes on from VBSK01000237.1 coordinate 133,673, forward strand.
CAACTGAGTCATGGTACGTGATTCACTGAAGAAACCCTCAAGAAGAAAAAAAGAGTGACAAAGAAAAAGATACAAAGTAGTCATAAGTAAAGCGTAATGACTTTTGTGTGTCAGGGAGAATTGACAAGTTTAAATCAATGAATCATTGAATTCTGCCTATGCGAGTCAAGGGAGATTTCAAAGATATATTGGCAGGACCTTTGGGCGAGTATGGAGATGTGGACTATGGTAGAGAAATTGAATCGCACACAATGGATCTTCAATTGCTGCTAAACCCATTTTCAGGATCAGAACCCGAGGTCATGCGAATTTCCACACATACCGAAGAGCGGAGAGAGCTAATACGAATTCCTCTGGCACAATTCCTTCAGGAGCCGGCCACACAGGAGCTGGCAGTACAGGATCCATGTTCCTGGTCAAGTGAACCCCACCCAGCAATTCCCTCACGGCCTGGACCAAAATCGAAGGCAATTCTGAAGCGCGGAGGAGGAGACTTTTTGGAGCCAAGGAAGCGCACGCAGCGCTCCTACTCCCGGGAATTCAAAATTGAAGTACTACGGTGGTGGGTTCATCACCGGATCCCGCAAGAAGAAGGCGAGCGAGAGCCAGGAGTATTGCGAGCTCCATTATTGAAGGAGGTATCAGAGAGGTATCGAGTCCCAATAACAACACTGCACAACTGGTAGGTTGGTCAGGATAGAATCGTTAGTGGAAGGAAGGGGGAAAGAAAGATCGGATTCAGTGTGCATTCTGGTCACTGGCCGGAGCTAGAGTCAACTCTATACGATAAATATCGTAAGAGAAGGGATGAGCGTAAGGCCGTAGGCAGAGGTTGGCTTCGCCGTGAAGCCTATAAAGCATATACCGAATGTTATCCTGAGAAGGACTGCTCCGAATTCGGGTTCTCCAATGGCTGGCTAGCTGGCTTCCTATCCAGACATTCAATAACCCTGCAGTTTGCTACTAATAAATCCCAACGAATACCCAAGGACTACCTATACAGCATTCTCTCTTGGTTCCGGTTCAACAGGCGCAATTCTCAGGTCTGAAGTGGAACTGGGATGAGGAACAAGTGGTTGGCCGCTACTTACTAGATAGTATTTGCAACCTTGATGAAACTCCGCTTCCCTTCGAATTCCTTGATGGGCAAACCTATGCGGATAAGGGTAGCCACTCAGTCCAGGTCAAAGCCAGTAATAGTGGCTGGGACAAGAGGCAGGCTACCCTATTGCTGGTGGCCTTTGGGAGCGGAAAGGCAAGAGTTCGACCCCTGATAATCTTTAAGGGCAAGGAGAGGTATGAGGGACGACGGAGTGCACACTTTCAACGAAAGCGAGAGGAGGAAATGAAGCAATATGATGCTCGGGTAGAGGTCACATGGAACGAGTCTGCCTATGCAAATGTGGACATATTAGTCAATTGGATTCAGAAACCGCTCATCCCTGCTCTTCCCCCTGGCCCACGATTGCTCGCTCTAGATGTGGCCAAATTCCATTCCACCGACCAGGTTCTCACCACCTTACGGGCTAACAATATTATCCCATCTATGATTCCCCCTGGCTGCACTGGGCTAGTGCAGCCACTCGATGTTTCTGTAAACAAACCTTTCAAAAGTCTCTTATACGATATATTGGATGACCTTCTCAATAACTACAAAGCTACTCATGGCATCGATTTACGGGAACTACACTCCTCAGATATCTCAGCAATTGGGGAACGGCGAGTTCTTGTTACCCATGCCGTTGGTCAGGCCTGGGAACAGTTTAGTGAAACTTATAGGAAGTTAGTTACTTCTACATTTCGCAAGTTAGGACTAACACTACCAATTGATGGCTCATGTGATGATGAGCTATCAGTAAAAGGCATAGAGTCTTCACTTTTACAGATTGGCGAATGGAGGCAAGCGGGACATAATCTGTTGGGGGTAGATGAGAGGCATTCCACTTTGGATTCTAAATTGCCCGGAGCTGTAGAGAATACACCTGATGATACCATAGAATATATTGACCGCGATTGAAAAGAGAACACTTTAGCACTCTATACTACACACTGATTCTATATCATGTTAGGCACAGTAAGAGGTAGCTTGTCGGCCATGGAACCTAAACTTCCCCAAAAGATCACCAAAATATTGTTAAACCCCCTGCCTACACCGTCACAGCCTCTCACTCGCCTTTGTCTTGATATTCGCTTAATTTACGACTCCCTCTTTTTGTGACACATGTCGATCCATAAGCCTTAGTGCCATTTCCAGTAAAACCAATTAATGCGGTATAGTCTGTGAGCCATGAGGTTTTTACCCCATGGAGTTTCCTGTCTTTGTGCATGCCTTGGCATGTACACTTTCCTGTATTTAAACTAGGAGCTGGTCTTCTTAGTTAGACAAGCTCAACCACCACTCAACAACAACCATTTGGATAGCGGTGCGTCCCTATCTAAATCAGGTTCAGCTTCAACCCCTTTGCTTCCTCTGTGTCGGTCTATTTACTACAATTGGATTCCAAGTCAACTTCCCTTCCTCTATCCATTGGTTTATCGGTCAGGTCATAGAGCAATACCGGTAGTAGCCACAAGGTGCATGCTTGGTCGACACACCATCCAAATAAGGGAATACTTATAAAACCTCCCACACCGGTACGCAAGATATTGATTGGGATTATATATTCATTGTATTTTTAAATATTTTTGCAAAAGAAGCACTCCCCGTTGCATAACGATGTTCGGTTAATTATGCTACAAGTAACTTAAGGGTATCACACAATACCTCTGTACCCCCTCCATCTACCGGTGCCTCCAACCCCCCCTCTCCGTCTAGGACATTTTAAATATGATATGATATCAGAATTGTTCTCACCGCCTGGTTTATCCATTGCCAGCCAGCCCCGCCTCGGTCCATTTTTACCCAGTGCGCAGAGTCATCGCCATGATATATCACCCGTTCTTTAAGCAACCTAGCAATATATATACTAAAGTATGGTATTGGGCGCGGGCGACCGAATCCCCATGGCGAATTATGAACTCAAAGAGAGCCGGTCACAGGAAATTTTAAAGACTTGGTGATTACGTTAAATTGGTTATAACTTTATATAGCCTCTACTGCCAGACCTCAGCGGTTTCCTTTTGGGCAGCGGGGCTGAACGCCCCCACCAGGATAAAATGGGGGCTGAGTTTCTTTTGCTCGTAACACACAAAAAAAAAGCAACCCCTATCTAGCCTTGGGCAACTTGTCGAAGTTCTTAGATTACCATGAATTTCCATCTTCCTCCCCATTCGCCCCGATTTTTTACCCTAGTATTTCTTTCACACTCTCTCGTTATCTCCTTTCTTTTGATCTACGAAGAGTACTACTACTGCCACTAAGAGAGAGAACGGTAGAGAGACAGGATGGGCTCTAGGGCATATCGAAGGCCTTCCATTACTATAAATAGAAATGTCGGTAACGTGAAGGATAGTTACAATAACGTGTGGAATAACTGCAAGATATCAACATCGGACGAAAAGCGCCAGATTCTGGAGTGGTTGTCTCCCTTAGTCCCAAGGGAAAGGCACCAAGCTGTGAGTGAGGGCCGGGTGGATGGAGTGGGAGACTGGCTTCTTCGGACGAACGAGTTTGAGAAATGGCATACTGGCGAGGATCAAACCGTCAATCCTGTGCTATTCTGTTACGGCGACCCGGGGGTGGGGAAGACATATCTAAGGTGTGTGAAATAGTTCTATTGAGGTGGCTTGCAAGACTAAGCCTGTGAACACCAGCTCTCTTGTGATAGATACACTGTGCGATGCGATTGGTGGGGACAATGCGGCTGTCGCTTGCGTGTACTGTGATTTCCGTGCACTTGAAACGCAATCAGCAACTAGTGTATTAGCGGTCCTCTTGAAGCAACTTGTCGCGGGGGTGGAACCGATCCCGCGCGAGATAAAGCAGGCCTTTGACCAAGCGAAGAGAGAGGTTGACGGCCGGGTCCTCCGGCTTCCTGAAATCCGCGCGATGCTCGTCAGGTCTCTCTCATCTTTACGACGTGGATATATCTGCATCGACGCTTTAGATGAGTTTCCCGCAAAGCATCTACCCGAACTCTGGGACTCTTTACACTACATTTCCCGAGAGTGCCCAAACGCTCGGCTATTCATCACCGGGAGGCCACATATTCGAGAGGATGTGAAGGAATATTTCCCGGGGTATGCCGATATAATCCCCATAAAGCCCACCATGGAGGATATTTCGGGATATCTTACTATGAGGTTGAAAAAGGACCCAAGGAGAGATGCAATGGATAGGGAATTGGAGGCCGATATTCTGAGAATTATTCCTAACAAGATCTCTGGGGCGTATGTAACACCTACGGGTAATGAGTCAGGGTTGCCAGCTAACTGTGGTGTCTAGATTCCTTCTCATCTCCCTTGTTGTTGATGCAATTCTAGAAGATGCGACAATTTATCGGAGAAGAAAAACGCTTCATAAGATGACCAAAGGCTTTGGTTTGGACGATGCGTATAGCACAACATTAAGTCGGATACGAGAGCAGAAGGGAAGCAAAGCGAAAATTGGAATGGGCGTCCTGATGTGGATTTCATGTTCCGAAAGACCGTTCACATCAGAAGAGCTGTGCCATGCGTTAGCAGTGGAAGTAGGAGCTAAGGACCTCAATGCCCGCAATATCCCGTCGATAAGAACCTTGTTGAGCTGCGCTCTAGGACTTGCTACAATTGATGTGCAAGCATCAACGGTCCGCCTCGTGCATTTGACGCTTCAAGAGTATCTTACAGCGCATCCCAACTTGTTCACCACACCCCACTCGATGATGGCTGAAATATGCCTCACCTATTTAAACTTTCGTTCCGTCTGGGCCCTCTCTCCACCTCCATATACTATTCCGTCGACGGCGCCGTTTCTCCGTTATGCCTCATGTTTCTGGGGGTTCCATGCTAGGAAGGAAATGACAGAAGTAGTGAAAGGCCTTGCATTACGGCTTCTTGAGAGAGATACGAGCCACATATCGGCTGACATCCTACTGCGTGAGCATAGTGTTGACGCCTTGTCCTGGTATGATCGCCACTACGGTAAATATCCCGATCTTCGGTTGTTTACTGAGCTACACTACATCACATGCACGGGGGTTACCGAAATTGCGATTGCCATGCTGCACTCAAAAAAGTGGGACTTGAACGGGCGTGATTCTAACCGTTCGACGCCAATAATTTGGGCCGTTAGGTACGGGAATTTGACGCTCGTAAGGCTGCTCCTTGAGCAGAGAGATGTCGATCCCACTCTATCAGATAAGAATGGCCTTACACCGCTCATACATGCTGCTAAGGCAGGACATGAGGGAATGGTGATGCTACTTCTGGGTCGAGGGGATGTCAATCCCGATTCGCCGGATATCTACGGCCGGACATCACTGTCATATGCTGCCGAATTCGGATATGAGAGCGTGGTGAAACTTTTCCTGGAGCGAAGGGATGTCAATCCCGATTCGTTAGATAGGAGTCGCCGGACACCGTTGTCATATGCTGCCGAGTCAGGACATGAGGGCTCGGTTCAGCTATTCTTGGAGCGAGGTGTGAATCCTGATTCGTCGGCTAAGTCCGGCCGGACACCGCTATCATATGCTGCGAGATCTGGATATGAGCGCGTGGTGAGGCAGCTCTTGCAGCGAGAGGATGTCAACCCCAATTCATCTGGTGAATATGGCCGGACACCACTGTCCTATGGTGCCGGATCAGGGGAGGAGGGCGTGGTGAAGCTACTCTTGGAGCGAGGAGATGTCGATCCCAATTTGTCGGACAAGCGTGGCGAGACACCACTATTCTATGCTGCCAGATCCGGCCATGTGGGCGTGGTGAAGCAACTCCTACAGCGGGGGGATATCAATACCAATTCGTGGCATGAATATGGACGCACACCGCTATCATATGCTGCTGAATCTAGACACGAAGGTGTGGTGAAGCTGCTCCTGCAACGATGGGATTGCAATCCCGATTCGCCGGATTCGAATGGTCGGACACCTCTATCATATGCTGCCGGATCTCAGTCCGAGGGCGTGATTCGGTTACTCCTGCACCGAAAGGACGTCAATCCTAATTTTCCGGATATGTATGGCCGGACACCACTATCGTATGCTGCCGATTATGGTCGACGGGACGCGGTGAAGGCACTCCTGGAGCAAGGAGATGTCTGCCCCAATTTGTCGGATAAGAATGGCTGGACACCATTATCATATGCTGCCAGATCTAGACGTGAGTGCGTGGTTAAGCTTCTTCTAGAGCGAGTGGATGTCGATCCCAATCCGTCTGGTAAATATGGCCTGACACCGCTATTATATGCTGCCAGATCTGGAAACGAGGGCGTGGTAGACCTTCTCCTTCACCGAGGGGATGTTAATCCCAATTTGTCTGGTGAATATGGCCGGACACCCCTGTCCTATGCTGCCGGGTCTTAGTTTTTATGGCCGGAACGGAGGTAATATTGATTGAAGACTAGAGGGACAAGATAAAAATGTGAGAGATAGAAGACGTGCGAAGACTGACTACTGAACAAAAGAGATAGGGAAAAGATCCAGCTTTTATCCTTCAATACGCGTGACATATGAAATGCAACTAGAAAACCTTTCCTCCACATGATACATGATAGTAGTAGCGTGGTAACAGAAGTGCATCAGACGATGTTAGTAAAACACTAGTACGAAACATAAGAGAAAAGTATAATAGTGAAACGACAATGAATCAATGGCTTAAGCCATATGTTTCAACACTATGCTGCCGGGTCAGGAGAGGAGGGCGTGGTGAAGCTACTCTTAGAGCGACAAGATACCGATCCCAATTTGTCGGATAAAAACGGCCGGACACCCCTGTCCTATGCTGCCGGGTCAGGAGAGGAGGGCGTGGTGAAGCTACTCTTGGAGCGAAGAGATGTCAATCCCAGCTTGTCGGATAAGGATGGCCGGACGCCCCTATCACTTGCTGCCGAATCTGGACGTGAAAGCTTGGCTCAAGTACTGCTAGGGCGAAGGGATGTCGATCCCGATTCACCGATTAAGTGTGGCCGGACACCACTATCACTTGCTGCCGAATCTGGACACGTAGGCACGGTGAAAATGCTCTTGGAGCGAGACGATGTCAATCCCAATTCGCTGGATGAGAATGGCCTGACACCACTGGCGTTTGCTGCCACCTTTGGACGTGAAGGCCCTGTGAAGCTACTTCTAGAACGAGCGGATGTCAATCCTAATTCACGAACTAAGCATGGCCGGACACCACTATCACTTGCTGCCCAATTTGGACATGTGGGCGCGGTGAAGATGCTCTTGGAGCGAGATGATGTCAATCCCAATTCGCTGGATGAGGATGGCCGGACACCACTGGCGTTTGCTGCCGGTTTTGGACTTGAAGACGTGGTGAAGCTACTACTGCAGCGAGGGGACGCCAATCCCAATTTGTCGGACAACTACGGCCAGACACCACTATCATATGCCGCCAAATATGGACATGTGGGTGTGGTAAGGCTACTCTCAGGAGAAACGCCTATTAATCGTGAAACACCACAAGATAGTAGCGTGACACAGCACTTCGACGAGTCTCCCTCAAATCAACTTGAAGCCACCTCAGCACCCGTCCCCGCACCCACCCCCGCATCTGGGACTCCCTTTGACCCAGCCACACAGCCTTCACCGTCAAGGAAACGTCGCAGAGCCATCCAACCCTTCTTGCGTCGTTCTAAGCGACGGCAACTCTCTTCTTCCTAACATCCTTGCGAACACCCTCTCCCGCACCGGTGACCTTACCAGGCTTTGCCACATAATGACCATATCTCTATATACACCACTTCCTCAGCCCCCTTCCCTACATATCTACCATCTACTAAGAAATACTACCTATATGCACTACGCACACTGCTTGATCGATTTCCGGCCTTTAACATATCAATTTATTCCATAAAGTATCCGAACCGTTACAATTGGGACGGGAATTCACGCCAGAGGATATTCCCCGCGGGTTAGTTCCGATTCCTCCTATGACTTCCTTTTTCTGCATTATTTCTTTTTTCTTGCCTTGTATTTTGCCTTCTGTGAGGGGATGACGGTGGGAGTAAGATGCCTTGCGATTCCTCTGTACAGTATGGTAGTATTTTCTTTCACTCCCTTGTATTTTTCTCCCCCTTGGTTAAATTTATGATAGAGTAAGAGTCTACAGTCTGGGGTATGATATAATGTATCGTGGTAATGTTGGAATTGCTGTGAACTGTTTAACGCACGATAGTAATATTTATTTATTTTTCTATTTTCAGAGAGAGGAGGTTCTGTTCTTGTTATTATAGATCAGACCCAGAGTGTTTTATCAAGCCGTTTGTATCATCTGTACCCATTTCCATTTGTTCAATACAAAAAATCGGTTGGTGATGGCAATTCATATGTTGCTCCGTAATCTCGCCATCGACTCAAACGCCTAGCACTGCACGACGCGGAAATTACGAGTGATGGGGGGCAAATCACAGGCAGGGAAATCAAATGACCCGAGTGAATGTGAATTGAACAGGTGACACTTGTGCCGGAATTATCACTGAACACGAGCACGAAAGGAACAGTGAGGAAGCGAGGTTATCGGTTGACTATTCCTGAGGAGGGCAGGAGGGAGAAATAGGTGAATAAAAGGAGAAACCTGGGTAACAGGATATGGGAGAAAGCACAAGGTAACTCGGGAGAGGTATCATATCATACGACAACATTTTGTGTTGGACACTCAATCACAATCTCTAACCGCTTCCTCAAAACTCCGGGTGAGGGCCGGTGATCCCCGGCTCTTAACGAGCCCTACCCGAGACTCCCATACTTGAAGTATGATATCATCGCCGTACAGATCCTAGAGCAGGTGTGAGCACAGGTATAGAAAAACGCGCCAGACCCAAAAATGCCGTGCCGGCAATCCCTTTTTAATTGTTAGTGAGTGATTTTTTTCCTCTCCATTTATTGGGAAATCACTAGATACTAGTTGTGCTAAAAGTAGCTGTGAATCAACCCAGACTACCCTCCGTCCCTCTCATGAAAGCCCGCCCACCCCTCCGATACTCTAGTATCCTTTCTTTTGGTTCAACTATCTCTTCAAAAAACGGCATACGGGATCAAAAGGGTCCGGCATTATATCAAAGTCCTAGGATTCCCGATTAGTAACAGTGGCGATGTTGACAGCAGTTACCAGAATCTAAGGAAGCAAGCGAGGATTAGGTTGTTAATCTACATCATTCTAATGTGGAGGACACGGGGCTGGGAAGAGATGTCTGGGGCGTGTAAAAGTAGCCCTTTTATGGTAGCGTCTGGAGTTAAGTGTGTAAGCACTACCGCAGAATCGCAAATGATTGGCCCTTGTGCTGTAGGCAGTCCAAAATTACCGTCTCTGGAAGGGTGGCGGGAAAACGCAGCAAAAGGTGTGTGCCGTTCAGCCTCTCTAGAAGACAAAATACCGGTATCGTGCAACAAAAATACCAGACCTTACCAGAGGGGGCAATTGGAACGGAATAGTACCCAGTCAAGTTATTTGGGATTTTAGGGTACCGCAAGAACAGGAAGAATTGGATTTCCCACTAAGAAGTCTAGAATTCTACGTTTGTGATTAAAAGAAGCAGCGAACACAGCGGAAAAAAACAGAGCCAGCCCCCCAAAGACAAAAATAAAATACAATTCCAACGTACCGGCGGAGGCTCAACCGTTTCAGCTTCCACGGTAGCCCGCCCGTGATATGTACACTGTCTGGTCAGACTGACTGGGGCGATACTGTCGTCGCTCATATGCACCCTAACCCCGATGCACATAAATGGTAATTAACTCCTCCCTGAGGCGAACTTCCGCTGAGGTGGAACAGATCTCGGAAGTGACAAAGAAGATCTTTGAGCCAGAGAAGAGAGATGTTGAAAGTCGGGTGCTCTAGCTCCCTAGAACCGGTGCGATCCTTGTCAAGTCTGCCATATTTGCGACGGGAATCTGTCTACATCGGCACATTAGATGAATTTCCTATGAAACATGGACCTAACCTTTGGGGCCTTCACAACACATCTCTCGGGAGTGTACCAGCACTCGGCTATCCATCGCCGACGGGTCCACATCCCGGACGAAGTTGAGAGATAATTCAGCAAATGCTTAGAGGCGATCCGTATTGAACCCATCAAGGACGCTTTCAAGAGATATCTGGAAATAAGATTGGATAGGGCTTCAGAAGTTATTTTAATATACGAGTCAGTAGTAGCCGAGGTTCTAAGAATTATTCCAGTACCCACCTCTGAAATGTCTAAAAGAGTCTCTCTATATCGGATATTTGACAAACATTTCCTAGGATGACCAATGGCCTCAGGCTACACGACGCCTGGAGCACGGTATTGAGTCGAGATAAGAGAGTGGAATGGAAGCAATGTGAAACCTAGAATGGAAATGCGGGGAGTAGATTCCACGTTCCGATCGGCAGCCAATACGAGCAGAGAAGAGCCATGCGTTAGCGGTGGATGTAGAAGCTACCGGCATCAACGTCCCCAATGCCCCCTTGATAGTAGATTTGCTAAGCTACGCTTAACCCCGCAATGGCGAAAGTATGCATTCCCTATTCGAACTTCCAGTACGCCCGTGAGCCTCCCCCATCCACCAATACTGACCCGCCGGGAATGATATTTCTCCGCTATTCTTCATGTTACTAGGGATTCCATGCTAGGATGGTCTGACAGAATATGCGAGACGTCTTGCATTGCCACTTATTCGACGAGACGAGAGTACAGTACACATCATCCGACACCCTCCTGTACGGATCCACTCCTCTAGTACACATCTCAATCTCCGAGGATTCACGGCTCAAATTTCCCAAAGATGAGTCCATGGACAGAACGAAAACACAATAGCGGCAGGGAGGAGGTGATATTGCGAGTGAGAATCTATGATGTATATCCAAGAACGAGTGGAACACTCGGGGAATCATAAATCCTTGAACCGGGGAAAAGGCAAGCCAGAGTTTGTATTGTGGGTGGTGGTGTGCAACTGGCCTTTGTGGGAGGACTTCCCGCGGGCCCTGTTGTCCTCTAACCTACAAGTTTCTTTCTTTTATCGTTGCTATATTACATCATCAGATCTGGGCTCTCGGGCTCTCTAGTCCTTTTCAGTATGACACCCGGTAAAGTGGGTCACTTGGTTCACCCCCATACAAAATCCCATTTTTTATCTCTCTCTTTTTGGTGAAAAAATGCCCCCTCTTGCTTGTCTTCCTGGCTACCATTCGAGCTACGGGAACAGGGAGATTTGGGAAGTCGTTTCGTTAATCAACTTAATGAAAAGGTAGAAAATGGTAATGTCAATGAAAGGAGAGGAAACCATAACTCATCTCTGGAAGCAAAGAGTGACTATGAATCTGCGCACAAGAACAGAGAGTATCGGTGTGTAGGAGGAACGCATGTATAGACTACGACGAACACATCCCTCCAGGAGGTATATGCAACATAACATAGCAGGATGACCCCGAGAGGATAAAACCTTAAAACAAGGAAAATAGCGAGTCCACATTCTAATACTTCTGGTGACTGCCCACGGCTGTTGATAAAATTAGTTACCATCTCATGGGGCTTGGTTTTAGGCAACTTGCGCTGCACCGCATCACATACGTGAGGATTCCCGAAACTGCGATCGCCAAGGTGGACAGGAAAAGAGGAAACTCGAACGAGAGTGGTTATAACTGCGGAGCAGAATTAACGTTGCTTACTCAGTACTGGAATCCCATGTTTGTGAAACTACTTTTTGAACTGGGCGGTGGAAATCCCACTTTATGAGATAAACTAGGCCGAATACCGCCCGTGCGTACTGACTATATATGAGGAAGTGGCGAAAATACCCCTAGAACGAAAGAATTTTGATCCCCAAGCATCCCCTAGTGATTCCCAAACATCACTCCCGGACCGGCAGACATCAATGGGCATGCAGGTGTAATGAGGCTGGAACCACAACTGTAATGGCCTAATCCCGAGTTATCGTAAAACGTAGAGTGAACATAGCGAACCTCAGCCATCGCCACGAGTGTCTCGGAAAAAGCAGTACCACGTCCTGTGCCCCATAGGGAGTAAGTTCCAGCACAGCAGACGAGATTACAGGTGTGGTTTCTCTATCCCCCTCAGACGAATCCTGAGCAAATATCCTTCATAAATCCTCACCACCCTTCGGCCTTGTCTCCATTCCCGCATTTTGGCTCTCGTGCCTCCCTTCTCCATCACTTCCATTTTAATGCGTGAGGTCATGGACTATTGCATTGTAATCTTGGGGAGATAGTAAACTGTTTAGCGCAGTGTTCAGAGCGTCCTTTAGGACAGAGCGACAATATAGAGTGCTGTCATCTTTTTCCTCACCCTTCCCTTCTTTCCTTTTATCAGTACTTGGACCCTCTATCATAGCTCAAAAAGGCCAAACACCACTCAGTTGCCGATATTAAATCCGGAAACAGCTTCTGTACACTATCACGGTGATAAATAGGTCAGGATACCGGGTTCTTTCGATTCGCCGAGGTGGTACTGTACTGCATTGTACAGAAAAAATAAAATAAAAAAGGCGGGGGAAGCGAGTAATATGGCAATCGCCGAAAAGCATCAAAATTGGCTATGAGGAATGTTCGTATTCTACGAACACCCGCTGCAGTTAGGCTCCTTGAGTATCTTGTCCCCATTGCCCAGAGAAATCGGAGCATTGTCTCACCCAATTTCGTAGCCAGCGAGGGGGGGGACGGTGCTGATGGTGCAGAATCTTAATCCCGGGAGAGAAGGGGTGTTTGTGCTATTACCGGCACTTGTAGGTAAACAGACTCTCAATCTTAACTTCTTCTTCGCTTGTACATTGAAGTCAGGCTAAGTGCGAGGTGATATTCTGGCCTGTGTTAACGTCCCAACCGTTTTCAACAATGTAGCATGTATGATAGTTTCCTTGAAATTGCTTATTTATTACCAGATTTAGTGTAAAATGCTGTTGGATGAAATATTTCGGTTGGATACATTTATAGTGGTTCTCACACTAAAAAAAAATTGCAGGTTTTGTGGAAAGTAACTTGTGGAGGTTTGGTTGTAGTGGACTTCCGTACTGTACTCGTACAGTACTAGTAGAGTACGTTTATGGTGGCAGTCATCCCCCAAAATCCCCTTAAGGCGATGAGCCCGCGGTACTGTAAGGACTCTAATGTATTAGAGTATAGTATAGTAACTTACAGTACTCAAGTACTGTGCTCGAGTACCTATAAACCATAGTTAGTCGAGGGCAGAGAAGGGAACTCTATTATATATAATACCTGCCCAGACAACCATTATAATAACTAAAAGAATAATACTACGATAACGTTAAACTTTCGCGTTCATGACGCTTCCAGCAGTGTCGGCGCTGCAGGTCACCTCCGAAGGCCGCTACTCGAGTAAAGTACTGTATTGACTTTCTCAATTGGACCTCACGCTTGTTGAAGGTTCTAGATGAATGTTGATTGATCAGGGTAGATTATGGAAGTATGACGGGAGTATATGGAGGAAAGGGCAGCATGCATGGAGAGCTAGTGATAGGTGTGGTGACCCATGGAAGGATCAGGATACATTGTTTATGTTTTACTTATACAGCTGTTTTTACTGTTAGTTTAGAGGAGGAACGAACAAAATTGGTTTACCTTATCTTTTATTCTTGGCCACACACACTGCTACCGTTTCCCATATTCATTTGGTCTTTCCTCCGCCGCTGCGCGATCAGTCCTCCACTGCTATCCCCTTCAAAAAAGCTAGTTGTTAAAATAAGGTGAGGCGTACAAGGGGAATTGCGCAATTTGTCGCGTAGCGGGTAATACCAGCTCCGTCACAATTGGGAGAAAAGGTTGCTGTAATTGGCAGTGCGATTGAAGAATACGGGGGAATTGTGAGCCTAAGCGTTTATTTCGTATTTCAAAACTGTGCTTTAACCCCTCCCTTTTTAAGTTAACTAATTTCCGCACGCCCACCTTATTTCAACATACTCGCTCGAGGCCCAATTGAATAAGTTAATACTGTACGGGGAACACCTCCCTCTTTGGTATTAATGGCTTGGCCGCAATTGCATTAAGGGTTTTCATAGCCTCTGTTGGTGTTTTTATTTTATTTTATTAATAGTCTTGCCTTGGAGAAATGGAAATCACTGATTGGAGCCGCATGGAAAAAAGAATTGCGAAAACACTGTGTGTCCATCGGTGAGGGGTTGGATAATGGTGATCCATTTTCTTCTACTTTCGCTCAACCCCGCGCCGCACCTCTCTTCACTCTTTCGATAACCCCTTTCGTTAACTCAACAGCGGGATAATGGATATCCGGGGCGAGATGAATCCGGCAACATACCGGTACCGGTATCAAAACACAACCCTCACGGGAAACAATAATCAAAACTGTAACAATGTTACGGGCAGTTACAATACATATAATGGCTGCCAGTTGTCGGTCTCCGATGAACGAGGACAGGTTCTGCAATGGCTGTCTCCACTAGCGCCTAAGGAAAGACATCGGGTTATAAGCGTTGACAGAGTGGATGGGGTAGGAGACTGGCTTCTTCAAACAGACGGCTTTGTGGTCTGGCGTGGAAGCGGTACTCAGGTCATCAACCGTGTATTGTTCTGTTGCGGCAATCCAGGAACTGGGAAGACTTATCTCAGGTATGTAATGCCGCTCTCTTGAAACAGTCTGTAAGTCTAAGAGGAACAACTATAGCTCTCTTGTGATAGACACATTATGTGATCAGGACTGCGAGGATGACGCGGTCGTCGCTTGTATGTACTGCGACTTCCGTGCTCCTGAGGAGCAACCTGCGGCTGGTGTGCTCGCGGCCCTATTGAAGCAGGTTGTCGCAGGGTTGGAACCCATCCCTGGCGAGATACAGAACGCCTTTGAGCGCGCGAAGAGACAGGTTGACGGCCGAGCACTCCGGCTCCCCGAAATCTGCGCGATGCTCATCAAGTCTATATCATCCTTGCGGCGGGTGTTTATTTGCATTGACGCTCTAGATGAGTTTCCCTCAAAACACCGACCTGGGCTTTGGAAATCTTTACAACACATTGTCTTGGGGTGCCCAAACACGCGGCTTTTTGTTACCGGAAGGCCCCACATCCAGGCGGAAGTTCGGGAGTATTTCACCACAGGTGTCGTTACAATTCCGGCAAGCCTTCGGCAAGAGGATATCGGGAGATATCTCAAGAGGAGATTAGAAATAGACCAGTACCCAGATGCAATGGACGAGGAGCTGCAAACTGAGATTCTAAGAATTATTCCGGAAAGGATATCTGAGATGTATGTAATATTGGCAGATGGCGGATTCAAGGTTATTAGCTAATATCGGTGCCCAGGTTTCTTCTGGTTTCCTTGGTCATGGATGCGATCCTGGATCAAGCGACGAAAAGAGGGAGAAGCCAAACATTGCACGATATGACCAAGGGTCTCAATTTGCAGGGTGCGTATAGCGCGACATTGGCTCGCATGAGAGAGCAGAAGGGAGACCAAGCGGATCTTGGGATGAGAGCGTTGATGTGGATTTCCCGTTCTCGCCGGCTGTTGGGAGCGGAAGAGCTGTGCCATGCGTTAGCGGTGGAAGTGGGAGCTACTGATTTCGACCTCCATCGTGTCCCTACGCCAAGGACCCTGCTTGCCTGTACTTTGGGGCTTGTTGCAATTGATCAGCAAACATCAACAGTCCGTCTTCTGCACCTCACTCTCCAAGAGTACCTTGAAGAACACCTCAGCCTTCTCACAACCGCACACTCGATGATTGCTGAAGCATGCCTGACTTATTTAAACACTTTGTCTGTCAGAAAGCTTACGGAAACTCTCGACGATACTATGTTAGCAAAGCCATTCCTTGAATACGCGTCGCGCTGTTGGGGAGCCCACGCCAGCAGGGAAACAACGAAAAACGTGAAATCCTTGGCATTGCAACTTCTTGAACAATACCCAGACCATATATCTGCTAATGTTCTCCTACGTGGGACTCTCTCTGGGCCTCTTGTGGGGTTTTCGGGGCTACATTGTATAGCATATCTAGGGATTGGCCAAATAGCGATAGCTATGGTGGCTCAGAAAAAATGGGATCCGAACGGACGTGATTCTACGGGTGCAACCCCATTAATGTGGGCTGCTAGGTATAGGAATTACGATGTGGCAAGATTCCTCCTTGAGCAGGAAGATGTCGACCCTAATTTATCGGATAACGACGGCCTAACGCCTCTCCTCTGGTCTGCCAGATCTGGAGAGGAGTCCCTTGTGCGGCTACTTGTGGAACGGAAGGACGTTAACCCCGATTCGTCCGATGACAGTGGTCGAACACCACTCTCTTTGGCTTCTCAGTGGCAGCATGAGGGAGTAGTGAAACTGCTACTGCAAAGAGAGGGTATCAATCCAAACTCACCAGATAAATGCGGGCAGACACCGCTTTCATTCGCTGCTGAGGAGGGGCATGAAGGGGTAGTAGAACTACTCCTAGAACGTAAGGATATTGACCCCGATTTATCAGATCACAACGGCCGAACACCGCTCTCCTTTGCCGCTTGCTCCGGGAACGAGGGTGTAATGAAGCTGCTCCTGAAACTCCCGGACGTCAATCCCACTTCACCTAACAACAACGGCCGAACTCCACTGTCGTTCGCCGCTTGGTCTGGGAATGAGGGTTCAGTGAGGCTATTACTGGAACTAGGTAGTGTCAATGCCAATACACCAGATGACTACGGCCAAACACCACTACTATGGGCGGCCAAGTCTGGGTGGGGGTGTACAGTGAGGCTACTGCTGAATCAAGGGGATGCCGCCCCTGATACGCCGAACGTCGATGGCCAAACACCATTGCTATTGGCTGCCCGGTCTGGGCATGAGGGCGTAGTGGAGATACTTCTGGAACATGGGGATGTCAATCCCAATTTATCAGGAAAGGATGGCCAAACACCGCTGTCCGTTGCAGCTCGGTCTGGGCATGAGGGCGTAGTGAGGCTGCTGCTAAGTCGGGAGGGTGTTGATCCCGATTCATCGGATAACCACGGCCGAACTCCATTATCACGGGCCGCAATGAGGGGCCATGAGGGTGTGGTGAAGCTGCTTCTTGAGCACGGAGATGTCAATCCTAATTCATCTGATAAAGACCGTCAAACGCCAGTTTCCCTTGCCGCCATGAGGGGATATGAAGGCATAGTGAAGCTATTAACACAATCGAAACGGCTTAATCACGGGTTACCACAAGACTGGGCCCAAACGCAATAGCCCCTGGCGGTACCTCGAGCGCCCAGAAACACTATTGGGCCCCAAACTAGGACGAGAAGACGCCAGCTTTGATATAACGGATGGACGGGCGCCGTCTGGGCAGTCTCTCACGTCCCCAGTCTCCACTGAATTGGCCCGAAGGCCCCCACGCCGAAAATCGATCCTCACCTACCTTCTCCGCCATGGCCGTTGCCGCCATCACCTCCGTTATTTCCAATATATCCGGCGGCCCTGCTATCGCATTAGGCAGATGTTCTATTTCATCTGCATATTATCATCCATCTGGCTCCCCCACCTATGATACTTCACATACCAACTTGCACACCCTTTCAACCCACACTACCGCTAGCGTCTTGCACAAAATTATACCAACCCATCATCTATGACACTTCCCGAATCGCAAAGTCCGCGACCGCCCTGAACCCCGTAAACCCCTACAACCACAACCCACCCTCACTCTATCCACAACCTGTTCTACCTCTACTTCAGCTATGATACTACTGCAGCGGTGGGGCCGCTAAATAGCTTTTCTAGTAAGCTCTAAATAACAAGAAAAATGGGGATAGTGAGGAATAAGTAGACCCTTGATCTGTGGTCCGTCACAAATTTTGGTGGGTTCGCTGTCACCGGAGTTTGCTAGGTCTAGGGTGGACGTGAGCTTTACAACCTTTCGCCCTTTCACCCTCAATTTACCTCCACTCCGAATACCGTGTCCGATCGGGACATGTGATGCCGGCAGTGCCACCAGAACAAGTATCGTATGATACTAAAAGGTCCTTATGCCCTCTCCGCTTATTACAGAACCCCTTACTTTCCGTATTTAGTTTCTTTTTTCTTTTTCTCTTTCCTCCCCATTTCCGGGAGGATAGTGTTGGGCACGTCACTACTATTAAATTTTCCTTAAATAACTTTTCCTTTCCCGTTATATCTGGAGCTTATGGAATGAGATACATTTCCTAACCCTTTCCCTCTCTCTGGGTTTAGGGAGCATTATATTTTGCGCTCGTACTTGTATTACTATTTTCTAGTTCGATTTGGTTGATGGATTGTGTTTTATTAGAATAATTTTGTGGTGTATATAGTTCTTGAACAAAAGACCTCGTTGGTGGGTCCAAGTACTGTACTATACCAGCCAAAACACACACCAAAGTGGTTGAAATTTAGGGTTATGTAAATCGTGAACTGCACCCCCATTTCTTAATCAAATAACGCCATAGTTCAGACAATATTGCACCGTATATTTCGAAGTTTAAATCTCACAATTGGAATACCCAAAATTACTATTTCACGAAGAATTGAACCACTTCCAGCCCAGGTGATTGGATTCTGGCGCTGTGAAAAATGGTGTAAAAGTGGCCATCAACGATGACTTTTGTCACCTCACTGGGATCTGTATTAAAAGTGGCAATCGGCTATGTTGGACATGCGCCGTTGGATATGCGGTAGTCCGTGCGCATTTTTGGAGGTGCTATGGTGACGCAGAACAGGAATAAAGTGGTATTTGGTACTCGAGTATACATACAATGGCACCCAGCTGTCGGTCCAGGGCAAAGAAATGTCCGGGATAATGAAATGGTGGATGAAATACTCTTTGAAAAAACTCAAAATCGAGTGATAATCGAGCAGTGATAACTAGCAACTATTCCATATGATGCAATGAAGTCTACATGAGGGGCAGAGCGGAAAATAACGTGAGAAACCAGCGGAAATACAGCTAGTCTGATACTCGTAGTCGGCACCGGATTTGCTTTTCTTATTCCCGGTACATCACCGGGTCCTCTCCGCGATGTCGCCTGCAGAGCTCTCGTGCGGGAGATAAAAACTTGGACACCTCCCCCCCGTACGAAAGGTCTGCCGGTTAGGATTAACTGGGGTCTGGAGTGCGATATGTCGGGAACCCTACTGGTACGGTAGTGGGGGTGGAGGAAAGAAAGAGGAAGTGGAACATTTGGTCATGTGTTCGAACTGTTGGAATGTTGAATAACGGCACTGTACGAGAAGGGTATCATGCCTGCATCTTGTATCAGGCTAGGACAGGTGAAGATCTGGAGCACTGAAAATATCTTCCATATAAAGTACTAGGACAAAAATTTTCGTCCGATTGGCGGCAACCGGACAACACCTCAAAAAACCCCACTTCAACAATCAACCACCCCTCACCAATCATGCCTCCAAAAAATACTGGCCATCTCACAGGCTTTGAGAAAGGTCAAATTGTTGCTCTGAGAAAAAAGAATCTCTCTTTTGCAGAAATTAGAAAGCTCTTGAATCATCATGAGAGTACTGTTCTAAGTTTCTACAACCGGTACCAAAAGAGGTGTGATGAGAAAAACCTCCCTATGCCAGGAAAATCAAAAATTATTGGTACCAGAACTTATTGCTACCTAGTCAGAGAGTCTAAGAAGGCACACCACCTATACCTATCTGAATTGTGCAATGAGATTGCTCCAGAGGCCTCTGTGAAGACCGTTAAGTGAGCTTTGGCATCAGTCAATATCAAGAAGTTGAGAGCTAGGAAAAGAGCATTTCTGAATGATGAACATGCTATCAAGAGGCGAGCTTGGGTTAAGAAGTATAAGAATTGGATAAAGGAGGAGTCTGAGTAGGTTATCTTTAGTGATGAATGTATGGTTGAAAAGTCCAAGGATCCCAAGGGTATTTGGGTATTCAGAACACCTGAGGAAAAGTGGCATAAGGACTGTATTCAAGGGGTTACAAAGGGACCTGGAATAAAGCTGATAGTATGGGCCTGTATTTGGGGTAAAAACAAGAGTCCTCTTGTTGGAAATACGTTATCCACCCTATGAGTCATAGGTATGAGTCATGGAATTGACTCATACATGTGACGAGATAAGAAAAGGGGGTTTCCTTGGCAGGAGAACCATGTTATCACGTGATGGAATATGTCTATATAAGACCGAGTGTATTTCCCTCTGTTACCACGTACTTTGCTAGTGCAAGCGTGGAATCTTATCTTTATATCTAAACTATACTGCGTTCAACTCTCAGTGCCGCCTTAGTATCCTAAGAGACAGCCTCAGAGACTGCAATATTTTCAGGTTATGAGCCCGGCTAGCAAGCCTTTCTGCTACCAAGTATCATATACCATATAGATAAAAGAAAGACACCTAAGCGAGACGCTACTACCGTTACCTCTTCCACTCTTCCATCCCTCATATCTGACCACACGGTCAACGAATACCTCTATACAAAAACATCTATCCTACTACAAGCCTACATGCCACGCACCTACCACGACGCCCTTGAATATACTATCGAAGAAACCATCATCAGAGTCAACCAAGCCATCGCCCAAAAGAACTTCGAGATTATCGACTATAACGATCGCCTTCAAGCCATTCAAAAGAAGTAGGGTGAACAACTGGACACACCATTGGAACCCACCATACCAGAACTGTCTCTCGCCGACTTCGAACACTTACAATACGATCGCGAAAACGATAGCTACCGAGGTTACTTCGATCCAGAAACTCTGATCAAGTGTACCGGCTATTTCAGGTTGAGACCCTTTCCCATCTTCTCCGGAAACGTACCGAAACCCTGTTGCGAGTCATTTGACACCAAAACTAGGGATTTCGCACTTCTGAAGTTACGGGAAACAAGACGTGTCGCATACTGGAAACCTCTGTCAATTGGTAATACCAAGCTACGACAACTCCAGTAAACATGTCAGACTCCACATCACCTTAACAACCCTTCGGCAAGTTGTCCTTGTCCTTCAACAAATATCCCACGCTACAAGGACAACAAAATTATCGATCATGGGCAATAATGTGGATGTAACGAGACTCCACTGAGTACTATTACAAGTAGCCAAACCTACACCCATACCGGAGTCAAGAGACTACCGCGGTAGGGCTGGCGGTAGACTTAGGTCTACCAGGTGGAGGTACCGGTGGTTAGGTACCTCAGTCGGGCATGCTAGGCCATACCAAAGGTACATAGGTCCTAGTAATGGTTGGGGGTTACCCTACTCTGTAGGGTAACCCAAGTAGTCAATTTGGGAGTTACCCTAAATTACTCGACGGAGAGTCCAGGTAAAAGTTACCCTACTCTGTAGGGTAACTCGGGGTACAGTTACCCTACCTTCGGACTAGGGTTACCCTGCCTTGGGCCACGGGTTACCCTGCTATGGAGTCAAGTTACCCTACCTTGAAAGTAACTTGTTACGCAGGACTTCGGGGGAAGTTACTAGATTGTTTGTCACGCGAAACTACATAGGGTGTTCGAATCTCAGGTTGTGCGGATCACTCCGGCACAACCAGTTGAGCTCCAAACAAGCTGTAACTTGGAGGTGTGGTGGCTAACACCCCCCTCCGGCCCCGTTATAAGTCCCTAGCGTCATGGGCTACAGCCTGAAGAGTTGCTGTAAGTCTAGCAAAAGTCTCCCGGTGGAGATGTTGCCGTAACTCCGTATGCGCTCACGCCGTCCGTCCGACCGGAAGCTGTCCGCAGGATATATGAGGGGGAAGAGGAGAACCTGGAGAATAGCCTCCAGGTGGTTTCGTGTAAAACGGACCAGAACTGACGGAGTAATACCACTTTGAAGTAAAGAGTAGTATGTGAGGTTACCGGAGGCCAGTAGGCGAGGTAACCGAAGTCCGTTGCCCCGAAAGAGTAATAGTATTGGAGAATCGTTAAGGACTCTAAGACACTAGTCTAAGGTCACGATAAGACTCACTTCTAGGAGGGTTGACTGTGGGTAGCGCCTATTGGTAGTCAACCTCCGAAGGGGTCTATCGGGGGAGCTACGTGGCTATCATCCGGAATGATATAGAAATGAGTAGAACCGGATAGATGTTCAGGGGCTGCGAATGCTTGCAGAAGACTAAGTGTATATGGGTAGAGAGTTCCATAGTTGGTATAGTATCCGCACGGGCATGTCAGCTCGCCACTGACATGACCGCGATATGAAGAGTTTTTACTCCTGCGGTTGCATTGGAGATGCAGCGGCTAAAATACTTCTATCGTGCAGATGTTAGAACACCGCCGAGTGGTCTAGTTCGCTACGGAGGATCTTTGGTCCGACCCGTAGAGGTTGGCTAGACGGCCCACGGGAGTTGGGTGCTCGCGAACGCAGGGTAGTGATGGGGAGTAACTGGTAGCATACCAAAACCTACTTAAGTATATGCGAGTTCTCCTCTACTCTGGCAATCAACTACCTCTCGAGATCAGGACTTAATTGAGTAAAGCTGTGGCTTAACGATATTAAGTTTTACCGTTTATTTTTTCAACTCTACTATTGATTATCTTTATCTTTACTTCTGAAAGAATACTTCGGTGCGGTCGCAACCTCGGGATCCATCTTCCCAGAGGGAGCCCCCGTTACAGTGGAAAACAGCCTTTAGGGTCTGTGGCGTATGGGAATTCGTGGACGGAACAATACAACAACCAGTCACATCAGATGAAGGCTCCTCCTCTCAATCAACAGCAGTCACGGAATGGGAAACAAAGAACGAACAAGCAAAGTTCCTTCTGTTCCAAGCAGTAGGCGATCACTATGAAACCGTCACATGCTACCCTGCTATTAGCGATGCTTGGAAAGCCCTCAAAGACCAATTCGACAAGGAGACACCCTCAACAAACCTAGTCCTACTTGAAGATATATTCAAGAAACTTCCTCCCAATAAAAACATTACCGAACACGTCACGAGTTTCGAAAATGCATGGAACCGACTCTCACAAAGATGCGCGAACGCGAAAGGAAAGACAAATGACGACTTCCTATCAACAATGAAGCTGGTCACGCAATCCGAAGCTGTCAAAGGGGCCTTCTTCATGTTATCCATAAAGGAACAACATAAAGACCTTTGCGATATACTCGCGGCAAGAGGGGATGACCAGTATACCGATATAAGGGAGTTCTTCATCAGTCGAGCTGCAGAAAAGTCAGAAACAGAGGAAAAGGTACTGTTCGTACCAAAGAAAAAGGACACGAAGGAATGTTCCTGGTGCAAGAGCAAAGGGAACAAAGGGTTTAAGAGTCATCACGTCAAAGATTGTCGAGGCCTGAAGAGAGAAAAGGAGAAACGAAACAGGGAAAATCCGAAGGGACAAAGGACCGCCAACCTCACCGATGCCACTGTAACTGTGCTTATGACGAAAACCAAACCGAATGAGGAAAGATCAATAGACTGGTTATGTGACATGGGGCGTCAGATCACATATCACCAAACATAGGTGACTTCCTCAACCTCCTACCAGACAATACAAGCATAGTAACGGCAGACGGCAGAAAACATCACGCAACAGGAACTGGAGATGTGCAGATCCCTGTGCGGTTGTTGGACGGATCCCATCATACGATTCAGCTCAGACGAGTACTGTATGTCCCGACATTTAGGTACTCCTTGGTGTCCGAATCAAGACTGGATGATGTCGGAATTAGGATAGGAATTGAGAAAGGAAGGAGAGAATACAAAAAAGGAGGAAGAGAGATCATGATTGCAGATAAGAAAGACGGTCTGTGGTATGTTAGGACAAACAAAACAAGAATACTTGTATCCACCTACGAAGAGAGACACCAAGCACTTGGACATCCGAGCGTGATCAAGGATTGTTATCAAGATGCAAAACCAATACCCCGTCCAAACGACTTTAGTTGTGAAACATGTAGATTGCAAAAGTCTACACACCATGTTCCCTTAGGAAAAGAAATAGAGACAAGGAAACCGTTCGACAAGATCCATTCCGACTTAAGCGGACGTATCTCTACGCCAACACTGGGTAAAAACGAATACTATATGACATTCGTTGATGACTACACCAGATACTGTTGGTTATACCTACTGAAAACGAAAGACGGAGCAGAAACAGCGATTAAGAACTTCTGGGAACTCGTCCTCACTCAACATGAAGCCAAGATCAAACGCCTTCATAGTGACAATGGAACCGAATACATCAACCAAGAAGTATCCAAATTCCTGAAAGATAAAGGTGCTCTCCATACCACATCACCAGCCTACAATCCTGAATCAAACGGTGTTGCCGAAAGGATGAACCGTACCTTAACCACCATGGTACGATGCATGTTACCGACCGACAAGAAATTTCTATGGGGGGAAGCCTATGCGACAGCAGCCTACCTATACAACAGACGTTGGCAGTCAACAATAAAAACAACACCTTTCGAGCAACTACATGGAACGAAACCCACTATCAACCATCTACGACCTTGGTTCACGAATACAATTGTGCACATACCTTCGGAAAAGAGAGGCAAACTTGACCCTACTGCCAAAGAAGGTCACTTAGTAGGATATACTTCCAGTCCTACAGTGTATCGTATATACATACCCAAACGACATACAGTGACAGAAGCAAGAGACGTAAGATTTGGTACAATAGAAGGAGTATCGTTCGAATATCATCTAGACCAACCAGCAATACGAACCGAAAAACAGAATATACCACCCATACCCGAAGACATTCCATTACCTGAAGAATCAGAAGAAGAAGAATCTGAAGTAGTACCCGGCACGTTTCCAGTATCACCTGAGCAGACTAAACCAACGAGAAGGTCAACTCGTCAAAGAAAACACACCGAGAAAGGAGCTGGTTACCAAAAAGACCTAGCTCAGTCGAAGCTTAAAGATCTCAATAATAAGCTAAGACAAGCGAATGAAGCCTTCAGAACCTACATGAGAGGGGAAGGTGGATCTGGCAGTGTACAACAAGTTAGTTTACAACATCAGCTACGTATCGAGGAACTTCAGGAAAAGATTCGCAGACAACAGGCAACCATTGACAAGGAGTCCTTCGTTGGATTATCCTACCACATACGAGATCCTGAAAGCTATCGAGAAGCTATAGAATCATCCGAACGTGTCGAATGGCAAGTGGCAATGGATGAAGAGATGAAAGTCCTAAACGAACACGGAGTAGGAGAAGTGGTTGACAAACCACAAGGTAGAAAAGTTCTGAGAGGACGATGGGTGTTCAAGGCAAAAGTGAGGAAAGATGGCACGTTGGAAAGGAGAAAAGCGAGATATTGCGCGAAGGGTTTCAGTCAAATCCCAGGAGTGGACTTTGAAGAAGTATACGCACCGGTAGCACGACTAGAGTCACTTCGAGTACTACTGAGCATCTCAGTTATACGCGGCTACGCTATGCGACAACTTGACATTAAAAGTGCATTCCTATATGGCGACATAGACTACGAATCCTACTTAGAAATGCCGGAAGGATACCGAAAACCAGGCAAAGTATGGAAATTACGGAAAGCCATTTACGGACTACGACAGTCACCTCTCCTATGGTACAAACATCTCACAAATACCCTCGAAGACATTAGTTTCAGCGAAGGGACCTTCGACCCATGCATCCTCGTTGCGAAAGACCTATATTGCTGCATATACGTCGATGATATCTTAATAACAGGCAAACGACACTTAGTAAACAAGTGTGTCAAACAACTCAAATCCCGTTTCCAATGTACAGATTCTGGGGAACCATCACTTCTACTTGGCATGGAGTTAGAAAGAACCGAGGATGCACTTCGAATTACTCAACAAAGATACATCACGGAGAAACTTGCGAAATACAAACTCGAAAACGCCAATGAAGCAAAAACCCCTATCGAAGCTCACTCACCACTCGTCATAGCTACAGACACTGAGACAATGTGCGATCAGAAATTGTATCAATCTATACTTGGTTCTCTCATGTATGCAGCTTGTGCAACAAGACCTGATATAGCACATACGGTCGCCTTCCTCAGTCAGTTCTCAGCTAAACCTACCGAAACCCATCTATCAGCAGCCAAAAGAGTACTCCGATACCTTAAAGGAACAAAGACTATGGGACTCATCTGCCGATCAGATACAGAAAAGACGCCGGTAGAAGTCTTTAGCGATAGCTCCTATGCATCCAACCTTACCGATAGGAAGTCCTTCTCCGGTATCATACTCCAGACGTATGGTAATACAGTACTCTGGCGCTCCCGAAAACAACGTACCGTAGCTCAGTCCACAACCGAAGCAGAATATGTGGCACTAGGATTTGCAGCAAATCAAGGAGTTTGGGTTAGTAGAGGACTCAAACAAATGGGCATCACAACAACACCGGTTGTATACTGTGATAATACTGCTGCAGTCAGCCTAACCGAAAACCACGGTGTTTCTGATAGGACCAAACACATCGATGTGCGATATCACTACGTGAGAGAGTTGCGGGCAAAGGGAGAGATAGAAATCAAACGAGTCGAGTCGGAAAAGAATCTAGCGGACATATGTACAAAGGGATTAGTTAGAGTTACGTTTGAGAAAATGCTATGTTACATCGGGATGGAAAGGTAGGGGAAGTGTTGGAAATACGTTATCCACCCTATGAGTCATAGGTATGAGTCATGGAATTGACTCATACATGTGACGAGATAAGAAAAGGGGGTTTCCTTGGCAGGAGAACCATGTTATCACGTGATGGAATATGTCTATATAAGACCGAGTGTATTTCCCTCTGTTACCACGTACTTTGCTAGTGCAAGCGTGGAATCTTATCTTTATATCTAAACTATACTGCGTTCAACTCTCAGTGCCGCCTTAGTATCCTAAGAGACAGCCTCAGAGACTGCAATATTTTCACCTCTGATTCCTATTTTTGAGAAGAATGTGGACGGATTTGTATATATTGGAGTTTTGGAAGATGGTTTAGTTGATACCTGGCGGGAGGTGGAGGACACAGTTGGGGATCCTATCTTTCAGCAAGATGGTGCAAAGATACATACTGTAAGAGATACTATGGCTTGGTTTGAAGAAAACAACATACAGAAAAAGCTACATCAGCGCTTTCCTGTCATTCACAAGACTAAGGGGGGGGGGGCATATACTGTTAGGAGATATTTAGCAGAAGCTCTTAATGTATTTTGACTCAGGATATTGAGGGAGAATTCTTGAAAAGTTTATGGGAATCTATACCTAGGAGAGTGGCTGCTGTTTTAGATGCAAAGGGA
Organism: Tuber indicum; assembly: GCA_006112555.1. Classification (NCBI taxonomy): domain Eukaryota; kingdom Fungi; phylum Ascomycota; class Pezizomycetes; order Pezizales; family Tuberaceae; genus Tuber; species Tuber indicum. Next base: position 160,882 of record VBSK01000237.1, read on the forward strand.
TGGTATACTAAGTATTGATTTTTTTTCTCTGCAATTTCACATGAATATTTTCCTATATTTAATAGATATATACCTATGTTTTTAGTTCATTATAACCAGTTGCGGTTGCATAGGTAAAAAATATATGATGGTATTGGGGTTGCCGTTGCCTTGCCAGACGAAAAGTTTTGTCCCCGTACTTTGATAAGAGCGGGGTTACTGGAGCTCAAAATTCCCAAAATGGATAAAATCTGGGATAGTGGGGTGCATTCATATACGTCAGCCGCACCCCGCCATCCCTAGCCAAAAATCCAAAGAATCTGTCCGGTATAGCGGATTATCTAGGACGACTGGTTAGGTTCTACCGCGAAGAAATTTGGGGCTCATATTATGCGGGGGTGTTGGGCGATTGAGATCCGGGATAGCGAGCGATCGAATTCATTCAATTGTGCTTGTGTCCATGTTCCCCGCTCGGCAGGGAAATTATTGGATGATTCTAGAGCGCTTATGAAGCCGTCGCCTTGTATGTAACTTCACATCTTACCCCGACCCCCCCCCCCCGAGATTCATCACGTCTTCATTTTAGCAACCTTAGCAGAGGCGAGATATCCAGGACAAAATGGATCCGGCAGCATATCAAATCCCTATTAACATCACATGCGGCAACCTCGGCCCTGCGGCAGACACCTATAGGAATGAGTGGTATAGGTGCGAGGTATCAGTGTGGGGCGAGAAGCGCCAGATTTTGGAGTGGCTGTCCCCCTTGCCGCCTCTGGAAAGGCATCGAGCTGTGAGAGGGGGCCGGGTGGATGGAGTAGGAGACTGGCTTCTTCGGACGGACGAATTTGAGAAATGGCATACAAGTGAGGATCAGGAGGTCAACCCTGTGTTATTCTGTTATGGGGATCCAGGGGCAGGGAAGACACACCTAAGGTTTGTAAAAGTTGCTCCACTGAAACAGCGTGCAAAAACTGAGCTTGTAAAAACTCTAGCTCTCTTGTAATTGATTCGCTGTGCGACGCGATTGGTGGGGGCAATATGGCCGTTGTTCATGTGTACTGCGATTTCCACGCTTATGAAGCCCAAACGACGACTAGTATCTTAGCGGTCCTCTTGAAGCAACTTATCGAGTGGGTGGAACCGATCCCGGAAGAGATAAGGGAGGCGTTTGAGCGAGCGAAGAAAGTGGTTGACGGTCGGGCGCTCCAGCTCCCTGAAATCTGTGCAATGCTCGTCAAGTCTCTCTCATCTTTGCGACGGGGGTTTATCTTCATTGACGCTTTAGATCAGTTCCCCGGAAAAGACCGACCTCAACTTTGGGAATCTTTGCAGTACATTATCCGGAAGTGCCCAAACGCTCGGCTATTCATTACCGGGAGACCACACATTCGAGAGGAAGTCCAGAGATATTACCCGAAACGCCACGACCTAATATTCATACGACCCACCGAGGAGGACATCCGGGGATATCTTTCGACTAGGTTGAGACTGGACTCAGAGCCGGATGCGATGGATCTGGAGTTGGAGGTCGATATTCTTAGAATCATTCCGGACAGGATCTCCGGGGAGTATGTATCACCTCTGATAGTGAATCCATGGTTTTCAGCTAACAGTAGTTTCTAGGTTTCTTCTCGTTTCTATCATTATAGATGCAATTCTGGGGGAGACTACAATGCACCGGAGAAGACAAATGCTTCATAAGATGACTAGTGGACTTGGTTTAGGGGATGCATACAATGCAACATTGGGTCGCATAAGGGAACAGAAGGGAGGCAAAGCGAAGCTTGGAATGGAAGCACTGATGTGGATTTCTCATTCCGCAAGGCCATTAGAAGCGGAAGAGCTGTGCCATGCGTTAGCTGTGGAAGTGGGAACTACAGACCTGAGTGTCTACAATGTCCCATCTATAAGGACCTTATTGAGCTGCACTCTAGGACTTGTTAAGGTTGATGAGCAAGTATCCACAGTCCGTCTGGTCCATTTCACCCTTCAAGAGTATCTCGCAGCGCATCCCGGCTTATTCATCACACCTCACTCGATGATGGCTGAAATATGCCTCACCTATTTGAACTTTCAGTCGATCTGCGAGCTTGCGACTACCCTCGATACAATCCCGTCGACAACACCCTTTCTCCACTATGCCTCATGTAACTGGGGATTCCACGCTAGGAAGGAGATGACGGGAGGTGTGAAACGCCTTGCATTGCGACTCCTTGAACGAGATGGGAACCACATATCAGCTGATATCCTCCTGCGCGCGCAGAGTGTTGACTTCTTGTCCTGGTGGGATCGTCACTGCGGGAGACATCCTAATCTTCGGGGGTTTACCGGACTACACTGCATCGCATACATGGGGATTTCTGAAATCGCGATTGCGATGGTGCACATGAAAAGATGGGACCTGAACGGGCGCGACTCCAATGGCGCAACGCCATTAATATGGGCTGCTAAATACGGCAATTACAAGCTTGTGAAGCTGCTTCTTGAGCAAGGAGATGTAAATTGCACCTTATCAGATAAAAAGGGTCTGACACCGCTTGCATATGCAGCTAAGGCTGGACAGGAGGGCCTGGTGAATCTACTCTTGGAGCGAGGGGATACCAATCCCGACCCCTTGGATGAGGACGGCCGGACACCACTATCATATGCTGCCGAAACTGGATATGAAGGCATTGTGGAGATGCTCTTGGAACGAGGGGATGTCAAGCCTGGTTTGCCGGATATATGTGGCTGGACACCGCTATCACGCGCTGCTGGATCTGGACATGAGGGTGTGGTGAAGCTACTTCTAGCGCGGGGTGTTAATCCCGGTTCGCAAGATATATGTGGCTTGACACCGCTATCACGCGCTGCCGGATCCGGACGTGAGGGCGTGGTGAAGCTTCTTCTAGAGCAGGGGATAGCCAGCCCCGATGAATCCGATATCTACAGCCAAACGCCTCTGTTGTGGGCTGCCCGGTCCGGACATCACGGCGTGGTGAAGCTTCTTCTAGAGCAGGGGATAGCCAACCCCGATAAATCCGATATCTACAGCCAAACACCTCTGTTATGGGCTGCCCGATCTGGGCATGACGGCATAGTGAGGCTACTTCTGGATTGGGAGGGTCTTAATCCTGATCCACCGAATACTAACGGCCGAACACCACTTTTCTTTGCTGCGAGCTCTGGTCATGAGGGCCTAGTAAAGCTCTTTCTACAACGACAGGACGTCAACCCCGATTCACCGGACAATAGAGGCCGAACTCCATTATCACGGGCTGCGATGAAGGGCCGTGAGGGCGTGGTGAAGCAACTACTTGGGCGAGGAGATGTTAGTATTGACTCGCCTGATGAGGACGGCCGGACACCTCTCTCCTTGGCCGCCATGAGGGGAAATGAAGGCGTACTAAAGCTATTATCACAATTAAAAAGGCCCACTCCTGGGTTGTCGCGAAGTAGCAAGCAATTAGAACAAACCTCCGTTCCTACTGCGGGTGGCCCGGGAGCAGCGGTATCGTCTCGAGTGCCGCCACGAGAAGCGGACATTTGTCTCGGGATAACGGACAAGATCACCGACGCTGCTTCTCCGCACCCCGACGAACCTCCGCCTAATCCGCCAAATGCACCACCGTCAGCATCCATCCTCACCCCCACCCCTGCCTTCTGGGTTTCATGCGGGGTGTTACTCCTTTCTGTGATCGCCATTGCTAGATTCCAGGCTGTGCGCAAGTACAACCTCCTCGGGTGATTGAAGTGGTAGACTTCAACGCCGGATACTCCCTCCCCTCCCCATCCTCCCGCTGTAGCGGAAATAAAGAAATATGGAAACAGAAAACGTGAGGGGTTTTGGGTTTGTGGTTGATCTCGCTGCAACGGACTCACCTTTCTTGCTACCGTATCAGAGCGCTTTAGCCCGTGTGGTTATGGATAGCTATATATTCTTTACTTCTTTATTTAGGGGTGGTGGTGGTGAATTATTTTGTTTACAGTTTTACGAAGCGTTCTTTATTCCATTTATTCCCCTTTTTCATTCTTTCTTTCCGAGTCCGGGGCGGTTTCTTCTACACGGGTTGGATTAATCCAGTCTATTTCAAACTCTAACAGAAAAGATCTTCCTAGTCCTTTTACGATGAAGTACTTCGTGTACTGATACTAGAATAAATTAACTAAGCCTCTTGCTTTACTTTCTTCTCCCTTCTTTCCTTTTCCCAGAAAACCAATAGCATGCCTCCCCCAACATAAAGACAAGGGCACAGGGGGTTCAAAATGGCTTTTGTAAGTCGAAAAAGGGGTTTGAAGAAACATCACTCCATTTATATCGTTCTCCTCCTTGACACTTCTCTCTTTCGACATTCCCGCTGCCCAAATCTTCTTGGGTTGCTGGGGTGGTGGAAGATTTGGTGCCGCCCCTGCCAGTGTCTAGGACAGGCGATTGATGTGCCCCCAGTACTGTTCAGTGAAGGTGGGCGTAGGCACGATCGCATGGCTAGTATTAGATACGATGTGGGGTTTGGTCAACTACCCAGAATTTGTGAGATTTTCGTAATATTTAGCGTTTACTAGCTTGAATGCCCCGAACGGTGTTCGAGGTTTCCGCTGCCCCATGGCTCCCGAAGAGTTGGTGTTCTGTGTGGAAGCGGCCAAGTTGATAAGGAAGGTCCGGGGATGTCAATATTATGAGGCAGTCAAGCGGCTCAAGTCGCCAAGTGCCTACCGCAGTCTTCGAGTGAAAATATCAAAGCTAAAGTTGTGACAACCACACCGAACAATTTAAACAAATGTTTCTTATTGATTTGCGTCACCGACACTGACGGCGGCGCGAAGTTTTCCACTGTCTCAGCAGCTCAGGCGATGAAAGCCCTCCCAATTTAGAATAGATTAGAAGTGTGTTAGTGTATTAGGAGAAAGCGGGGAACGGGCGATATGAGTGTTTTTTTAAACAAAGGTCTTCAAATTGGTTGCACGGCAAAAAAATTTATTGCCATACTGTACTGTACCCCGCATCCTATGAACCATCCCCGGCATCTCTGAAATCCTCGGAAACACCAGTCCAATTTTGGAGGTGGCGAGTAGCCGCTCCATTGCCCCCCGACACCTAGTGAGGGTCCTTGTGCCAAACATCAAATTTTTTATTCCAGGTCCCCTCCAAAACCCCCGTGCGGGGAGAAGTCAAGGTAGCCCCGGAGAGAGCCAAAGTCCAAAGGAGGATGTCGCATAAGGGCATTGATAACAAAATCGACAAGGCGCGCGCGGGGGGGGGAAGCTTTGGAGAACAGCCGCGTGGAAAGATAATGCGTATGAGAGATGGGATCCGCTTAAAAACTAAAAAATAATAGGACTCGTTCTATGTTTGTACAGGCCTAGCTCCGATCGAGAATTGGTCTTGAGTAACCCCGATAGTCCATGCCTATGGCACTAGTATCAAAGATATCCCTAATATCAGATTGAGCCGAGAGTAAAGCTGGTTGCGGGGGGCAAATCTCTTTATTATGCTGCCAGTTGTCAATGCCATATTACCATATCATATTACCTTCCCAGTCATAGGTAGAAAGCGCGATGTCCCACCGCTTGGACGATGGACGATCACAGACTGCTGCACATTGAGCATAAGGTGTCTCAGTTAGGAAGTGCATCTGTAAATGATAATTCTACCCCGCGTATTCCACACATAATGCATATTTCCATGCAGTGGGTGGCATTGCTACGATACTCCTTCCAGTCCCTCCGAAGTGATTGATTTTATGCCTCGCGGAAAGCTTGAGGTTCTACGTAACTTAGGCTCACAGTATCGACCAATCCCGACAATACTCAAATACCCGAGCACAGGGAAGGGCCATGGCTGCTAGAAAACTGGGTAGCATCCGGAGGGCTCGTGACAAGGGGCGCTATACTCGAGTATCGTTCGGTCTTTGGCTGGCGTTGAACCTTCTTCACCGGCTGGTGTTATGTATGGCAGCAGCCAGCTATTATTAAAAGGTACCGATGTCGAGAGATTTGCGGAGGAAATGAAGCACGGAGAAGTCGGTGAGTTGCAATTGGAGGCGGTGGGGAAGGTGAAGAAATCCAAGAGGAGGATAGTGATAGCAAAGCTATTGACCATGTTGCTACTCCACAGGTTGAAGAATGATAATAATATTATTATATAAACATTTCACGGTCACAGGTGTCAAGTAGAATTAAGCAAGAGGGTGTCTAATCCTTATTCCCCTTCGTGCATTTATCTCTTGTTCAAGATAATACTCTGGTGTTGAACTGGAAGCTCGTCTTCTGTCGTCCTCGCACCCAACTTGAAATGGGGGACCCCCACCACCCTACCGGTATTGCCATAGCAACCAGAGTGGGGGGAGATCATCGACCCCGCCCTTCCCACTCGCGTAATTGACCCCGCCAAGAACAGGTACGCACTCACCCCGCAACCCTGCAACCACACTCCAAACATTCTTGGCAAGGGTAAAAACAACAAAACCCTGCATTCCTGCCCTTCCAGCATATGATATGATATGATCTCCGCTGCGCCCATCACAAAACACAGCAGCGGCCAACCAACCAACCACTTGTACATATCGTAACCAACCGAAAACCATGCTCTCTATTCGGCGGCGATAGCATAAATAGAAACATAATGCCCTCATTCTTCGCTTTCCAACAAGGTTCCTCTGACTCCCGCTCACTTCCGCCGTCGGAGACCGAGTCGTTACGATTTGGCCGTTTCAGGGCTATACCTCTCCACCTACAGCAGCAGAGGAGGAGTGTGAGTGGTTTATTCACGGCGCCACCAGAGTATTCAACGCTGACAAGGCCGCTGCTGTCGGGCGCTGGTGGTGGTTACGGCGGTAATGGTGGTGGTTATGGCGCTATTAATATTTCACGAAATGGAAATGCGGTGAGGAATGTTGGTGATGACAATGGTGAGGAGGAGGACGAGGTAGATGAGCGCTGGTGGCTGGATAGGGTGCTAATTAGCCCCAGGAAAAAGACTGTGGTTTGGATGATGGAGAGATGGTATCGGCGGTTGGGGGTGTTGGTGGTTTTACCGGCTGGGATAGTAAGTCCCCTGCTGAGTGGAGGTCACTACAGACTAGACTGATAATGAGGTGCGCTGTTATAGACGATAGTTTGGTGCGGTATTCCATTCCCAAAGTACCCGCTCAGTGTGCCGCCCGCGATACTAGTAGATGTGCCCCCCTCGTCAGCGCAAGTTCACATGGAGTGTCACGGCAAGAACTTACTCGGGATTCTTTGGACCGCTGTTCACAACCTCCTTGATGTATCCGTGATCCGCAACCTGATATCTTCCTCCCTATACCCACTCGCCTCCCGTGGCCGCAACGATGGAGAGGTAAACCAACAAGTCAGTGGACCAGGCCACGGGGAAGCGGTAGTCTGTATAAACTTCTGGTTCTTCCTCCTGTGGTACTATGCATTCTACAACCTCGTCGGGCTCTTATGGATCACAAAGTTGTTCAACCTCTATTCTGTCAATTGGTACCACTCTCTTCCCCCACGAAACATGATCCAAATTGACCATATACACAAAATAGGTGGCCTAGCAGACTCGGCTTTCCCCCGGCGTTCACCCTCTTCAACCTCCTCCCTCTCCTCCTCTCCCTCCCAATATACTACCTCTTCCCGCCACCACTGCTGAACAACAACCTAACCTGGATCCTCCTAACCTTCACAACAATGTCCAGCCCAGTCCTGATCTCTTTTCTAGTCCTCCTCTCGGAACGCCGCTCCGCGCTGCGCACACATACGATGCGAAACCCCTTCCACACCACCTTCTCCTCACTGCGCTGGTACAGGCGCCAACGCTGGGGCTTAACCCGCTCCTTCACCCGTTTTATCTGGTTCTGTAGCGCATTAATTCTCTCGTTGATAGCCTTTGTCCTCGGCGAAGCCTACGCAGAGGTCTACCTACGCACACTCCCACACACATCGCCGGAAACCGTGATATACGTCTGGAGCTGGATCGCGACGATCCACCTACTCGATGCTACGACCGGGTGGATTCTGGGTGCGAAGGTGGGCAGCTACCCCCTCAGTTGGGTCTTTAAGCTATACTTTGCGACAACGTACCAGACATACGTACGTGCGCTATACGCGAGGCTGCGCTCACCAAGCCAATTCGCGTACTTGCAGTTGCTATCGTCGAGTATTGTCATCGTTTACCACCCGCTCTCTATGACCCCGTTGTTCCACAAAGCCATTACACGCCTGGGCTTAACAGATCAGACCTACCGCGAATACCAGAAATACCTCGGTCGGGGTTTCTTCGTGCGTGGGCTTGCCGAGAATGTCACGATGGTGGCGTGGCTGGGCTGGGTGCTTGCCTTGCATTATGGGTGGAATAGGGAGGTGTACCCGTACTTTTCCTTCGATGAGTTCAACTTCAAGCTCACCTTTTACGCCTCTGTCGTGACGTGGGCGTGTGAGGTTATCGCCGGATGGTGCGTTAGGGGGATTGTGCGGCGAGGGTTTGGGTTCGAGGTTATGGGCGAGGGGGTTAAGGATTTGGTTGGGTTCGATGGGCTATTGCCGGCCGTGCTGGCGGTTCAGGTGCATGTTTTGCAGAATATGCTGGTTAGTATTGCGCGGTTGAGGTTTTAGATTGTATATAGATCCTCCATGATGTAATGAGTTGTAACGATATCATAGCTATTTGCTGACCGAAAACATGAGATCTCACTCACATTAATAACCCTAGCCCTGCCCTGCCTACCTAAAACTAACTAAACCTAGGGCCGAGAAAGGAGTGCAGTGCACAAAAAGATATAGCCCCTAGTGTGGCTCCAATCCTCAAGGTATGATACGCTTATAGTACAACATCTGATTCGGTCCGGTATTAGACTAGATTTCACCTTATTGAGATTCAGGTCGTTATCGATCCACCCAAAAAAGCCCCGGGCACACAAAGATTCCCCCCTCCCCCCAAGATGTTGAAGGAATATCCGAGAAGGCCTACGGGAGAAGTCACTCCAGCTCAAGAACTCAAATATTGTAAAGTAGTTTGCAGGGTACGAGGGGAATCCTGTATCGTATAACTCTGAGGCCGTGGGATACCGATGAACACCGCCGGGATTGATAGGAATAAAAGAACAGAACCTTCAATAGGGGAAGAAAAAACGTGTTTAACAATGATCAGCTCTGATAAAAATAGAGTAGTCCTCCAGAATCTAATTTTTTTCTTCAAAAAAGAATTTGAAGTTGCGAGATCGCATAGTCTATCCAGTGTGGGCGCAAAATTAATAGCTAATGTCGAGCGTTTAGGTACGGATGTTACAATGATATCATACTAAAACAATTTAATTTTGACATAATAATATTAAAATTATTATAAGATAGGTTCAAATAAAAATAAAAATAAATTCCAATTACAGAATATTTAGAACAAGGTCATTATTACCAGAATCATCGCACTCATCTCTTTCACCCTCATCAACAATCTCAAATTTGTCATATTCTATTTCTTCTTCTGAATCTATAATACTGTAACAATCCTACTCTTCTTAGGTTAGTTCTTCAACAAGTAATAACCTTACCTTCTTCCTTGCTCTATACCGATAGCTCTGAGACCTCTAGGCTGTACAATCTCTCCAGATCACACCTATCAATATATCTTCTTAGTCTTGTCTTACGTCTATAAGCAAGACCTCTTTCTCACATAGGTTGCAGGAGATGTTTATGCACATACATAAGAGTGTATTCAACTTAATAGTATAGTAAATACTTAAGTGGTTGCGTGAGGAGTCTGTCTCAGAGGTCCTTAGACCTGGCTACCATGACCACTCGGTATATAGAAACCGTTGCCAAGAAGAACACATATAGGATTGATGCTAAACTATACTATTTACAGAAGAATAGAAGCCTGAAATATATCAAAAAGTTTATCCTTTAGTGCCTAGTCATGGTCACCCATATCTATATTAAGAATTTACTAGTTTGTGTCTTTTATCTAAGGCTCATCCAAAAGGTCAAATTCAATGTTGGTATTTATTGCATCCATGGCAAGTGGAAATTCAGTATTCTCAAGTTCAGAAACTCTATAGCCTATTTCCACCTCCAGTTAAGCCCAATTATCAATAACAAGTTCACTCAGACCAAATCTTTTAATGTTGAGCTCATGATCACACGAACTATTAATAGGTACCAACATACTAGTATCATGAAAGGATTGAATAATGATTTTTTGTCGGGATTAAGTACTATTCCACTCTTACCAAGCTTTCCCATCTGCCTCCATGGTGACAATTTGTTGTTGACTTGTACTCTATTTTTTAATATTCTTAGTAACTTCCTTCTGTTTTCTTATCTCTTCTGTTAACTTCTTAATTAAGCCTTTATAGGGCTTATTTAAAGCCATATTGAGAGTTTGAGTCATTGGCGTTATCCTAGAAGGAATCAAATAAGGTGTAATATTATATTTGTAACATATTTTGATAACAGAGGAGGTAAGATAGACGATGTATCAATCAAAGACAAATAGGACTCTCTGGTCCTCGAAGATTGGTACCAAAAATTGTAGGATGTACTGCTTGAATATTGCTTTGTTTATCCATTCAGGTAGTAAAAATTTAACATTAACTCACTTGTTCCACAGATGGGACTCTCATTCTGGAATTTTGAAATCAGTTGTAGCTGTGAATATTAGTAGAGAAGAAATATGAGAAATACCATCAGCAAAAATACACAAAAAAAGTGTACGTTGAAGCTTTTCCGAACAAGACTCAGTACTCTTAAACTACGCAGTTCTTGCTTCTTGCATATTATATGTTCTATCAACTAAGTATTTGTTAGGAGTACCCGATTCCGATAGCATAGGAGTACCTAGGGTAGGGTAACTTTATCCGAGTTCGAGAATCTCAGTCTCCAACACCCCCCTCCGGCCCACTGTTAGGCAGTAGCCGAGATCAGACTTATCGGTTGGACTAGGGCCTGAATCTTTGATCAGAGATTGTCTAGGAAGACTCGTAAAGTAGTAAAGAATAAAAGAATAAAGATTCGTAGTTGTAAACTTATTATATTGTTAAGGTCTCTTCTCCGTTGCTTGATTCCTCTAACTAATCCGGAGACCTTAAACCTATTTATACATTTTTACCGGTACTTAGTATCCCCATACTAACTTGTACCGAGGAGCTTTTGACTTTAGTTTCTACTAAGTGCGAACACCGTTTGACCCTGAAAGTTCGTACACCACTTCAACCTTAATTGAGACGAGATATTTATCTTGAGAAGATAGCGTCCTATCTCCCAATAATCTCTTTGCGATCTCTAGGCTTGAATGGACTAAGTATGCAAATGTAGTCCGAATGACTATCATTCCAATCATCCCATCTGATCAAGAACTAGCTAAGTTCGTTGTCAGGAACTGGTGCATAGTTAATATATGCATGTATGAGTCTCGACACGCCAGTATCATAAAAAGACTCAAGCATCTCCAGTCTTCCAACTCAAGTGTGGTTCCCCTCAGATCTCCTGCCTCTAAGAGGGACTCCAATTGGAGCCGTCCGACATATACCTAATCTTGAACGGGCATTGGTAACTTCTAATGTAGTTTGATAGCTCCAGATGTCTCATATCTAATTGATCGAAAATCCCTCGGTCAGCTATTCACTTATAGTGAGTGGTCTTATATGGTTTGCGGTCAGGGAGATATAAATTAGAAATTATTATTTTAATTTCTATATAGCTTTGCCACAACCATCTTATCGAGTCACTTGACCTTTATGGTCATATGCGTGACCTTACCACTATGCTAGGTCTTATATGCCTAACACCCCCTTACGGGGCCCGCGCGTCATCATACACATCAACCTTAGTTGCATCCTGTGACTATTTGGTCACAGAATTGAAGGTGTCAGAATCATACCGTATACGTTGCTGCTGTCTGTCCAACCGAAGGCTGTTCGCAGGATATATAAGAGGGGACCTCTGGCAAGACCTGAGAAGTGGAACGAAGTCAATCGGTCAACTACTCAGGGAGTTACTAGGCTTCAAAGAAGAGACATCTTCGACATGGGCCGTAAGTAACAGGACGTTTTCGCACAAGGTCATGATATGAATATTAAGAGGTTCGAAACAGAGAGCCAACGCATTCACATCCACCCTCCAATAATTAAGAAGAGTCTAGAGCTCCTGGAAGCATTACCGAGGAAGCCAATGGGCTCCAAGGAGTGTTGCGACTATGATATGGGGTATACCGTGGTTGCGGGATTTATGACCAACACAACACGAAGGTCCACCCCCTCTACATAGGACAACCAGGAGTTGCCGACCGAGGAATTATGAGAGTATTCCATAGAATGACTTCCCCTCTACGAAGGGAGAGTTGTTGGAATAAATTCTATGGGTTAGTTGTCGAGTTATCACAACTAGAAGTCATCGACTCTGGCACATATGCAACCGCAACTCCGAATCAAGACTGATCCTCTTGACAACAGAAAGGACTATTGGAGCCAACATAGTTCAACTTGAGAACTCGGCCACAGGTCTAATGACTCTGAGAATCGGATAATTACTACTGGTAACAAGTATGTCTACCGGAGAGGAAATAGTAATTACCAAAGAGGGTGTGGTGGTTTTCAGGGTCTCCCGGTGTTCGCACCTTTGAGGAGAACTCGACGTTGCGAGATAAAATCAAAGAGGTACATATTTTGTATGTTAGATAGATGTAGTCCGCGAACACTCAGACGCGGAATATAAATATCGAAGTGCCTCCCAAGCTTAAGACATCATCAAGCAACGGAGAAGAGACCTTAACAATATAATATTGTTTTTACGATTCTATCTTACTTTCTTGCACTCTTAGTAGTCATAAACGAAACGAGTTGCTTCCGAGCCTTCCTAGACAAATCTCCGTCTATACAAACGAATCTCGATTGGCCTAGACAACCCTAAGTCTTTACCAGTTGTCTCTGCCTAACAGTATTCCCATGGAAGAGAAGTTTCATCTACATTACAAATGTGATGATCTGGCATTCCACCGCGATTATAATTGCATAGGAAATTAAGAGAAAGAAAACTGAAAGAGGCTTGTAAGAATGGAGATATTAAAGGAGCAAGACTTCGATTTCCACGATTAAATCTGAATCAACTCAAAATATCGCTTTTGAAGATGTTTGGTAGTACCTGGATTGTATTTGTCCCAAATCGTAAAACAAGACAATGATGGGAAAGAAATCTATGAAACGATCTTTGTGAAAATACAAACAATGTTTCTGAAAGTTCAGAATTTCTTGATTTCTAAAGTTCCTTTGCATTTCCATGAAATCATCAACCTCTAACTGGCTGTCCCACCGACTAATATGCTGAAAACATATCGAACAACCTTTATTCCATCATGATCGCAGGCCAGAGGCACATAAAAGTTATAAGTATATTATGAAGTGAACTATTACCTCCAGCCTATTGAACTATCTTTTATGTGTTTTCTGTCCTCCTCCTTCTAGCAATGGTGCTCCTCGAAATTTGAAAAAAGGCAGATGCCTCATCAAGTATTAATAGACATATCTTGATTGCTGTGTTCTGTACCTTATTCAAGACTCAGTAGAACTCAATCTAGTTCAAAACCACTATCTTTTACCGCCAGGTATAGGTTTACTCAATCTTTTACCTTAGCTCCCTCTGCTTGTAAACAAATTAGTTACAACTTACATATGTTGTATAACTAATACAATTGATCTCTTACTAGTAGTGTTATTTTTCACTGACTGAGAGCTTTAGGCTGAGGACCTCGATATCTCAAACTGCGCTCATTTGTATTATTTTCCTTTATTTTCTTCAATCGGGATCTGGCTGGTGGTATTGTTTCTGGCTTCTATGATGGTAACCGATTTTCTGTACTTGCTACTAATATCACCAGGCCTCAGGTGTTGTTATTTTAGTGATTCTACCTGAGCTCCCAAAGTAGATAGTTAGGAAGATCACATTTTTGGCAATGGTCTCTATGTACTAAGGGCCTGTTTGGCAACGACCATTCCGTTCAGTTTGTGACCGTTCCCCATAAAAAACATGGTTGTCCTTACATTTCGAAAGGGTCGTTTTATATGTGTGAACAGAACAGTCGACCCGCTTTCCGTTTCCGCCAAACATACGCTAAGTGGTTATGATATTTATACAGACTCCTCACCCAACCCTAACCCTGTGTGACTGTGACTCATACTTCTGCATCATCATATTCTATGACTCACAAGTGTGGGTCATGTGAGATCGTCAGCTGACTTCTATGAGTCAACAGTGCAACATACCTTAACCAATCATAAACCTCATAACAAGTCATATATGCTAAGTGCGTTACATGTATGAAACTTGTGATTTATAAGTATGAGTTATACACGAAAGTCATAACAATGTCACCACAATATTATGACTTACAATTGTGAGTATTCATGTAACAATAAACTCCTATGACTCACAACTGTAAGTCATGTGAAAACCTTATTTCGCCTTATCCATCTACCTTATCACAATCCAGTTTATAATAAATACTAAGTTCTATCTTAATTGATTACTCTACTCTATAATATATTACTCAGAAACAAAAAAATTACTATTTTCTGTGATCTATTACTCAGCACTAGTAATAGAGAAAAGATTCATGATATTTGCTCTCCTAATTATAATATAGTTACTCAGCACCTATTAAAGATAAATATATGCAAAGTAATAATTATCCAGAAATTTATATTGAATTATATGATCATCCAATTCAAGTAAGATGGTACATAGCTTTTAGCTTTTTATGGTAAAATATATATTAAGGTTATAATGACAGTATATAACTTGCTTCTCCAGTAGGAGAAAAACATCATTGACTACAAATATTTTATAATTCAACATTCCTAAAAGCAAATAGCTGTATATTTTAATTAGTTACCCAATTGGTAAGTAATAATTGTATTTATATTGATAATAGATATAATGAGTATTATATACCTAAACAAAGCCTTAAATATGATCAGTAATCATTGTCACATAAATAAAGTACAGATAAATAATATCAATCTTGCCTCTATTAAATTATTTATTTCCCACTATCTTAACAAATATCTCATGCCAGGTATTAGTTTATGTCTGATATTTGCAACTAAATTCTACAATTAGTATGAATCTGTTCTGATATTTTTTGTTAATATTCAATAATAATAAGCTTTAGACAAAGAAAGATTAAACTTCTGAGTATGACATGGTACTAGATGAAAGTTAGCAAGAAGAGTTGTCTCTGTTCCTTTATTGGATCAAATCAGCTTTGAAATAATTCTAAACTGCTTAATAGCTACCAAATACCCCCCGTTTACTGAAATTACTGTATAATTTAAATAACCAATAAAGTATTATCAGACAAGATATTGTAAATAACTATTAATAGTAGCATATATCTTAAGGCTAAAGTATTATAGTTTATCATGCCTTTCAATAGACTATACTCTGATAGGTTCTTTGATTATAAATTATCCTCACTTGTAAATTTGACTACAAATATAATCCTCAATAGCTTCTGATCAGCCAGCTAAACTTTAGTACAAAGTTTACATTTATATATTATTAGATTCCTTAATTAATATAGGTTTCAATTCTAGAATTTGATGAAATACTTTAATTTAGCAATAAGCAATAAAATAAAAAGATTTACTCTAAAAATAAAACTCCTAAAAGTTAGACCTGCCAGTGGAATATTGTATAACTTGAACTTCTAACTTTCTAATAAAGTGATTGATTTAAGTATAATGCTTATTCAATTGCTAAATTAGTAATATGTTTAATAGTTTGTTTTTCTATATAAGGACTATGTTAAGGCAGAATTTAAACAAATGGATAAAGTTACAAATTTCATAAGTGAATTAATATCATACCAAGTACCAGAAGTTGTAGTATTATTATGAGTCAAGAATATAGAGGCCCTAAGTAGTAAGATGTGCCATATATCTCAGAAGAGCTTAAGGGTTGTTCAGATAACATGGTTCCTTTCCATTCACCTATACAAATAATCATTTTCTTCCATGATTCTGAAAATTGGAAATGGAATGACTGTTTGATATCACTTGTACTAGTATCAACTAAACTATTCCGTTTCAATGCTATGATAATAAGACGATTATCATGTGGATAGTTTTCGTTACGGGGCCTCCGGGGGCCCAAAGAACGCGGGTCCCAGGCCAAAAACCCCGCCCCGGCCCACACCCCGGCCCCGGGTGGGGCGGGGTTTTTTCTCTTTTTTGACCCCCATCCCCACCCCCGCTCATGCCCTAGGCGGGCCCCCGCCGATTTTTGGTGGTGCGGGGTGGTAGGGTTGGGCCCCAGAGGCCGTACAGGGCGGGAAGGGGAAAAAAATACAGGCCCCGGGCCCGGTAACGGCGGGGCCTCCGGGGGCAAAACCCGCCCCGCCCCGCCCCGTAACGAACACTACATATGGAAATTTAATGTAAATACTTCCTCAATAATCTCAAAGTGAAAATTCCAATGCAGCAAAACAATCTCTCCAAGAACATAAATCTTCTGCCAGTGCCAGTTTATCTCCTCATTTATCCAATGGTCAACAATAGTAATATTAATATAAAAAGTTCTGGTGGAGTATAGAGGAGGTGTAGATTTAGGAAGAGAAATTTTATAAAAATTTTTCATGAAATAGTTGACCATTCAAGTGACCATTTCTCTAAGCCAAAACATTTCACAACAGAACAGTAGCCACTTCTTCTATTTTTGCTGAACAGGCCCTTACAAGTAGGTAGGTTACAACAACTAAGTAGATGAGAAGTAACAGGACTTGTTAGAATAGATTATACTCAGTTATGCATGAAAGTAATTCACATTTTATTGCACATGTAGTATTAGTTCATAGTGCATGTCAAAGTCTTAATAAATAGACAAGTATTATACTATTTAAAATAACTTTAAGTTAATAAAGTAAAGAAACAAAAACCTATAAAAATGTCAGTAACTAGAAATAAGTAGTTTTTCTATTTGCTGTAATGGCTGATCTGAGGTGGTCAAGAATAGATCTAATCAACTCGTCTACCCTTTGTGGACCAACTTAATTCCATGCATCTTTCAAAGTCTACTTTATTATATTCAAATTGAAAATCCTCCTATATCTCCTACCTAAGTAAGACTGCATATATTACTACAAAGATTCAATCTAGTGACTGTGGGTACAAAGGAAGAACCTCTACTCCATTTTTCAACTCCAACTTAATAGCATATTTTTTATACTTAGGAGTACATTCTTCTACTACCTATATCCAATCACTTTCCT
This sequence comes from Tuber indicum, assembly GCA_006112555.1. Lineage (NCBI taxonomy): Eukaryota > Fungi > Ascomycota > Pezizomycetes > Pezizales > Tuberaceae > Tuber > Tuber indicum. The sequence goes on from VBSK01000237.1 coordinate 178,088, forward strand.
CATAGATTTTATACCAAAATAGAATCAACTTGAAATATGAATGAAATATCTGAATTGTATAAACTTCAAAGTTTATTGTAACTTTTCCATCCATAAAACCTAAGTCATTCTTCAAGTAGCTAAAAAAATCACCCCAAATATTGACTCCAGTTGATCCTAAGTTCCATACTTCATCTAAGCAGTCTCAATAGTATTTCTCCTCAGCATTCAGGTTTCTAATAACTGGTGGACAGTTGCTAAAACCAGCTGTAAAGATAAGGCCCTGTTTGGCAAACCACCATAAAAAAATACTATAGTATTTCTTGAAAATAGCTTGTAAGCTGAATTAAAATGTTAGGCATAAAGAAAATGCACAGACCTCTCGGTAGGGTAACTGCGCACAGACCCTCATTTATCGAAAGCCTAACACCCCCCTCCGGCCCCGTTCTGGGGCCCACACGTCCTTAATGAGATTTCGAAGAGTAGCATCCTATGACTATAATGTCATTTCAATGAAGCCCACTTCATAACACCATATACGTCGCTGCCGTCTGTCCGACCGGAAGCTGTTCGAAGGATATATAAGAGGGCACCTCTGGGTACCTCTGAGAAGGGCTCCGCGCCCCCTATTTTCCTGCCACATAGTTTTGCAACACCACGCTCAACTATCGTGTGCCCCTCCTCTCTCGGCCCCCTTTGGGGTCCCTCTCCTGCCCTCTGCCCCCTTGATGGCTTCTGCCTAGGGGCACGGTATCCTCTCTATCCTCTCCCGCCTTTGCTTCGCTTGTCTCCTGTTCGCTTGGTGGGGGAGTTATCTGGGTTCGCCCAGTAGTCCCGTCTCGCTTTTGGGGCCTCGCTTAGCTTTGGCACGGTCGGCTTCCTCTCTTCGTTTCCGGTCGGCGCTGGTGGTGGTGGACGCCCGTCTCCCCACTTTGCACGATCCCTGAGGGGGAACGCCTCGGCTAGTAACCTCGGGGTCTGTCTCCTGGTGAGACCTGGCCATACCCTCCTAGTCTTCTCGGTTCAAGTTGCGGTCGCCTTCCTACCCTCGCCCTTCCGCCTCCCTACTGCCGGTGGGATCCCCTCCACTAAGTGATGCTATCTCTCGGAGAACAAGGGACTACATGAGAGACGCGGTAATACGGCATCGGTTCGGTTTTTACGGTCGGGTTTGTTTCTGGGGCCTTTTGCCCTCCCTCCTTTCTACGTCGGAGCATCGGCTCGCATCCTACTGCCCGCCCTCCTTGGCTAGCACCCTACTGCTCCTGGCTGGCACCCTACTGCTTCCGTCGTGAGCTGGCATCTTACTGCCGCCAATACCTTACGGGACGTGGGTGATTTTTTGGCCTCTTCGTCCCGGCCATCTCTCTGGGGGCCCTAGCCCTGGCCCCTTCCTCTGGTCAGTATTGCACTGCCTCGGGCCGGTTGGATCTCTCCTTCTACGAACCTTTCCCCAATGGACTGGGGTCGCGCCACAGATCGGTGCCACTGCCTTGTTTACGGGGCCGATTAGGGTTCGCCTCCGGGCGGCCGGGTTTGCCTTGGGTCTGCCCGGTGGGTTGGATTTGGACTTTCTTTTGTGCCTTCGGGCTGAGATTTCCGGGGGGATTTTTTTCTTGGACTTCCTGCTTTTCCTGTTTTGGGTTCCTTTTGGGGCTCAGTTCGTCTGGGTTGTAGGGGGGGCTTGATTCGGGGCGAGATGTGCGGTTGGCTCCATACCAGAGGGGCTTGGGGTTCTTGATTTTTGCCTCAGACGGAGGAGGGATGCGTGTGTTTACAGGTTTTGTTTTTGCCATAGCTAGCGCTGCATGCAGGTTCTTGTACCTTAAACAATGAATATATGATATAAAAAAAAAAAAAAAAAAAAAAAAAAAAAAAAAAAATGGGTACCTCTGAGAAACCTTGTCCTCTGCCATGGCCTGGTTCGACAGCAATGTTAACCGCCTCCGCACCACCCTCCTCCTGCACACCCCCCTCAACCGTATGTCGACCCATTCCAAACCTTGGTTGTCGCCCCTCCTCTCCTCCCTCAGAATCTCGTTCCACGCCGCTACTCGTCATGCCCGCAAGGCCCCTAGTGTGGACTCCCTGGCTGAAGCCCGGAGGTCCCGCAACGCCTACTTCAAGGCCATCAAACAGGCCAAACGAAGGCACTGGGACGATTTCCTCTCCTCTGCAACCCCTAAGACTGTATGGACAGCCAAACGCTTCGCGATAGGTCGCCCCCCAGACCAGTTCCCGTCTTTCCCAGAAGCCGACACCCCGCTTGCTGTCAACACCGCTCTCCTGACCCACTTTTTTCCCCCTAGGGAGTCCTCCTCCCCCCCTACTATCCTACGCCCGTTCCGAGACCTCGACGTCCTCACAAAAGAGGAGATCTCTAGGGCCCTGGCATCCAGCTCAAGCTCGTCTGCCCCCGGCCCCGACCTTATCCCACACTCAGTCTGGAAAAGAGTCCACGGCACCAACCCAAAAATTCTCACGTCCCTCCTGGGCCCCCTCCTGCTTTACGGCTTTCATCCTTCCTCCCACAAACAGACCAATGGTATTGTCCTCGACAAGCCTGGCAAGGCCTCCTACGACACCCCGGCCTCCTTCTGCATCATCGTCCTCCTCCAAACCCTATCCAAGATCCTGGAGCGTGTGGTAGCTGTAAGGCTAGCCGCAGTTGCTCGGGCCCTTGGCCTAGTCCACCCCAACCAATGTGGCTCACTATCGGGCATGGGTACTTTTGACGCCCTTGCTACTCTCTCACATGAGGTCCGTCTTTCGCACTGCATGGGCCTCTGCTCCTCCACACTCTTCCTTGACATCAAAGGAGGTTTTGACAATGTCGACTCCGCTGCCATATGCGGCAAACTTCGGGAAAGGGGCGTTCAACGCTATCTTGTCTCGTGGGTCCGATCCTTCCTGCATGGCAGACACTGCCACCTCCTATACCAGGGTTCCCCTAAGGTCCTTTCGCCGGTCCAGGTCGGCACCCCCCAAGGCTCACCTGTCTCCCCCCTTCTTTTCCTGATTTATGTTTCCTCCCTCCACTTTCCAGTCCCCAACGGCATAATCCTCTCTTATGTCGACAACTTCGCGATAACTGTCTCCTCGCCTTCCTATAGGCGTAACGTCCAGAAGCTGCAGGCAGTCACTTCCTCACTCACATCGAAGGGAAGGCGCATAGGCGTTGCTTTCTCCCTTTCCAAAACTGAACTGATGCACTGGAGGACGCCCCAACAGAGAGGGCCCCCTTGCCTCCTTCCCGTCTCAGTGGACTCCGTCCCCTACAAACCGGCCCAAGTACTACGGTGGTTGGGCTACTGGCTGGAACCCACGACTCCTTCGTTGGACCGAGCTACCACCACTCATTTCACCAGGCGCCTCGCCCTGGCTGAAGCCGCCCTCGCTACAATAGATCGGCTGTCCCGACCAGGCAAGGGTCTCGCACCACACCTGTGTCATCGTCTTGCCTCCTCCTTGGTCCGCCCCATCCTTCTCTATGGCAGCGACCTTCTCTCCGCCAACTGCAGGATGCTCGACAAGATGAGGGCGTTCTGGCACCGGGTGCAGAGGTGGGTTACGAACTGCTTCACCTCTACCAACACGGCCATTCTTCCCTGTGAGGCCTCACTCCCACCCATTGACCTACTGATCAAACACCTTCAGCGCCTGGTGGCGGTCCGCCTGGTCTGCCTGCCGCCCGAGTTCAACCCAGCAACCACCTGCTTGGACCACTCGGTCCCGACTACGTCCCCCTTTAGGGCTCCTGACTCCCTCCGCCTCCCTGGTTCTGTCAGAGGCAGGCACCTATGGGCTGGCCCCAACTACCGCCCCCTCAGATGGTTCACCAAGCCACCCTCCCCACCTAACCGGCGTCACCTCCCAGTCGATGCGGTCGCCCACCGCATTCACTTCATCATCGGCAGCCGCAGCGACCTCCTCCCTCCGGCGAACCCCCTCCTCTTGCCTCCACTGCAGGTAGCCCCACTGAGGGCTCCCGCCCTCTACGCTTCGCTCAAGGCCCGCTGCCGTGAGGAACTCTTCACCTCGTGGCGCCTCCTCTCGCCTCCCCCGCCTTACTACCTCTTTGGCCCCACCCTGCGCCCGCACCCCTTCATGGGCCTGGGGCATTTCCTCTCAGGACGGCTCCACCAGATGCGTGCTGGCAAGAGCTACCTAGCCGCCCATCCCTCATGGCACGACACCGACCCCTCTCCCCTCTGCCCCTGGTGTGAGGAGGGGGACGAGACGTTCGAACATGCCCTCCTTTTCTGTCCTGCCAAGTCTGCAGCCCGCGATCGCCACCTCCAAGGGATCACGGACATTGGACCTGACTCTTCTCTGTGGACCTCGATTCCGATGCTTTTGGGCCTCGGTCGTTATCTCACTGCTACCAAGACTGGTTTCCCCCCCGACATGTATGCACAATATACCCCGCGCCAGCCCTCTCTCTCCCCCTCCCCTTCCCTTCCTGCCTCGCCTCGGTTGTCATTGGCTGGGTCGCCAAGTGGTCTAAGTGGTGGAAGGTCTCCTGTTTGAGTTCATTACTTGTTGTTACTATGAGTTTTTGATTTGTTTCCGTTACGATGCTAGGTAGTTAGTAGTTTTCCTTTATGAGTCCTGTGTAGGCATTGCGTCAGTTATTGGACGCCATCGGAGAAACTGGTTTTGATATTTCCTTTGTTTGTTGATTGATTTTGGGTTTTGTTTCTGCCATAGCTAGCGCTGCATGCACGTTCTTGTACCTTAACCAAACAATGAATATATGATATAAAAAAAAAAAAAAAAAAAAAAAAAAAAAAGACGGGTACCTCTGAGAAGTGGAACAGAGGAAATCCGTCGAAGGCGCATTGAGTTATTAGGCTTCAAAGTTAGGCATCCTAACTACGGGCCGAAAGTAATGGGACATTTTCAGTTTGGAAATCCGCAACTACTCCTACAGTGCCCCAGAGGCCATAGGGGATAGATACGACACCAATACCTATCTGAAGGCTGCTGTATGTTGGTTGATCCTGGAAACAGGATCCCTCGAGAGGTGATTCTCTTTGAGGCGAGGTGGACCAAGGGGAAGCTGCTCAGACTCAGAAGACCTAATAGGCAGTAGAGATACATGTGTTGGCGCGCCGTCTACGAAGCCTGCATCATGCATAGGTGCCTGACACATACGCTGGCCACTATGTGAAAGCGGAAGAGACTACTGGAACGATAGTCAAGGCGACTGCAGTTTCAGACAGAAGTCTATTCGGCTCTATAAATCAAAGGTCGGTCGTTCGAGGATAATAACGCATCCTATGATAAGACGGTAAAGAATTTATGAGGACGAAGATGCTGTGCAAGAATTCAGGGTCAAATGGTGTTCGCACTTGTTAAGACTATGAGACGTTAGCGTACAATCTTGGGAAAGGTACTTAGTTATAGGAGGATTAGAAGTAGTCTGCGAACACTCAGACACGGGATATAAATATCGAAGTGCCTCCCAAGCTTTAGACATAATCAAGCAACGGAGAAGAGACCTTAACAATATAACATTGTTTTACCTATGAATCTTTATAAAATATTTCCTCTACCGATTAAGCGAGTTCTTAGTAGTCATAAACGAAAAGAACGACACCGAGCCTTCTTAGACAAATCTCCGTCTATTACGAAAGATTCAGGCCTAAGTCTTCTCAACAAATATTTAGAGTCGGCTTCCGCCTAACACTGTATTGTTAGATCTTCTTGTTACCAAGGCTCTCTAAAGCTACTCGGTTACCCCTCGCCATTTCTTCTCAAAAAACGCATGGGTTCGATTTACACCCACTGCAAAATTATTGAAAACACGGTCGGTTTAGACACTCTTGAGGAACTATCCCGAACCTGTTCAATATTCGAACCACCGACCAAAATACACTTACTATCAGTTGAGGAGGTGTTATTTTGGAAGCCACTTCCAGAAATACCTTTCCTGGAATAAGAAGTGCCCTCATGGTACACCGACCCAACCTTGATTCCTACCGAGGAACAATTTCAAAAACTGTACGAAACCTGGTACGGGCAAGAATTCGTCTGGAAACCCTTCCTCGACTGGGACACCAGTGAAGAGGCATCCTTCAATAGTAGCTTCACACCTACTATACCTTTGGCGTGGAGGCTCGGAAACCACCCGAACTCCCATTAAAACGGAACCCTATTACAGGAAACAATTCCTTCTAGCACCCTTTAGCTAGGAAACAATGAGAGAGCCATCGACGCCATGGATACCTGAGGGTCCGGGAACTCCGGTACCGTGGAGAGAAGCCCCCAAGAGAATAAAAGATAAAGATGCAATGGATACCGGGAGTGAAGATGAAGAGGCGCCGAGCCAACCTTCATCACTCCCCTCGCGGCTAAGGCGTCCACGAAGTGATGGATCACAGGCGTCGAGCGTCCCCAGCTCATCCCGCTCACCTACTCCGAGACCAAGGGATCAAGCAGCCGACTTGGCAAGGCTAGCTGCAAGAGTAGGAGTGGTACTACGCGATGTCCGGAGAGACATTACCTCCTCTATCGACTCTGCAAACTTAGCGTTTGCCCAGCTCACGGGAGCTCAACAGGAAAACGCGCTCCGATTGTTTGAAATTCAAAAACAAATGGCTGAAGGAAAGGAAATCCATAATCAGGACATAGGGGTCCTGTTAATGCAATGTCAAGGGGTAGAGACCGAAGTAAAATCCCTACAAGAAAGGATAGTAAGGGAAATCGCGGAAAACCTGGCACAACAAGCTGCCAGACAAGAACATCACGAAGGGATCACCTCGCAGTTACACCAGACCACGCTTGAACGAGATATTCTGCTACAGCAAGCAGTAGAGGAAATCAGAAAGGAAATGAAGGACCGGGACCGAAAGGTAAACAGTGCCTTCAAGGAAAGAGACGTGCTCTTTCAAAATGAATTGAAGAAGACTTGTGAGTCACTCTCATCTCAACTGGGTGAACACAAAAAGATTGGCAAAGCGGTCCAAGAACTTCTCATTTCCTCCAGAAAGAAGGAGACTCAGAAAGAAAAACTGGAGGCCGGCAAGCGTGTAAGGATGGAGTCTGTAAAGGACGAAGAGGAATATTAATCCAGACCAACTAGACAGGAAAAAGGCAAACAAACCGCCAAACCCCAATCTAGCCGGGAGGGAACCTCAGACGCAGCTCCGCCACCTGGATAAGGTAGAGGATATCCCAGTGATGACGACGACGACCACGACGATGATGAACCAGGAAGAAGAGGCGGTGGGCCAGATAGACGCCGCAGGGGATTAACCCCAGAACAATAAGACCTGGCAAACGTCCTGGCAGAAGCCTTCGTGGTAAACACAAAACGGCCAGCGGAGGCACCACCACTCTTCAAAGGAGAAAAGCACCAAGATGTGCATATTTGGCTCCAACAATGTATCAATTACTTAGATCAAAACCCACACATTTGGAGAGATGATCGGGAACAGGTCATATACGCCCTCAACCATACCAAGGGAAAAGTGGTAACGCCATACACGATATGGTACCGAAGAAAGATGGACGGGTTACAGGGCGAGGTCCAAAACCGAAATTTTCGAAGTTGGACCCGTTTCTCGTACGAAATAGGAAAGGCCTTTGCGCCCCTACAAGAAGGACGACAAGCCCTGCGGGATATGAAGGAAGTGAAATACAAAGGCATCATTCAAACCTACCTCCAAATCATGCACAATCTAAACCATAAGGCTAAGATGACAGGTGAATCATGGAGAGAGACGGTCGAAAAGAATTTGCCAGAAGAAATCCTTACCTGCATTTCCTTCCACCTATTTGATACAGACGAGGAATGGGAACATGTGGTGATTGAAGCAGGCTGTGTAGAAGAAGACCATCTGTATTGGAAGAAATTGTTGAAGGAATTTACTCCCCAACACTCCTCCTCTAAGGATACAAAAGACAAATCCTTAAGGGATGAAAAGTCTGATAAGCCACGATTTTTTTTCTTTTTTTCTTTTTTTTTTATATCATATATTCATTGTTTAAGGTACAAGAACCTGCATGCAGCGCTAGCTATGGCAAAAACAAAACCTGTAAACACGCGCGTCCCTCCTCCGCCTGAGGCAAAATCGAAGAACCCCAAGCCCCTATGGTATGGAGCCAACCGCACATCTCGCCCCGAGTCAAGCCCCTCCTACAGCCCAGACGAACCAAGCCCCAAAAGAAACCCAAAACAGGAAAAGCAGGAAGCCCAAGGAAAAATCCCCCCAGAAATCTCAGCCCGAAGTCACAAAAGAAAGCCTAACTCATACCCACCGGGTAGTGCCCATAGCACAGCCGGCCGCCAAAAGCCTAACCCTAGATCAGGCCCAAGAGAGGACCAGGTGCACTGATTAATGGCGCGACCCCAACCGAGGGAGAAACTTGACGAGGATGGAACCCGACTGACCGGAGACAGTGCAATACTGATCGGAGGGAAGGAGGCCAGGGCTGAGGCCCCCCAGAGAGAGGTAGCAGTAAGGTGCAAGCTCAAGGGAGCAGTAGGATGCTAGCCAGGTGGCAGTAGGGTGCCAGCCGAAGAGGTGGTAGTAGGGTACCAGCCGGGGGGGCAGTAAGGTGCCAGCTGGGGGAGCAGTAGGGTGCTAGCCGAGAAGAGTAGCAGTAGGATGCCGGCCGAAGAGGGAGGTAGTAGGATACCAGCCGAACGAGCAAAGGAAGGAAGAGGGAGGGGTAGACCCAGATGCCGAAACAACTATCGGAAACGTGTTCGTGTCTTAACTAGGTGGTCTCCATTAATCCCCAGTGCCCACAGTAGATGAAACCACCGAAAGGGAAGAGAGGAGGAGAGAGGCGAATTCGACCATAGCCTGTTGAGAAAACCAACCACCAACTCCCGACCGTGTGACTAATGCATAACCACCAGCAGGATAAAACCCGGACCTAGCAGAGGGACTGACCCGAACCGACCAGAGGAAAGAAGAAGGAATCCAAAGTAATCGCGTACCGCAAACCGTATTCCCAGCCGTCTGTTGTAGGGAAAAAGGAGGAACCCGACCGTGCTGATGCTAAGCGAGGCTAAAGCAAAAGCGGGGAAGGAGAGGAAACCAGCGAGGAAGATGCCAGAAAGAAGTGAGGAGTGGTCTCATGAGGGTAGACCTCAAGAGAGAAAGCAGGATAGAAGTTTTGCCCTTGTAAAAAGATAAAAGATGATAGCTTAGTCCCCCCCATAGGGGGAGGACCAGACGCGAAAAGTGGTGAGAATTCCTTGGTGTTGAGATTTCAATCACCAGAGGTGTAGCGGAGACGGTCGTTGGTCTGATAAGCCACGAAAGGATAAGGCTTATATAAAAGGAGGTGGGGGATCCTCGCGAAAAAGGAAACGCGAGGACTATAGGTTGGAACGGCCAACAAAGAAATTAGAAGGAAGTGTAAGACCACAAATTCAGATTGGTCTGAGGCACACCAAGGTATCTCGCAAAGCGTTATTGATGCGAGAACAAAGGCGGACAATTGTACGAGATGTGGAAAGAAGAACCAGACGTACAAAACATGTTGGGGAAACATTCAAGTATCAGCAGCCTCGGTTAGTCGAAGGCCATTACGAATGGGCCCAAATCGAGCAAGGTCCGTCGAACCACAGAGACCTCCTCGAAAACCCGCACAGGCTGGACAAGTTAGGACCACCAGCCGATTATGGGAATTAGGCGAAGACAAAGAAATTACTTAGATCGCGACACGGTACCGACAACGACGGTGTTCGGGTAGTCTAGCAGACACATAGTCTCTAGGAATCGAAATCAATGTCAAAAGGGGACAGAAGCGAGGAAAGCAACCATACTGGACGGCCTGAGTGGGAGTACACGCATCCCTCTTGCTGAGACAAGAGGATTAACAAAGAGCGATAGTAACATTGGCAGCGCCTCTATGCTTCCCAAGGTAATAATGTATGTTTCGCCCCAATGTCTCAAACACATGGTTGTTTGGGTAGTCAGGCAGGTGACCTGGAATCTGAAAGGTCTCCGATAAGGACCAAAGCCTAGACAGGAAACAGACAGCACCAAGGGTACCGACAGGAGCGACAGTAGGGCTAAGATGAAAAACTTAGAAAAATGAGTGAGGCATATCTTCGACCAATAGGTACAAGAGCTCTAAACCTCACCTCTATTTTTTACTTCTTAGGTACCGCGCTGGTACTGGACGGGCACCCGATAAAATGAGGACACTGACTATGGTTAAGAGAGGGTGGATAATAAGCCCGGGAAGGTTATCAAAGGAACAGCCGACCAGTCCTACGCACCCGGCTCTTGTCCTCATGATATCTGGATGATGGCAGAGACCCCCAAGTTTAGTTCCACAGGTAGTAAAGGTGGAAGGTATGGGAACTCCTCGGCAGGAGATAAAGACCGCTAGTAGTGGGCTGCCCGAAATACCAAGAAAATCACAGTTTGTCTGAGGAGGCCTGAATGGTGGAAAGCGTGCGGGCATCGTAACAAATACAGTTACACAATGCCTAAACGAAAACCTGAAGATGATCGCAGTCAGCTGCGACGACACAAGCTTTACGCGTCTTTACCTAAAAGATATTCCTGCCCTGGGGGAGATGCCTTCCTCTTTCTAAATTATACGCAACAAAAAATCAAAGTCCTATTGGACTCAGGCTCCAATGTGTTCGTCATTAATCAAAGATTGGTACAAGAACTGTTAGGAGTACCCGATTCCGATAGCCTAGGAGTACCCTAGGTAGGGTAACCTTACCCGAAGTCGAGAATCTCAGTCTCCAACACCCCCCTCTGGCCCCCTTACGGGGCCCGCGCGTCATCATACACATCAACCTTAGTTGCGTCCTGTGACTATATGGTCACAGAATTAAAGGTGTCAGAATAACACCGTATACGTCGCTGCCGTCCGTCCGACCGAAAGCTGTTCGCAGGATATATAAGAGGGGACCTCTGGCAAGACCTGAGAAGTGGAACGAAGTCAATCCGTCAACTGCTCAGGGAGTTACTAGGCCTCAAAGATATGACATCTTTGGTATGGGCCGTAAGTAACGGGACGTTTTCGCACAAAGTCATGAGATGAATGTTAGGAGGTTCGGGATAACGAACCAATGCATTCACATCCACCCTTCGACGATTAGAAAGAGTCTAGAGCTCCTGGAAACACTACCAAAGGAGCCAACGAGCTTCGAGGAGTGTTGCAACTATGATAAGAGGTGTACCGCAGTTGCGGGATTTACAACCAACACAACACGAATGTCCACCCCCTCTACATAGAACAATCAGGAGTTGCCGACCGAGGAATTATGAAACTATTCAATAGAATGGCCTCTCCTCTACGAGAAGAGAGTCATCGGAATGAATTCTATCGGTTAGTTGTTGAGTTATCACAACTAGAAGTCATCGACTCCGGCATATCTACAGATGCAGTCTCGTATCAAGACTGATCCTCTTGATAACGAAAAGTACTATTGGAGCCAACAGAGTTCGACTTGAGAACTCGGCTACAGGTCTACAGGCTCTGAGGATCGGATAATTACTACTGGTGACAAGTATGTCTCTGTAACGTTCCTTGCTGGTGGTTAACTAATAGCGACGGGCAACGATACTTCTCTTCTTAATTCCTATCTCGTTTGATATAACAGTTCTTAGATCCGTTGATCTACATTATCACAGTTCATCGGATAACGTCGGTTAAATCCTAACTAAGATAACTTTGCCTTACGTAGGCTCGTGAGAAATGTGTCGGACGTGCAAACATGATAAAGAGCGTAAAGATGTTTTATTCGTAAAGTAATAGGTAAGGAAATTACTTAGAACATTCAATCTAATTTATTTATACTAGTACCGCCGACTCCGGCATACGACCAGTCTCCCCCGCGCCCCAAAATCACAAACTAAAATACACTACCACGGGCGCAATCCCGTCCCGCAATCGCTCCTCCCAAACATAAATCCAATAATCACTACCCAAAGGGCTCACGGGCGCTCATGTCGACTAGCGACATCCCGGATTAACGCGTCTTCCCTTCTCGCAACCCAACCACCAACAACACACCAACACAACTACTCCGTCCCCAACACAATCTCGTCAACATACTCAACAAAGGAAACATACAGTCTGTCCCAACATCCACGCTTCTTCCGATAGTGCTCCCCCATCCTATTAACCTTCCCAGCAAGCCGCCGCTGGTCGCAAAAGGGGCACCGTTCCAGTTCGATAAACCCAAACAACCCAGCCCACTTGAGTACGACGGCCGTCCGCAAGGAAAGCGCGAGGTCGTCCCAGTCAAGCCAGTGCCGCTGCCAAAACTGGTCAAGACTCGCCGAGAGGCAGCTCGGGTTGTTATCGAAGTGAGTCGAGAAGGAGGGCCGTGTGGAAGTGCCTTGGTAGGTAATCGCCATGTTGCAACTCGGACATCGCGTGGCGACCGAGTTCGGAAGAAAGAACCACTTAGTGGGAAGATGCTTGCTCGGAAGCACGCACTCCCCCCCAGGATGTTTCTTCTCGCACCGCAAACAAGTATCCGGCGTCCCTATGCACACCCGCCTCCCGTCCCTCTCCACCGTCAGTGTACCATCAAACGGGTTACCTGCAACCACCAACTCCCCGTCCACCTCCCTAACATGGCGGGGGATCCCTAGTCCCAGCCACCCGTGTACCAACCACCAGTCCTTCCATCCCGCGACTGCCGAGTCCTTGAACATGTCCTCCATAGCCGGTCGTTTCCAGCTGTACCGTGGGCAAGAAGTCCAATGATTCCTCTCCCCATGTCCCTCACAATCGTCATGCCCGACCAGGCCGGTACCGCTGCGAATCCTAGTCAACACATAGGAATCCATCCTTGTCAGCCCGCGAAGGTGTCTGGGGGCCCTAGGCCCACGAGCATAATACCCATGGCCTTCATTGACATGCCAGGCCTCCCACTCCTCTTTTCTCAACTCACGGGCCAACGCAGCATGCCCTATACCAAAGCTGACCCCTTCCCACCGGAATGGCTGCAGCGGCAGGCGTGTACTCTCCTTGGCCTTCCTGTCGACCAGCTCGTTGCCCTGGATGCCCATGTGTCCCGGAACCCAGCCAAAGCGCGGGCGTACAGCCTCCATCAAAGGTGCCATGACTTCCCACATCTCAGCCGAGTCCCCCTCGGGCAACATGTTCTCAATCAGAAGCAGGGCGGGGACGCAATCCAGAAACACATGTACCCCCCGTCCCTCACACAAACCACTGACTTCCCGCAAGGCACAGACAACAGCAAACAGTTCGCATTCGACGATGCTCCAGGACAGTGGCACCGAACACCCCCCTATCCTAAGTGAAGCCCCTCGTGCGAACGCGGCCCAAGCGACACCAGCACCCTCGGCCATCTTGGATCCGTCAGTGTACACCACCAGATCCGAGCTGCTACTGAGCTCCCTGACTTCCCCGGCGTGTCTGAGGGCCATGGTTTCCTTCCCTTTCCCGATCGTAACCGTGGGACGGTAGGAAAGCACCTCGTCCGAATGCTGTCGGTGGGCCACCATACCCTCCTCCTTCCAGTCCAGCCTGATCTGTCCGAACCAGGGATGGTCCTCGCAATATCGGTAGTTGATGAACCGGCTGTAACACCTCCGCTGTAGGTACCTGCCCTGAATAGCGACAGGCGTCACCCCATACTCAGCTAGCAAAATGTTGTTGGCCAGCTTCATGGGAGTCCGCAATACTGAGCGGAGGCAGTCGTTGACATGGACCTGAATCTGCTTCACATACGACGGGTAGTCGGTTACAAACTCAAGTCCGTAGTAGACGGTCGGAAGGTAGGCTGCTTGCACCAAACGGTAAGTCTCCCACGCCCCCAACCCCCCAACACTCCCAAACCTCCTTCCCAGCGCCGCAATCCTCCTCCTCACACCCAACCCCCTATCCAACCAATAACGTACATGAGAAGAAAAGTTAAGAAATACATTGAACCTATATCCAAGAACCCGCAGGTCCTCAGATGGCAACACCATTTCTCCCAACAACTCCATTCCTTCCCACGCCCTATCACCAAACCCAATCCACTGCGTCTTCAACGCACTAAACCCCATTCCCCTGTCTCGCGCAACACGGTCGCAATCTCGCAGCAATTCCCCAGCATGGTATCGGGCAGCATCAAAAGAGTCAGCCGCCACCATGATAACCCCGTCATCCACATATGAGGCCACCAAATGTCGGACACCCGGGGAGTAACGCATCCGTGGTGTGAAAATGTCGGCCACGTAAGCACCGAACAGAAAGGGGGAAAGCGGTGACCCCTGGGGAACCCCCTTGCTAACATGGTATACCCGGGAAACACACCCATTGAACCGGAAGCGAATAGACCGACAACCTGTCCACCTCCGAACCCACTGACACAGGTTGGGAGGGCACCCCCGGGCCACCAGGAAATCTGATAGGAGGTTGACGTCAATGTTGTCGAACCCTCCCTCCACGTCCATCGACAAGATTAGACGTTTGTACCCCTCATTATGGCGCAGGAATTCCTGAACGACCGCCATAGCATCATGGACCCCCCGCCTCCTACGGGAGCCGAACTGTGTCTCGCCGAGGTCTAGACAAGCGGCTAGCCGGAGCAGCACCACCGTCTCCGCCACCTTAGCCGTGGTCGGGAGTAGGTGTATCATGCGCCATGACTTGACCACATCATACCGCGGCTTGTCGAGCTTGGGTATGAGCACTACCTCGGCCCTATGCCAGTCCGGAATGTCATGTCGCAGCCCACAGTCAACGAGGCGTCACAGTGTCGTGGCATCCCTCCTCTTCCAAAACCTTAGGAAGGGATAGCCGATGTCATCTTCGCCGGGGCCCGTGTTCGTGGGAGATCTTGCCAGCGCCGTTTCCATCTCTTGTGCGCTGTCCATCTCAATCACACTCTCAGTCCACGGGGCGGGATCACCAGGATCAAGCTGTTGTGCAATCAGGTCGCTGATCTCGGCGTGCGTGGTAGCCAGGGAGCCGTCGGATCGCACCATCGAGGGCAGCGTGCGCTTGGCCTCCAACTTTCTTGCCAGCCTGAAGATGTCGGGGTCCTTGCTTTCCGCCAGCCTGGTCCTAATGTGGTCGAACCGAGCCCTCAACAGGCAAGCCCGGTAAACCCACCTTGCCAGCTTAAAGTCCTCCGTCCGCTCCGCCGTGCGTTTGGAGTATCTTTTCAGCCGGGCTACGTCCAACCTCATCCTTTCCAACTCAGGCGTCCACCACTCGCACCGACTTCTGCCAACGGAAGCCCGTGGGAGTGCGTCCACCACACTTCTCACTCCTTCCCACAGCTGCTCATCATCCACCTCTTTCAGGGTGTCCAGTTCTTTCCCAACCTTCCCCCATACTGCCTTCTTCCAAGCAGGCCTCCTTCTCATGAGATTGTCAGGTAGGTCCACATGGAGTCGAATAGTCTGGGCGGCATGCTCGCAGCCCACCACATCAAGGTACTTGTGCTGTAGGTACGGCCGTTGGTACAAGCAGAGGTCTATCATTGATATGTCGCGGAACGTCGGTCGGTCAGGCTGAGCCATGTTCAGCAACCGAGGTGCCATCCATTCCCGCAACCACCGTCCGCAGTGTTCCTGTCTGGCCCTCTCCGCCCATGGGTCCCAGTCTCGATGCCTGGCATTGAAATCACCAAACGCGATATCCGGTTCCCCGACGTCCCTCAGCCCCGACTGATATTCGGCCTTGGTGTGTGTAGGTGGGATGTAGACGCCTGCGAGCACCCTCTTCTCACCCTTCTCCCAAAACCCAACCTGGGCACAAGCACCCCCATGCCCAACAACATCAAACAACCCGCACAAATGCGAGCGAACAAACACCTCCACCCCCGATCCAACAACAAAGGAAAACAAATCCCAACCATCAACCTCCACCGGTACATGTTGTCCCTCCGAATCAACCGGAGGCTCCAAAACAAAAAATAAATCAACAAAGGAAAACAAATCAAACGCCAGCGCCCGATTCCTGCCACTCCTCCCCACATTTAATGCTATCGCCGTGACACGCATTAAAAGGGGGCTTCGACAGATCCGCTCGGGCCACATGGGCCAGAGTCACTTAAAAAACCCTCAGAGTCCAGGGCGAACCACATAGCATCGCCCTTCTTGGGAACGGGTTTCTTCTTCAAAATACCGCGCTTGGGGGAGGGGGAAGGAGGGGGTCGTTCAGGCTCCTTACCCTTAGCCTTGGCGGACTTCTCCCGCGGAACATCCTCCTCTTCCTCATCACTACTCACCTCCACCACCCTGGGAGTTGGCGACCGTCCCCTGCTTCGGCGCCGCGGCCGCCTTCTCCTCTCAGGTCCACTACTCGTAGCGTCAGGCACTCCGGATGACGAGGCTGTAGCAGTGGCCGCCGTCGTCACGGGTGGGGAGGATACAGGAGTCCTAGAGTCAGCTTTCAAGGCAGGACACCTCTCATACCCAGCAAAGTGATCGGTCCTATCGCACAACCAACACATCCTGCGGGTGTGCCCACATGCCTCCCCCACGCCCCCGGGGCACCCTAAAGCCTTACACATGTGCTCCCGGGACAGGTGCTCCCCGTAACAAAACCGACACCTGGAAGGAAGGGCACAGGTGGCCTGAAAGTGGCCCACCTGCAAACACTTACCACAAACCTTCGCCGTGCGGTGCTCAGTGAACACCCTAACATTCCGGGTACCCCCCCGAAGCCAGATCCTCCCAGCTTCCAAAGCAGCCTTAGCCGCCTCATTCTCCTCCACCACAAAACGAATACCGCAAGACACGGCATTGACCTGCCTCATGGCATGGATGGACCCCATAATGTCGGGGCGGGACACAGTGACGATGCCGGGATTACCTAGCTCCAAATCAGTGCGTAGGCCATCCGAAGCCTGTTCCCCAATCCACCCATCGACCTTCCAGATGGAACCACGGCCAGTGTCCGAAAGGGGGACACCCGTCACCATGATCTTCACCTTCTTCACATCCTTTTGGTAGACGAACTCCGGGAGTGAAAGCTCCTTTAACAGTGCCAGCCGGGCCCTGTCAAGACGGTCTCCAAGTTCAGCAGCAGAGTGGGCCGCCAGGGTGAGGAAGATACACCCAATCTCGTTCCGAATATGTCCAGCGCGAACGTAAGGGCTGATACCCCTAATCTTCGGTGAGTTGAACAGGACGATGTTGATACGATTCCGTATGGCCTCGATCGTCACACCTTCTGGCAGGGCCACTTCCTTGCGGGTGGCGAACCGCATTGTGATGTGCCTCCCCCTAGCATCCGGGGTGGGCGAGGACTGGGGTGGAGCCGGCTTCGGCGGTGGCCCCTGTTGACTGGCGCTGCAAGGAGGGCCGTCGTGAGGGATCAGGTTTGGCACCACGTTGTAGATCCTCCTGATGGCGCCTGGCCCCGATGAAAGGGTTTGCACCGTGGGTACTGGGGCGGCAGCAGCGGGGGGTGTAGCCTGTCCGTCAGTAGTAGTCTTCCCCTGAGTCTTGGCCGGGGTCGCCGATGTCTCCTGGCCGGCCTGAGCCGCCATCTTTCTCCTCCTCCTGGCAGCACCACTCAGACGCCTGCCCCTCTTCCTCTCCCTCTTCTTTCCATCCTCCTTCTCCTCCTCGTCGTCAAAGCTTACCCTCTTCCCCTCCGCAGCCTTCCCCACCTTTAGGACTACCCCCCCATCACTGGAAGAGCTGCCACTGCTGGTGCTGTGGGAAGAGGCCGCCGAGGCGGGCCGAACCGGAACTGTCTTGTCCTTCAGTGGGACGGCGGGCTTGGGCACGTGTGCCATCTTCTTCACCATGTCCACGAAGGACGCTTTAGCAGCAGAGGCTCCTGGAGCAGCACTCTGGCCCTTGGTAGGGACTTCAGTAGACCCCTCTGACGAGGAGCGGGGAACAGGGGTTGTCCCTGAGGACTCAGGAGTCACAGAGGGGGAACGACGGTGGGGGGCCAACCTACCTTTCAGGGTGGCGATTTCCTCCTCCTGCCGGCCAACTATCTCTGTCAGGGTTCGGACCGCATTTTCCAAGCGATGGAACCGTCGTCCTACCCACATAATGGGGACTGTTTCCACAATCTCATCTTTCATCCAAGTCCGGACATCCTCCACGGTGTCGGGCTCCACGGACCCATCTATACTGGGGAGAGGTGACAGGAGGGGCTGGGTGTTCCCGGTCCGGATATCCTCAAGGCCCTCCAACATGGATCCCACAATACTACCAGACCTTGGAGCGGGGGAGGGGGACCTACCGGCCGCCATCATCTCATCCATTTCGGCCATAATCTGGTCCGCCCTAGCCACGGCAGCGTCAGCATCCTCAGGCTGGGTTTCCGGCAGCGGCACCTCCAAGGGAGTGCCCGTGCTCCGGGGGATACCCAGTGACCCTTCCAAAATACCCCCAGGCGACGTAGGGGGCAGAGAATCGTAGTCAGGAGGGGACGAGCCAGGGACAGGCGTACCCGGAAGACTGGGGGCGTGAATGCTGTCGCCCAGACCGGTCGCTTCCGAGTTCCTTCCTTCCTCCAGAGCCATGGGGGTGTCCCGAACAATTACCTCCGCCGATGGCACCACTTCCTGGGTGATCAGCAAAGGGGGGGACGAGGGGGGGAATCCTCAATAGTGGAAGGAACTAGCACAGGGGGGGCCAGGCGCTTCCGGTGGGTGTCCAGGAGATGGGAAAATTCCTCATCCGGGACAATCTGTTTCTTCCGACCCTCTTCAACATCAATCGCCTTCATGAACCGGGGCTCAAAGAAGGGACTGGGGGCCGGGGCGGTACGTTTGCGGGGGGAGGAGGAGCGGGCACGGCGTAGCGTTCCCTTTGCCGGGGGGGCATAGTCCTCGTCGGCAGGGTCGTCCAGCTTGAACTTCCCAGTAGTGTAGAGGGCTTTTTCACCAGAAGACAGCCCAGACAAAAAGGAGGGGGTGGAGGCAGTGGAGGCTCGCTTAGCACGATCCCGAGCCACAATCCTATCGAACGCCGCTCGATGGGCGGAGGGAGAGGTGGACCACGAGCTGGCCTCAACCGTAGTGGTGGTTGAGCCTTGCTTGGCCAGCGGGAGAAGGGACGACTCTGGAATGATAGCCTGCGAGTCGGTGGGAGGAGAGGGGGTGGGCACGGTCGGCGTGTACGCCGAACCGTGATCGGAGTTGAACCGATTGAAGAGGCCCGTGGTAGAGGCATTGTCCAAGCCACAGGTGGCTGGACACCCCTTCCCAGATAGGCAACCCTTCACAAAAAACTCCACCTCTTTCATCGTGACGGGGGCAGTTGTGGCAACCGACCCTCTCACCAAATCATCCAACGCCGGGTTCACCGCGTTGGGGCAGCCATGTTCATGGGCGAAGGACAGAAAACTGTAATCCCCACCAGGCGCAGCGTACGACCGTGTAGTTGTAGGAATGAGGCCACGGACAGCCTCAGAAACTGGCGCGAGAGACAAGGCGACGCGAGCCGTCTCAAGCGAGGAGGAGGGGTTGGAGTCGATCCGAACGGGGGATGACATCCGCGAGTTGGGGACAGAGTCCGTGGAGGAGGAGGCGGACGAAGTCGCCATCCTCACTCAAGCCTGTGTCCAGAGACTACCGGGATCAACCACGGATATCTCCCTCTGGAACACCTTCTCAAGCGAGAACAACTATTCTATCACCCAACCGCCCGACAAACGAAGATGAAAACGATGTAAACCGATGAAGTTATCGTGAGGAGGCGAAAGTGCGTTGCGTGAGGTTGAAGCTCGCTACCGAGGCGGAGCGAAGATAGAAGTAAGGAAATTACTTAGAACATTCAATCTAATTTTATTTATACTTGTACCGCCGACTCCGGCATACGACAAGTCCCCGCCGGCACGAGGTTAACGCAAACCGGAACTACCACTAACTACGAACAATCCAAACCTCCGGCCCCAAACCTCAAACATGCCCGCGCCATGCCCACAACACGAACACTAAGTACAAGACCATCAACAGTAAAGAAAGTCCTCCTCACCCCCGCATCCGAAGTACCTCTGGTATGGCACAAACCGCAGCCCCTATAGCAAGTCCGCATCAATCCTGAACAAGGAGTACGAGGGGCGAACCCACGAATACCGAGATAAACAGGCGACAGGCAGGACCCAGGCCGAAGCCCAAAGCCGAAAGGGTGTCCGACAAAGGCAAGTTCCCCGTACAAAAAACAAAAATCACTACCGCCCGGTCTGAATACCGTCCCGCGATCCCTCCCCCACAGTAGAAAACCAACAACAATTTATCAACACGGGTGGCGCAATGGCAGAGAGGTTACGACCAACTTGTCCGTAACTCGCATCCGCACGCCAGGCCGTCGACCCTATGAACCCACTTTGCCAAGTGCCTCCGAGGAGCGTAATGGTGAGGAGGACCTGTACCTGTTACCCGTAACCCCAAAACAAAACATAAACAAAAAAAATACATAGAGGTGGTGACAGACCGGTGAGGTCAGTAGGGCCTATCTCCTACCCGTGGTGCCATGCCCCCGCCAGCCAAACCCGCAACCAAACCAAAGAAACCAAACAAGCTCCACAGAACCCAGCACGCAAGACCCAAACAAGTCCAACCCAGAGGTCACAACCCACTATCCGCACAGGTGGCCATCAGCCAGCCGGTCCGACAGGAAGCTTTGCAGCACTCAGCAGCTTAACCTTAACAGCCCGAGCCAGCCGGAAACACTTAATTAGACCTCGCCCAACCTGACGCAGGCCCGACCGGTGCTCGCAGGTGTCTCTCCCCGCCAAGTCAGCCCCCCCCAAGCCCCACACACCAGGCACCGCAGCTCCCATCCAGCCCCCTCAGCCCCTCGGGCAGATCAACCGCCCGACAGCCACAGGACAGCCAATACCTGACCCCACCAGGCAGCCACTGATCTTGGCCACACCAGCAGAGCCCCCTCCCCCAGCACCGACAGCCGAGGGGGGCCACCAGGACAAACCCGGGGCCACAGCATAAAGGGCCGCCATCCTAAGGCAACGGCCACAGCCCCAACCCGCCCGAACCGAAGTCCAGACAAGCCGAGAAGAAAACCAGAGAACCCGCAGGCCCCCCAACGTGGGCCCCGAAGGGCCACACTGTAGACCGACGAAAGGTGCCCAAACTGACGCTTCAGAGAGGGCGGGTACCAGGATAGGAAACGAGACAAACAGAAGGTAGGCCCCACTTGCAATGGGTGTGACCGCCAACCACCATCCGTAACCACACCGACCCCTGCACTAGACCAAGCGTGGCCCGGCAACCAATCGCCCCACACCACCCCGGGCAGAAGTTCACCCGCACCAGGAGGCAAGAGATTTCAGGGTCAAAGCCATCCCCACGTAGAAGCGAGGAGGAGACACCTGACTGAACCACCGTAGCTGCCACTCGAACCGAAATCGAGGGAACGGTGATAAACAACATCGTAGGATTCCGACCGTAAAGAAAGTAGACGAAGGGCGGGGCCGGCGAGGCCCCCGTCCCTTGAGGAATGATGCGATCGGTACGACGTGTTGATACTTGGGAAGGTCATCAGTCTAACCCAAGGGCGTTTTGTATCGTGAACACTAAGGACTCTGTTAAAACCCAACAAGAAACATGAGCTGGCCCAAAGAACGACACGGGTGTTTCCCCCCACAGCAATGTTCAAATCCCCCATCCCCCGAACGCGAAACTCTGCGAGTAGACGATAGACAGAGAAGCCGAAGTCTTTTTACCGAAGGAGGGCTCGTAGACGCCAAAGGTGAGAGGGCTCGAAGTGAAATCATCGTGAGAATCAAACAACAACGAGGAGGCGAAAACAAGTAACCACAACGCAAGACCGCCAAACAACAGAACCTCAACACCAAAGACCCCAGGAACTACTGAGCGAACTCAGATATCTCCCCCAGAATCAAAGGCATCGAAGGACTATCGTGGTGCGAAAGGAACGCTACCGAGGCGGAGCGAAGATAGAAGTAAGGAAATTACTTAGAACATTCAATCTAATTTTATTTATCCACGTACCGCCGACTCCGGCATACGACGTGCCCGGGGCTGGAGGACCCCCCGGTTAGCTCACCCCCAGTAACTACCACTATCTACAAACAGTCCAAACCTCCGACCCCGAACCTCCAACATGCCCGCGCCATGCCCACAACACGAACACTAAGTACAAAGCCATCAACGGTAAAGAAAGTTCTCCCCAAAGCGACACCGTAGACCCTCTGGTATGGGCCCAACCAAGCCAAGCAGCCAAAGCCACAAGACCTCCTCGCGTAGCCAAAGCCGAGCAAGGTACCAGTCCCTCAGGTTCCCCGTACAAAACAAAATTCCACTACCGTCATCTGAATATGACCCCGCAAACCCGCCTCCACAGTAGAAACCCACCCGGGCGCCCCCACTCAATGATCTCGGGACACCCCAGCCGACCGCCACGGCCAAACACCCCCAAAAAAACACCCATAAACAAAAGAAACACCCAAAACCCGCGCGCGTAGACCCGAAGGAAAGCCGACTTACCGGGCGAGGGCTCCCCAGCCGAGAGGGCTCAGTCATAGGCAAACACCCGGAACGCGTCGCAAGAACCACAGCGCGCCCCACGTCGGCCACCAACCACGCCACCCACGAGGGCCCCCTGACACCCAGGGTCAGGACAACCCCCACGGCACAACTCAGCCTCCGCCTCCGACAGCACTATTCCGCCGGGGCCATGAGGTACCGGGCGCGCTCGGGCGCGCACCGGCGAGGGCGACGATTCATCAGAACCGGGGACAAGTGGCACGGGTGAGGTCTGGTCTTCTTTGACCCGGCGCTTCTTGTTTCTCCTCCTCTTCCCACCCCCAGGCGCAGGCCTACGGTCGGGGGTGGACGGGCCACCCTCAACACCACCCACCGCCACAGGAGGGGCGCCACTAGAGGCGCTTCCCCGACCAGCCACGGGCTCAGCCACAGAGGACTCAGGCACCTGACCCCCCGAAGGAGGCGATGCCACCGCAGCCGGCGCCACCACAGGGGCCACCACCCCACCCACCGAAGAGGACGCCTCTACCACCACACCCGACGAATCAGGTGGGGGCCCACCCACACCATCCTCCGTGGAGGGTGGTGGTGGGATAACCGCCGGCGTAACAACTCCCCGTGGGAGCTCCTCTGCCAGTCCCTGAGAATTCTCAGGGTCCAGCCCATCCCCCACCGTAACGACCGTAGCAACCGAAGCGACCGAGGGCGTAGGCGACGAAGGAATAACCGTAGGAGCCTCGGACACAGCCATCGTAGACATCAGGCCCTTAGTGAAAAAGACCTGAGAATTCAGGGCGTCCGATAAGGCAGCGTTCTCCTTCTTGGCGCGATGAAGTCGCCGAGAAAGGACAGAGATGTGATGCCGAAGGCGAGAGACTTCGGCCTCCAGGGCGAAGTTCTTCTCGACGGCACGAGACAGAACCACCGACGAGCGCAGGGCGGACGCGGCGGAGGGGGGAGAGGCTCGCTTAGCCATAGCGACCGTAAAGAAGCGAGGCAAAAGGTGAGGAACTCGTAGATAGGCGAGATGAAGAACCTGAGTTCTTCAAACGATCATAGGAGGGGGGGATAGCAACTATCGTGATAGAAGCTAAAGACTTGAAGCTATCGTGAGATAGGAATCAAGGGCTCTGATTGGCCTGACGACTGTAGATTCGCTACCGAGGCGGAGCGAAGATAGAAGTAAGGAAATTACTTAGAACAAAGCGTGAAGAGCCTATCTTCCTCGGTCATATCGACCTCCTTATATAGTGCTCTTCCGCCAACCCTAACCCTGATGACTCACAAGTGTGAGCCTCGTGAAAAACCTTACCAAAGTTATATGACTCAAATGAGTCATACGCGCGAGACCCATGACTCATAATTGAGTCATGTACGAAACATAACAAATCATAACATAAACAAGTCATGTGACTCAAATGAGTCATATGCGCAAGACCCATGACTCATAATCGAGTCATGTGCGAAACATAACAAATCATAACATAAACAAGTCATATGACTCAAGCGAGTCATATGCGCAAGACCCATGACTCATAATCGAGTCATGTACGAAACATAACAAATCATAACATAAACAAGTCATATGACTCAAGCGAGTCATATGCGCAAGACCCATGACTCATAATCGAGTCATGTGCGAAATCCTGAGCTACCTGTCATATCCGTGACATTAGCTCCCTCCTTAAGCCTGAGTCCCATCAGGCTCTATCTCGAATCCCCCATCTTTACCAGGTCCCGTCCGTACGTGCGAACGGACCTTCGAAGTCTATGGTACTTCGATTCCCAATCCCGGGCTCTTACCCTCCCTGACTCAAGTGTGAGGTTGGCCGTTTCGATCGTCCTTTGCTGTAGGGCGATTGTTTGCACGTGTGCCGAAATTGTGGCTTCGGCCGAACCATGTTGGCTCCGTAGTCCCGAGATTTGCCTTTGTAGGCTTTCGTAGTCGGGTTCGGTTTCCGCGGAGGAGTTTTCGGCCCCCCCTTCCACAGGCTTCGTCCTCGAAGTCCTTTTGTGTCGGTAGGCATCCTTTCTTTGGAGCGGTGCCCTGCTCCCGTCCTTTTGCGGGTAGTACCCTGCCTGTACTTTCGCCGCCTTGTGCATCGCACAGTGCTTGCTGAAGCACTGTGTCCAGTCCTTAAGGGCATGGTCTGGACGAGGACCTCCCCTCTTATATTCCCTCGGGAACCATCCAGATCCCTCCTTGTCCCCATAGTGTACGGGATATCCGTTATCATAGCACACCGTCCAACTCATCTGATTGTGTGCATTCTGTCTTGCTTCCTCCTCACGCTTGGCGAGTTCTTCGTCTGTTGGCCCCATCCATGAGTATTCGGGGCTCGTTGGGGTGATTGCACGAGGGCAATCATCCCATCCCTCATGGGGCTTCATCGGCGACTTAGCGCCTTCTCCGTTCTTGGGGTTGATAGTGATCGTTATCCTGGTGGGGCTTGTCGGGATAGCTTCGGTGGAAGAGTTCGATGGCATCTTGAGTGTTGGTGAAGTTGCTCGCTGGATACCAGGTCTTATCGTGTTCTGGAGAATAACCGGTCCACTTGGCACGGTATTGGAGCTTTCAGTAGCGCAAGCGAGAATCGATTATCTCGTCGAGTTCGTATTCTGATTCTCCGTCTATCTCTAGTGGAGGAGGAGGAGTTATCGTTTGTGAGGGAAACTTGTTGTCGTTGTAGATTTCAAGGAGTGAGATGTGGAACGTGTTGTGTATTCTCATCGAGGGAGGGAGATGGAGCTTATATGCTCGATTCCCAATCCTTTCCAATATCTGAAATGGCCCGATTTTCTTGTAATCCAATTTTTTGGATGGTCTCGTGGTCTTGATGTTGCGTGGTAACAGCCACACCATATCTCCTGATTGTAGGTTGGGATCGGGTTTTCGGTGCTTATCGTATTGTTCTTTCTGTCGTTGTTGTGCATAATCCATTTCGTATTGTAATGTGTCGTGTAATTGACTCATCTCCGTCTTATCTGTTATCATTCCACCACTCGTATGATTTGTGGCCTGACTTCTCGGATGTTGTCCATAATTGGCGAAGAAGGGTGTCGTGCCAATCGTTTCTTGTTTGCTGTTGTTATATGCAAACTCCGCCATCGGAAGTAGTTCCCGCCAATTGTCTTGTTGATAATTGATGTATGCGCGGAGATATTGTTCCAATATTCCGTTTACCCTTTCGGTCTGTCCGTCTGTTTGGGGGTGAAAGGCAGTGCTTAGCCTGTTCCTGATTCCCATTTCTCCCGTTGCCTTTTTCCATGCGCCGGATGTGAATAGTGATCCTCGATCTGTGATGATGTTTTTTGGTAGTCCATGTAATCTAAAGATTTCGTGGAATATCGTTCGGATGAATGTCGCCGTTGTTATATCCTTTTTTACCGGAACTAAGTGACTCATTTTAGTCAGGCAATCCACCACAACCAAAATGGCATTCCATCCTTCCGAATTCGGAAGGTCGGTAATAAAGTCCATGGTTATCGTTTCCCATGGTCTTTCCGGAACTTCGTTCGATTTGAGCAATCTGTACGGCGCATGTTTGGCTGTTTTCATCCTTTGACATATATCGCAATTCTTAACGTATCTCTTGACGTCCTCGCGCAGTCCTGGCCAATAGAATGACCTTGTGATGAGTTCTGTTATTTTAGCCGTTCTTCCATGTCCTGATATTCGTGAATCGTGGTGTTGTCGTATGATTCCCGTCCTTATCTCCTCATTTTCCGGAATCCATTGCTTTCCGTCGTACCATAGTTGATTTTCTCTCCACTGGCATAAACCCAGGGCTATCCCCTTCATTTCTTTTCTTCCTTCTTCCAGTGCTTCCCTTATCGTTTTGATAGTTCCATCTTCTTTGCTTGCTTCCTGTA
This sequence comes from Tuber indicum, assembly GCA_006112555.1. Lineage (NCBI taxonomy): Eukaryota > Fungi > Ascomycota > Pezizomycetes > Pezizales > Tuberaceae > Tuber > Tuber indicum. Next base: position 204,342 of record VBSK01000237.1, read on the forward strand.
TTCTTTCTTCGTTTTCCGTCGTAATTTCAACCATCTCCATCGCTTCGATCCTGTCTTTCTTGAAATATAGGTCGGCTGGTAGCAACGTTTGGATTTTCCTGGTAATCCGTTCGTCGTTATCGTCTTATGGTCTGTCGCTCGATATTCTTGTGAGAGTATCTGGTTTGCCCCCTTCCTTGCCAGGTCGGTATTCGATTTGGAACTTGAACTGACTTAGTTGTTCCATCCATCGTAGTTGTCGATCGTTTAGCACCTTGTCCTTCATGAACCGTACTAGGTTTTTGTGGTCTGATAGTACTTTCACAACACCTTTCGTGTCGCAAACGTATCGTCTCTATTCCTTCATTGCTTGAACTATTGCTAATAGTTCTTTGTCATGAACGTCGTAGTTGCATTCGGCGGGTGTCATTTTCTCTGACCGGTAGGCGACCGGTCTCCACCTTCCGTCTTCGCATTTCTGTGAGAGTATCCCGGAACAGACGTATTTCGAGGCGTCGGTTTCGATTACTAGTTCTTTATCGGGGTCGTAGTGAACTAGTAATGGGGCGCTCGTGAGCCGTTTCCTGATGCCGTCGAATGCTTTCTGTTCATGTTCATTCCATTTCCATTTGGCTTCTTTCCTTATTAGGTTATAGAGAGGTTTAGCAATCCTGCTGAACCCTTCTATAAACCTCCGATAGAAGTTGCAGAATCCAATGAAGCATTGAACATCCTTTCTCGTTCTTGGTGGTTTCCATTTCCATATGGCGTTCGTTTTGACTGGGTCCACTTTGACTCCTTGTCTGTTGATGATGAATCCCAAGTATTCTGTTTCCTCCTTATGGAATTCGCATTTTGTTGGCTTGATCTTCATTCCGGATTCCTGCATGCATTCCATCACTTCTCTAACGTCTCTGATGTGTTGCTCCAGGTTATCGGAATAGATGAGTACATCGTCTAGATAGACTATGCAGCATCTGTCGAGGAACCGACTCAATATTTGGTTGATCCATCGTTGAAAACCGCAGGTGCATTGGTTAGCCCGAAAGGCATAACCAGGTATTCGTACATTCCGTATTTGGATGCGAAAGTGGTTTTCCATTCGTCCCCCTTTTTGATTCTGACGTTGTGGTACGCGTCTTTGATGTCGAGTTTGGTGAAATATTGTGCTGTTCTTAACCGATCCAGGGCTTCTCCTATCAGGGGTAGCGGGTATCGGTCCTTCTTCGTGAGCGAATTGAGTGCTCGGTAGTCCACACACAGCCTTAGTTTTCCGTCCTTCTTTTTGATGAACATTATGGGCGATCCCCATGCTCCTTTCGTTTCCCGGATCCATCCTCGGTCCAGATTGGTTTCGATGTATTGTCTTAGCTCTTCTAGCTCGTGTTCGCTGAGTGCATATACCTTTTTCCATGGTATATGTTGTGTTCGTTTTCCGTCTTTGTCTAATTCGAGATCGATTGCCAGGTCTACCCCGTGTCGATGCGTGGGTAGCTCTGTTGCGTTGTCTTCTTTGAATAGATCGTGGAACTTGTGATTCTGTTTGGGTATAGTATCCCTCCAGTCTTGTTGCTTTCGTTGTTGTTTGTCTCGTATGGCCAGTTCCGTGCTGATGTTGATCTTGGCCCATTTTAGGTCTTTCGTGGTGAAGTTCCATCGGAGCATACCAGTGTACGCTCCTTCCTTATATTCTTCACGAAATTCTTCAGCTGTTATTTCGCATATCTGAATCTTGTCTTGTTGGCTCTCGGTAGCCTCGTATTGGTCCGTTGACCCAAAACCTTGATTTCCTCTTGTCATGTTATCGAGGTCATTAACTTCTTGCAGTTCTTCGTTGTTGATCTTTTCGATGATCAACTGAGCAATTCGATCTCCTTTTGAGATCTTATACTCCTTGTCATTCAGGTTGGCCAAGACCACCTTAATCTCACCAGTATAATCGGCATCGATTACCCCGGCATTGACCATCAGTTTGTGTTTAACCGATAGCCCGCTCCGAGGGGCGATCCGACCATAGGTGCTGTCCGGTAGTCCAATGGCTATTCCTGTTCTTATCGTGGCTTGTTCCTTTGCTGGAATCGTGGTATCTTCGTTTGCATACAGGTCGTGTCCTGCTGCCTTTGTTGACCCTCTAAGAGGTATCCGCGCCTCCGGGTCCATTTTCTTGACAAGAATTCCTTGATTCTTGTTCTTCTTCTTTTTCTGTCCGTTGACAGATATCTTGGCCTCTTCGTATCTCGCCTTGAGGCTTTCGTATTCGACTTCGACTTCAGGGGTTCCGTACACTGTGGGCGGGTCTTGTAGGCATTCCTTCTCGCATAATCCGCTTGCGAAAGTTACCTTATTCTGCGTCCAATCCATGTCCGGGTTGTGCTTCTTGAGCCAGGGCATTCCTAGCACGATCTCATGATTTTTGAGATTTGCCACTTGGAAGGTTGCCATTTCCCTACGGTTTCCAATTTCCATAGGTACTTGTGCGATATGGGCGATAGCTCCCATTGCACTTGGATTTCCATCCGCGAGGTAAATCGTCCTTTTCTTGTTCGTATTCTTGGTCTTGATTCTGTGCTTGTCACAGATTCCTTTGTCAATGAAATCCTCAGTTGCTCCTGAGTCTATCATTGCGTATATTTCGATCGTTTCGTGTTGGTTGATATGTAGCTTCGTTTTGACCATCAACTGGTCTCCGTGTGTTTCCATTGATTCCGTTTGCAGTGCCGCGTATGTGTTCGATAACTTGATGGGTTTCGTTCGTTCCTTGTCCCTCAGACCATCTATTGCTGGGGACCGTCGTCTTTTTCTGGTTGTTCTTCGCCTTCGTCCATGGATATCTCCCTCAGGTTCGTTCTTTTTGGAAATTGTTGGAACCTTTGCGTGGTGAAAGGTTTCTTCGTCTGTGTTCCATTTCCATTCGATCTTGGCCTTCTGCAATCCTTGATCCCGTGTCCTTTGATTCCGCAATTGAAACAAAGGTTGTCCCTTTTTCTTTAGTCGTATACTCCTTGAGGGATGTCGAGCCGTCCTTTCTTCCTTGTGCCGTCCAACTCCATGGGTTCCCCTCTGTCGTCTTGTTCTTGTCTTTTCCATGTTCCATCCTGGTTCCTTGGTGATGTGTATGTCTCGCTGGTCATGACTGGTGGGTGATAATTTCGTTCTGCTGCTTTGCACTGGTTTATCCAGTTCTCCTTGTCTATCGCCCAGACTGCTAATTCCGTTGCCGAAGTCAACTTTTTCGGCATGTGTATCATAGCATCGCGATAGATCTTCTTCAATCCTCCAGTGAACCATCTTCCAGCTGTCGTGTCGTCGACGTTGGCATCTTGCATGAGAAGTCTGAACTCGTACCAGTATTCGGTTACGCAGCGATTTCCCTGTTCCACCACTTCGAGCTTATTTCTTGCTTCTTGTTCTCTGTCGAGGTCGTCGAACTGCAGGGTGAACTCGGTACGAAATTCATCCCAATTTCTCCAAGGTTTTTCAATGGTTCCTTCCGTATAAGGTCGTATCTAAGCAAGTGCTGTTCCTTCAAACAAATTGCAGATGTAGAGGATTTTCTCTTGATCGTATCCGATAGTCCATCCTACTGCTTCGAAATAGTTGTCGACTTGGACCATAAAGTTGCGTAGTTTGTTTCGTTCTCCCCCATATCTGGGTGGTGCCTTGACCTTCGGTTGCTGCATCGTTCGAGCTGGAGCCACTGTTGCTGCGGGAATTGCCGGTGGCATAGACGCTATTACCGTAGCTACGATAGCTTGCATTTGGGCTGGGGATATCCCAATATCCCCTTGTGTCGGCGGCACCGCTGGTGGTGCTCCTGACATCCTTCTTGGCCTGGGTGTTCCTGTTGGTGAATCGTCTGGTGACAATCTTCTTTCAGGTGTGATAGGACTTGTTACTCTTGAGGGTGCTTGAGAGGCGTTCTCAAGTGCGTCGTTGAATTCTTCAAAGTTCCCTAGTCCTCCATCGTTTTCTGTGAGATCGATATCTCCTTCGTAGTCTTGTCCCTCAGATTGAGGGTTTATATTCGCCTTGTTGGAATCGTTGGGCGTCGCTTGGGTGACGCTTTGTAATGTAACGTTCCTTGCTGGTGGTTAACTAATAGCGACGGGCAACGATACTTCTCTTCTTAATTCCTATCTCGTTTGATATAACAGTTCTTAGATCCGTTGATCTACGTTATCACAGTTCGTCGGATAACATCTGTTAAATCCTAACTAAGATAACTTTGCCTTACGTAGGCTAGTGAGAAATGTGTCGGACGTGCAAACGGGATAAAGAGCGTAAAGATGTTTTATTCGTAAAGTAATAGGTAAGGAAATTACTTAGAACATTCAATCTAATTTATTTATACTTGTACCGCCGACTCCGGCATACGACAAGTCCCCGCCGGCACAGGGTTAACGCGAACCGGAACTACCACTAACTACGAACAAACCAAACCTCCGACCCCGTACTTCAAACATGCCCGCGCCATGCCCACAACACGAACACTAAATACAAAGCCATCAACGGTAAAGAAAGTCCTCCTCACCCCCGCATCCGAAGTACCTCTGGTATGGCACAAACCGCAGCCCTTTTAGCAAGTCCGCATCATTCCTGAACAAGGAGTACGAGGGGCGAACCCACGAATACCAAGATAAACAGGCGACAGGCAGGACCCAGGCCGAAGCCCAAAGCCGAAAGGGTGTCCGACAAAGGCAAGTTCCCCGTACAAAAAACAAAAATCACTACCGCCCGGTCTGAATACCGTCCCGCAAACCCTCCTCCACAGTAGAAAACCATCAACAATTTATCAACACGGGTGGCGCAATGGCAGAGAGGTTACGACCAACTTGTCCGTAACTCGCATCCGCACGCCAGGCCGTCGACCCTATGAACCCACTTTGCCAAGTGCCTCCGAGGAGCGTAATGGTGAGGAGGACCTGTACCCGTTACCCGCAACCCCAAAACAAAAACCATAAACAAAGGAAATACATAGAGGTGGTGACAGACCGGCAAGGTCAGTAGGGCCTATCTCCTACCCGTGGTGCCATGCCTCCGCCAGCCAAACCCGCAACCAGACCAAAGAAACCAAACAAGCTCCACAGAACCCAGCACGCAAGACCCAAACAAGTCCAACCCAGAGGTCACAACCCACTATCCGCACAGGTGGCCATCAGCCAGCCGGTCCGTCAAGAAGCTTTGCAGCACTCAGCAGCTTAACCTTAACAGCCCAAGCCGTCTGGAAACACTTAATTAGACCTCGCCCAACCTGACGCAGGCCCGACCGGTGCTCGCAGGTGTCTCTCCCCGCCAAGCCAGCCCCCCCCAAGCCCCACACACCAGGCACTGCAGCTCCCATCCAGCCCCCTCAGCCCCTCGGGCAGATCAACCGCCCGACAGCCACAGGACAGCCGATACCTGACCCCATCAGGCAGCCACTGATCTTGGCCGCACCAACGGAGTCCCATCCCCCAGCACCATGTAGCCGAGGGAGGCCACCAGGACGAACCCAGGGCCACAACATACGCGCCAGCATCCAAAGACGCCGGCAACAGTCCCAGCCCGCCCGAACCGAAATCCAAGCAAGCCGAGAGGGAAACCAGGGAACCCGGAGGCCCCCCAATGTGGGCCCCAAAGGGCCTCACCGTAGACTGACGAAAGGTGCCCAAACTGACGCTTCAGAGAGGGCGGGTACCAGGATAGGAAACGAGACAAACAGAAGGTAGGCCCCACTTGCAATGGGTGTGACCGCCAACCACCATCTGTAACCACACCGACCCCTGCACTAGACCAAGCGTGGCCCGGCAACCAATCGCCCCACACCACCCCGGGCAGAAGTTCACCCGCGCCAGGAGGCAAAAGATTTCAGGGTCAAAGCCATCCCCACCTAGAAGCGAAGAGGTGACACCTGACTGAACCACCGTAAATGCCACAAGGACGTAAACTCCAAGGGAACGGTGATAAACGACATCGTAGGATTCCGATCGTGAGAGTAGTAGACGAAGGGCGGGGCCGGCGAGGCCCCCGTCCCTTAAGGAATGATGCGACCGGTACGACGTGTTGATACTTGGGAAGGTCATCAGTCTAACCCAAGGGCGTTTTGTATCGTGAACACTAAGGACTCTGTTAAAACCCAACAAGAAACATGAGCTGGCCCAAAGAACGACACGGGTGTTTCCCCCCACAGCAATGTTCAAATCCCCCATCCTCCGAACGCGAAACTCTGCGAGTAGACGAGTAGACAGAGAAGCCGAAGTCTTTTTACCGAAGGAGGGCTCGTGGACGCCAAAGGTGAGAAGGCTTAAAGCGAGATCATCGTGAGAATCAAACAACAACGAGGAGGCGAGAACAAGTAACCACGACGCTCCACCACACGACAACCTCAACACCAAAGACCCCAGGAACTACTGAGCGAACTCAGATATCTCCCCCAGAATCCGAGGATCAGAAAGCTATCGTGGGCGCGAAGGAACGCTACCGAGGCGGAGCGAAGATAGAAGTAAGGAAATTACTTAGAACAAAGCGTGAAGAGCCTATCTTCCCCAGTCGTATCGACCTCCTTATATAGTGCTCTTCCGCCAACCCTAACCCTGATGACTCACAAGTGTGAGCCTCGTGAAAAACCTTACCAAAGTTATATGACTCAAATGAGTCATACGCGCGAGACCCATGACTCATAATCGAGTCATGTACGAAACATAACAAATCATAACATAAACAAGTCATATGACTCAAGCGAGTCATATGTGCAAGACCCATGACTCATAATCGAGTCATGTACGAAACATAACAAATCATAACATAAACAAGTCATATGACTCAAGCGAGTCATATGCGCAAGACCCATGACTCATAATCGAGTCATGTGCGAAACATAACAAATCATAACATAAACAAGTCATATGACTCAAGCGAGTCATATGCGCAAGACCCATGACTCATAATCGAGTCATGTGCGAAATCCTGAGCTACCTGTCACATCCGTGACAGTCTCCCAGGCAGGAAATAGTAATTACCGAAGATGGTGTGATGGTTTTCAGGGTCTCCCAGTGTTCGCACCGTCATGGAGAACCCCACGTTGCGCATTAGACTCGAAGAGTTACATATTTTGTATGTTAGATAGATGTAGTCCGTGAACACTCAGACGCGGAATATAAATATCGAAGTGCCTCCTAAGCTTAAGACATCATCAAGCAACGGAGAAGAGACCTTAACAATATAATATTGTTTTTACGATTCTATTTTACTTTCTTGCACTCTTAGTAGTTATAAACGAAACGAGTTGCTTCCGAGCCTTCCTAGACAAATCTCCGTCTATACAAACGAATCTCGATTGGCCTAGACAACCATAAGTCTTTACCGGTTGTCTCCGCCTAACAGTATATTGTTAGATCTCCTTGTTACCAAGGCTCTCTACCTACGAGTGAACCACGGTTCACATCACCTCCTCACCGCACGATACGGCGAGACACCAAGTGTCTAGCCCTCTGTCCAGAAAACCATTGCCTCCAACACTCCGGCTTGGTTAGCTCGGGTACGAGCACAAAGAGAAAAAGAGATGTCGCAGCCTCCAAAGCAAATCAGTCCAGGGGAACCGATGGATACTTCAGGGGACAATAGCCCCAGTGCCTTCAGTAATCCTACCTCTCTCGATCCAGCCCTTCGAAATCCAAGATGAGGGGGAAGGACCTCTAGCATTGCGCCGACATCAAGAGCAACATCTCCTCATTCCAGATCTACAACACCACGACCAAATACCCATGCTGTCGATCTCGCAAGACTCGCGGCTCGGCTAGGAGTGGTTATTGGGCAGATCCATCAAGACATTACTACCAGTATCGATACCTCCAATATTGCATTTAAGATCCTCTCTGCAGATTCTCAGGAAAATGCAAGAGGATTAATCAAAGTCCAAAAACAATTGTTGGAAGGACAGGATCTGTATGATAATGAGATGACACTCGTATTGCAGCAGTGTGTCTTGGTGGAAGCCAACATTCGGGATATCCAGACCCAGTTGGCAAAGGAGATTGCTGCTAAATTAGCGCAGCAAGATGCTCGATATGAGCATCACAAGGGAGTAACCTCTCAATTGCAACGAGAAGCCCTAGAAAGAGACCTCACCCTGGAACGTGATTTCCAGGCATTCAAGGATAACCAATTTCAACAGAACATGACGCTTCGACCCATGATATCTAACCTCACCGAAAGACAAGAACGCGAGGCTAATAGCTACGGTGACTTTACCCGAACAATACAACTAGATCAAACTCGTATAATGGATACTCTTAGAGTACTGACAGAACGGGTAATGGAGTTCTCACAAAATCGACCGACTGGTCGACAAGTAGCGTTGGAATCAGTCCCTGAAAGTTGGGCAGAAGCAAGAGAAGAGACTCAACCTCCAGAGGGGCCTTCCCGAGATAAGGGAAAGCAAAGAGAGGGAGAACCTCCCATCCACGCGGCACCTGGGGGTGACCCAGATGATGATGGGAGTGATGATGAAGGAGGAAACGGAGGAAGACGTGGTGGAGGCCCATCCAGATTTAGCCGCAGATTGACACCCGAACAACGTGGAACAGCCGATGTACTGGCGGAAGCCTTTGCATTAACCACTAAACGACTGGCTGATGCACCCCCATTTTTCGAAGCAAAATCTTCACAATGCGTTCGCTATTAGTTACTACAACGTGTGGACTACTTCGAAAGAAATCCTAGAACTTGGAATAGTGTCCGAGAAAGGGTCATCTTTGCACTAGGAAGAACTAAAGGGGAGTTAGTCAACCCGGTAGCAATGTGGTACCGTAGGGCTATGGATGGACTCCATAGAGTTGTGCAAGATGCCGGCCTGGCAACCTGGACACGCTTCGACCACGAGTTCACAGAACGGTTCGCTTCAATCGAGGAGGGACGAAAGGCAGTCCGTGATATGGAAAAGATTGAATATAAAGATAATATTCAAAACTACATCCAAATCATGACCAACCTTAATACGAAGGCCAAAATAACTGGCCCCGCATGGCGTCTGGCGATGGAAAAGAAGTTACCAGCCAGCATACGTTTACGCCTGTCCCTCAAGACCTTCGATACCGATGCAGAATGGGAAGCAGCACTCAGGAAGGCAGGCCGAGAAGAGGAGGAACGAAAGGAACGAGACCACCTCTTACGGGATAGACCAAAACCCGTAAAAACTTCTTCCAAAGATAGGAAACCTGACAAGCCCAGGTTTAAGAAGGAGAAGCCCCAAATCAAAGGCGGTGGTCCCTCCTAAAAGCGAAGAAGGGAACCGGAACCCGATAAACCGGCAAAAAGACCCGGCGGAGTCAATAAACAAACGCATACTAACTTCAAAAAAGCCCACGAAGGAATTCCCCAGTCCGTTATCGACGCACGAAATAAAGACCGCACATGCACTCGTTGTGGAAAGAAAAACCACGACTATAAAACATGCGGGGGACAAATTAAGGTGTCTACTATAAGGGCAGAGCGACCTACTCTCCCTATTAGACATAGGGCCAGGACGGTAGCTACGGTACACCGTCCTCGCAATATTTCCGCCGTCCAAACACCTAGAGGAAACAAACTTTGGGAACTAGGCAAAGATGAGGAAATGACTTAAGTCACCTCATATGGCACCAACGGCGACGGCGTTTGGGTAGTCGGGGTTCGTTAGGATACGAGACCGGAATCGAAATTGGGAACCCCCCGGGGCTGGAGTGAAGTCAGTGAACGGAACCAAGCACCAGCGGTATTATTGTCTGGGTAGTCCGCCAGGGTCAGCGGGAGCCAAAAAAACACCTTGACCAGGCACTCCATCCATACCAGCAGGCAGGCATATTAAGTAGGGTTGTGGGTAAGAGACCTCCAGTCAGAAGGGTTGCCGAATTCATGACGATGAAATCGGCCTGAAAGATTGCACAAGCCCACATTCCCGAACCTATCAGTTCTGAAGCTGAGTTATGTCGGAAAGAGGAGATGATTCAAGCGCCCGGACAAGAGCAGCGAATAAACTAGTTGGTCTCTCCAGTACACTAGTTATTCCGCAGACCTTACCCACAAGCGTTTTCCACTCCCAGTTAGTAACTAGGGTGGGTGAAGGATGATACGGACGACCATATCACGTGTCGGGATCTTAACCCCAGAAAACATATGTGGAGTTGCAGGACACGTATCCGGGAAGTTGTACCAGCTGGACAGTACCGGGGATACCTCTATGTTGCACACACAGCTGTTTCTGGTTGGAAGATCAAACCAATCCTTAAGGGAAAAGGAATTGGAGAGGAACAATAGGTTTCGCAAGAAACCAACCTCGTTACCACCAAGGCCCTAAGTATGAGAGAAAGGAGAGGCATCCAGCCTAAGAACTGGTCGTGCACTATTAAGTGTATCGGTGAAACACTGAGTAGGGAGTAGGGATTTAGGATTTTCTTTATTAATAGGAAACCAGTTTGTCTGAGGAGACCTGAATGGTCAAAACTGTGCTGGCGCGGTCACAAACATCCTAGTTGTTATCAAACCTGAGACATGTCGAAACGAAAAGATGACGGTTCAACCCCTCATCTAAAGAGACGCACATTTAACGCGCCAAAACCCACACGATGTGGCTGTCCCGAGGGATATGCTCATATCCATGTTTTGAATCCAAACAGACAAAGGATAAAAATCCGTGTTCTGTTAGACTCAGGATCCAACGTATTCCTAATCAACAAAGACCTCGTTAAGGAATTAAAAATTCCGTTCACAGAGAGACCGAATCCGGTCACAATTCAAGGCTTCGATAGAGTACCGTCTCCATCAGGAGGAAAATTTTATACGTGTCCACTATGGCTTGAAATCGGATTTTCAATAAACACTTATCTGAAGTTGCGTGCGAAATCGCAGCAGCTGGAGACTATGGGATGATTATCCCGTTTGGGTGGTGGCATTCAGAACACCCCCTATCGAACATTGGGGATCCCGATAACTGGGAATTCAAAGACCCCAAATGTAAAACTACATGTGTGGAAGAAGAAGACGAAGGAATCGCAGACATGTTCGAATACGACGAGTCGGTAGCGTGGGATGAGAATGCGATTCAAATTGGAAGAATCGTGACTGTCGAAGATCCGAATGAAGTTAACTTCGACTCGCTCCCCAAAAACTACTGGGGATTCAAGAAGCTCTTCCTACCGCAAACTTCGGCAAAGCTACCACCAAGGAGAACATTCGATCACGAAATCAAGTTAGTTGACGGAGCAAAACCATCTTGGGGACCCATCTATCCACTATCCGAAAATCAACTAAAACTCCTACGCGAATACCTTAAAGAAATGATCCAACAAGGAAAGATTAAACGAAGTCAGTCGCCATTCAGTGCACCGATCTTTTTCACACCGAAGGCTGATGGCCGACTACGTTTAGTAGTGGATTACCAGAACTTAAATAAGATCACCATCTTAAATAAGTACCCGTTACCACTAATCTCGGAACTACGCGATCGAGTAGCAGGTGCAACCATCTTTTCAAAAATTGATTTAAAAGATGGTTATAACCTGATTCGGATAAAAGAAGGGGACGAATGGAAAACAGCTTTCCGAACAAGATATGGACACTACGAATACAACATAATGCCTTTTGGACTAGCTAATGCTCCGGCAACGTTCCAAGACATGATGAACGAAGTTCTCCGAGAACATTTTGACCAAGGCGTTGTCTGCTACCTCGACAATATTCTCATCTATTCAAAGTCTGAGAAAGAACATATTGAGTTGGTAAAAAAGGTTCTGCAAAAATTAGTGGATTTCCAACTCGCGATTTCGATTAAGAAATTCTTTTTCCATATAAAAGAGGTGGAATTTTTAGGCTATATAGTAGCCGTCAATGGGGTGTCTATGAGCACCCGAAAGGTGGACTCCGTATTAGACTGGAAGCCACCTAAGTCGGTTAAGGAAGTCCAGATATTCCAAGAATTTGCGAATTTTTACCGACTCTTTATAGAAAACTTCTCTAAAATCTGTGCTCCGATCACGGAAACATTGAAGGGAGATCCGAAAAAGTTCCGGTGGGGCCCGGAACAAGAGGCAGCTTTTCAAGAACTTAAGAGAAGATTTGCTTCTGCCCCAATTCTACACCATTTCTTTCCCGAAAGAGAAACGGTCGTGGAAACAGACGCTAGCGACTTCGCTTTAGGATGCGTCTTATCGCAGTTCATGGAAAAACGACTCCATCCAGTGGCGTTTCATTCCCGCAAACTGAACTCAGCGGAGCGGAATTACGAGATTCACGATAAAGAACTATTGGCGATCCTAGAAGCATTCAAAGAATGGCCCCAATACTTGGTTGGAACTGAAAAACCAGTTACTGTCTACACCGATCACCACAACCTCCAATATTTCCTCACCTCAAAGGTCTGGAGCGGTCGCCAGATCCGCTGGGCACAAAAGCTCGCAGATTACAATTTCAAAATTGTCTACCGCCCGGGCACCAGACGAGGAAAACCAGATGCACTCAGTTGACAGCCAGAGTACCGTCCAGAGGAGGGAGCTGCACATCGCGAACAAGCGATCTTGAAGCCTGAACATTTCCAAATCAGTTCAGTTACGAGAACTAAGATGGGGGAAATTCGAATCTGCTTACTTGCGGGAAACCCTGAAGGCGATATATGTACAGACAACATCCAGGAGGAGCCTAGATGGAACGATCCTGACTCAATTATCCGGGTCAAAAGGTTAGATACAAGAGCAAGGCTACCAACCAAAGGCTCAAGAATGGCAGCGGGCCATGATCTCTACGCTCTGCAAGAAGACATAGTCCCGGCAAGGGGACAGTTAATAGTTGGAACCGGTATCGCAGTAGGATTACCGGTTGGAACATATGGAAGAATTGCTCCCAGAAGCGGGTTAGCCGTCAAAAGCGGGATTTCAACAGGTGCCGGAGTGATTGACGCGGATTACACCGGAGAACTCAAAGTTCTACTATTCAACCACCGAGATGCGGACTGTCACATCAAAGAAGGGGATCGTATCGCCCAACTAGTGATAGAAAAGATTAGCACCGCTGATATGATGGAAATAGATAACCTGGACGAAACTGAAAGAGGTACGGTAGGATTCGGTAGCACAGATATTGCTACAAGAGCTATGACTATCCAAGAGATTGAACCAGTAGTCAGCCAGCTCCATGCGTCAAAGGATCAGAATAAACACTGGTATGACGTATCCGAAATACCCGAATGAACCCTCATGACTAGTACCATACTAGCCCGCAAAGAATTGAAGAAATTCAATCCCGAATTTCTGGAGCAGATTCTGAAGGCCATTCCAAGTGATAAGGAATGGCTCAAGCGAAGAAAAGAGTTGGAAAATCTCCGAGACAATGACAAACCTTTCCCAAAGGATTGGACCCTAACCGATGATTTGCTTTACTATAAGCAAAGACTATTCGTACCAAACAACCAAACCCTTTATACCACAATAGCCGAGGGGTGTCACGACGCAAAAATCGCCGGACACTTCGGGCAAGAAAAAACTCTCGAAATCGTCATGCGAGACTTTTATTGGAAAGGTTTGGCAAATTGGGTAAAAGATTATGTACGGTCCTGTGATGACTGTCAACACAACAAGTCACCACGTCACGCGAAGTATGGTCTACTTCAACCACTTTCAATACCATATGCAGCTTGGGCATCTATAGCCATGGACTTTATAACACAGTTACCACAAAGTCAAGGACGTACCCAAATAATGGTGGTGGTTGATCGATTTACCAAAATGGTCCATTTCATCGGACTAGAGGGGACAGCGAACGTGAAAGATGTCGCCACCACCTTCACGAAGGAAATATGGAAGCTACACGGCTTACCATCAGAGATTGTCTCGGATATGGACTCAAAGTTTGCAGGAGAATTTTGGGAATCATTGTGTAAAGCGTTGGATATAAAAAGGAGGATGTCAACTGCATACCATCCACAAACTGACGGACAAACTGAACGAACCAACCAAGTACTGGAAGGTTACTTACGAAGTTTTGTCAATTACGATCAGGATGATTGGTATCAGCTCCTACCCTTAGCCGAACATGCTTACAACAACTCGGCAACTAATGCACACGGAATGACCCCATTCTACGCAAACTAGGGATTCCATCCTCAAACAGAATGGATGAAGGAGCACGAAGCGCACAATCCAGGAGCAACCCTTTACGCGAACTGGATAAAAACGATTCATGAGCAATCACGGCAAGCACTCGAGCAGATACGAGAAGCTATGGCCAAATATTATGATAGAAAGGCCAAGCAACAACCAGACTTCAAACCCAGCGATAAAGTAATGTTAAACGCAAAGAATATTCGCACCCGCCAGAAGTTCAAAAAGTTAAGCGCAAAACTTTATGGACCCTTCGTGATTCTGGAAAAACGAGGAAGCCGGGCATTCAAACTCAACATATCGGATCGTTGGAATATACACCCAGTATTCCATGTTTCTCTGTTAGAACCCTACAGGGAGTCGGTACGAGCAGACCGGCAACAACCTCCGAGGGAACCCGAAGATATCGTAGGCGACCTACAATGGGAGATAGAAAAGATTGTAAGAAGTGAGATACGCTCTTACAGGAAAAGAGTCCATGGCCGCTATCAACAGATGCGCGAGCTATAGTACTTTGTTAAATGGCAGGGCTGTTCCGAAGACGAGAACACTTGGGAACCTGCAACAGGAATGGATAATGCGAGGGAATTGGTGGAAGAATTTCATCGCGATAATCCGGAAATGCCACGACGGGCAGAGGAAGGACGATGAAGATAAGGTTTTCCTGCCGTGGACAAGCAAACGCGGAAGGTTTTTTACCCTGCTTTCATCGGGTCCTTAAATGATTAATGTTTAAGATTTATTATTTAATATTTAAAATTTTAATGTTTAATTTTTATATTTGTACCAAAGGGGCATTCGAGGCGAAGCCCTAGAGGAGGGAGCTCATGTTAGGAGTACCCGATTCCGATAGCCTAGGAGTACCTTAGGTAGGGTAACCTTACCCGAATTCGAGAATCTCAGTCTCCAACACCCCCCTCCGGCCCCCTCACGGGGCCCGCGCGTCATCATACACATCAACCTTAGTTGCGTCCTGTGACTATATGGTCACAGAATTAAAGGTGTCAGAATAACACCGTATACGTTGCTGCCGTCCATCCGACCGAAAGCTGTTCGCAGGATATATAAGAGGGGACCTCTGGCAAGACCTGAGAAGTGGAACGAAGTCAATCCGTCAACTACTCAGGGAGTTACAAGGCCTCAAAGATATGACATCTTTGGCATGAGCCGTAAGTAACGGGACTTTTTCCCACAAGGTCATGAGATGAATGTTAGGAGGTTCGGGATAACGAACCAATGCATTCACATCCACCCTTCGACGATTAGAAAGAGTCTAAAGCTCCTGGAAACACTACCAAAGGAGCCAACGAGCTTTGAGGAGTGTTGCAACTATGATAAGAGGTGTACCGCAGTTGCGGGATTTACAACCAACACAACACAAAGGTCCACCCCCTCTACATAGAACAATCAGGAGTTGCCGACCGAGGAATTATGAAACTATTCAATAGAATGGCCTCTCCTCTACGAGAAGAGAGTCATCGGAATGAATTCTATCGGTTAGTTGTTGAGTTATCACAACTAGAAGTCATCGACTCCAGCATATCTACAGATGCAGTCTCGTATCAAGACTGATCCTCTTGATAACGAAAAGTACTATTGGAGCCAACAGAGTTCGACTTGAGAACTCGGCTACAGGTCTACAGACTCTGAGGATCGGATAATTACTACAGGTGACAAGTATGTCTCCCAGGCAGGAAATAGTAATTACCGAAGATGGTGTAATAGTTTTCAGGGTCTCCCGGTGTTCGCACCATCATGGAGAACTCGACGTTGCGAGTTAAAATCAAAGAGGTACATATTTTGTATGTTAGATAGATGTAGTCCGCGAACACTCAGACGCGGAATATAAATATCGAAGTGCCTCCTAAGCTTAAGACATCATCAAGCAACGGAGAAGAGACCTTAACAATATAATATTGTTTTTACGATTCTATCTTACTTTCTTGCACTCTTAGTAGTCATAAACGAAACGAGTTGCTTCCGAGCCTTCCTAGACAAATCTCCGTCTATACAAACGAATCTCGATTGGCCTAGACAACCATAAGTCTATACAGGTTGTCTCCGCCTAACAAGAACACTGGTTACCTTTTACGAAGCGGCCAGACGTGGTGAAAATTTATAGATTTGATGGAACCGCAGCGGCATCAGGAGGGAAGTTCTACACCTATCTTTTATGGTTAGAAATTGGAAGAAATAAACATCTGTTTGAGATAACCTGCGAAATAGCAGAGCTTGGATCCTATGGGATGATCATACCGTTTGGATGGTGGCACGAAGAACATCTCATATCACAGATCGAAGATCATGAAAGATGGTCCTTTGACGCAAAATGTTGCGAAAATTGTGTTGGAGAAGATGAAGGAATAGCCGACATGTTTGAGTATGATGAGACACTGGTCTTTGACGAAAATGCTGCATATATTGGAAGGATCAGCGCAAGTGAAAGTCCTGACGACATAGTCTTGGGATCACTTCCTCAAGAATATTGGCAACACCAAGACTTGTTCCTACCCCAAATAGCGGAAAAACAGGCGCCACGAAGGATGTTTGATCACGAAATCCAACTAAAGTCTGACTCAAAAGCCCCTTGGGGTCCGATATACCCCTTATCAGAAAAGCAGCCCGCCACATTAAGGGAATACCTTAAAACGATAATGGATCAAGGAAAAATCACAAGAGGCAAATCCCCAGCAGGAGCACTGGTGCTGTTCGTTCCAAAATCTGACAGTAAACTTCGGTTTGTCGTAGACTACCGAAACCTCAACTGTATTATGGTTTTGAACAGGCACCTGGTACCACTAATGTCCGAATTAAGAGATCGAGTAGCTGGGGCCAAGATTTTCACAAAGGTTGATCTGAAAGACGGCTATCATCTGATAAGAATTAAAGAGGGATACGAATGGAAGACAACTTTCCGGACTCGATATGGCCATTACGAGTACAAGGTGATGCCTTTCGGACTTGTTAATGCCCCTGCAACCTTCCAAGACATGATGAACCAAGTCCTGGATGAATTTTTAGACTACGAAGTGGTCTGCTATTTGGATGACATTTTGATATATTCAAAAGATGAAAAAAGCCACGTTAAGTTAGTCAATCAAGTCTTGCAAAGACTCGCAGACTACCAACTAGCTGTATCCTTGAAAAAGTCAGTCTTTCACGTCCAAGAGGTAGAATTCCTAGGATATATGATATCTGTCGAAGGAGTAGCTATGAGCACAAGGAAAGTCGACTCCGTATTGGCTTGGAAGTCGCTGGCGTCGGTAAAAGAAGTACAGATATTCATTGGATTTGCCAATTTTTACCGACGGTTTATACTAAGTTTCTCCGGAGTGTGTAAACCTATAACGGAGACACTGAAAGGAAATTCAAAGGATTTTCATTGGGACGCTGAGCAAGAATCAGCGTTCAAAGAGCTAAAACATCGCTTTACGACTGCGCCCATTCTACAACATTTCTACCCAGACCTTGAAACGGTAGTAGAAACGGATGCAAGCAACTTTGCCTTGGGCTGTGTCTTGTCACAGTTTGTGGAAAAAAGGCTACATCCAGTTGCCTTCCACTCATGAAAGTTGAACTCGGCAGAAAGAAACTACGAGATTCATGACAAGGAACTACTTGCAATCCTAGACGCGTTCAAAGAATGGAGACAGTACTTAGTAGGCACGGAAAAACCTGTAACGGTTTACACCGATCACCAAAACCTACAATACTTCCTTACTTCCAAGGTTTGGAGCGGATGCCAAATCCGGTGGGCTCAGAAGCTAGCAGAATACAATTTTAAGATTGTTTACCGACCAGGAACTAAGGGCGAAAAGCCTGATGCGCTAAGTAGACGGCCGGAGTACCGTCCTGAGGAGGGAGCTACGCATCGCGAGCAGACTGTTCTGAAACCAGAATACTTCCAAGTAATGCTGTTGGCACTACAGGAGGAAAAAGAAGAAGGGTTAGGAAAACAAGTACTGGGTTGGAGCGATGAGAAAGACCTGGCGCTGAAGCCAGAGACGAATACCTCGGACAAATATATCCGAGTAAGAAGGTTGAACCATAAGGCGAGGTTACCCACCAAAGGTTCAAGAATGGCGGCCGGACATGACCTATATGCCATAAGTGACACCATCATCCCTAGACGCGGGCAAGTGCTGCTCGATACTGGACTAGCAATAAGCCTACCAGCAGGGACATATGGACGAGTGGCAGCCCGTAGTGGCCTGGCAGTACGTTCCGGAATCTCAGTCGGCGCAGGAACAATAGATGCCGACTATACGGGAGAACTCAAAGTCTTGCTATACAACCACAAGGATGTTGATTGTCAAATCCGAGAAGGAGACAGAATGGCTCAACTCATAGTGGAAAAAATCGACACATCTGATTTAATGGAGGTCAATGAATTAGACGAGATTGAAAGAGCAGCCAAAGGTTTTGGGAGTACCGACATCGCTACAAGAAGTCTAACGATAAAGGAACAAGAACACATCATATGTCAGCTAGAAGCATCGGCGGCTGAGAATTCATCCTGGTATGACATTGAGGAAATACCAGAGAAAATACTAATATCAACAGCCATGCTAAAACAAAAAACTATGAAAAGGTTTAACTCTGAGTTCCTCGAACAACTTCTTGAGGCCACACGGTCAGATAGAGATTGGCTAAGACCACGAGAGGACTTGTCGAAGCTCTGAAATAAAGGAAAGGAATTTCCTAAGAACTGGACACTAATCGACGACCTTCTATACTATAAGAATCGTCTATTCGTCCCGGACAACCAGGCCTTATACACAAAGATAGCCGAAGGATGCCATGACACAAAGATAGCCGGACACTTCGGACAAGAAAAAACCCTTGAGATCATCATGAGAGATTTCTACTGGAAGGGATTAGCCGAATGGATCAATGATTATGTACAGTCTTGTGATAAATGTCAACACAACAAGTCACCACAACATGCAAAATACGGGCTGTTGCAGCTGCTACAGACCCCGTTTACGGCATGGTCGTCAATATCAGTTGACTTCATAATCCAACTACCAGAATCACAAGGTTGTACACATATTATGGTAGTTGTGGATCGATTCACGAAGATGGCACACTTTCTTAGATTACAGACTATGGCCTTGACAAAGGATGTCACTATTGTGTTCTTACGGGAAGTCTGGAAGCTACATGGCTTACCGACGGAAATCATTTCGGACATGGACTCTAAGTTTGCAGGGGAGTTTTGGGAATCCCTGTGTAAGGCGTTGGAAATAAAGCAACGGATGTTGACGGCGTATCATCCACAGACGGATAGACAAACAGAAAGAACAAGCCAAGTGCTGGAAGGATATTTTCGAAGCTTTGTCAACTACGACGAGGACGATTGGTATCAGTTGCTACCGCTAGCGGAACACGCGTACAACAATTCTGCGACCAACGCCCACGGGATGTCGCCTTTTTATGCAAATTATGGTTTCCACCCCCAGACAGAGTGGATGAAAGAACGAGAGGCTCAAAACCCAGGTGCAATCCTATACGCGAACTGGATCAAAACAATACACGAACAAGCAAAGAGCTGGTTAGCAAGGACAAGAGAAGGAATGGCTAAATACTATGATCGGAAAGCCAAAAGACAGCCAGAGTTTAAAGTTGGCGATAAAGTCATGCTAAACGCAAAAAACATACGCACCCGACTGAAGTCAAAAAAGCTAGCGCCCAAACTATATGGGCCCTTCCAGATATTGGAAAAAAGGGGGAATCGTGCGTTTAAGCTAAACATATCCGACCGGTAGAACATTCACCCAGTCTTCCACGTATCCTTGCTTGAACCTTATCGAGAGTCTGTTCATCCAGATCGCAGACAACCTCCAAGAGAACCAGAGGAGGTTGAAGGAGACTTGCAATGGGAAATAGAGAAAATTGTCCGTAGCGAGATACGGACCTGTAGACAAAGGGTCAGCAACCGGTATAGGCAGATACGGGAGCTGTGGTACTTTGTGAAATGGCAGGGTTGTGCGGAAGATGAGAATACTTGGGAACCCGCTACGGGTATGGAAAATGCCGAAGAAGTAGTCGAAGAGTTTCATCGAGACAACCCGGAGATGCCAGGGCAGGCAGAAGTAAGACGATGAGGAAAAGGTTTTCCTACGGTGGACAAGCAAACGCCGGAAGGTTTTTTACCCTGACCACATCGGGTCTTAAAAGGAATTTTGTTAAATAAGATATAACTAAGAAAGGTGCTTGAGGCGAGACCTTGTAGGAGGGAGCTCATGTTAGGCATAAAGAAAATACACAGACCTCTCGGTAGGGTAACTGCGCACAGACCCTCATTTATCGAAAGCCTAACACTCCCCTCCGGCCTTGTTCTGGGGCCCGCACGTCCTTAGCGAGATTTCGATGAGTTGCGTCCCATGACTATAATGTCATTTCAATGAAGCCCACTTCATAACACCATAGACGTCGCTGCCGTCCGTCCGACTGGAAGCTGTTCGCAGGATATATAAGAGGGCACCTCTGGGTACCTCTGAGAAGACCGTCTCCGCTACACCTCCGGTGATTGAAATCTCAACACCAAGGAATTCTCACCACTTTTCGCATCTGGTCCTCCCCCTCCGAGGGGGACTAGGCCATCATCTTTTATCTTTTTGCAACGGCAAAACTTCTCTCCTGCTTTCTCTCTTGAGGTCTACCCTCATGAGACTCCTCCTTACTCCTTCCTGGCGTCCTCGTCGCTGGGTTTTTCTCCTTCTCCGCTTTTGCTTTAGCCTCGCTTAGCATCAGCACGGTCGGGTTCCTCCTTTTTCCCTTCAACAGAGGGCTGGGAATACGGATTGCGGTACGCGATTACATTGGATTCCCTCTCCTTTCCTCTGGACGGTTCAGGTCAGTCCCTCTGCTGGGTCCGGGTTTTGTCCTGCTGGTGGGTACAGGTTAGTCCCATGGTCGGGGGTTGGTGGTTGGTTTTGTCAACAGGCTACGGTCGAATTCGCCTCTCTCCTCCTCTCTGCCCTTGTAGTGGCTTTGTCTACTGTGGGCACCGGGGATTAATGGAGACCGCCTAGTTAAGACACGAACACGTTTCCGATAGTTGTTTCGGCATCTGGGTCTACCCCTCCCTCTTCCTCCCTCAGTTCATTCGGCTGGTATCCAACTGCCACCCTCCTCGGCCGGCATCCTACTGCCATCCTTTTCAGCTAGCACCCTACTGCTCCCCCCAGCTGGCACCTTACTGCCCTCCGGCTGGTACCCTACTACCACCTCTTCCGGCTAGCACCCTACTGCTCCCCCAGCTGGCACCTTACTGCCCCCTGGCTGGTACCCTACTACCACCTCTTTTGGCTAGCACCCTACTACTCCCCTGAGCTTGCACCTTACTGCTACCTCTCTCTGGAGGGCCTCAGCCCTGGCTCCTCTCCCTCCGATTGGTATTGCACTGTCTCCGGTCGGTCGGGTTCCATCCTCATTAAGTTTCCCCCTCGGTGGGGGTCGCGCCATTAATCAGTGCACCTGGTTCTTTCTTGGACCCGATCTAGGGTTAGCTTTTTAGCGGCCGGCCTTGCTATGGGCATGGTTTGGTGGGTATGGGTTTGGCTTTTCCTTTGTCCCTTCGGGCTGAGATTTCCAGGGGGATTTTTCCTTGGGCTTCCTGCTTTTCCTGTTTTGGATTTCTTTTGGGGCTTAGTTCATCTGGGCTGTAGGAGGGGCTTGACTCGGGGCGAGATGTGTGGTTGGCTCCATACCAGAGGGGCTTGGGGTTCTTGGTTTTTGCCTCAGATGGAGGAGGGATGCGCTTGTTTACAGGTTTTGTTTTTGCCATAGCTCGTGCTGCATGCAGGTTCTTGTACCTTAAACAATGAATATATGATATAAAAAAAAAAAAAAAAAAATTGGGTACCTCTGAGAAGTGGAATGGAGGAAATCCGTCGGAGGCGCATTGAGTTATTAGGCTCTAAAGTTAGGCATCCTAACTACAGGCCGAAAGTAACGGGACGTTTTCAGTTCGGAAATCTGCAACTACTCCTACAGTGCCCCAGAGGCCGTAGGGGATAGATACGACACCAATACCTATCTGAAGGCCGCTGTATGTTGGTTGGTCCTGGAAACAGGATCCCTCGAGAGGTGATTCTCTTTGAGGCGAGGCGGACCGAGGGGAAGGTGCTCAGACTCAGAAGACCTAATAGGCGGTAGACATAGGTATGTTGGCGTGCCGTCTACTAAGCCTGCATCATGTATAGGTGCCCGACACATACACTGGCCACTATGTGAAATCGGAAGAGACTACTGGAACGATAGTCAAGGCAACCGCAGTTTCAGACAGAAGTCTATTCGGCTCTATAAATCAAAGGCCTGTTGTTCGAGGATAATAACGCATCCTACGATAAGACGGTAAAGAATTGATGAGGACGAAGATGGTGTGCAAGAATTCAGGGTCAAACGGTGTTCGCACTTGTTAAGACTGTGAGATGTAACGTATGATTTTGGGGAAGGTACTTTGTTATAGGAGGATTAGAAGTAGTCCGCGAATACTCAGATGCGGGATATAAATATCGAAGTGCCTCCCAAGCTTTAGACATAATCAAGCAACGGAGAAGAGACCTTAACAATATAACATTGTTTTACCTACGAATCTTTATAAAAATATTTCCTCTACCGATTAAGCGAGTTCTTAGTAGTCGTAAACGAAAAGAACGACACCGAGCCTTCCTAGACAAATCTCCGTCTATTACGAAAGATTCAGGCCTAAGTCTTTTCAACAAATATTTAGAGTCGGCTTCCGCCTAACATAAAAATACTGTAGTATTTTCAAAAATATTGGTGTTCAGCAACACACTTTTACTATTGTATTTTTCTTAATAAGCAAATCTTATCTGATATTTGTAATACAGTTCAAGTTTGTACATTATAAGTATGAGTTTTTTTTTTTTACACATGTAGTATATAAGCAAATTACAACTTTGTTTCCTCCATACAATAAAATATTTCTTCTTTGTTCCAATCACCTCTCTTATATTTATTAATAATGCAAGCTGTTTATACAATAGTCCTTTGGTGAAAGTACAGAGTTTCAATATTCTCGAATCTCATATCAGGCTCCAGTTACATCAATGATAGCTGTAGCAATATTCTAAAAGATAGAACTATTTAGTTGAAGGAAAAAATCATGATTGTAAGAGTTGACCAGATCTGTATTGTCTTCTCTGAATTAGCAAGAAAGATAGTATTGTTGATTGAAAGAAAATAATTCTATACAACTAAAATTAGAAAGATCTTTTGTAATAGGAACCTGACAATACTGATATTGCATGAAATAATAGAGTAAAAAGAGTGTATTTGAAGAATAGAAAAATAATTCACAATCTCACACAATATTACTAAAAGAAAACATGAATTTATTTAACAAAATTTTTTTTATTTATAAAAATACTATATTAAAAAAGTCATACAAAAATACTATAGTATTTATAGCTTGCCGAACACTAGGCTAAACTAAAATAAAAACGCTGCAAAAAATATGCCATAAAAGTGGAAATACTATAGTATTTTTGGCGTACCAAACAGGGCCTAAATAATATATTACACTAAACACTTCTAAACCAGTAATGGTAGTTTCAACCAAGCTTATCCTATTACTACCTTACTAGCATTTCTTGATTTTCAACTCTTATTCTCTACTTGCAATAAGGATACATTTATGATATCTATGCAATGCGAGGATATATCCAATACAACTAGGATTATATAAGAGACCATTGTTGTTTCTAATTTCCTCCCAAGGCATCCACCTAATATTGCAGTTATGGATAATATAGCAGATAACTCTCTGAATATCATCTGTCTTGAAAGCAGGAGAACACCCAGAAAGCTTACAGTTGAAAGGCAAATCTTCCTGCTTTGTCCACAAATAGATTATCCAGCATGTATGCCCTTCAACTCTCCCCTCTTTTGCAATTTCTTTCTGTGGAGTAGGAGATCCTTTTTCAGATAAGTGATTATAAAGTATTACTATACAAAGTCATTCATGTTATGTTGTTTCTTTTTAATAAAAACTACTATGGTAATTGCTGTATGTTCCTCATATCTTCATGGCTTCCAAATTGTTACTCATGAATTGTTGATCACAATAAGAGATCTTGTATCTTAAAATGTGATTATGTGCTTCAGCCACATGGTGCCACACTGAGCCTCAAAATGTTCATCATTATTACGCACCCCTGAGTATAAGAGATTTTGTGTTCGGGTAGATAATTTAAATTGTTGAGTGGTGTGATGTTGGAGGAGTGGTTATTAGAAGGTTAAGATGCTATAATCCACCACTGGCAGGTTGAGCACCCGTTAGAATCCTAGTATGTTATTTTTGGATTTACGTTTAGCTGGAGGGGTGTGAGGGGTCTTCGGGACTCGGTAGTGTTTTTTTTTTATGCAATTATCGGTTGGGGATGGCTTGTGTTTTGATGCAACGCCGTAAGGCACATACCGGTACTCGAGTACCGTATACCAGTTTGGTGGTTGTCTTGCTGGAAGCAAATAAAAGCTTCTGTTAGTCTACTAGTAGGTTGGATAAAGGGACAAGGAGGGGAGAGAGCGAGGCTTGGCATCGCCACGTTGATGTGGATCTCTCACGCAGAGAGGCGCTTGAAGCCCGATGAACCATGCTACGCCCTAGCAGTCGAAACAAGGTCACATTTGAAATCTCAATGCCGACAATGTTCTCTCAATAGGGACATTATTAGCCTGTTCTCGGGGACTTATTGCCGTAGACAAGGAGGCTTCCGCAATCCGCTCTACCCCCCAAGAGTACCCCCGGGCTCATCCAGAGCTTTTTGGCACCGCTCACTCGGCAATGGCAGAAACCTACGATACTTAAGCTATCTGAATTCCCAGCATTTCAAGGCCCTCCCAACCAGCCCCCTTTCCGATCTTCAAGGCACACCATTTCTGGAATATTCTTGGGGAGTGCACGCAATAAGGGACCTTTTAGGCTGCGCGAAATTGCTTGCGTTAAATTTATTTGGTGGTTACAGGTACGGTAATCACATATCCACAAAAATCCTCTTGGAACCACATCTATCGCACGGCGTCGATTTCGATAAGATAGACCTTGTTCGGCAATCTGCGCGATGCACGCGTCTTTGGGATTGGTGAGATTGTAGCTTATTCGGTAGCGGTGGGAGATTGTGATATCAACCAAAGAGACTGCACGGGTAGTATGATACACCACTTGTGTGTGCTACCTGGAATCGGCACAAAGGCGTGGTGAGAATACTGCTCGGACGGGACAATGTCAACCCCGACCTACCGGACAAACTTGGCCAAACACCATTCGGTCTGCTAAGAATGGGCACGAAGGAGCGGTGAAAATACCACTTGGAAGGCACGATGTTATATACACCCGACAGACCAGACATCTACAGCCAAACGCCACTCCGGTGGACTGCTAGGTGTGGCCATGCAGAAGTGATGGCTACCGCAGTCCTCAGCACCCGCCACTCCCAACACGACCTAAAACCGGGGAGACATCACCCTCCTTACCGCTTTCGGATGCGGATAACCCATGTGCCATCTCCGGAAGGACCAACGGCAGCCCCATATACATGACCATCGCCACCACTGCCTCCCTCCTCTCACCCCGGCCCTTCCGCTTCCTGCAACTTACAGTGCTACCTCGCGGTAATTGCCATCCCCCTCCCTTCCCAGGGCAAACCTACCGCAAAAGCTCAGCTTAAACATTTTCTTTTTGGTCGAAGGAAACCACACCTACAGGAATGCACATATCCCATATGCCCTTCCAAACATCTACAGATTTTCCCATGTATCCGGGTCTGGATCTGCCAGTTCCCGCCCAAAATCTAGAGTTTGGAGTTGGTGGGGGGATATCCCTACTGTAGTGAGAAAAACCACTCTGATTGGGAACTTCCATCATACCTACATTCATCATCCACCCCCTCCCTCTAAAGTGCACACCCGAGCGAGGGCCCTTTGAACATAGAGAAAAAATAGAAAGCAGAAGTATTTCCAACACACTCATGAAAAGCGACGCGAAAGCTAAGTTAGCAATTAAGGCATGATGACCGGTTCCCACAATGGACACGATGTATCATGACAGAGATCACGCGTACATGCCACTATCCTCCTGCACGAGCCCAAAGATAAGGTTAAGAAGCTACCCGCACTCTTTAGGCCCGCCAGTCGAGAAATGTTTGTGCGGAGACGGTCCTCAAATCGCAAAATAGACCCCCATTCCACATTCCACGAGACCCGCACGATCCCAGAAAGCAACACCCAACCTATGATACGCCGGTATCGTATCATATATACACTTCCCCCCGATCGCTTCCCGGAAACAAGACACAACTGTCGTCGCAGCGACTGTCTCCCTCGGGCATCCATCCATCCATCCAAACCTCCCAGCCAACAAGGAACCCCTCCCCCCCCCCCACCACCACGAGCAGTCCAGACGCCACCGCCAAACACCGCACCACAACCCCCAACGCCGGACAACAGTGTCCCCGGCATAATATGATAAGACCTCACGCAGCTGAAGGTGCCGACAACCCAAAATCAGATCTGAAGATGGTAGGGCAAGGCATGTGTGTATGATAAATAGCGCAAGAAGGAGGGGGGACCAAAGCCAAACCCACGCCATTCTTATCCGCAATTCTAGGGGATTTAATGTATTAGTTGAAAACCTGAATTGGGGTTTCTTTCCCCCCCAATCCCTTTTCATATATTCCAGTATATGATATCTCCATTGAGATCTGAAATTGTTTTTTTTATCACACCGGCCCGGTTAACGGTGCCTAGCGAGTTTGCCCTGAATTGCCGCGCCGAACTCGAGTATCGTAGTCATTCATTACCTAAACTTACCATTAGAACCCCCCAGTAGTGCTCGAGGGGGCAATATAGTATGATAATATTACGATACTTTACCGGTGAATTACACTAGGAGGATAAAAATTCCGAAAAGCAGCATTTCCCCACTTCAAATTCCGATCCCAGGTAAATCCCGTTTTCCATCCCAGACAAAACATCATGCTACTCCGACACCCACCACCTACTCGAGTAGACACTACTATTCTAATTTGCTCATTTTCCGCAAGGAAACCCACCTTCCCAATCTCTCCACCTACAACAACAACACTGCTTCACCTGCTAAAAACCCACAATCTCAGGTCAGGCCTAGATCCCCTGATCAATGCGAAAACACTGCACGAAGGGATAGCGCTATGGAGCATAATCTTAGGGAGGCTGAGTGTACGAGTACCGGCAGTTATTTTGCTAAGCTTGATCTGTTTAGCGAATCGTGGTTGTTTTTGACCCATGGTCCCTGTCGAGATTCCCGATAGCGGATTTGAATACTCAAGTACCTACTCGTACAGCACACCGCTATATATATATAGAGTTTACCATGGGAGCTTTCGTATTCAAACTTAGTCATTTCGTCGGGTGAGGGGAGAGAGAGTCTGGGTTGAGTGTGGTCTTGTATACCGGCTTGCGTCATGTATTTTTGTTAAAGATGTGTGAATTCTATATGTAAGACCCAAGCTTTTTTGATGACGGTTCGTCTGATGGCTCCTGGTAAGTTTACAGTAACTTATGTTACCGTACCGTACCGGTATCGTATTATCGTATCATACATAATGGTATGATATCATAACCTATGATTCCAGACATCATACACGAACCCTAACCCTAGTGAGTGAGAATTCGTGAGTCTGCCACTGCTAACCCATGGTCAAGGGCAAGCATTCGGGATGCTCCCTCATGTTCATGGACAAGAATAAACTGGGCGACAGGGTCTGCGGAATAGCTGATGTTGCGTACCAGGAATGTTGTAGGAACAAAGTTTCATGGTTTCCTGTCAAGTTTCTTCGGGAGAAAGGTAGACAAGCCCCCCTCCACATCGACCGAGGCTTTAGCAGGAATTGTGCGCATGTCTAGCGTTCGTATTCAAGCGTGAGGCCGCCGAACGGCACATAAATTGAGCATCGTCATTGGCTGCACGAATCTACAATTACATACATTCCCCTAATCGCACCATGCTCTCAAACGCTGCACTACCGGTATCTTGTACCACGCCTCCGCGCCACAACAAGAGTGACCAATCGCGACATCGGCCACCACCTTTCCAGAACCACTCCGCCACCAACCCGCCCCTACAAGAAACACAAGCAATGATAAACAAATGGGTGGATGGATGCACATAGATTATGGTACAGAAGAGCGAGAAAAGAGAGACCCAAACTAAAAACAACCCGCCAATTCCGGTCTAATCCTCATCCATAGCCTCCACATGTCCAGGTTTACTCCCGTCGATATCAGCAGCAAAACTCGCCTCCTTATCCACCATCTCAACCAACACGCCCACAATATTCTCCTCAATACCCCGCTTACCCAATTCCTCCAAATGCTTCTTCGGATCCACCTTTCCAACGTAGCGAGTCTTCATATCGTCCTTCGTCAGATCATTCTCCTCCTTGACACGCTTCTCGTAAGAATCGGCCAGGCCAACCATCTTTTCCAAACGTTCTTGGTTCTCCTTGGCAAGGAGCTTAAAATCCTTCATCGTCAGACCGTCGGTCCATACCGTCTTGTGCAAGTTCATGAGCATGTTCTCCTCTAGGTGTGTTTTGCGGTAATTGATGAGGATCGAGTAATAATGTCGGTTCAGCCCGTGGATCAACGCTTGGATAGAGGGCTTATTGAGATGGCCGAGATTGGAGGTGGTCTGGCGAGGCTCCTGTCCGAGCATGAGGGATTGTGGATTGATCAGTCGGAAGGCGTCGATGACAACCTTTCCCTTGACAGATTGAATAGGATCAATGACAACGGCTACCGCACGGGGTGTTAGTTGTTCGAAGGACTGCTGGGTGTTGATATCGACGCTTGACAACCAACAGCCAAAGCCCGGATGAGAATGATACCATCCGACGACGGTTTCCGGTCTGCACAGCAAACCCACAAAAGAGTCAGCGCCACCCACCCTTCTCCATCAACGTCCCATCCATCCACATACCTCCCAGTCTGTCTTAGCATGTCCATCATCTTAGTCTGGAACACTGGATCGACAGCTTCAACTGAAACACCCGTACCGCTCTGAGGCATCGCAAAGACCTAGAAACAATTAGCTCTCCCCTCCCATCCATCCCCATCCATCCAAGAAAGAAGCAAACTCACATCAACCACACGAACAGTATAGTCATCGACAAACTCCCCCAACATAAGACCCATCACCTCCATCGGCACACCTACCCAACAAGTCAGCGGCTACTCTCCCCCCTAGCACCGTTACGAAAGACAAAAAACAAACCAGCCCTCCCATGCCTCAACATCTTCAATAGCGCCAACGAAGAAATATACACGGTTTCAGAATTATCAATAACTGGCGTATCCTAAAGTAAAAAGTAAAAAAATTAGCTCAGTATAGACAAGTGAAAAATAGCTTGATAAAACAAACCACTCCCGGAGGTGCGCTCATCCCACCAAGCCCTTGAGCCGCAGCATACATCTGGTTTAGCCGATCCATGGTAACAGTAGATTAGGGGGAGTGGAGGGAGTATCTGATGGATAGATGGATGAATAGGATGATGAATGGACACTGATTTGGTATGGAGGAATGGAGGGGTGCTTGAGTGAAAGTTGGAGGAAAGAGAGAGAGTGGGTATGTAATTAGGGATGAGGTATACTACTACACCGGGCGATTTTCAGAATGGGGGTAAAGAATGAATGCCAAGACTGGTTTTCCATCACTCGGTTTTCCGTCCAGTAAATGGACTTCCGATGCAGTCGCCCTTGGCAGGGAACGAATTAATAGAACGTAGGATGGAAGAGACAGACCACTTTGGCCTCGATAGTGATGATAGGCTGGCCATGAGACGAGGGCATATCAAATTTCGGTTCGGCATCTGCTGCTGGAAGATAATGCTGGCTAATCATGGAGCTAAACCCAATCATATATCGTACCAGTGCCGGATGATGACATACGATACCAAGTCGCCATCCCCAACCACCTCACCAACCCCCTCCCAACAGCAGCAATAAGTTACCACATCTCCGCGCCCATCCAAAAATTTAATGCCATAGACTTTAAGACTCATCAGTTGTAGGCTAGCTACCGCCTTTTAGTAATATCGTAACGTACATCACATCGTCATAAAGAAGATATAGGTAAAAAAACCCAAAGCAGAGAAAACAGGTAAAGAAGATATCCAACAATAACAATATCATGAAATACCATCCCATCCTGTGCCATGCTGCGCTTGCTTTGCAACCAATCCCATCTGTCTCAAGTACCATAAGAAATGAAATTACGAGTTATTTTTGAAACGAGACAAAATAATCAATGAAACAATGAGAAAAGGGGAAGAAGAAAGAACTCCAGATCAATGCAACATACACCTAATTTGTGTGGGGAGGACATAAGAAACAATTGGTGTTGGAAGAAGAAAATTTAAATATCCGTAGGCCTCTTCTTGAGGGAAAACTTCCTCTTCATTGCTCCACTCCCTGTGTTGAGTTTTTCCTTTAACGCGCCTCCCTTCTCTTTAATCGCGTCGACTCCGATAAACTCGATTTGAAATTTTGTCCCTTTAATCGGCTTCGTCACGCGCTTCCTTCCGATGCTCGTGGTAGACTCCGTTCTGTGCAATTCCTGCGTGTAGGCAGATATGTGCGGCGCAGAGATGGTACGTGAGAGACCTGGGTCTTCTGTGTCGGTAGGACCACCATGACGGGGTCGCCACCACGGGTGAAGTTTAGACTCGCGCACGCGCTTGGGTTGATTAGAGATGGAGGGGCGGCGAGCCGTTTTACGGGTGCCGGACATGGAGAATGAGGTTGAGCGCTTGGGAACGGGGATTGAGGGCTTGGTTGGAGAGGTGGGATCATGGGAATTCTTTAAAGTTTGGACCTCACCGGTTGGCTTGCGGTGAAGAAGAGAGGGAGGGGGATTACCGAGTTGCTTATTGAGCTCTGCTGCGGGAGACATGAGCGGGAGGGGAGTTGCTGGTATTACGTTAACTGCTAGCGGACCAGGTAGCGGAAGGGGAAGTTTCTTTGGGGTTTCAGGGTGTTTAGGCGAATTGGGCGAACCAGGGCCTAAGCCGGGGGCTGAAGCCTCAGATGCAGACTGAGTAAGAACGAGATCCACATTATTCTCCTGAGGAGATTTCGGAGACTTGGGGGACCTGGGGGTTCTCGGAAGGTTCTCAAGTTCGGCGCGTCGAGAGTGGGAATAGGATCGCGAGATAGGAGACACGGGAGGGGATGCGAGTCCACCTTCTTCAGCATCGTAAAAGACTTCATCATCATCCTCTTCCTCATCGGTAAAATCGTTCTCATCAGTATCCGCACTTTCTGTTTCGGCTGCTTCTTCTTCGCTAGCGGCCTTCTCAGCCACCTCCTCAGCTGGCTCCCTAACGGATTCCGGTGGATCTGTCGTTTCCCGTTCGGCATTCTCCATAGAAGATCGACAAGAGATTATCCGTGGTGTTGGCCAAGGTGTCACTTTTCTTCCGTCGGCGCCATTTATTCTTGCCTTGGCTATGGTTGCCCCCAGCGGGAGGTACTGACCGGTCTCACTCTCACTCTCAT
Source organism: Tuber indicum (assembly GCA_006112555.1). Classification (NCBI taxonomy): domain Eukaryota; kingdom Fungi; phylum Ascomycota; class Pezizomycetes; order Pezizales; family Tuberaceae; genus Tuber; species Tuber indicum. Next base: position 235,991 of record VBSK01000237.1, read on the forward strand.
CCTCCTCCTCCCCTTTTGTGCTCTCTCCGGAATCTATTTCTTCCTGAGTTATTGCGACTACCTCTGCCTTAGCCTTGCCCTTGCCCCTACCCTTCTTTTTAAGACCATTGATCTCCGCGAGCACTTCATCCTCATCTTTGAATGCACCTGGGATAGAGTGCTCGGGTTCTGACTCATATTCGGATTCTGGCTCTGACTCAGGCTCAGGTTCCGGGGCGCTCATTTCGCTCTTGATGCTATCAACACTCTTATTGCTATTAACACTCCTATCGTCCTCTGAAGTATCGTGTTCCGGATCAAGAACAAACTCAAGCCTCCGTTCGACTGCCGGCGGCGATCCCAACGCAATTCCAATTTCATGAGCCATGGCGAACTCAGCATACAGCGCCTCATGGATCTCCACATTCTCTTCCAAAGAGCTCTCTAGCTCACCGACACTACTAACCTGCTCTTCCTCGACTTCTTTGGGCTCCAGAAAGTCACCAGAAACAGCAGGAGCAGTGCGTGGGATATATGGCGCAAACGTATGATCCACCTCATCCTTCCAAACAAATTCTTCAAGATCGAGCGAATTCTGCTCCTCCCGTCCCAGGTGCTCCTTGAGCCCAGGAACTTCTGTGCTATCTGCAAAATATGCACTCTTAGGACTCCGCTTCAATGACTTTGGGTGATGGAGGCCAGATGGGGCGGCATCTTTTGGTGGGGTTGGTGGCGCACTAACTCCTGTTGGCACGGTAGGAGGCGAAACGGATCCCGACCCGGAGGGCGAAACCTCATGTATATTGGCTCTAACCCTCCTCAGAACCCGCGAACTCCTGACATGACGAGATTGGGGGGTCGTTAGCCCGTCGATGTCAGTGTTAGGAATTGGTCTTCGGCGGCCACGTTGGAACACAATTTCCTCGTCACTACCCCCGGAACTCTCCAAATCGTCTATGTCGTCGTGGGGACTCGCCGGAGGCGGAGTAGGCGGGGGAATCGGGCCGCCAGTTGGGATAGGCGTGGTTGAGAGTGAGCTAATCTTTCGCGGGATCACCGCGGCAAGGGTTCGTAGCTCGTCACAGAGGACCACACCGTCTTGATCCCGCGAGGAACATCTCGAATGAGCGGGGGATCTTCGAACCGGTGATATTCGGCCATGCGCCAAATAGAGTGAAGCTAGTGACGAACTGCTAGGATAGCTGTAGAGAGCATTCGTGGGGCCCCGGGAGGGAGAGTAGTCGATTGCACGGCGTGGTGGAGAAGTAGCCGCCCTCCTCCGAGTGAGCCGTCGAGGCGGGGAAACAGAAGTTGGAGGGGTCCGCGAATGAGGAGGAGAGTGAGACATGGCGACCGTATACCTAACCGATATCCCTCTTCGTCCCCCTTTCCAGCAGGAGTCGTAAAATAAACCACCAAAAGGGATAATTTTAAAAAATAAAAAATAGCAGGAAATGGGACAAAATAAAAAAACCTCCGAGATGTCAAAAGTGGGGGGCTAAAGGGGCTGAGGGGAAATAAATCCCAAAAGAACAAGAGACTGACGAAACCGAACCAAACCCACAGTCCAGAAACAAGAATAAAATGGGGCTGGCACAGCCCAGAAACTATGATGCCGATACAATGATCCCTTTCTTCCTCTCCTTCCTATGATAGTATCTCTTCTTCCTTGGAAGCGAGGACTGAAGATCCCGGTAAGAACGTAGACACTAGGTATCGAACACCGAACCTTTGCGGGGTCGCAACCGTGAGTAATCCTTCCGTCCGTTCCGTCTTTGCTTCTAGGCTTTTTGTGGCTTTTTTGGAGAGATCCGAAATCGGAGAAATTAGAGAAAGCCCGGAACAATCCTCCTTCCCTTCTCCTATTTTCTACTCGTACCTCTTCCTTGTGCTTCCCCTTCCTTTCCCTTCCTTTTCCAATGTTTCCCCTCCTCTCTCGAAATATTTCTCCACAAAAATGGCGTGATTGTTGTAGAACTGTTATATTACTCGCTCGACCGCGGTCCACTGTGGTTCTGTGTGGGGGATCTGGTAGTTTTCTCCTGAGGTTTGTTGGTCCAAAGCCGAACGTTGGAAAAAAGGTATTTCCTTCAAGTAAAGGAAAAGAGGGCAAAAAAAAAAAAGGAAAGAAAGAGAATCAGACTTAGGAAAGGGGGGTAGGCAGTAAGTAAAGTAAAGTAAAAGAAATATATGATCGGAAGGGAAGAGGGGGGGGGGGTGGCAGTTGACGGAGGTCAAAAAAATTGGAGCTTGAGTTGTATCATATTATCGTAGACTAGCGAACCAGCTAACACAGGAAACCAGCCATCCAAAGCAGGCAGACAGAGCAGAAGGAGCAGAAGAGGGGGTGGTGGCGTTGGAAGAAAAAATAAAAGAAAGGTTCACGAATTGAAATGCTAGCCTAGGTGCTCGTCAGTGTCTCAACGACTATCTACTTGCATGAGAAGGGAAAGTGACGGGAGGGAGGGTTGGATGCGCGTGTGTCTGGGTTTTCTCTCTTTGGGATGGAGGGGGTGGTGTGAAATCGAGTGATGGGCCAATTATCCACACTTCTTATCGTGAGCTTTTATGGGAGGAGGGGAGGGGAAAGGATTTTTGGGAAAGATGAATCAGCGGCGAACAGTGGTGAATATCGGGGAAGGAAGTAAGGAAGCCATTACCTGACTTATTCGTGGTTTCCGCTGTTCTGTTTTTCTTGGGGGGGGAGAGGAGAGAGAGAGAGAAACAGAGTGATAACCTCAATAACTGCGAGGGATATTAAGTATCATAGCTTAATTGAGCTCCAGTAATTGTACTCGTATGTTTTTAACGGGACGTATCACCGCATCCAAGGTATCAACGCTTTTTACGATATCATACAACACAATGCGGCTATATGAAGCTGAACCTTTTCTTCTTTTTTTTCTTCTTCTTCTTTTCTCTCCATTTGATTTGATTTGCTCTGCAATCTCAACAAATCTGCTTCTTCTTACCTCTTTTAATCTTGGGCAAATTCATGAAACAGCCCTCTCCTACTCCATTACCCTTCCCGAAAGAATGTCTCTGCCTACTGCACACGCGCGCGCTCACGCACGCGGAGTGGGCGAGAGAAAGGGATCCAACCTCTCAAAAGATAGAGGTATGATGGAGGACGGAGGGGTTGGGCAAGTGAGCGAGGGAGCACTGGACCGGGCTGCAGAATCGGCCGGATTAGCCAGTGGAAAGTAAACCTGTGTTCCAATGCAGCCCGTGTAAATCTGAACCAAAAGGTTTCCTTTTCCACTTTTCGTCCCAATCAAATCGCAAATGGCGAGTGGAGGACGGACTTCTATTCGTTCTTTCGAGGACTACGCAGATGCTGTGCAGGTCGGCCTATAACAAGCCCTTGCGAGCACCCCTATAATTAACGCGCAGGGTTGTGAGGGGGGGGGAGGTTGCGACCGGTTATATGCGTCGCATTGGTGGGTTTTGGCTGTGAGAGGAAGAGGTTACAGTATTTAACAGCTAATGATTCGCCGCCTCGTTATTTTGTTTCGGTGGGGGATTGCGTTTTGGTTGGTGAGGAAGGGGAAGTGGGGGTGGAGGGGTGGGACGTACGGCAGCGGTGGATTCAGGATGGGCTGTTACTGGGGCCAGCGGACGGTTGCTTACAGAGCTGCTTGGCTAGGTTACCGCCGCTTACCGTACTCGAGTAGTCCACCACGAGCAGGCTGGAGCGGACCGGCAGAGATTACTGTGCTCGAGCAGACACCAGTTAGTCTAGAAGAGGGAGAGAAGGATACCGGTATCGCAAGTAAACTTGTATCATATGATACTAATTATCTCCAAGTGCTCATGCCCACAATATGGCCTTCGAACTGCGAAAGCGGGCGCTCTGCGCAGTGCATACCGCACATTACCTCTACTCGAGCACATACTGTCTGCTGTACTACCCGGTAGTAGCTACTCTACTCTACGGTATGCTGGCCAATCCTACCACTCTACCGTGCCCCCTCTCTATCGCTGAATTTCAAATAGAGGCTCTGCCCAGCCTCCTCCTCCTCCTCGGTATTTCAAACCTGGGTTACAGTATGGGGCTCAACTTACCATGTGTGCACAGATTAGAAGTATGATATGAAACTGGGGCTCATCGGGATCCCAGCCCCAATCCCTCTTCTCCCTCGGTAGTGTACTCGAGTACTTGTTGTACCCTGCGACGATTGCTCTTAACGCTGTCAATGCATTCCTTCTCCCTTTCCTCCCCTTGCAGCACCGCCAGATCTTCCAGGCGTTATTGCGAGCGAATAGAGTATTCGTGGTTCAGATAAACGTTTTACTATATCAAACTAGTACATAACCGGGGGTGCGCAGTCGTTGCTGTGCACGTAGTTGAGGTGAGAAATGGATGAGTTGTTGAATGAAGTGTGTTGTGCTGTGCTGAGGCTTGTTCAGGGCTTGCAGGCAGTGGGTGGCGGAAGGGGGGGGGTGATGTGGAGGTTTGCGGGTGAGTGTGAGTTAGCAGGTTCTGGGCACGACGACAGATATTCGCCGTGTTTTAACCGGTGTTTTGATGATGAGGTTTGTAGGCTGCCTGGTTAGATAACGTTTCTTAAAGGGCAATTGGGGCCTTCTACAGGTGCCTAAATTTCCCCAAGGCTCCTACGGCATTGTAGTGCTGATATGGGTGATGATAGGTCACGGTAGTTCTGGTCCAAGTTAACTTGATCCCCGCGGCAGAACTGCAGATGATACATGCATAAAAACACTACCGGTGCACTACCGGTACTCTACTCTACAGCGCCGGGCGGCACTCGAGTACCGGTGTCGGTACTTCCAGAATGTATCCTACCGATGCCACAATTAACGGTCGCACACCCGGCCCGGGAACATAAGCTACCGGTGCTCGAGTCTGATGATACTTGACTCCTACAATACCGGTACTCGTACAGTCACATCAGACTCGCGTCAATATCTCCGAAAGAAAAAATGGAAAAAGAAAAAAGAAAGAGAAAATGGAAGACACCTCCCACCTCCGAAACATCACTTGGTTTCTTCCCTTTTGCTTTTCTCAAGGAATGAAGTGCAGTTTCCCTTGAGAATCCGCGATTCGCACTTCATTTGATTTCAGACAGGTCATATCGCTTCCCCCCAGCATCGGCCAGATGAGAGATCGAGCGAGTCGAATGAGGGAGAGTGGTCGTGGAATGGTAGATCGGGTTTGCGTGGATGATGGATTGTGGGGCTGGAGGCGAGAAGGAGGCGCTGAGAGGGGATGCGAGTGGGGGGGGAGGAAGGAGGAAGTTATCAATTGGGGATTGAAGTCAAACAGCTTTGCAAACGACCCCTCAAGTTCGTTTCTCACTCTCGTTACATCCACTCAGGTCAGGATGTCTGGGGGGGAAAGATGTGGTGGTTGTGTGATGTGTGATGTGTGTGTGCCTGAAGTGGTGGCCACGCCACATGGATTTATTGATCTGTGAGACCCTTCAGTGATCACGAGGGGAATCAACGCTATTGGGTCGAGAAGAAACAGCTTGCGCGCTGCAACTATTAATAAGACCGATTCTTAAAACTGTACCAAGGTTGGACTGGTGCGCCGACCAAAAGTCTGAGGAGTACTGGCGGCTGGTACCAACAAATCCCTTGGTTGTGCAAGAAATCAATCAATCTTGGTGCGCAAGCTCCCTAATAAATTTAAATTTAATTGAAATGTTGTCACGCGAATTGGTGTGGATACCACTATCTTCCATGGGAACGAGGGAGGAATGAAACTGTTTTTTTCTTTTTTTTTTCTTCTCAAGGCATTGCTATCATAATCTCTAGGGGAGTTATATGAGTTTCTAGCTCCACTGAATTGGTAACTTAGAGATATCAAGTGCCCGTTCCCTGCTCGGATAGGAAACGAGGAGGGGGAGTTGTACTGTGGGGTACCGTACTTGTACGCGGTATCGGTGGCATCTCGCTAGTATAGTAGGGGCATCATAAGACATAAATTATAAGACATAAGGATGAAAGCACACTGCGGAGGGGTTCTAGGGAAACGGTGGACAGTTGAGAGAGAGGGATGAAGAGGTTTGTGGTGCAAGGGTTTGGGGAATTCAGAAAAACAGGGCCTAAATTTAATCTGTTGCGCTATGACGGTGGGGGATCCAGCCAAGCCCAGAATGACGTTCTTGAAAGAGGTGTTACAGGTAGACTAACCCTTGCTGTTGCTCTCCGTCATCTTGCATCATACCTGATCCCCCGCCACTCCTCTAAAATCTTTTGGAACCAGATTTTTGGAAGACTTTTTCCATCCTGATTTTGCTCGACTTGCCACTCCTGCAAACCGAAGCCCTTGACCTTTCCCTTCTTCTGCTGTTCCGCTGGCTATCCGCAGGTTATGATAGACTACTTGTAGAGTACTCGTACTCATACGATGTGCCTTTGAAATCTAGTCTATCTTCTGCCCTGTCAAATCTTCCGTGCTGTACCCTATCTCAAGTGTGCACGGTACCGGTACTGTAGAGCAAGAAAAGCCGGTATGATACTGGTGTGTGTGCTGTGCAGTACGAGTACGAGTACGTTTCTTAGACTAAGACACGGGATGGCTGGGATAAGTCAACGCTGAAGCCCAGGTGTCTCTGGCTGCGGAAGATTTGTAAACGTGGACCTGTGCTGGATTCGCTCCCGAGGGAGTAAAAACTGATATATGATACTCCACAAGTATCTGTATTTAGGGGAATAGTGATACCAGTATTTGGATTCCTTTGGAATGTCGACCAAGATGGCGCGGGATTTGGGGCTGGAATGCCGATATGTTATTGTGTTACATATGGGGGGAGAGGTAGGGCTGTGCGTCCTTGCTCGCTCGTAGGGTGGGGATGGCTCGAAGTGTCTTCCAGCTGGGGAAGATGAAAGCGGGGGAAAGAGATGCAAGAGCACAGAGTACGATACAGCGCCTCCCCGCCTCCCTTCCAGTGGTGACGATTTGAGTGACGAAATTTCTCGGCTCCCGAATTCGACTTGTCTCCGCCAGTCGCAGTTTAGTTAGGTCTAGTTACTCGAGTAGTCTACAGTGAACAACACTGAACTTCCCTCGTCCATTGAGTCTCTCGGTCTTCCCTCCAACCTTCATCACAAAGTTTCCCACTATCAACAGCTCCAATTGCGGTATCCCCATCTTCCCAGCTTTGGATACGGAAACCCCGTTTTACTTTGTGTCTCTCAGTATCGCTGTCTCTCCGTCATCTCAGCGCTGCCAATTGTCAAGCTACCTATTTACATTAAAACCTTTGTCCCCATCACGCCCACAAATTCGACCCCCTCCCCGATGTCTCCCCATCCCTCGAGCAACTCCCCGATCTTGTAAAAGTAAACAATCTCGACAGGATCGATCACACTATTTACTACGAGTACTAGTTTTCCGGAACTCTATCGATATCCTATAACCAATTCATACTCTGGGCTACGGAGGACACCAATACCCGCAGTGATCTAACTTACCCTCACCATCATGCCTATGATAGAGGTGAGTTACAGGCTTCTATATTTCATTGGTCCCATACCCCCTTCACTCCCCCACCCCCACCCCCACCCCTCATCCCCTCTCCCCCTGGCTCCTCCCTCTCCGGGCCCTGTTTGTTTCCTCCCTCTTCCTTCTTCGTGAATCTTGTACGGTAGGTACCAAATCCTGGACTACGGATGTCATCGTGCTTATTTCTGCAGCCTCATGGCGGTGGCTTCCTATCATATTTGTATCTTAGGAATATAGTCTACTCCTCCTGCCTATCACCTAAACAACTATTCGCTACTTTCCTACCTCTGTACCTGCCTCCTTTGTGCCCTTTCTTGAGCAGCGCTAGCGCCATGTTTTGCCCTTTGTTGCGGCGCCTTCACCCTTAACTTTACACTTCTATCATACAATTACTTTCCTACCCCGCTTTCCCCTCCACTACTTGTTCCAAGCCTCCTGTCTACATATCTCGGTTTTTTGACGCCAGTGCAGAAAATTTCTCCCCATCGCAAACAAAGAGTGCTTCAGGCTAATGGAATCACCGTACCAGAACCTCAAAAACTTTATCCGTCATGGGAAACAAGCGCGGAATCATGATACCCATTCCCACCTTACCCCCCCACAGCAACAGTATGCGCCCTCCGACCCAGCAACCGACCCAGCCGATCACCATCACACCCAGCAACACCGGGGGCAAGACTATTCAGTAGCTCCTGGTGCTGGCGATAATCGTAACATTGTGGCGGCAAACGTTGCTGGGGCGCACCAAAGCCATCCGCCTGATCCAGAGGTGGTGACCGGGGGTGGTCATTTTGGCATCTCTGCTGGTGGAATCGGTGCTCATGGCGGAAAGGCGTATGATGAGAACGTGCTGGCAAAGATTGTGGCCGAAGAGAAGGAGAGCCGAGAGAGGTTACCAAAGTACCCTGGCTTGGAGAGGTGGGCTTTGAAGGAGAAGATGGGCGATGGTGCCTTCAGCAATGTCTACAGGGCGGGGGATACCAAGGGGGAATACGGAGAAGTTGCTATTAAGGTTGTACGGAAATACGAATTAAGCGCATCACAGGTATGAGGTCTCTCTTTTCGTTCTGCTTTGCCGCTTTTCTTTGCTCTTTTTTACCTTTTACTATAAAAAGAGGGGAAGGCGGTGCGCACCGATTTTGGGGAAACTTTTGACCAACGTGTATTGGGGGCTGCTTCGACCTAGAACAATGGCCATCTGCATCCCGATTTTAAAAAGGTTCCGAAGACAGTAGAGGTGGGCAAAGCCCTTCCTGCCATGTCCCTAAGTTTACTGCTTGAGAGCGTAGCCTTCTTTTTCCTTCTTTTTCCTTTTCCCTTGAGCTGTCTAGCCGTCGATGGCTTTCTTTCACTTGGGCTCGAAACGGGGGGCCAGGTTTGAATTGGAGAGCTTTGCTAATCTTTGCCTGTAGAGGTCAAACATCTTAAAAGAAGTGCAGATAATGCGAGGGCTCAATCACCCAAATATTGTCTCATTGATTTCATTTTCGGAATCACGAAGTTTCTATTACCTTGTTTTGGAGCTATGTCCCGGGGGCGAATTATTCCACCAGATCGTTCGTTTAACATATTTCTCGGAGAATCTTAGCAGACATGTTATCGTACAGGTAGCAGAGGCGCTCAGACATTTGCATGAGGAAAAAGGTGTCGTGCATAGGTAAGGGTTCTTCCGGTCAAATTTGTCACATCCCCGCCTTACTCCCAGTTCCTGCACAATCAGTTTTTGAGCCTCCAACTGACGTCATTGTGCGTAAATGAAGGGATATTAAGCCTGAAAATCTACTATTTGAACCCATTCCCTTTATTCCAACCAAGAACCCTAAACCCCGGGCCCCAGAAGATGAGGACAAAGTGGACGAGGGCGAATTCTTGCCCGGCATCGGAGCTGGTGGGATTGGTCGGATCAAGGTTGCTGATTTCGGTCTTTCGAAGGTTGTATGGGATAATCAAACGATGACGCCTTGTGGAACTGTTGGATACACCGCTCCTGAGATTATCAAGGATGAACGATATTCGAAGAGTGTCGATATGTGGGCTATGGGCTGCGTTTTGTACACTCTGTTATGCGGATTTCCACCTTTCTACGACGAGAGTATCTCGGTGCTCACCGAGAAGGTCGCAAAGGGCCAATACACATTCCTGTCACCATGGTGGGACGATGTTTCCAAGTCCGCTCAAGACCTCGTATCCCACTTATTGACCGTCGACCCGGAGAAGCGCTACAAAATTCACGAATTCATGGCCCATCCGTGGATCCGAGGGACAGACGAAGAGACAACTGCAGCCCTGGATGCCCCGCCTCTCGCCACACCCGCGATCAGAAACGCAAACAAGGCCTTCACCCCAATGGCCGTCGAACCGGACTTTGGTCCAGACACGGGTGGCCCAGGCGCCGCTAAAAGAATGGACTTCCGTTCCCCGGGCGTGGTCAGCTTGCGCGAGGTCTTCGATGTGGGATACGCAGTACACAGAATGGAAGAAGAGGGCAAGCGCCGGAAGAACTGGAAACAGGGCTACCGCGGGGGTCCTCAGCCCCTGAACGAGGAGGACGAATTCGACTCGGAAGACGACGAGGTGGGTGAGCCTGTCAAGATCCCGAAGGAGAGCGATGCGGACGACGTCGCGGGCATGGAGCAAAGCCTCCGACAGACGGATCTGAACGCGGGGAGCACGTATGCTGGCAGCGTAGCGGCTGCGAGGGGAGCGGGTGTCTCGGGGCCGGCAAAGCAGCAACAGGCTGGTGGTGGTGGTGGTGCGAAGCAGGTGACGGCACCGTTATCCGGGCGAACGAGAAGGAAACAGGGAGGTCCATTTGAGCTTTCCCTTGAAAACTCGACGCTGTTGGGACGGAGGAAGAGGACTGATCAACTAATTGAAGCATGATTTATTGACTGATGTTCGATTGAAACAGTGAGAAGGTGTATTACTCGCATACAAACATGAGGCGGGTGGGATTTCATGATATACATATGGACGGGAAATGAGGCAGGGGGGATGTAGCTTTTTTTTTTTTTTCCTTTTTCTTCTGGTCATCATCACCATCGTTTTTGTTTTTCTACCTTTTTCTTGCTCAACTCAAGCATGAACCCACTATATCTACATTTGTACTTTGCAGATCACCAATTCCGTCCTCAATAAATACCATCTCAGCCTGCTGTGCAAAAAAAAAAAAAACGAGTCAACATAAAGTAAAATGTATCACACCAACGGGACCCCAAACCCACCCGCGCGCACACAGAGAGCCACGCAAAGCCCGGAGTTCTTGAATAGCGCGACAGCGATTGATCTCCCCGGTATGTTATTTCATCAACCGACGAGGAAACGGGAGTATGTATACTTCGTGGCCAAATTTTTTCCCGGGTGACAACTTTCATGGAGTGAAAGGGGGGGTGTGGGGAGTTCCTGGGTTATATAGTGCGTGGGGGACTGGAGGGTTAGGGTTTGCTAGGTACGGAGCTTGGCAGAACGAACAATTGGTTCAGTACCGGTACGATACCATGCCGGTAACTTATGATAGATTACTGTACTGTACTCGTAGGACTCGGGTCCTGTTTTGGCGCCCAACCACGAAAAATAAAGAAATAAAAAAAAAAAATTAAATGATATTTTTCTTGCGTGCCAAACAGGTGCCCGACATATGATAAGCCATATTGACAACGATATAACACCTCGATAAAACCCAGAACTTGAGTTTTCCCTTCCCTCCCAGGTTATCACAAATAAATCTCCCATTTTCCGGGCGGGATGTCCATAGACCAAAGGACAAAAGGTGGTATTATGTCTTGGAGCTTTTTTTGTAATCATGGGAAACTGTGGAGGGGAGGGGTTGGGCTATTTTTCAAAATAATTTTAGCTGTTAGGACAATCAACCTGTCTTTACTAGGCCTGACTTGAGCTTTTGTGTATGAAAAATTTGGCACAGTTCTGAAGCCTTTACTGGTGATTTTTTTTTGTCATCCTTTGGGTAAGTTAGGGAGGAAATCCGGCTATCATACTTGAAGTCTGCTACTTTTGGTTGTGATAACTTGGTACTCGTACACTTACACCGCCGGTGATTTTTTTGTTACAGCGCTAGTTGGCCGGTAACCAATGCCCCTTTGCTCTGTCACCCTTCTAGCACGTTATGATCCAAAGGGCGAGTACTACTTCATCACCCCTTAGTGACCGGTGCTCGCATCATATCCGCTCTGTAAAAAAAAATCTGTCGCTCCAGTGTCGTTACGAATGTTCCGACCCTGACGGCTGGAGCGGGATACGGTTGTTATGGCATTGGACTCGCGGTCTTTGGTGCTTCTATGTATGCTGGGTGATTTCCTCAAGTTGCATTGACAAATGCTGAGGACGTATGATGCTGGGAGGTGTGGGCGGTGCAAGGAACGCTACAGAGGGTACTCGAGCAGAGGTTGAGATATGGTGTTTAAGTTAACTCGCTTGACAGGTTTGTTGGGGGCTTTCTGCTAGAATCTTAATCGCGAGATATTCCCACCCTTCAACATCGTACCTTGCCAGGCAAGTGACCCAAGGCATTACAATGCCGCAGCCTAAGATGTATTGTGTCAGGAAGCGGCTGGAGCTCCCAGTTAAAATAAATAAATACTGTATCATAATATTATGTAGCTCTCTCTCCCCCCTAATACTTGGCAGGAGCTAAGGGTTTAAATTTCGAGTGATTATCCGTGAGTTTACAATCCTTTGTGCAGGGTTTGCATCACGGGTGGTCACTCGGTTACTTGCCCAAAAGGGCTTCAGTTAGTTGAATGTATGATAGTCTAAAACCCCCCTTCTCTGAAAAAAAAGGGGGGGGTGAAAAATCATAGCAAAAGAACAGCTGCTCAGCGCTTCTGAGAGACAAAAAAAAAAAAAGCACCAGACCGTACCAGAGGAGGTGCCTTCAACCATTTATGATAGCACGCGGTTCAATCTCTTGACGTTTTGTGGAAATGGTGTTGCCAGTGAGGCTAGACTTAAAACCCGGACATGGTAATATAAATAGGGTTGCTACAAATCACGAATAGTATGATAGGTACATACACTTTTATACTCTTGCGTAGTTTTTTTTTTAATATCATACTGGTTGTTTGTAGTTGCGAATATGCCTTTGAGCATAGAGACGTGAGCCCTTGGGTCATTAAGCTGTCATTCTTTTCTTGAGAATCTAATAGCACGGTATCGTACGGAGGCGGCCCGACCCTGGTTTACCTGACCGATGTAACTGCTCTACACGAGCATCTGAGGGGGAGGATATGGACAAGAGGTCTGAACTTTAGTGATACTCAACGCATCCAAACTCCTTTCCCGTCCAGTCAAATATAAAAACATCCTTTTTGCGCTGATACTCGTGTTGCCCCAATTTCTTCGAAGACAAGGAATAGCGTACGGGGAGCCAGTTGTTATGGATATGACATCATATATTTCCTTTCTTGGTGTCTTGTTCCTTCCTCACGCTGGGGTTGGTCTGGCAGACCGCCACACGACCTTCCGTCTCCCCTCATTCGCCGGAAATAGACACTACTGAAAGGATGTTAAGGATTCTGGACATCGTACGGCTATCGTAGTAAAATAGCGCAAGAACTTCCACCCGTATGCCATGTTTGTTACCGCAGATATGCAGTACGTGTAAACTGGCGGACATAAATGCTCCGCAAATACGGTGTTGAAATGAGGATATCTTGGGCGCGGAGCTTCCTATGCTCATCCTGGATACGGTTGGATCTTTACCTATTTTGGTCTCAATACTACTGTAAACCTTGCTCAATTATCGGGGTCATTTTTTTTTTTTTTTTGCTCAAGAGTAGAATATTGATAAAAAAAATATCCTGATGGTATAGTTCTTGGACAAAAGTCATCGTTGACGATGCAACCGATTGCACCACAACAACCACAACCTCAACCATGGTATCACCTTATACCACAACCAAAAAGTGTCGCCAGAGGAGGAGAGCGAGAAGAAAGGAATGGCCAGAGTCTACAGACTGGAGTACAATAGGAATGAGAGAGGTTGGTACAAGTTTTGCTGAAATATCTTGCAGAGTAAAAATACCCTCCTCAACCCTCTCATCTGCCTACTAATGATACCTGGCCACTGTCTCAGTTTTAGCCAAGACCAGAACTGGCAGGGTTCAGAAAATTTCTCCCAGAGCTAGCCATCATCTAGCTCTTGCCTCTAAGTGCAACATAGAAATGCCATTATGGCAATTGCACCAAGACTTTACCCCCCATGTTTCTATCAGAACAATTGAGAGAAGGCTAGCAGAACATGGTATTCATAAGCACATAAAGGCTAAGAGACCAAGTTTCAACACCTGTTCTGACAAGAAAGAGATATGAATGGTGTCTTAGGCATAGGCATCAGAGCATTGAGCAATGGAGAAGGGTGGTCTGGAGTGATGAATGCAGTGTGGAGAAATCTGCAGATCCAGCAGTTCAATGGGTCTTCAAAACATCCAAGGAAAAATGGCTTCCAGAGTGTGTGACAGGAGTGAGGAAGTCTGGGGGTATTAAGCAAATGATATGGGCCTGTTTTGCTGGTAGATTGAAGGGTACATGTAATGGGATGAGGGTAGTAGATGGAGGATAGGGTAGATGCAAAGGCATATGTTAGGACCTTGGGCTTTTCTTTACTTGACTTTTTGGAGTAATTGGTTGAAAAGGGTATTAGGCCAATCTTCATGCAAGATAATGCTAGAGCACATACTGCTAGGATTACTATGGCACGGCCTTACGAGAATGATGTGGAAGTTTTACAGGATTAGCCACCATAATCCCCAGATCTCAATCCTATTGAACATGTTTGGGTACATCTCAAGAAGCTTTACCATGAACATTATGCTCACTTAGCTGAAGATACCAGATCAGCAGATAAGGTAAAGCCACTCATAGAGGAAGCCCTTATTCATTGTTGGGAGCTGATACCAGACCACTTGTTTGAAAGATTGGTAGAAGGTATTCCTAGGAGGATTAATGCAGTTATTAAGGCAAAAGAATGGCATACTAAATATTAAATTGATATTTTGTATTTATCTCATCTATTCTATCTATTATACATGAAAGTATACATCTCTATGCATATTTGATGTTACATGGGAATTTGATGTTGGTGGGTCGTGGGCGGGAGAGCGCCGTTGTCACGCACGGCAACGATCAATTTTGTCACCGCACTGTACATACCGGACTGGCAATATTTTCTGCTTAGGCAAGAAAATATAGAGACGGAAACAGTTCTGTAATAGCGTTAGAACCCCCAACGCTGTTGCGTGTGGCGGTCCGGTGCCGGGTGATGATATGCGCATACTCCAACTCAGGAAAAAGGACGTGACGAATTGCTTCGCTCTAATAGCCACTCCCAACAACATTACTTTTTCAGCAATATTACGTGGGATCTTGTCTATCGAATAAGATTTAGTTAGCTTTTGTTACTGAGTGGCGTGCTGGTTCCTAAAAGTGACTTCTGTCGCTCAGCTCGAAAGTCCGGCAGATTACCATGAGCGATGAATAGAGAGTAAGAAAGACTACTCTCTCATTTAATATTTACTATTTATTTCGGCTGCCTAACTTGGAGTCACCTGTCCGTCCATGTAAAATCAGTAACTTGCTTCCAAACGCTGCCCTCCATAGCACTCTCTGCCACTGGTATCATACTCCAGTCGTGATTTTTTTGCTTTGGGGACGTATGATAGTGATTTTGTTATTGCTGTTATGGCGGCGAATGCCTCCAGCCCTCTGGCCGAGATGACTCATCTAGAATTGCCTCACTTTAGCGTACTTGTCCCTAGAAGACAATGATCACACACACGCCAAAAATCAATTCCCATCATTATTCATAATGCTCCGGCCATTTAGCTCATCCCCCCCTTTTCCGCTCCAACTTCACAAATACAATTCCGGAAACGACATGACAAACACGGGCTAGTGGTATAACATTATGGTCCCGGAAAACATGGTTTCCCCAGTTCTGGCACGTCATAGAAATGTGTTTTTTCGGATTCTTGTTGCAAATGAAATATTTCAACATTGCACTTTTTTGGTCGTAACTCAACTTACATGACCCCTAATAGATTTTCGCTTTTATCGCAGCGATAGGTAAGGAGAAAGTTGGGCCCGGTCCTGGGAGTCAGGCGTTTGGTCCTTTCCCGCACTCCCTGCGGGTATGTAGTAACCCTGAACTGAAGAAGGACGTAGCGTGGAGACACATGAGCTTTCTGTTACTGGCGGAGGCAAGTCCTTCGGGAGGATCCGTAGTGCCGTGGATGCCTACTTTCTTAGCCCGCTCTAAAAAGAAAGTAGTGCCTGACGAGCACTTTGCGAGCCCTATGAGAGGGGAGAGGGAATCTAGCGTGGGCTTCACGCAAATCGCCAATGGTATTAGAAATCGCCATTGCAATGATGGAGAGACATGCAGGAGCTTGATCGATCAAGAGGACTATGAGGTATGAGAATCAGTGCGACTCAACCTGTGGTAACTTATATAATCCTATAGATAGAAAAGAAAAAATCACATTCAATAATATTATACAATCGATCGATGCAAGGAACATCTAACTAGCCTGTACTAATTGCCCTTGGGTAGTTGAGCATGCGCCGAGGAAAGTGCGACCCCCCAGAATTAGAGGAATATAAAAAAAAGGCTCTCAGAGAAGGTGCCTTTGACCACCGGTGGTAATGTGCGATCAGATAGACTAGTGATGTATATTTTCCCTTACTAGGCAAATCCGCATTTGGAGCCAAAGCCATCTTGACTCCCAACTTGAAGGTGAACAGGAAATTATTCCATCCAGGAGGTCATTGCTTCCAACGAACCCAAATCAACGTGCACTTCTCTCCTTGACACCTACAACTTAAGATCTTTCGGATCCTTCCAGAAACCAATGAAATGTTTGTCCCAATCAGACCCCAGGCATGAATTACTCAGCTGCAGTTATATAGCAAGGCATTCCATGTGGCAGCGCGGTCGCGATACTATGGGTATCGAAGTCAGGGCTAAGGATTAAGCGGGAGCGATTCCAAAACCCGTGGCTCCAGAGAATCAACCTTCCTTTCCGGCGCTCCTGCCAATAACGGATGAAATCAGGCTTAATTTACCGGGTAAGGCCACCCCGTCAACTCTTTCTAATGATAGTTATTCCCTGCAGCCCTTTTCTAGTTTGCGCTTGTAAGTGTGCTCTTCCGATCGTCCTCACTAAGTAGGAGAGTTGGAATTTCGTTCCGGTGGTCAAGGTTTGGGAGACAGTGTCATATGGGTCTGTATGGGCATGGCTGATGCTGTGTAGTATGGTTGCAAGGATTCCTACGTCATATGCTAGGAGGGCCTAGGAAGGGGCTCTGCGGGCGAGCCAGTGAGAGATTGTGCGTGTTTTTGCTTCTATATTGTATGCACTACTAGCTAACCAGAATAGTGTTATTAGACGTCTGATAATGGCTGCCATCACTTTCAGCCACTCGGGAGATTACCAATGCTATCTCTCTCCGGCCCGGAAGGCTGCTGTCTGGTGAACGGGGTAAAAAGGCGGTTGGTTATGATAGGATATGGTTTGCGCTCGGGTACAAGCTGGATGTGCGGCGAAAGGGTTTCATTGTGCAACAGATGGTTAATGATGGGGATATGAACAGAGCAATTGGGAAAGCACAATTCAACTGTTTTCTATGCCCAGGGAGTGGGAACTGCAAGTGTCATGCTGAACGATTACCAACTCGTATCCTTGCTTAATATTCGTCCCGAAGAGCACTGGGCTGACTCGCCTAATGTCTTGGCGCAAGTCACCATCACATGACACTCGTGATTGGCTTCACGCAACCACACCAAACCTACCAAGCTGCACAGTTACCTTCCTCGCTTCCACCCCTCTGTCCACCCCCTTCCATCCACTAATTCTTGATAAAAGAAACAAACAACAATGGCACATAGGTCAGGTGCAGATCTCGACGAGCTATTCGAAGGCATCGAAGATGCCTCAACATCACGACCCCCGCCATCTGCTCAAGATGAGCAGGACCTCCTCGCAGGCCTTGAGTCACTTGCCGCTGGCCATAAAACCTCTTCCCGTCCGCACACGCCTCGGGTTTCCACTCCCGGTGTGAGATCCCGTACACCGATGGGTCGCAATAGTGGGGAGGGGTACAGCGGGTATGGAATTCCTCCGGTCAGGAGGGATAGTGGAGATGTTAGGCGGGGAGGAGATAATACTCCCACACTTAGGGAGAAGGGGTCAGCGGTCACCCCGGTGAATGCTGCCGAGCCACCAGCTAGTGCTTCTTCCATGTCGAGTACGAACAAAACTACTGGTGGAGGAGGCGGGGGGTGGGGGTGGGGAAGTATTTGGGAGACGGCGGCGAGCACTGCTACCGCCGCGGTTAAGACTGCAGAAGGGGTCGTGAAGGAGCTGCAGCAGAGCGAGGAGGGGAAAAAGTGGGCGCAGCAGGTTAAGGAGAATGCTGGTGCTCTGCGTGGCCTCGGTTTGTTTTGCCTTCCTTATGTCATACTACGAGATTCTGTGCTTTGTAGCTAACAGCAGTGGTTCCAGCTGGAGACGTGAAATCTAGAGCCCTCCCAACATTTACCACTTTGCTACATACACTTGCCCCACCAATTTCTTCCCACGAACAGCTATGTATTCATATTACGCATGATCTCGAGAACTACCCGTTTGTCGACACGGTCGTTTACGGAGTTTTCGACCGGGTGATGCAGCAGGTGGAAGGCGGTGATCTCCTCGTTGTGCAGCGAGGCGGGGGGTCAAAGCCACGCTCGTCGTTAGATGGTGCTTTCGGCGGACCCTGGTATAAAGGGATGGAAAGGCGAGACCTGCATGCTACAGTCGGCTTACAGGAAGGAATCAAACTTGCGAGCGTTGCAGCAGAATCCTATGCACAAGAGTTCTTGCAAACATCGGATGCATTCACGGGTCCCGCAAGCAAGGACAACCCCACTAGAAAATCAAATATATTTCTCGCCATCCAGCCGACAATCCATTCCCAGCAGCCCTCTCCATTAACACCAAAGGGGGAAGACTCAGAAGAACAGGAAGATCAAGCGGTCGTCTTTGCAATCCACCTCTTCGACCCTGCTCACGGCATTTCCTACTCAACCGTATCCCAAGCCCTCCCCGCCCAATGGCTAGAATGGCTCGATGCCCCTCCCCCAGCAGATGCCGCGCCGGGCGAGTGGGCCGTGCCAGACGTTATCAGGAACATAATAGACATTGGTGGTATCGATCCGCGAGAGTGGATTGTGGAGTGGGTAGAAGAAGCGGTGGGACTCGCGGTGGGCGTTGTGGCTCAGAGGTACGTTGCCAAGCGAATGCGAATCGGAGATTCGGGCAGTCTTGACGGGTTGAAGGGTAAGGAGGTCAGTTCTGGAGGGGAGGAGGCGAGGGCGGTGGCATTGTAGCCGGTGGCATTGTAGCCGGTGGCATTGTAGCCGTTGGCCTATCAGTATTATAATTCTTATCCGGTCTTTCCTTGGGGGGTTTTTTGTCTTCTCTAAATTTGCTTTTAAAGTGTGTTCCTTGAATTAGTTTGTCATATGAATTACGTCTTTTTTTGCGGTCCAGGATTTACAGATTTCTGCTCGCTGAGGGGGGGTAGGGGTGGGGAAGGGGAGATGTTGAGTGCGATATAGTATCGACTACTGAGCGAGTGAGCGGGCAATCGTGATCTTGACGCGAAGATGGTGGTACTTTGCACATCACCGTACCTCCATCTGTCCATCCACAATAACCCCTTGTAACAGTACGATCGTACGGCGCCACAGCTTACGGGTGCCCGACTCTGCCCAACCCTTCTGTGCTACTATTCCCCCCACCACCCAAAATCAGATGTGCTCCATGTTACGAAGTCCCTTGCACAGCTGACAGATATCAACCCCATGCCCGGCCACACTTCCCCACTGCCACTGCTCGAGTACGACACCGCTATGTTACTCCGCTCGGACCTAAGTGGTACGGTGGCTGCGGCTGTTCTCACGGGCATCGTCGCGCTATATGAGCACCGGCTGAGACACCCTACGCCAATATTGTATACCCGCACAAGTAACCCCCCACGAGCCGCAATGCATCTTACCGGCATATGCTATCATAGTACGAGTACGGCTCCCCTCCCTTAGCAGTGGGGAAGAGCGGGATGTCCTCGAGGTCGACTTATCGCGCAGTTCGACGATCAGTGCATTCAATTTTCAATTTTTTCTTTTTTCTTCCCCGTCTATAGTTCATCCCTCTAAGAAGCATTGTGAGTGTGGTTCCTTCCCCTTTTAGGAGTCGCTATGCGGTGGGTATGATACTATCAGTGTTGTACCTGTACGGTATTTGTGGTACCGGCAGAGTACGAGTATGGCGACAAAAATGGCGAGCGGAATAGCATGTAACAACTTAAACCATGCTACCGGTATGACACTTCACGCGGTTTTTTCCACTCAATACACTCCGAAACTGTAAAACAAAAAAATATCCCCCCAAGCAACTCGTAGGGCATTGAGGAATCTCCAGGCTAACTAGTTCGGCATTGCATACAATATTTGTAAAAGCTGGAGTTGGAAGCTGTGCCAAGCTTTTTCTATTTTCCCACACAAAACTATCGCAAATTACGCCAAGACTGATATACCAACCGGAGCTCCTGGTGTAATTCCGCAGCGAGTTTGGATACAGAGTTCTAAAGGGTTTGGAGATCTGTGGAATCGCTTCACAGATAGATGAAGGTTTGCTTGACCGGACTAGCGGTCGGAAGGCCGTTAATACAGTATGGCTGTTTTCGGTGGGAAAACTCTTAAGTTGTGTACGAGTGCACTGCACTGCTCGTCGCTTTTGGCGCTAGCCTCGTCGCTGTGTGCGGTATCATACTTTATTCCCCGTGATGGACCACTCGCCGCATACCGCACCGATCAGTACGGTTGCGCATGGCATCATACTGTACTTGTAACGAAGGTGTGGCGGATCCTGATTGCTTGTGCAACTACGAGTACCAAATACAAAGTGAGGCCGATGGGATAGTATATTGTATCCGCCACGTGCCGTTTCGGGGCAAACAGTGACAAAGAAGGTTCTCATCAAAATTTTCTCGCATACCGGTAAGTTACCGGTATATCAGGCTTCAACGTGACGGATATATCATAGTCTATCTGTCAGCTGCAGACTTGTATCGCTCAAGCCACAATACAGCGAGCGATCTGTTTTTTTACGCCACTATTCTCACTTCCGTTCGTTCTTACTCACTCGAGTTATGATGGGGGTTTGCGGGGGTAATTGTATTCTGTGCTGTAGATGAAGGGATGGGAATGGGCTCTCTATTCGTCCCTTTCTTACGATAGTTCTCCCTCCGAGAGTTGGACAAAGGTACTTACTGTACCGCGCCACTTCCTTATTTTCCTTTCTCGGCCCGGTCTGGACGTATTCACTTCGTGAGTTCGAATATCATGCATGGAAGCCGTAACCCCTTCGCTGCAAGACGCTGCATGTATATATCATACAGTACCGTTCGAGTATATTTTTCTTTTTCCTTTCTGTCCCCACCGCCCAACTTAATTCAACCCCTATCCTATCCCAGAAGGGTAATTCCAACGACCCAGAACACCCCTTGCATTCGCGCAGTCTCACCGCTCGCTACCCCATGGCCAAAATATCATACGGGTACCGTACTGTACAAAGAATGATCCGGAAGGAGCAGGTCGTCGGGGTCGGGATTCGTTTCGAAGAGGTTTTCGAACTCGCAAAGATTCATTACACGGCATATCCGGATTACCGAGATGGGGATAGCGGGGCGTGACCGCACCGGTAGTATTGGTTAATTGTGAGACGATCGGTACTGTTCGGGGGTTTTGGGCTAGCGCCACCATCTATACATAATATATAACTTGTTTCCTTGTATGGGAGTGTTTACGGTCGAACTTTTCCCAATTGTTGCGGTGGAGCCCGGTGGGAGGGGGGGCTCCTGTCGGATGGCGTGGGGTTGTTGCTGTGAAGCGGTTGGTTTGCCTGGGTTTCGCTGGTCGAGTCCACGGATTGATTGGATGGGGAGGTGAGGGGTATGGGGAGTTGGAGCGGGAGGAAAGTGGTATCTTGGTGGGGTGAGATATCGTGGTGGTCTTGGGTAGTGGGTTTGTAGAACTGGTAAAGTAAGCCTTCCCGGTCCCGATAGGCATTTATCGAAAATGTCCGTTGGGGTGTCATGCTGCTGGGAATATCCATTGCCGGTATAATACCTTTTTTTTTCCTCCTTCCCATCTTGATACAGTATTTACAATACCCGTCTGAGTCTATAAACTGCAAGGCCAAGACATGGATGTTCACACGCATAATGTTACTATCATAATTATCAAATCAATGACCCGCGAGGCATTGGCTATCATCCATCATCTCGGAGTGGGGATACCTTAGATCTCCACGCCAGCATCAAAACTCCTCTCACCGGTCATTCATTCATTCATTCATTCATTCATTCATTCATCTATCCTCTTCCGAGCGGAACGAGCGTGTGTACGAAGAACACCGGACAACCGGGCAGGGGCAAACTTATGGAATCTGATGGGAAAGGGTGCGAAATTTGCTATCCCGAATGGCCCGATCTATCTATTAATGCCCACCACGAGGGAAATGACTGAAGGAAGATCACGCATCACGGATTCAGGAGTTTCTCGATGCTTTGAAAATCCAAACTTGAGCCATGATATATTACCGTGCAAGGGCATAAACATATGTCATGACACCAAAAGCGCGATGTGGGTGCGTGCAAGCGTTTTCCCTCACCCCGGAATCGTTTTGGGGGTAACCGTGTTTATTTGGCGGAGGTTTGTGTGCTGTGTGGGTACCAGAATGCGCCCACCACGGTACAGTACCCCGAATCACCAATCTGGACTGGGCGCACCGAACCCAAAATGGGGGGGGCTGAATCAGGGGATGGAATCCCTGGGCGGATCGGAGGTTTTCACCCCGGCTCCCTGTGCAAGGTCACGAATGCGGGCTTTCCGCTCTCGCATGTTGATGCACAGTACCGGTACTGTACCTATAGTACTGTACAAGTAGACTGCTTGCATTTTTTTTTATTTTTGGCGTGGTAAGAGGTTTATACTCCGGTGCTTCCCAGATCTCCGCTAGTAAGGCCAGGGACCCGACCGATGGGCCATGTACTATACAAGTATCCGTCTGTAAAGGGTTCGGCACCCTGGAATGCCGTACAGGGTATGTATGTGACGACATGATTGCCTATGATGTGGTACCGGGACGTTTACGATTGTCACTGTGAGGGAGGGAGCTTTATCTTTGGCGGTGACAGCCGTAGGGTGCATTCCTCGGGGTAGTTCTTGATCTAGCGTTGCAGGGATTCCGTGAGGTTGGTAGCGTGGTACTGTGTGACAGGGTGTGGTTTGGAGGCTTGGGTGGTTAGTGTTGTTCTGCTGTTGTTGTGCTCTAAGGCTTGGTGAGTGAGTGAGTGAGCGAGCGAGTGAGTGCACTTTACGAGTACTGTACTCGAGTGCAAATAGAATTCACACGCGAGTGATGGTAATTCTTTTTTTTCTTTCTTTTTTTTCTTTTTTCCGGGACCCGCACGGAAATTCTACGGTGGTTCTGGTACCCTTGGGCTACTGTCAAGTTTGATGGGTTTTACTGTTCGATGGAGCCTCATTACCGTAATGGGTTGTGAAATTCTTTGGGGCACCGTCTTGCTGGGTGCACTCGAGTACAGTACAGTACAGTACCGTACCGGTACTCGAGTACCCATAGTCGCTGCGGGAGCTAGCACAGCTGCAGGCTGGCGGTCATCCGGTGCGTAAGGGAGCTTGTCGTGGATCCGTTCTTCTTTTTCTTTTCTTTTTCCTCCTTTCCGCCCATTCGAGTCGCTAGTTTGGAGCCGTGCTTTTGCTACGGTAGTGGTATGATAAGGCACCAAGAAAAATACAGATCCAATCCGGCAATCTGGCTAACTTGCTCGCCTCTATAAGGACTACGGTACACCATACCCATCTCCTCGAAGATATGTATTACATATCAAAGTCGCGGGACGGGGGAAATGAAGAAGAATGGAGGAGAAAAAAAAAAAAATTTCCCCGAAAACCCCAACGACCATATAGTACAGTACAATTCGATGGCTTCCATCTATCCCAATCTCTCCCTCCGTCATAGATAGCGCATTATATCCCCGCTTTCTTCTGCTCTTTCTCCTTCTTGTCCTTCTTCCCGCCTTTCAAAACTTCCAGGTGTCCCGCCCGCTCGGCAAGACTGCGCTCTGTACCCGCTGTCAATTGCGCCGTTACTTTCTATTCACAGTTAATCGGTGCGACGCCGTGATTTATTCTTCTCTTTGTAGGCGGAATACCTTCTTCAAGTTATTGGCTTTCACCAGTATGGATTTCTTCGGGGCAATGGTTTTGTGGCCCTTTTTGGTTATGCCGGCATTTTTTCTGGTTTGGCGGGTATGTTAGTGGGATTTGACTCGTGCTTGAAGGGTGGGAGAAGGAAGGGAGGAGGAGCACACCGTTTGCTGCCCTGCTTGGCTAGGGGCTTGGAGAGTTTTTTGTTGCCTTGTACCATTTCGAATTTTTTTTTGCTCAGGTCTAGCAAGGTATCGCACATAGATAGTACCGGTATTGGAAGTGAGGTGAGGTGAGGGCGGAGATGTTGTAGGTAGTACGAGTTACCCGGCGGTGTTAGATCATAAGAGGTATCCTAAAGTTGCAGGTTCTAGTTTTAGGTTGTGAGTTAATGGAGAAGTCCCTTGTCCAGCCGTGAAGGATACGAGACGAATCGGACGACCCGTGAGTAAGACTAACATTTACTGACGCTCACATCTGCCTGGCAGTTGCGGTGCTACCCGTACATCTCAATCTCTTGCTTCTTCTTCTTGCCCTTCGTTTGTTAGGGCGAGATCGCTTTGGCGAAAGGCTTTCCTTTCCTTTCAACATACTTCACTCGGTCCACTACAGCACTCCCTCTCCTACATCAAACCCCAACGGCCTCCAAACCGTGGTTCGGAATTCAATTCTTTGCCAGGTCTTGGCATTCCTAGGAATACTGATCCGGCGCTGATATATCATACACTGAACTGTTTCTTTTCCCTTTGCAACCCACCGATTCCCTCTAGCGACGAACCGATAATATTGTGAGTCGTTTATTCTTATAGTTGTTTTTTATGCTCACTTCCGGGCTTTTGTGGGATCAAAGCCCTTTACCGTCCTTTTTTTATTGTGTGAGTACTGCACTTTATTTCTTCTGTCATTCTCCTGATCTCCGCCCCCCCCCCCACCGTTTTTTGTTCTTGTTCCTGTCATCGCCGCGTTATGTTTGAGAGCGAGTCGATGGGTGCTCTTTAATGATAACTGCGAATTCCAGCTTTATGTGATATTGTACCTTTTTTTTCTCGTTTCTATTTATCCTCCTTTCCTTGGGTAGCTCGGCCATCTATTTTTTTTTAATTTTTTTGGCCTCCCCGGAATACTGTACGCGTGCAGTTTGTACTAACTATTGGAAGTCGCTGGCTCTCGGTGGCCTTACGGAATTTCCTTAGGGTTTAAGGTACTGTAACTGTTTCTCTTTCGTGAATTCCTCAAGATCGGGGGATTATTTGCCTCTTCCTTTCGGTAAGAGGTAGGAGCATTCGAAGGAACTGATATAATCCTTCCCATTCCCCTTCATCATCAGCGAGCTCTATTTTGTCACTTACTGCCGCGTTGAATGATGTACTGATTGTTTGGCTTTACCTCCGTGTAGCCTGACGTTTTGAGATATCGACCTGCTCCTGGAGCAACCGTCGACAACTCTAACTCGCTGTCTATAATCTTTTCTTTTTCCTCTCCCTCCCTTCTATACTATTCACACTCTCTTGTCTTGGAGTGAATTCCTACGCATTCTGTTTCTTGCGAAGGCTTCCCACCACTTTGGAACCGATTTTTAAGCCGAGATTTCTATCTCTCTCTCTCTCTCTCTCTCTTTTTTTTTTCAGCGGTTCACTCTCCGCTTAACCCTCTCGGGTCTTTTTACTGTTCGGTGTCAACTTACGTCGCTTTCCGCAGCTGCACTTGAGCAAGCACCAAACACTGATTTGCGTACTCTCTTCCTTTTACTGCTGCTTCCCTTCTCTTTCTTCATCATCCGGGGTGTTGGATTCTCCATCCCCGGCTGCCTTTTCTCCTTCCTCACTTACCACTCGCTGTGCTCTCCTTTCACCATCGCTACGTCTCTCTCTTTTTTTTTTGGCTCCCGTCACCCCCGTTACTTGCAAAGTTACACTTCCTTGCTTGTCTCACTTTCAACTCCCTACTCATCCATACAAGTTGTGGAACCTCAACTCATCATTCTTAATATCCCCGTAAACTCCATCGTTCGCCTCCATTTGCTACCCACTTCTCAACCCTAATTCGTATTTCCTTGTTTAAGAGCCTCTCTATTTCTTTTCGTCTCCACAACCGACATAATTATGGCCCGTCGCAGGACAAAATCAATGGCCGAAGCTTCTAATTCCCCTCCACCTACGGCCATTGCGAGAGCCACCCGCTCTCGCAAGAGTCTGGCATTATCTTCATTATTGGAGACTCAACAACCACTTCTCATGGCTTTTGAGCAAGGGTCTACAGGCCAGCGAAGGTCTTCCAGATCCGCTCCGAAAAGAGGCGAGGGCTTGGCTCTAAGTCCCACTACTGTGGTCAGCCCGATGGTGACGCGGGGGAAACAGGCGAAAGATGAGAGTGATGGTAAAGGTAAAGACCACGAGGGTGAAGTTCCCCGGGACCACTGGAGGAGCCCCGAAAATCCTACTAAACGTACGGCGACGCCGCCACCCATCCTTGATGCCCGGTATGTATATCTTTATTATTCCTGCAAAAAAAATTTATGCACTGTGCTCCGAGGTTCTAATTGTTAGCTAGTGATGATGACGAGGAGTCTCTAGTTGATGAGGCTGATAAAAAGGATGAAGAGCATCTTGATGAGGACCGTCAAGATGATGATAGTGATTATGGACATAGAGATGAGGATGAAGGGAATGTCCTACCCGGTCCTTTATCTACCAATTCTTCACCTGATGACCAGGGTTCTTACGCCTCGGCGCTCAATGGCGGGGATGGGGTGTCCTCACCATCCGCTAGTAGAAACTGCGATACTGCTTCGGCCAAGAGGCGACGTAAGAAAACACGCAATCCTCATATCAGCCCGAACAAGCAAAGACAGCTCCGCCAAAAGCAGAAGGAGCGGGAAGAGAAGAGAAAAGGTGATGTTGTTAGTTCTCCGGTGAGCGCTGTGGGTTCGGGGTCGGGATCCTTTCCCCATCTCCCTCATCCGCCAGTGCCCATAACGACTGAAGCTATTCATGCTCCTACCTCTCCTCCCCCTCCTATTGCTCCTCCAGATGTCAATCGAGCCTTCGAAGAGGATTTCGGACCATTCTTGAATGGCAAAACAGATACGCATGAAGCCACTAGGAGACCGGCTATGCCTGTGGATGTGTCATCGGTTGATGCGGCGGCGGAATTTTTACTTGGAACCGCTATGGGAGGGTTCAGCGAGGATGAGGGTGGCAAGCGGGTTACTGGGAATTCTGGAGCAGAGGCCGGGCAGAATGCTACCATGGCTTCGGAACCCCGGGATGAGGATATGCCTGATGCACCTGTTCGGTCAGGTGCTTCACTACTAGATGTTGCACCCACCAACGATGCAATTGTCGAGTCTCCGTCGAACCAACTGCTTGCTGAGCTGCAAAAGAATGGTGACGATGCAACTGAGGGTACTCTTTCCGGCCAAGCATCGCCCATAATCGCCGGAGCGTCAACACCCGCTACTACCGTCAACGGGATCGCGGGCTCGCGACGTGCGCTATGCACGGGCGGTGAACCCTCCCCTGGATGTCAGACTTCTCCAGTGCGAGGGCTCGAGTGTTCGGGAACCAGTGGGGCTACCGAGAAGGACATCTCGAATATTTCTTCCGGGCGCAGACTATCTTTAGGGCCGGGTCATGCGGATATAAGCGAGAGGAACAATGCGAATACGGGAGATAATACGATTAAGGTAAATTGCCGGTGATGTCACGTTGCTACCTACGTTACGGACTTAGATTGGTACTAAGTGCGTGTAGGAGAATAACACCAAATCACGTGAGAGCAATACAAGATTAGTCGTCCGTGATGGGCCACCATCTCCAAAGCTAGAACGTCGGGATACAGAAATTATAGTCGGTGGTATTGGTAGTCCTACTAAAATCGCCAGCCCGCGCGAACGGATTGAGATCAGGGTTCGGTTGGAAGGCCAAGATCCAGTTGGTTTTCCCTTTTAGTATACGGTGTTTTTTTTTATTAATGCTCTGTAGGATTCTGGCGCTGCCGGTGAGGTTAATGTTGCCGCTAGTGCGCTGTTACAAATGCTTAAGTCGAATAACCCAGTGTCTGCCATTAGAAAGAAAAGAAGTCATTCGGAAATTTCTTCGAGAGGCAGGAGGGGGTATGTCTTCCTTTGTTATTATTATTATTGTTTTACTAATCAGGAGGGGCTACTAACTTGTGTTTTATAGAAACTCACCCGGACCTGGGGAATCGTCTAACAAATTTTCTTGTCCAACATGTCCTATAACTGAGGAACAAATCTTGTCCTGTCTTGAGAAAAAGAATGCTGGCGACCGTGGAATGAGTCTCGAAGAATTCGTGGATAAACACCGTGAACTTTGCGCTAACAACGTTCAAGATGAACCATTGGTGTCTGAAGGGGAGATGGAGGAAGAGGATGACTATGGAGATTATGATGAGGAAGAAGATGAAGGTGAGGAGGGCCATGCTGGAGAGGATCATGAGGAATTGGGGGGAGAAGAGGAAGATTATGCAGTTGATGGAGATGAAGAGTTGATAGAGGGAGATCAGGGAGTGATCCGGAAAATGGCGCCCGCACCATCTGGGGTGGGTGCCGTCTTGTGCAAGGTGGCTGAATCGCTCCCTGGTTACCTGAGCATCAAGCCGGAAGATGTCGACAAGGAAATTGAGGTACGGAGGTCTGCCATTACAGCTGGCCGGCTCCTAGAGGGGAAGTCTGTTGAAGATATACTCTTTATTCCGATCACACCGATCTCCACATTTCAAAGATATCTGGAAAATTCGAAAACCCCCGCGGAGAAGTTTCTTGTGGAAGAGAAAATTGTTGAAGCTTTGGCTGACATACAGGTGGAATATTTGATGATTGATGAGATTGTCAAGCGTAAGGAGGCAAGTACCCCGGATGGGGAAAGTATAGCTGTTAGCCAAACCGCTAGAGGGCGTAAGAAGGGAAAGCCTAGAGTTGCCCGCAATCCATTGGAACCAGAGGATCCAATTGTCTGGGAGGATAAGAAAGAAGCTGAACTTTATGGGTTTTCTTACGATCCTGCTATTGACAAGCGTGGGAAGCAGAATGCTGATGAACAGCAAGCTGGCAAGTATTCTATTAGAGGGCGGGAACTGCGCAGTCGCCAAAAGGCTGTTGAAATGGTGCTATATCCCGGATACGAGCACATTGATCAGCGAGTCCAGACTATTCAGCCGAAGGTGACTAGGCGTCGGAAGCCCGCCGCTGACAAAGAAAAGTGCGAGGAGTCGCTAGAACAGTTCAGAGCTGGTTCTGCTCCACCACCTGCCTCCGCCGTTCCTCAGAAGAAGAGGCCCGGGAGACCTCCGAAGAACGCTCAATCGTCTCTATTTCTCTCTACCTCTTCCAAAGATCAAGCTTCAGCGCAGGCGCTATCACGGACGCATTCTGCAGATAATGTTGCACGCCCGAGAGCGGGTGAAAAGCCAAAGGTAGACCCTAACAGAACACCACCTAGTAGCATTAGTGGCACCTTGGTGAGGTCGTCGCCGGATTGTCTAAAGATAAAGTTTCGCGGTGCACGGCTTGCTGAGTACCTTAATATTGTCTCGCAGGAATCGAACCTAGCATCCACACAGAGAGATTTCTACGGTCGCCCAGGCCCATCATCGTTGGTGCCTGCCACGACGCAATCCGAGCCGGTCTCGCCGACCAGATTTTATCACGGCGATCCTACTAGGCAAGGCGACTCATTCATGCCGCTCGTGAATGGGGGGGTCAATGCGCAGCGATCAGAATCTCCGATTTACGATTCAACGGAGAGCAATCCTGGAGATTATGAAGGTGTTGGGAGGGGGAGACCAAGGCCTCGTGGAAGAGGTAGAGCCCGTGGAAGGGCAAGGGGGACCCGTGGGCCGGGCAGGCCTGGGCGTGGATCAGGGTTAAGGGTTGAGACTTCAAACGCAGCTAACCCTGTTGGTCGTGGTGAGCCTGTGCCGGCCAACCCAGAGACCCCAACTCTTAGCGCGGTCGAATATTCCGAGGCAGAGGACGCTGCTATCGGTGCGGCGGCCTCTGATCGCGGACATAATTATCATTCAAACGCCTTCCAAGCACTGTCTAAGGCTCCTGGCAGCGCGAAGCGTTCTACACCCGCTGTAATGCACTTCAACGCAACTCCCTCCCCTATGTATACTGTATTTCAGACCCGGCTAGGGCCGCATCCGCTGCCCTCAACCTCTACAAGCCCAACCTACCACGAGAATAGGTCTTCTGTTGAAACGGAGCATGGGAGACCCCGGGTCCGTGGGAAGACGTATAAAACGCCAACATCCGTCTCAGTGGCCGAAGCCCAGCCAAGGACAACCAAAGAGGAAGAATTTATCGCCGCACAAAACGGAAACCTGGGGAAGCGGAAGAGAGTCAGGACGGCTCTAGCATATGAAGCGCCTAGACGCAAGGCCCGCGCTGTTGCAGGTAGAGATGGGGCCATGGGCGGTGGGCATAGCCCTGGCTGTGTGAGTGGAGATAGAGATGATGAAACAGATAGTAGTGAGCCGGATGATGATGATAGCGGTGGTTATGGGAATGAGAAGTAGGTAGAAAACCTCCGCGTTCGTCGTCGCGGCCGCGAGGGAGGATTTTCTTTTTTGAAAAAAATCTGTGGTTTTTGTGGATTCATTTCGTTTTTTAACATTAAGGTCTGGGTATCATATGCATTTGTGAATCGGAAAGGGGGATGTTATCATTGGAGGTGTTTGGGCATTTGTATTTATGTTTTGTCGCTTTGCTCTACCTTTTTCATGTGACAGTATTTTCCCCTTTTTCACTGTTATTGTAGTATCTGTACCCGGAAAAGGGAGGAAAGATAGGTATAGTATACGAATAAATGGGGGCTGAATAAATTCAGGATAAATAAATTGGTGTGGGTGTTGTGCTTGACGTTGGTGTGGTCTTGGTGGTGTGCTGTGGATATGCAATGTGCTGTTCCGTGATATGGTAACTGGCAGGAGTATTTCTGGTGGTGGGCAGGGGATGTCACTGCAGCTAGGTGTTGTACAGCATCGTGCTAATTGTCTAGGTCGACATATGCGATAATCATCTGGAGATATTGGGTTAGGTAGCTTATGGTCTTCCTCCATTCTGGAGTATCATAGTTTGTCGCCCCATCGCGAATATTTCTTTGAGTGAATTACTTGAGACTGGCCTACCTAATGGCCCGTACTCGCCCTGAGAAAGAAGACAGTACTAGTCATCAAAGTCACCAAGAATCACTTGGAATGTAGATTTTTTTTCTCTTCAGGCTGGTCTTATTCTGCCCCGCCAAGGTTTGCACATATTGACCACCATTGATTCTCCCCTCCTCTTCTTTTTTTCATTTCCGCAGAGATGGATGTATATTCCGCAGGTCGCCTTGGTTTTGGGACTTTGCCTTAACTTATCATGTGCTGTGGTGGGCGATTACTCAGCTGCCACCAGTGTACTGTACCGGTATCGCACCTGGACGGGGTTAGCTAGCCAGGCGCGCGTAAATTGAGACAAACGCACGCAACTCGCACGGCGATCGGGTGTCGAGTGACGAATAATGATGGAGAGCTGTTTTGACTTGGTGGCGCGTGATGGGTGGTCTGGCTGTGACAACTGACGTTTACGAGACGGGTCGCTGTATGATATATCATAGTTTTTTTTTCTTTCTTCTTCTCTTTCTCTCCCCCCCCCCCTCCCACCTCCCCATTCTTAAAATTGGGGGGGTTTTTTTTTTTAAAAAAAAAAACAAAAACATTGCAGATTGGATGTAACTTAATTGGAGATTGAATTTTGGAAGGTAGGACCTCTCGTTTGACGTCAGCATGTATCATACTGTACGTATGCCAGCAACATAACTCACCGGTGACCCCGCTGTGTTTGTGTCCCTGTAGAATCGATGGATATTGAACACCGTTAAATTTTTTTTTTATTGTTTCTACCGAAGTGAGTGATACCATGTGATCACGAGCACTACCCCGTATTTCGCGATTGGCGCTTCGCGGACAGCTTCAAGTGCGCTTCTCGGGTAGAGCGGTAGGTTAGAGTCTACAATATCATAACGTACCAGTAGCATTCCGTTCCGGGACCGGCACACCGGAGAGGAAGTACGGTACTTGCTCTAGTCATGTTTACTCCAGAGGAGTATTTTGAACTTTTGGGAATATCGCTCTTTACAATAACTTGGGTTCCCGGGGGCTGTTGTTGCGAGTGATTGCTAACATCACGTCTTTTTTCTACGCTTTTAGGACCGTGCCCGGGAGGGGGATCTGGCCAGGGATTGCTCTGGCTGGATCACTTTGCTAAGGATATCCGGACGGCAGGATTGAATATTTATTTGCGGAGTGGGAGAGCGTCCCCTTAGGCCGAGGGGGGTATTCATATATTATGATATCCGCGGAGGGGAAAGTGGTCACGGGGGTACGATAGAATCTCGTGTATATTGCTGATGGTGGGTGTTTATGCTGGGGTTAGGGTCGATGGGGAAGAATGTCCTGTCCGGCTCGCCGGCCCGGATGTCTGATCCTTTCTGTATGATACGGCACTTCCAACTGGGAGGGCGCAAGATAGCCCGCCCCGGCCCGGCTATCATTTGCATGAATTATTGTGCGGAAAAAAAATAATCGAAGGGTTGATAGGATATACTATATTTTTTCCTTCTGAATTCTACAATACAAGATTCAAGTATCATAAGCTGATTAATCCCATAAGAGAAAAACTTGTGATTCCTTGCACGCCCTATGAAATTGTCTCCGAAAGCTTATCGTGCCATTCCAGAGTTTACCCCCCCTCTCCCCTCTTTCTCCATTTGCCCTTTTTGGAATTTCGGTATGACAAGTCGGTCACGGCCTCCCCTAAGCCGTACGCGGTGATTGTAGTATTATTGGACCCCCGACCTGTCTGAGAATTCCTGGGCGGTCTATCGTAGTCTCGGTCATGTAATGCTCAATTCCTTCAAGACTCCCTTCTCGCATCATAACTGGTAGGATTAGGGCATTGGGTTTTACACCACTGCCGAGTGGTTAACGAGCGGTAGCAAATGACTAGGGCTTTTGGTTGAAAGCAATATATCATACGATCATAGCATTTCATCCACTATAAACCATAAATAAAGTAAAATAGCACCATATACAACTCCCTGCCATCCTCCATTTCTTGCTCAGAAATTCTCCCAACCTCATAGTTTAGGCTGAACGTGAGCAAAGTCATGGAACCCAATCCGCCCGCCAACAATATCATACGCCCTGACCAGCTCGGCCTTGCTCAACCCTTCCAGGACCTCCCAAGCCCTAGCATTCCTCCTATCCTTCTTCCGCCCCACCGCCACCTTCCCCGCAGGCCCGTACCCCATCGCCTCCTCCTCCCCCGCTTTAAACGGCGCATCTCCTCGAATAAAGCTGATGAAGTGCTCCTGGATCGCTGCCTGAACTTTACTCGTCACCTCGCGCACCTCCTCTGGGAATGTGTAGTTTCCAAAGAGCGACGGCATCTCCACAGCGTGATGTGCTCGCCGATTCTGCGGCCCCCACGGGTTGGGCTGATCGTAGTTGTATTCGTACACTTCCTTGTTCTTGCTACGCCAGGTCGTGGCGATGCGGTGGCTTGGGAGGGAGACTAGGACGTCCGAGAGGAAATGAAGGGTTCCTTGGTGGATGCGCTTGGTTACGGCGGGGACTGGAAGGGAGGGGGTTGTGGTTGGGATTTGGTATGCTGCGAGGAGGGCGTCACCGGTTGCGCCTAGGGATCTAAAGGCGGCTATTAGGTCCTCCGGGGGTAGTAGACGGACACGGGGGGCAAACATTGAGCCCTGGAAGTGTTAGTTCTCATAGGATAGTTGTAGGGAATCGGTAGGGAAAGAGGGAGGAGGGGTTGGTTATATCATACGTCAAACTCCGTATCCCCAATCAGCAACGCATCGCACCACTCTGGTGCTGCGGTGCCGACCTCTCCCCATCCTTTCGTGAAAAAGGCATCATTATCTGTCAAGGGCAAAAAGTCAAGCCCGTCCTTCTCAATGGCCGCAACAATATCCTGTGCCAGCGCGGTCTTGAGTACCTCCTCCCAACCCTCCTTCTCCACATCCGCACCCAAGTTCCTCGCAACCTGCTTCGAGAGGTTTATCCCCCAGGACTCTGGCTTGGGATTGGAAACGTACAGCGTCCCACTCTGCATAATCGCGCGATTGAACAACCCCTTGGCATCAGACTCCGGCACCGCGTTAAGGTGTGTTTCTACAGCGAACGAACCGGCGCTGTTACCGCCTATGGTAATCATCTTTGGATCGCCGCGGAAGCCACGGATGTGTTTCTGCACCCACTTTAGTGCTAAGCGTTGGTCCAGGAGACCATTGTGCACCCCGAGGCCGCCCGGGAGAACCCCGTAGCCGAATGTGCTGAGGCGGTAATTTATCCCCACCGCGATGATGGGTTTTCCGATGTCCATGGACTTCTTGACGAAGTTCGTCATGTCCTGGAGCGGGACACTGCTGGAGATCCACTTATTCGCGCCGCCATGAATATTGACGTATACCGGGAGGACATCTTCTGCGTCTGGGGAGTTTAGGATTGAGCCGGGCGCCGTGATGACGAGGTTTAGGCATTCGAATTCGCCTTGTGTTAGACCCGCGGCTGCGCGCTTTCGTTGGTTCTCCGGGATGCGGAAGAAGAGGCCTTCGTCGTCGAAGATGGATTGGGGACACATGGGCCTTTTGGAGGATATTGTCAGCGTTGGCCTATCTCGGGGAGAGATGGGCGGAGGGCATACCCGTGACTGGTGCAATCCATCTCGGCGGGATACGACTCCAGCATCGTAGACTTCGCATATCTCTTGGGAAACTCCGCGAACTTGATGCCGCGGAATTGCACCACGCGCCCGTCATGCAGGGGAACCCCGCGGAGGCGGCTTCCAAGAGAAGGGTGTTCGAGAACAGGTGAGATTGTCATTTTCTATACTATCTTGGTTGATACTCGAGGGGGGGTGGGGGATGATTGTATGAGGGATAGGAAAATCTTTACTGTCTTTCAGGGCACTTATATTCATTTCTTCCTACAACCCTTGGACCGGTAACTCGATATGGTAGGCCAATTGGAGCAGGAAAAAAAAAGACTTCTCGGAGTTTAAACTTCAAATCTGAAATCTGGCGCTTCTCTTCAACTCCGCTAGGACAACAGCACCCAGTATATCTTCATGAATGAACAGAAGGGGCCCGTCTGCACTGGCTCGGTCCCCGGTAATTGTACCCGAGTCCCATCTCATCCTGTCACCACCGCCTCCAGCCTCCGAGGCACGTAGGCAGTTTCACGAGAAAATCACAAGCAATCACTCGTCATTATTATCGGCTTTATCTGAATGTCAAGCTCCCTAGGGGCCTCTCGCCTTTAGCCCTGGCTGCGAGACAATCAGCACATTTTTAATCCGCTATTCGAGATCCTGTCACAAAGAGCGGGTGCCTTTTTCCGTGAGGTTTTATACGGTGTCCGGGGTAACTGACAAGCTTGGGATTATGCTCGTGGATTACTTGCTCCCGGGGGGTTTTCTGAATTGTTATTGTGCAGACGACAGAAGAGGTGGCGTTTCATAGAGAAATAGGATTGGTGGAGGAGAGGTATAAATTTTTTTGCTTGCGAGTCGATATTGTCACCAAACGCCTTGCGCGGCGGTGTGCTGGTTGAGGGATTGAATGCTTTGTAATCATTCTTCTGCGCGGGGCCTAGCCGGGGCCCGAGTTATCCCTGCGCTTAGCGCGTCGAATTGCCATTCTGGCAGGCGTGTAAAACAACCGCGAAAAAGTACTGTGAAGAATCTGCTTCCTCCTCACAAAAATCAGAACAAATCCTCTTCTTGGTCTCTCTTCCCCTTTGTTTTCCTTTCGAAAAACTTCACGTACCCCTAGCCTTCAATACAGTACTTACTAATCCCGTAACCACATTCCATCCGTAATGGTGAAGCTAGCACCCTACCCCCACGCCTCGAACCGCCAAGCCACAACACCAGCCAGCCCCCACCGGCACTCGGCTGTCATCAACATCTCCGACAATCTCTCCTCTTCCAATCCCGGCTCAGGTTCCGATACGAGCCAGTTCTTAAAAGCCGAAACACGACGTTTGCCGTGCACTAGTAGAGCACAATACGAATTGGATAGCAATCGCCGAGGCGCAAGCGATAGAGTGTGTCAGAGGCTGCGCGCGGAGTTAAGTTTTCTGTTCGTGAGGCTACTCGAACTGCTGCTTGCCGGTGGTTGGCGGGTGCATGTATGTGGTACCGGTAGGCGAGTGAAGTAGAAACTCCCGGTACTGGTCTTCGCAAGCATAATGGCCTGGGATTCGATTAGTTATTCAGGGGGGGTTGGAACCGGGGATGAGGTAGGGATTGGGAGAAGTTATTGGGCGGCGTCATTCGAGCTGAGGGTTTGTATTTCTATTAATACTGTGGACCGGTGAGCGGTTGCAGTGAGTGAGAGCCTGAACAGGAGTCGGGCGTTGTTGGTCTGGGGCACTGAGGTCCGGGGGGTATGAATTCATAATTGTAGATAGTGCCTGTACGGTATCAGACTTTACCACATGGGTCGTGGGGTTTTGAGTTGAAACGGCCGGTGGGATGTAAACCTAACCCTGATAATAATTGGTTAATCGAGGTTGGATTGGACATCTCGTGAATATCCAGACACCCCGGGATATCCGTTCAAAAATACTTGATTACGAGTATTGTCCACCGTGGAAAGCCGCAGTGGAAAGCCTCCGTATGACACGGATTGAACTCAAAAGGCCTCGCGGGTGAAAGGTGACATTTGGAAAAGATCATCGCTCCATATTGAAATGTTTAAAACAAAACACGGTATTACAAAATACCCGATTTACACTGAGGGATCAAATAGGTCTAATGTGTAACCCGCTGACTATACCATCCTGGATGAATGTGAAAGATACCCTTGATGAGACGATGCAGTCTATCAATAACCGAGGACTTCTCGACAATCTTCTCCTCGTCAGGTTCCTCATTCAATTTGATCTCGATATCCTCATCCCCATCCTCAATATCGTCCGCAGGATCCTCCAGGAGGTCGGCCTCTCCCCTTGCGCCGCCCTTCTCCCCGCCTTCAACAATGCCCTCAGTCATATTCCCGACTGTATGCACAACTTCCTTCCCAGCCTTCGGCAATCCCCAGATCTTCCAAAGTTCCTTAATCGATCTCTCCCGCGCCTCCTCACGGAGCATAGAGGTGTTTGGGGCCCATTTCCTGGTGTACTCCTCGGCCGCCTTCCTCGCGTCTGCGCTCCATGGCGCGGAGAGGTCCTCGGGCCCTCTAGCCCGGGAACTTCTCGCTGAGGAACTCCTCCAGAAATAGGGCGAAGCCTTCTATGAACATGTCGTGGTCTCCACCACCCCACTGCTCGATAAAGACACCATATTTGTAGAGGTTGAAGGTGGGGTAGCCGTCGATCCCTAGGTCCGGATCCGCACAAGAGTTCACCGCCTGCCCCTGAGCATTCATACGAGGCGAAGGTGAAGTTGTAGAATTTGGTGAAGGGAACCGCTGTTGGGGAGGGGTGGGTGAGGCTGACGTTTGAACGGGTGTAGGTTAATGATGTGTCGTACCAGCCCGGTGCTGCTTCTTTTGAATAGTGACACCAGGACATATAGTGTTTGACAAACCTATAGGGTTAACAATTTTTTCCCTAGGGCTTCGGAAGGAGGATATGTAGATGATACCAATAGCCAGACTTGATTGTCTCGTGGAACTCCCATTCCGGGATTTCTATCGGCCCATCGGAGTCTGGGCTAGTTCTTTTTGGTACTCCCGCCGTCGAAGTACTGGTGGCGTTTAGTGCGCCAGTAGGCGAAGGTGTAGATATTTTAGAATGAGCATGAACATCGTATCGTCTAGGCCCCGCCAAAGAAAGTGGAAGTAGCGCCAGCGCAGTTAACAGAGCGTTTTCGAAATACATAACGAGTGGATTTGTTTGCTAGTAGCGAAAGAGGGCGCGCTGGCGAGGAGGAGCAGAGTGTTATGTATGAAGCCACGTACCGGCAAATATACATGATGGCCGAAGGTAGAGCTCTGGTATTGGACATTTTGTATAGGCTGGCACCGGCAAAGCACCCTCAGTCGCTCTCAGTAGCATGCTCAAGTAGAGATATCTGGGAACACTATATTTTTGGACAAATCTGTTTCCTCGGTGAGGAAACCGGGAACTTTCTGCCATCGGTGAGGCTCCACCGTGTCGAGTAGGACTAGTGTAATGATCTGCGCAGAATGGAATGGGCTTGTAAAGAACGATTGTATCGACTGGTATAGGAACAAGCAAGAGACAGTATTCTTTATAGGGGTTTCCGCCATACATGCCCAATCCATCGTGAAAGGCCACCCGCCTAACGCCAAGCAGAGAGTGATCCGTCATGAATGTCCCCTACCCTAGTTACAGAATGCAGGGCCACGTATTCTTGATAAGAGATCCCTTGCAAAGTCGGTAGCAGGTGGAAGTAATCTGCCGGGTAATTCCAGCGGGTCGTGCAACGTGTCGGTATCTTGACGTTACCCCTATTTAGCTTTCTGAAAGTTTCTCTTCTATCTTTGCGCTGTGGGGCGCTGAGAAACCCTCCCCCCAGAATACAATACAATGCTGGTATGGCTATCATGGCAATGCGCTCTATAGCCCCTTCTTAGAAGTGTTGTGAAAGTTTGAGACGCATTTAAAAGTGAGCTTCGCTGTGGTGGGGTTGCTGATTTCTTGCGTGGAGCTGGCTTGGTTCATACTTGAATAATATGATATAATAATTATTATGAGAATAATATTATAATGTTTTCGGGATTATAGTGATATATTTTTATTTCAAAATGCCAAATGGAGCCATAAACATATATAATGTTGTGCTAGTTAAACAGAAGAGAATATTCTATGGTATATATTAGTATTAGATAAAGTAAGTATGTTGGAGAGTACCTCTTCCTTCCTTTAACTACCTCTTTTCCCTATTCGATCCCAAGTCGCGTTAATCCACCGACACCCATTGCTCTATTCACTGGACCGATATCTACAATCTTGGGCAATATAAAACTAAAAAAAAAAAAATGGCACTAACAATTCCTTTGCCAGCGCACCTTAGTACCTGCCACCAAGAAAATTACACTCCCCCTACTGGCCTACCACTTCCACAATCACATCCCTCCTTGACATCCCTTCCAGCATACACAGAAGGTGGCCGGCCACCACCATACATTATCCCGTACCCCGATACACGATATTTTTACGGAAGGCCAATACCATACACCTTTCTTTTCTGTTCTACTTTTGTCATGGGATTCACACTCTTTATCCTGTCACTCAATTTTAAGCTATCAATTATTCCGGCGATATTTCTAGTCATTTTTACACCATTGGTGGTCCCATTTTGTTACGTTATATTCGTGGTAACCACCCTCGAAAGGAAGAGAAGGACATTGGGGGAAGAAGAAGGGGGAGAGCACGGAGAAAATACCCTAGGAGTTTATCACTGAGACAAACTGGATGGGATACTTACTAGTTTCTCTTGCAGAAAAAAAAGTACTAGCAGGATAAATAAGTGGAATAGGTTATCACTTGGTTTTTTTTTTGTTATGTTTGATTTGTACTCGAATAGTACTTTGTGGTTCCTACATGGCTGGTTTCTGAGATGTTTTGTCTGGTGGGTATCATAGATATCACAGGTCTTACAAAGTGGCTTGGAATTTGACCAGAGGGTTTATATGGGGACCATTGGGTATTGGGTCACCCTAGTACGGTACATTTATCACTCTAGTGTTTTCGCTAATTCAGGTGTTTTGTGTGTAAAAA
This sequence comes from Tuber indicum, assembly GCA_006112555.1. Taxonomy (NCBI): domain Eukaryota; kingdom Fungi; phylum Ascomycota; class Pezizomycetes; order Pezizales; family Tuberaceae; genus Tuber; species Tuber indicum. The sequence continues at coordinate 275,515 of VBSK01000237.1, forward strand.
CTCCTCCCTCCCTTCCCCCTTTGGTTCCGGGCATCCTTCCAGCCTTGCTGCGCATATAGCGGGCAGTGTGGGTCTGCTCCCGGTAAGCCGGAAGCGATTTGGAAGATTGCGTTTTGGGAATAGGGCAGCCCCCTCATCGGATGGTTCGGACAAAACGCAGCTTTTTTGTTTTCCTTTAGAGGACAATACTGTTTATTAATCCCATAACTGCAAGCACTAGCGTGGTGCTACCTGGTGGATGGGAATTTCTGCGAGATCCAGAGATGTGCATGCAGGTTTTCACATGCGGTTGTTAACTTGTAACTTAACTTTTATCCTTTTGTTTGAGTTGTAGCCCAAGTGTCGGACAACAAACCCCATCTCCGCGCTTTCTTGAGCAGTGCACGCAGGAGTTTATAAAATCCGTTGGTACCCCTAAAAATTATTACATTTAGCGGAATACCATGGCCCAGACTACATATAAGCTATCCATCAACATGGGCGACGGCAATGCGAAAACAGCGGCAACATAACGGGTTGTTTCAACAGGATCGTCTAGAATTCCAACGAGGATGCACAGACTATGTGTTAGCTCTCTCCACTAGAGCCAAATACCAGACATCAAGGCATGCGCAACGACCGATTCGACAGCATTGGGGATTGGCTTTTGAAAACAAGCGGGTTTTGGGGGTGGAGAGGTAGTCATGGTGGAGTTGATAAGGCGGTCTTGTTTTGGGGCGGGAATCTGGGAGTGAGCAAGACGTATCTAAGGCAAGCGGCGGGATTCTTTAAAAGAGGGTGAAAATTACTGACGGTCGAGAATACTAGTTCGCTAGTGATTGACAACCTGCACAATCAGTTGGTGAAGGAGGATATCATCACCCCCATGCTTATACAGTACTGCGACTTCCCTGCCCAGACAGAGCAGAAAGTCACCAGCATGATGGGAGCTATTCTGGAGCAGTTAGTGGACGGAGGGAGCATCCCGAATTCTGCGCGAGGCGTTTCAAGAAGCCAAAATGAAGCTTAGTGGCAACTTATAGGGCTGCGGCTTCAGGATCAGATAGAAATGTTCAGGGTCACTATTGGTTCGCTACCCCAAGTTTTCATCTGCATTGATGCGCTTGACAAATGCCTACCAAAGGATCTGCGAGAGCTTAAGTCGCTGAGAGATATTGCCCGGGATTCCCCTAAGACGCAAATATTTCTCACTGGCAGGCCTTATGTCAAGGAAGACATTCAAAGGTATTTTGCTAAGGCGGTTGTGACACCCATCAGCCCTAACACGGAGGACATTCGGGGTTATCTGGAGTTGGGCTTGGACGGAGACGCTGATCCAGAGGCGATGACAGATAATTTATGGGCGGATATTATCGCAGCTGTTCTGGAAAAGATATCCGATATGTAAGAGCATCTATCATTCTCACCATCACTAGCACTCACCCACAGTTGTGTGTAGATTCCTCCTTGTTTCGCTAAATATGGAAGCCATTCAGGGAGAGGTAACAATTCGTCAAAGAAAGAAGCTTGAAGAGATGAAAAAGGGCAATGGATTAAGTGATGCCTATGCGGCGACTCTAATCCGACTAAGGGCACAGAAGGGGAATAAATCAACATTCGGACTGAAGGTCCTGATGTGGGTGTTGTATTCGGAGCGGCCATTACGGGCCAAGGAGCTCTGTCATGCCTTGGGAGTGGAAGTGGGATCTTCAAATCTGGATGTCGTAAACGCTCCTGCATTACGGACACTATTAGCATCTTGTCTAGGTCTTGTCACGGTCGAGGCATCATCTGCTGTCCAACTTGTACACTATACTCTACAAGAATAGCAAATGATCCAACCTTGTTCCAAAGCCCCCGCTCCACGATTGCAGAGGTTGCTTGACATACCTCAATTTTGAATGTATCCAGGGTCTCACTGGATGTGGGGACGAGTGTGTGGTGAGTATCCAATTCAGAAGCACCGATCGTAATACACATACCACAAACATTCGTGGCCAATACCCGCTCCTATAATCGGGCCCTGATGAACGGGAGCCCGTATCAGACCTTAAAGACTCTCCTTCCAAGGCTACAGATAGTGACCTCTCCTCAACTGTGCTGTCCAGGCTGTCTCAACCTCCTCCCAGGCGGCTGCTAAACCTCTGATGCCTCCACAGGAAAGCTGGCGCCCATCCTGAAAACACTAGATCAACCCCCTCACTTACGGCAAACCCGTATTTTGCCATCGCCTCTCGTTTGCCTTTTAGCTCTCCTCGTCTTCTTTCTTCCTTCTCCGCTACCTAAAACATTTCTGCTCCATAAATAATTGCCGAGCTAGGGACTGCTGTAGGCAAGACCTCTCTCGATTTGGGTGTTTATAGTCCTTAATAGAGGCCGTATTTTTACTGCTCCAGCCTGCCATTTGCTATCTATCTGCTTTCGTCCTTCTTCTTTTCTTCACCCTTTCCTTCCTCGGAGTTCTGGTTAGATTTGGTCCCTAGTATCTCATTTCTTGCTGTCCTTTGTTCCTATTCTTCGTTCATCTTTGTCTTGACTATTTTCTCTAATTGGTAGTCTAGTACGGCCCATTTCACGGAAATGGGTATCATAATAATAGACGCTACGCATTAAGACACTCGTCTTCTATATTTGCAAACTCTCAGTTTGTCTCCTTCTAATTTCTCTCTATACCGCCAAGTGAACACCATCTATTTCCTTTACAGGCCGTCCATCATATATCATACGACTTCCAGTTCCACTTTATCCCATCACCGGAGGTACCCAAATTCGTGAAATAAGCCCCTAACCCTAGCTTACAGAATATGCAAGTTTCTAATACCGGTGAATGGTCAGTTTGTATCGTCAAGGAGGCAAGGATGTGTCTACGAGCAGTGTAGTGTAGTTGACGGTGTAATAAGTACAACCACCCTAAATCCGCCTAATTCCAAAATATCACAGCCGGAGCAAGGTATAGATTACTCTATAATCCTTGACAATCCCATAAATTATCACGCTCTGTTAGTATTTTAGCAATGATGGCAAGATAGTACCAAAATACCAAGGCATAGGTCCAGTGAGTAGAAGACAGGAGGTTAGATGGGAACTTGTCCGAGTGAGCAAACAGAACAAGTAGGAGACGCACACATGAGAGCTCCCATATTTCTATTTCTTCTTCTTTTGATCATAGATTTGATATTAGCGATACCTTTCTCTTGACCAACATCTTCTCCGGAAACAAGGGAGGAGAAAGAAAACAAAGTGGTGGTTTCAGAATTGCCCGGCAATTCCCCAAGATCGGGCTTGAAGGCCTCAAATGTAGGCATACGGCCAAATATTTAACCTGTTCCATTGACGCTAAAGTAGTTTCTGTTTTCATGTTCATTCTCCCGCGTAACACACCCGCAATTAACAGTCTCCCGTGACTACTGTAAAATTGTCCCACATTCGAGATTACACTTCCACTTGTACATAAAATTGGAGGGCGATGGGAAAGGCGGGTCCAAATGATATATGAAAGAAAGAAAAAAAAACAGCTTAGGTGGGTAGCAGTCCTATTCTAAGCATTATACTGCAAAATTTTGACAATTCCCAGGGCAACTGCACGAGCTCATAATAGTGCGAGGCTCATTGAGTTAATTTCCTTAGCGTCCCTGGACCAAGTTATCGCCATCTGAGCCTGTGGATTATTTATTTCGTGATGAGCAGTTGGGCATCCATTTCCTCAATCCATAGTTGCCGAGTGTGAGCAATTGGTGTCGGCAAGACCTCCGTCGAACGAGATATACATATTCTCTTTCCATAAGTACTTTATCTCTGATGTCTCGTAACTATTCGCTACTCATTCGGGAGTTTCTTTTTTCTACTTCTTTGCGTTTCCTTCCTTGGAGTTCTAGCTAGCGTGAGTCCATATCGTCGGGCTTCTTGTCCATTCCTATTGCTCATTAATATTTCTCTAGTTCCCTTTGCAGGCATTGGTGTACAGTACTGTACCATAGACTCCCCAGCACAAATGCGGCTAAGCCAGCGTCCTGGGGTGATTATTTGCCATCAAATAAGGCTGTCACCATTAATCGCTTTATAAACTTGAAACAATGTATGATACAATTTTTGAAAACTTTCACAATATGATTTTACTCCGACTGCATCTGGTAGGACCACTTCCTCTTATAACTTGAAAGATTCTACTGAATTACTGACATAATTACTCATATGGTTTCACAAGCTGAGATTTGAGCGCAAGAACTATTACAGTCATCGATGTTAGTGCTTTTAATAGTACTAGTATTATCTCTATATCTAATAGCTTTTTCCAAGCACATCTTAGCTCTAACTTGCGTTGTGTTAGGTCATAAACTTGCAGATTCCTGAATAATAAAAAATCCCCAACAACAGACGGAAGTGTGGCAGTAACGAGAGTGATTGTTTGAATTTCTAGTTTATCTGAAAAAAAAAAGGGGATACCCGGATGAAAGAAGAACCAATGATGATATACGACGGAAAATCAACGTCCGATGTTTGCTCTCGATCCCAATGGTTTCCCCCCTTGCCACCTCCGTTTCCGCAGTGGATCCAGCTGCCCCTTTCAAGTAGTCTATACATAGACGGAACCGTACCCTAAAAAGGCCACCGCTGCTCCCGGAGACCAACGCGGCCAGATTCAGTATTGAAGAAATACTTCATAATCTGGCTTTCGAGCTATTTGAATTAAATAAGGGCTTGCCGGGTTCGCTATCTCGACCGGTATCATTCAGTCAATCTAGAAGCCCAACGCCATCTCTATTTAACTCTGAAGTTTTATTATGGTGTGTACCATACGAGATATCTTGAATGTTAGGGAACGAGATACACTAATATTTTTGGCAGCTATTCAACCGCATCAGACGCTAATCATTTTGTTTTCTAGAGGTAGTATCAGGGTGGGAAAGCACGTAACAGGAGATATGTAGCTCTTAAGGTCTACGACCAAAACTCCAAGAAACCACGTGATGACATGCTGGAGGATATCAAGGAACATATATCTAAGTCAGGTAGGGAAAATGAACAAACGGGAAAGGGGCGCCCCATCCGGGAAAGCAATTTGAAGCTGCACACCTGTTCCACGCGCAAAGAGGGGAATCGTCAGACATGAACTACTATATGGGCTTCATGCAAAACGTAATGTGGCTCCTAAAATCATGTTTTAACTTGCATAGTCCATCATGAGGCTTCCCAACTGTCGTCTGGGGTTAGACGAGAAGAGAGTGAGGGCTCTATCAATGATTGGAAAGAGCAAAAGTCGGGGGACCCGGAAGAGAGGGGTAGGAACTCGGGCTATTACGCCCAATGCGCGGCTCGACTTGAGTATTGTTGAAGGTTCTAGATCGACGTTGGTCGATTGAGACAGATTGTGGAGGTTTCGGGAGTCTGGCGAAGAGTTCCGATATCTGATAGACTAGTGTGGAGGTTGGAAGATTCTCCGGACATGTCTTTCCTTTGTTACTACGGGAGTGTATGGAGGAAAGGATAGCATGTTTTGGAGAATACGGATAGGTGTGGTGATTCATGGAATGATGGCGATACGTTGTTTATGTTTTACTTATACACCTGTCTTTACCGTTAGTTTAGAAAAAGAGAGAGCGAAGCAATTTTTACCTTACCATACGCTTTTGTGCACGTCCTACCACTACCCCAGTTCCCACAGAGTCCTTCAGTGTTCCTACCTACCGCTGTGCAAGTCAGTCATTGGTTGCTATTCTCCTCCATCACAAGAGGTTATGAGCTTTTCGCGTTAAGTAGGATTCAAGAGGAACACTTACTATAGGATCGAACAATCCGGAAGAAAGATTCATCTCGTTTTTTCGACATGACCGAATACAATTCGGAGTCGTCAGGTGTGAACCTGAAGTTGGTTGTGGAGTTGTTGAACGACACCAACTATGAGAGATGGGCCCGCGATATGATGATACTAATCGCCGGGAAAGGATTGACGTTTATAGTAGACGGGACCGAAACATACCCTGCGAGCACACCCTCCGAAACTAGCACCGGCAGAACGGAGTTCACCAAGGAACAAATGAAATGGAGGTCTAGAGACGTCATGGCTAAGGCGTTGATGGCGAGTTATATGGAACCACATTTTCGGCGGAAGTATTGGGATGCCGAATCTTCACGCAAGATGTGGGGTGCAATTAGGAAAGATCAGAAGCTGACCGGAGCAGAGCATTTCCACCGCATAAACGATGATATTCGATCATTGAAGGTTGCTGATTTCCCTTCCGTTATGAGTTTTAACGAGAAATTCAAATCGCTACTATGTGACGTAGCACTTTGCGATACCGAAGGAAAAGGTATGAGCGATATGGAAGCAGCGTATATTATCCTCCGAGCGATTCCAACGAATGACGAGGCATGGAGGACATTCCGCCATATCAACTGTAATGCCCATAAGCCCCAACAATTGATGGATGAGATGGTCAAACAAGAAAGTCGTTTGAAGTCCGAGAGGAGAAGTAGTGGTACACAATTTGAAGATGAGGTAATGTATACCCGTTCCAGTGGTACAACTTATCGGGAACATAGTAAACCCACAAGAGGAAATCGAAATACTGCGAACGATATACGGGAACGATCCGAACGTGACGCATCGATTGTCTGTTATAATTGTGGTAAAAAAGGCCATCGGAAGAGAGATTGCTGGGCAAAAGTTGGAACTACCAAAACCGATCAGCGAAATGAGAATCACAGAAATAGAAGACAAGAATCCAGTAAGAGGGGGCATACAGGTAACAATCGGAAAGAGGAAAAACAATCTGTGTCCGCGATTTGGAGTCTTGACTCTCCGGTAAGTCAAGGCCCCGTTACTGACTATAATAAGGGAGAAATCGACCAAAATTGGTGGATTGATAGTGGATGCTCGAACCACGTCTCCGGAACGACATCTTTCTTTACCGAGTACCATTACTATCGGCCTGGTACGAGAACCGTAAACGTCGCGGATAAGAGAAACCTTGAGTGTGAGGGAATTGGTAGTGTTGAGATAGTCGTTTGTTTGCCTCGAGGAAGAACGAGGACGGTAACAATTGAAAAGGTTTTACATGTACGGGGTTGCCGGAACCTGTTATCAATGGGTCAATTGATGGAACGCGGATTGGAGATATCCATAGAACCTGCTGAGGGATGTTACCTTTACAAGAGCGGGGAGCTAATGGGATCAGCAAGACTGGTGAATCGTTTGTTTCTTCTTGATACAAAACCACAAAATAGCCAGAAAGAAAGATCCGGAGGACAAGACGCGGTATATTTTGAGGATTGCAAAGGTAGTAAAGAGAAGGATTTAGATAAAAGACTTTGGCATCGTCGATTGGGACATATTAGTTATGGCACAATGGGGTCGATGGAAAAGGTGGTTGTTGGGTTGCAGGTTAAGAGAGGCTCTGCGGAGGAGAAAGAGAAGTGTGAAGACTGTTTACGAGGAAGCTTGGCACGCAAACCTTTTACCAAACCACGACACCCCACCACGAAGGTTTTGGAACGAATCCACACCGACCTTTGTGGACCGATGGATACCCCATCCCTCGGTAAGAATCGATATTTCGTTCTTTTTACGGACGAGTTCTCGCGGTATACTACCGGGTATTTTCTTCAACAAAAGTCTGAAACGTTCGATCGCTTTCTCGAATTCAAGGCTGCTGCGGAGAATACCACCGGTGAAAGAATTCTCTCCTTACGAAGTGACGGTGGTGGCGAGTTTCAATCAAGACGTTTTTTGAATTACCTAAAAGCCAATGGAATTCAAAGCGAGTGTACGGTTCCATATACACCGGAAGAGAACGGAATCGCGGAACGCCAAAACCGCACTATTATCAACAAGGCATTGAGTATGATGTCGACTGTTGCGGCACCTAAAGACTTTTGGGTTCTTGCGTGTGAAACAGCGATATATCTTAGGAATCGATCGCCGTCTTCTGCACTCAATGGAAGGACCCCTTTCGAACTATGGTTTGGGCAAATTCCGGATATCTGTCATCTCCGAGTTTGGGGATGTCAAGTGTTATATCACACACCCAAACAGCGGAGGAAGAAATTAGACTACAAGGCCACGGATGGTATTTTTGTTGGCTATTGTCCGACATCTAAACACTATAAGGTCTACGATCACAACAGTCGCCGGATCATCACTGCACGAGATGTCACGTTCTATGAGAACCGGTCCTTGTGGAAAACAACGACATACAAGACATCGGACCACGGTACGTTTGACCATAGAACGATGAAAATATCGCCTCCCATTCAATCTGGTGAAGGATTTGTTTTTGGAAATGAGGAGGATATGGCAGACGTTAGTGGAGAGGAAGAGATTACTGATGATAATGGCAATCAGAGTAGGAAGTTAGTGGGGGAGGTTTTGCCTGTGAATCCGGAGTTAGTTGAATCGCCGGGAGAGAATCCTCCTCCGCATTCCGCCCCCGATCCTCCGAATAAACCAACAGGGAAGCTTTCGCGTGAGCTACGTGGTTTGAATACCGATTTGGGTAAGGCATGGAAACCACGACCACGACGGGGCAGAGATCCTGGGACTAGTAGGAATGGTAGGGATTCAATACCGATTGATTTTATTGGAATGGTTGAAGCCGGACCGCCTACTATTACCGACGCCCTCGCATCTCCAGAGAAGGATTTGTGGATGAAGGCGATTGATGAAGAGATTGGGAATTTGGAAAAGCGGAAGACATGGATGGTTGTAGATGAAGTACCATTGGGCAGGAAGGCTGTTACTTCACGTTTAGTTTTAGCAAGAAAGTTGGATTCTGATGGACATTGTGAGAGATATAAGGCACGATTAGTCGCACACGGTTTTAAGCAAAAACCCGGAATCGACTTCGACCGCACGTACGCACCGTTGGTATCCCTGAGCACTGTGAGGTTGATACTTTCGTTTGCGGCGGCCCATGACTATGTGATTCACCAACTTGATGTTGTTGCTGCGTTCTTGGAAAGTGAAATTACAGAGGAGATTTACCTACAACTTCCTTTTGGTTTTCTTGTTATAGAAACTGGTTCGGAACGCAATGTGGCCATATGCGCGGAAGAACGGAAACCAATTTTTGTTAGAATCCTGAAGAGTCTCTACGGGTTACGCCAGTCCGCACTCAATTGGTACGATAAGTTGGATCGTGAGTTGAAGGTGATGAGATTTAGGCGGAGTGAGTGGGAGGCTGGAGTTTACTATAAAGAGGGATTGGTTTTGATGGTATGGGTGGATGACATTTTGCTTGTTGGGGGGAGTGATGATGTGCATGCAACAAGGAAAACTTTACAACATACGTTTACGATACGCGATATGGGACCAGTATCACATTTTCTTGGTATGAGAGTTGTTCGGGATCATGTAGGGAAGGTGGTTTCACTGGATCAGTATGGATATGTTATGCAGATTTTGCGAAGGTTTGGGATGGAGAGTGCGAGTGGAGTTAGCGCACCATTGGATCCGGGAATGTCATTGTTAAAAAAAGATGGAAAGTTGACTGTTTTGGGAAAAGGAGATTGTGAGAGTCACGAGATTGATGTAAGGGAGAATAGTGAAGAAGAGGTGGATCAGAAAGAATATCAGGAGATAGTTGGAAGTCTGAATTACGCGGCGGTGGCTACTCGACCAGATATATCGTTCGCCGTGGGAGTTCTTGGCAGATTTGCATCGAATCCGGCAAAGCGTCATTTGATGATGGCCAAGCGGGTCATGCGATATCTATCGAAAACAGCAAAGTATAGGCTAAATCTAGGATTTAGAGAGGGAATCCGAAAACCCTACGAATCGATTGCACTATATACCGATTCCGATTTTGCTGGAGATCCTAACTCGATGAAGTCAACAACCGGTATGGTGATTAGAGACCGGTATGGATCGATTATCGCTTGGCATTCTAAAAAACAGTCTATTACGGCAAAGAGTACAGCAGATGCAGAGTTTGTGGCAACTGCGACTAGTGCCGATGAAGCGATTTGGATCCACAAGATCGATTGTGAGTTGCACCAATCACAGGATCTCACTCGGGTGTCAAACACACAAGCAACACGAACACCACTCCCGATATACAGCGACAATCAAGCGAATGTCCAAAATGCGAATATTGGAGAACACCAAACACCGAGCAAAACCGTCGGAGTAAAGTTTCATTGGATTCACGATCAAATACACGACGGCACGATTACCATCTCCCATGTACCGACTACCGCTATGATCGCTGATGGGTTTACCAAAGTTTACGGAAAAGTCAAGCAGGCGGATTTTGTCATGAAACTCGGCCTATCTCCGGAGTTGAGAACGGCAAGTTTCAGGGGGAGTGTTGAAGGTTCTAGATCGACGTTGGTCGATTGAGACAGATTGTGGAGGTTTCGGGAGTCTGGCGAAGAGTTCCGATATCTGATAGACTAGTGTGGAGGTTGGAAGATTCTCCGGACATGTCTTTCCTTTGTTACTACGGGAGTGTATGGAGGAAAGGATAGCATGTTTTGGAGAATACGGATAGGTGTGGTGATTCATGGAATGATGGCGATACGTTGTTTATGTTTTACTTATACACCTGTCTTTACCGTTAGTTTAGAAAAAGAGAGAGCGAAGCAATTTTTACCTTACCATACGCTTTTGTGCACGTCCTACCACTACCCCAGTTCCCACAGAGTCCTTCAGTGTTCCTACCTACCGCTGTGCAAGTCAGTCATTGGTTGCTATTCTCCTCCATCACAAGAAGTGTAAGTACCTTAAAAACGAGAATAATTATTAGAACTCAAGTTAGAACGTTGGAGTTTTCTCTCCAAGTAATTCAAGGTCGATTGGTGCTTTTCTTTTTTGTTCCTTGTGTTTCTCCCCCTAATCCAAAGGAGGAAGTTCCGAACGTCTTAGAGTGAGGCCTAATAATTATAGTGTTCACAGCACTTCGTTCGCCTTATCTCGTGTTCCTTGGCAGGAACTGATGAGGGTCGGGTGCTACATCTCGGCCTTCGTATGATTGGGGGGAATAGTGGTACTGTGCATGGCCAGTTACACTCCAAAGCAGTGAGTCTCCGCGCATCGACACCAACTTCGGGCCCGGCACTGGGGTGAAAATTTATTTCGTACACTGCCACTCAACTTTACCTCTCTTGTGTTGGGAATAAGGATATCATTTCTGTTCTACCAGTTATTTTAAGTAGGGCTGTGACTCGAACCCTTTCTCGCTGTCCTGTTTGGAGGTAAGTTAATTCTGAATCCAGGAGAGATAGGCATAGTGCATGACTTGGGTAAGTCCTTAATCTAGAATGGAATGATGGCATAAGCACTGAGCATCTTCTCCTCCACTGGACAGATACTGGCAATGTATGCGATGTCCGTAAAAGTACCCTGTATCCCATCGCACCAAAAGTCCAGCAACTCACATAGTACACCTTCCTTCCGTCATGGAGAGCAATCGTCAAAATGGAAACGCGTTGAGTAGGTCCGGGAACCGATTCAAAGATTTATGAAAGCCGCAGCAGTAGCTGAAGCAAGGCGGGTAGTGAAGCGTGTTGCGGTTGCGGGAGAACATATAGGGGGAGAATCAGATCAAATTTCCTATCCTACATCGAATTCTATTTAACAACCGTATATATCTCTAAGTTCGCTCCACCGCAGACCCAACGGGTTCGTGTGGTTAACTCGGGTTATGGTTCGTTGGGTCTGGTCCAACTTTCTCTAGGCTTGGGTCGGGCCCGTTCATTTTGGACCCGGATTAACCCATTGGAGGGGTTGAGTATAGTGCAGTATGATACTCGTACATCTTGTGTTGGTGTGATAATCCTTGTGCTGTATCTCACCGGTGCACACCACTCCATAATGAACATGATAAACACCATTGGGTGTCATATTCACGGCCTCATGACGGGTGACGGGAGATGAGCACCTGTGTCCCCGAGACATTACCCCACTGCCTCCTCAAGAATGCATGCACGCGATGGCAGTATCCTAGAAGATATACGCTCAGTATGCCTATCAAGTAATCTTAGAGCAAGTAGTATAATACTTTCACAGATTTTCCTCTCCGTATGAGTTCCCCAGCAACAAGAACCATATTTGAGAAGGGGTGAGTGGTGGGACCGGAGAGAGCAGATAGGAGGCCGCAGGCATGCCGGGACCTGAGGCAATTTGGTCAAGAAAGCCCCAAAGCGCAAGCCCCTCGAGGCCTCGAGGGAGTTAGAAATGACTCTCCCCTTTTATAGACCTTCAGCCCAATAACAGCAGTGCAGACCCTGCAAGAAGCCCCTCTCGCCCAACTTGCTAGGGATCCCTCGTTTTTGCTTGGTGTGGGGGAAGAGACCTTATTAGGTGGTCTATCAGACGGTCAGACCGAGTCTTCCAGATAAGTTGTACTCGAGTACTAGTATCATACTATAGTATCTGTGCATGGCCAAAAGGAGTAGGGAAGAAAGCTAGCAGCGTCCTGTGGGGCATCAGGGGTAGTGAGTAATTTAGACGGCAAACAGTCAACATGAGTTGAAAAATGCATGACTTTGTACGAGTAGACTCGAACCAAGAGTGGATACTTGGCATAAGATCCCAGTTCAGACCAGTCCAATCGGGATTGCTTACAACTCCAGAAGCCCCTTTGAGTCCCCCAATTCGTATCCTGGAAGGGGATGGGGGCAAACACCAAGTCTAGGTTTCTAAATTCTGAGAATTCTGTGTTTCTTTTCACAAAATCTATTGATTGATCAACATACCGGTATGACAATCCCTCGCCATTTTTGACCATGCGCAAGTACAGTATGAGTCCTGTACTGCATAGGTAGTGATCAGGCGAGCACAACTTTCCAGATCCCAGCTGTGGAACACCGTTATCTGGAGCCTCATTATCAATGCGCCACCAAGTAATCATAAGGCAGCACCCCCGCTTCCCTTCAACTCCCAAGAACTCCGCCAACAATATCACACTAAATCACTTACCCTCTACATCACCCCAAGAACCAAATAACAGATAATGTTTCGTTCCTTCTCTGATAACGTCAACTCTTTCAACAACTATCAAATTACTATTGCTGATGACCGGTCCGGGCTCCTGACCTGGCTATCCCCACTAGAGCCCCAAATACGACACCAAGATATTCGAGGCAGCCGTGTTGAAAATGTGGGTGACTGGCTACTGCGAACCGACGAATTTCGAAGCTGGTGTGGTGGTGCTCGCGAAGAGAAATCTGATAATGCGACTTTATTCTACTATGGCGATCCGGGCGTCGGCAAAACATATCTCAGGTAAGAGATACAATCCCCAAGGCGAAAAAAATTAAAGAAGAGCATTACTGAGGAGTAGCTATGTTAGCTCCCTTGTGGTAGACACCTTGTGCGACCGAGCCCGAGGCCAGAATGTCGCCGTCGCCTGTTTCTACTTTGATTTCGCTTTACGGAAGGAGCAGACTCCAACGAGCGTGCTTGGTGCCCTGCTGAAGCAGGTTGTCGGCGGGTTGGAAAATATGCCAGGAGATATAGCCGAGGCCTTTCAAGACCAAAAAAAAGTCATTGGTGGCCGGGGTTTGCGACTTCCCGAAATTGTCAAGTTGCTACAGACCTCCTCGTCCTCACAGCGCACCTTCATTTGCATTGACGCTCTGGACGAGTGTGTGCCAGAACATCGGGTCAAGATTCTCAGTTCACTAAGAAAGATTCTTCAAAAGTCTCCCAACACTCGTATATACTTGACCGGGAGGCCGCATATTCGGGACGAGATCGAAAAACGGCTTGCCGGAACGGTAGTCGCCGTACCCATAAGTCTCATCCGGGATGATATTATCACGTATCTCCGTGCCAGGCTAGAGGAGGACACAATGCCCGAAGTGATGGATGATAGTCTTGAGGCAGGTATTGTGGAAAAGATTCCCGAAAAGGTTTCCGAAATGTATGTAGGAGAAGCAGTACTAGAGACCACGTCAAGGCATGTGCTAACGGATGCATATCTAGATTTCTGCTGGCCTCTCTGCATATCGATGCAATTCTACGAGAAACTACTATTCACCGTAGGCGGCAGAAGCTCAGCGCCATGACAGACGGTTTAAGATTAGAAGATGTGTACGGCGCAACGCTAAAGCGGATAAAAGACCAGGGTGGGGAGAAGTCAAGACTCGGAATAGCCGCCTTGATGTGGATCTGTCACTCGGAACGACCGCTACAGGTAGATGAGCTCTGCCATGCACTCGCGGTCGAGATAGGATCAACGGATTTCTATCTTGATAATGTTCCATTGATGGGAACAGTGCTGGCCTGTTGTCAAGGACTCGTCTCCGTGGACAAGGAAGCCTCGACCGTCCGGTTGATCCACTTGACCCTCCAAGAGTACCTTTCCACTCATCCCGACCTTTTCGGTAGTGCTCACTCGACAATGGCAGAAACCTGTTTGACCTATTTGAATTCGCCGCAGGTCAAGGATCTCCCCTACAATGTTATACCCAACCCCCGCGACACACCCTTTCTCGAGTATTCTTCAAAGCACTGGGGGGCTCACGCAAAAGGCCGGCTTTCAGATTGCGCGAAATCACTTGCCCTGGACCTCTTTGGCCAGTACGGTGGCCACATATCCGTTAAATTACTTTTCGGGCAACTTTGGTATCACGAAGACTCCAGTGATCTTCTCCTGTTCACTGGGCTGCACTGTGCATGCTTCTTTGGAATTGTGGAGCTTGTGGCTGCTTTGATGGGTATGGAAAGTTGTGATATCAATCGAGGAGATTTTCTGGGTAATACACCGCTTATATGGGCTGCTAGAAACGGGCACGAGGGGGTGGTGGAGTTGCTACTGGGGTACAAAGATATCAACCCCAACATACCAGACCAATGGGGCCGAACACCGCTCTTGTGGGCCGCAAGTTCTGGGCATGAAGGAGCAGTGCGTCTACTTGTAGCGCGAGAAGATGTCGACCCCGACGAACCAGATAGTGACAGCCAAACACCCCTACTTTCGGCTGCTATGAATAGGCATGAGGGAGTAGTGAAACTGCTGCTAGCGCGAGAAGATCTCAACCCCGAGAAGGCCGACCGAGGAGGCCAAACGCCACTGTTGTGGGCAGCCTTTTCCGGGCATGATGGGGTGGTGAAATTACTACTGGAGCGAGAAGGTGTCAACCTTGACAGACCGGATAGACAAGGCCGAACACCGCTTTTGTTGGCCGCCAAGTTTGGGAACGAGGAGGTGGTGAAACTATTACTGGAACGAGAAGGTGTCAACCCCGAAAAACTGGATAGCGACGGTCAAACACCACTCCTTGAGGCTGCTAGGTTTGGCCTGGAGGGGGTAGTGAAGTTATTCCTAGCACGGGAGGATGTCAACCCCAACCAGCCAGACCGCGAGGGCCAAACACCACTCCTAACGGCTGTCATGTTCGAGCGTGAAGGGGTAGTAAAGCTCTTGTTGGGGCGGGAAGATGTCGACCCGGAGAAACCGGATCGGGAGGGCCTAACACCGCTTCTTTGCGCTGCTAAGTGCGGGTGTGAGGGAGTGGTGAAGCTCCTATTGGAACGAGAATGTGTCAGCCCCGACAAGCGAGACCGATACGGCCAAACACCGCTCCTGGCGGCCGCCGCAGCTGGACATGAGGGGGTGGTGAGGCTTCTGCTAGCGCGAGAAGATGCTAAGCCCGACACTCTGGATGACAGCGGCCGAACATCGCTTATGCTGGCTTCTCGGTTGGGGCACGGGGGGGTGGTGAAGCTGCTTCTGGCACGGGGCGACGTTGACCCCACCAAGCCTGACCAACGGGGCAGAACAGCGCTCTCCTATGCCTTCACTTTCAGGCATGAGAGTGTGATAGAGCTATTACAAGCGCACACCTAAAAGCCGTGAAACCCCTAAGCGGCTTAGCAGTCGGGGAAGCGACATTAGCTCCCTCAACCTAACCTCACACACCGTCTCCGAGCACAGATAGACACCATTCCCTTCCACTCTCCCCACCGAACGAATCAGGCAGTCTCAGTGCGTACACAACTGTTGTACGGATATCCTAGTTTTTCCTTCTCTAGACGTACAAACAACCCCGGCTAAGACCTATCGAAGGAAGATGGATCCCCCTAACGGGTGTATTTCTATCGAGTGAGGAGTTATGATCTCCTTCTACTCAGTCGTTTTGCATCCTCGGGGGAGCCGGAAAGAATCTCCTTTGTATCATATCTTCCACCCTACAACCACCATTTTCTACCCCCACATTTCCCCACTTTGTTATATATCTCTTGGACATCCATGCTTTGTCTTCTTTTTCTCTATTTTTCTCGCTTGTTATGAATATAGAGGGATAGATTTATAGATGCACAGTACTGTACATTAAGCGTTGACTCCCAGTTACTAAGTGCAAGCACTTCAAATAACGATCTTTGGGAAAACGATGCCAAGAACAGTATCTAATAATACAAACCAGATGGGCACGGTATTTCACACAGGTGGATGGCCACGGCGTAGATTACGACAAAAGTGCGCGGTCAGCATATTGGACGTGTGGAGCGGGTCTTCGCCATACATTCAAGCCCACCGATTTCCACTACATCCTATGAAGAATAGCACCGCACCCCTCACAGCACCATACTCGCCCATGGGAACAAAAGGGTTACCAGTTCATTCACCTTTTAATATGAATTCGCCGACATGCAGATCTCTCAACCGGTTGTGGGGATGGCTTTAGCGGCGCCCCATAGAGGCGGCGACGATGAAGGGTCGGATATGCATGTGTGGTCCTCAGACGGGGCAGTTAATCCGTGGGTACTGTCGTGTTTGTCAAATCGGCGCGGACGCCCCTTCTGCCGGATAAACGATCGCAAAACATTCAGGGAATTTCCCCCCTCCCCCCGCAGTCAACGGCCTCAGCCGCATATCAGGAATTACCATTGGCTGGAAATGCCCGTTGACTGACCCTGGTATCTGGGTACCGCACAGGTGGATTGTGGCAGGTCGGGGGGTGGTGATCGGGAGAAAAAGACTGCCCCATCTTTGAATATTTGCTAATATTCAGGAAGGAAATTTCTTTCCGCTTTCAGTTCTCTAGCAGAAGCTTGAGACACTTATTTCAAGTCGAGTATTCCCTTCTTCGATATCGCACGGAGCCGACACAGTGGGTTTAAAGACGCATTCTGTCAAGTGCAAGGTGTCACCACCTAGCCCGGGATTAGTTGCGCCAAAGAGATTTCTGCGCCGTAAGAACTCGAATAAATGGACCATGTACTGTACTATGATAATAATTATTATCATACCGGTATGTATCATAATCCGAAATTTCCTCTTCCTCAGGAAAGTGGGGGGGGGGGGCAAAAAACACACCAAAAAACCTAACCCCACGGGACAAACGAGGGGGGAAAAAGGAAAAGAAAAAAACTCCAGGCCTTATAACTCCAACGCCCCTAGCATGGGTCCGATTATTCAATTTCCTCCGGTACTACAACCGCATTTACAAGTGGAGTTTATCCAAATCTTTAAGAGACCCGTTTGTGCCTCCCAGAAGTCACTCACCATTCGTACCCGAATATATATCCTTGCCTCCTATTAGGATAACCTCGGCCCACAACGGCGGAAATGCATTCCCGGTCTATGTCGAGTGAGGTTTTATGATCCATTTCAACACTAGACTCCTAGCGGTGAATGTGAGACCTGATAGAAGCTCCTTCTGATTGCTACGATACCCGTCCCAAGGGTTCCCACCACTCCGGAAGACGCCAAGTGGCCTTCTAAGATGGCGGCACTCCTGAAGAGTGTTACACAGTTCAACTAAAATAATAGCCCAACAAAAAAGTTTAGCACGCATGGTAAGGAAAAGCTGCAATAAAACACTCAATTCTGTAACGAAGCTTTTGTTGCTTTCGTCATATGTTCTGATCCTTCGCTTCCTTCTGCATTTGCTCTGAGATCCTTCCCACTGCTTTTTGACCCTGTTCCTAGCAGTTTTCTCCGCACTACCTATTAGATCTTATGCCATTTCTATGGTCTTTTATAGTAGAAGTTCTAATAATTTTGCAATACAAGTTACTTAAGGCTGGTTCGAGGCGTGGGGTATGATCTACCGTATGTGGTCTAGATGACAATATCCGGATATGTATAAACTATACATATCAGAAAAGGAACAAGGCCTGAACAGGAGAAAGTTGAAACATGCAGGAAGGACAAACTTGAACCATGATCACAATGTTATTAGCTCCACATTTAGTATCCTCCTAGTTACTCCTACTGACGGTTTCCATTGTCTAATTCTATTGGTCAATTTATTCCTAGTGCAACACGTGATCATGATGAAAACTGTCAACTTAAAGTCGCGGTTATTACTTTTGAATACCCTTATGATACTTGTCGAAAACGTCGGCGATATCATACACTGTAGCAATAGCTTTGTTCAGCCATAGGTAGAGCTGGTAGCGCAAATCCCCCCTTCCCGGAACCCCAGATCCCAATTGTCGACTACCACGGGTAGGGTTCCGAGAAGCCCAGCTCGTTGTGGCAATCAGTCATTATACGGTAAGTTTCTTTTACATTTAAGCTACGGAGCGTGGGTATAATAGTATGGTGGGGGACAGTATTAGCGATATTGGAGCAGGGCCCTCCAAGATACTATAAGTTAGTTGCTACTGAGTTTTGTTCATGTTCTGAGGAAATCAGAGGTTTGGACGGAATTCCTGCAATCACCAAAAACTGTTATCAAAAGAGGCTACTCCAGGTTGTGACATATTTGACATCCTAATCCATTATCGTGCCGACATTCGATATCTGTGCCGAATGTATCCGCTCTGGATTTTGCTCCGGCCTCCCAAGCTCACTAGTCTTCAACTATTAGGGCCATGTTGTCACCGTAGACCCGTAGCAAGGTCGCGGACCTGAAGGATCATCTCCGATTTTTAGGGATACACTCCGAGGACGCCCAACAACATTATCCCTCATCCTAGCCAATATATCCCCTTGTATAGCCTAGCCTAGAGGCATTCGTAGGAACAAACACATCGATCAAGACCACCGTATATCACACAGTGCCCGCGCGTCTCACACCACACATAACCACATCAAAAATCGCGTTCACTCAAGATCTTTCCACAATGAAGAAGGATCTGTATTTATTTAAAGATACCCGCAACCGAAAAAAGGACACAAGAAAAAGAAGAGAGAAAACACCCCGTTTTAGTTTCCATTTTTAGCGCTTTTTCGCAGCGGCCTCCTTGAGAACCTATACCCCAATTCCGGTCAGCACGCTTGCGAGTTGGGAGGAGAGAGAGAGGGAGGATAATGACCTTCTTCACAATCTTCTGCTCCTCAATCAAGAACGCACGGACAACGCGGTCCTTTACACAATTTGCACAACGGGATCCACCGTAGGCACGCTGGACGGTCTTGGTAGGCTTGGACACTTGGGAGTATTCACGAGGACGGAGAGCGGGGATCTGTGGGATATTTGTCAGTTGTTGTCTCTTCCTCAAAACTCTAACTCGAATATTCTGCGATCCTGGGGCTGCGGTGCTGGTAGTGCTAGTCGGCCGGTTGAGGAAAAAATTCCAACATAATCACTCCATCGCCCAATTCCAGCATCCACCAGCATCCCACCTCACAGAAATCCCCAATCGAGCGAGTAACACCATCCCACCACCACTACCACAGCCACTACCAATCGTCCAGAAGACACAAACATAGACAAGTCAAGGCAAACTCACGCCAGGAAGTTTAATCCCACAGTCACCGCATTTCGGTGGGCTCCCTCTCTTCTTAATGTGAAGGTAGCGAAGCTTTCCCCCGGGAGTTTTAATAACACGGACCCTATTGCTGCGAGTATTGTACCTAAATAGCCCTCCTACAGTCAGTCCCTGAGTCCAAACTCTCCGATGTCGTCCCGGTGTGTGATGGGAATGAGGGGAAAACTTACGGATTCCTCCGTCTCTAAATCCAAGTCAGCGCTTCATGCAGGAAAAAAACTCATCCAGAGGGAAAAAATAACATACATAGGTCAATCTAGTAGAAACCATTGCGTCCGGTTATCGTCGTGGCAAAATTTGTCGTTTGGGTAGTTTGTCGGTCGGTCGTCGTCGCCCCTGGTTGTTGGCTGGCGTGGTTTTTGGAGTAAAATTGGACAGAGTTGAAGAGCACCTGAGTGGTGTGTGCCAATAGCTCGTGGAGAATTGGCAGTCATAGGGTTTGCCCGGTTGTGGCTGGTAAGTGAGGCTAGTGCTTCGCCACACAGCCCTAGCCCAGGAGGAAGACTGAGGTTACACAAATACATCGTGCCGGGGCATTATCATACGGTAGGGCACCTTACTACGATAGTACTTGAGATCTAAAATGTATCCTTCCTTAACTAGAAGTGAATTGCTAGATTTTCAAACTGAGATCACTGCGCTCGAGTATTCTATCATCTCTTGGGTGCTCCGGCGGGCAAAGGGCTTTCGGTCGTAATAGCAAGACAACATGTACCGTACTCGAATACCGTATGATACTCGTACCGGTACTTGTACTATGGCTAATTTTGGCTACAAACATTATTATGATCATATCTACGCTCGTTATCGCTGAAGAATGCTGAGGTGGCACCCCTTAGTCATCTCGGTCATGGACGCGGGCAACATTTTCCACCCGATCACTTACCGTAGTCTAGGAGATAAACTACCAGTTACCAGTATTGTTGTGCCTTAGGATCAACGTATGATACCGGTATCATACAAGTATCATACACCAGGCTCCAATAAACAAACTTCAACTTTAGTCTACCGGTACCCTTCAATCCAGCCCCAAACTCTTCCGCCCACTCCCCCTCCACAGCCGACCCAATCCTACAGAATCTCTCGCCCTACAACCCCATCCGCACCGCAGATCCCGCCCAAAACGCCCCTGATCTACGCCCCAATAAGCCAAAGGCTCGAAAGTAAAAGACCTCTTCCAAAATCCCCTTCTCCCCACCATGTCATCCCTAAAATTCTTACACGGATCCAGGAACATAAAACCTGCCCTCTCCCTTTTCATCTTCGCCCTCCTTTTCGTTCCTGTTGGTGGTGCTTTTCCATAAGTGCGCTAACAACAGGATCAGCACCTGGCAGCAGTCCGCCCTCCCACCTCCGGCCTCAAGCTCTCCTTCACAAGCAGACTTGTTGCAGCAACGCAACAACCGATTTCCCGCGAGCACGAGAGCTAGACCTGTTCCCGGATCCCTCACATTTGTATCCACCTCCGACGTTGTTGTTACTGTTTCTGTCGTTAGAAGAGACTTTTGGATTGAACAATCTGAGCTGGAGGAGGGGCTATTCTACTGTTATCACAGTCACTACCACCACCACCACCACCACCACAGCCGGTACGATAAGGCAGAAGGCAACGGCCGCAGGAATGAGTAAGGGCATCATGGAAAACAGCACGAGTTCCGGTGGCATCGTCACCGCTACTACAACCGCGACTAACTCTACATCCCCATCTTTACAAAAGGTAGACGCGGAGCAAAATTCCCAGACCTCCACCGCTGCGCTCGCCCCACCAGAAGAATCTGGAGAAGACCTGTACACAATCTGCACCCGCCTCTCACAGAAGGTGCACCGCTTTTTGGAAACCGACTTCTCTAGTGAACTCTTAAAAGGCGTGCAACGCCAGACGGTCATCTCCCTAGGCGTGATTGAGGAGGCCTTACAGCGGTATAAGTACCTTTCCCTTACCCCCGCATCCATCCCTCCAATACTAAAACTTTTAACAGATTAGAGAACCTCTCCATATCCTTCAATGGTGGCAAGGACTGTCTCGTCCTCCTAATACTCTTCCTCGCTTCTCTCCCCCCTCACCTAGCTTCTCCCTCCAAATCTGCTCCCAATGCTTCAGGGCAGAGTGGAGAAGAAAAGATAAACTCAGTATATGTAACAACAACCCACCCCTTCCCACAAGTCGATGCCTTCGTGCAAACCTGCATCACAACCTACCACCTCTCCCTAACCCGCTACTCCCAGCCAATGAAGTCATCCTTTGAACGCTATCTGCAGGAAAATCCAAACGTAGAGGCGATATTCGTGGGCACGAGGAGGACAGACCCGCACGGAGAGTTTTTGTCGCACTTTGACGTTACGGATCACGGATGGCCAAAGTTCATGAGGGTGCATCCAGTGGTGGACTGGGGGTACAGAGAGGTTTGGGGGGTATGTATCCTTTTTTTCCCCTCGGAATTGCGCGCGGAAGGCAGTCGCACTAATTGTGGGTGTGATTGGGGAATAGTTTCTCCGGGAACTGCAGATCCCGTATTGCGTGCTTTATGATATGGGGTATACGTCGCTCGGTGGGACTAAGGATACGCACCCTAATCCGGCGCTTTTGGAGGATGGGACAGAGGTGCTGGAGGGCAAAGGCGGGGAGAGAAAACGGAGGTTTAGACCCGCGTACGAACTTGTGGAGGACGGGCAAGAAAGGTTGGGTAGGGACCGGTAGAACCCCCCCCCTTTTTTTTTGTTTATGATAGATACTAGAGAAGAGGGGGAGGGGTGAGGGATCCAACGGGGGGGTAGCATGTCTAGATTTTCTCTTTCCCTATTTGATTTTAAGGGGTTTGAAGGGTTTCATTTCGATGGTTTGGGTAAACCTATTAGACCTTAGAGGTATCATACGTTACGCAATTGGGCGGGCTGCCTATGACGATATGGGCGGATCTAGGCTCTATGATAAACTTGGTGGTTTCTTTTTTCTTCCCATTTCTCTTCCACCAATTTCTCATGCGCCTTGCACTCTACTGTACTACCACCCCTTCCCCCGCAGCTAGATTTAGAACTATTTCACTATAAATGGTAGAAGACTCGACTATCATATCATATCATGCCGCAATCTACGTCGCAAGTACAGTATCAACTAAACCCCATTCATGCCAGCGGATCCACAAACCACACCAGAAGAGCATCACCACCACCACCGCACAACACCTCGCCGAGCGAAAACCCCCAGACACTCCCCCACCAGATCGCAACGCAAAGGTAGCGTGAGGGATCGCATACCCCCCCCCTCCACTCAAAAAGCAAAACAAAGAAAGAGCAACCGCTCAATCTCGAGTAGTAGATAATCCCAAATGCATTACCCACGCACAACCCCACTTCACAATCCTGATCTACCGTAATCCCTTCCTTCCTTCCTTCCTTCCGACAGTCATGTACTGAACAGCTTTTACCGCACCCGGGGAACGTGGTATCATACTCCGACAAATATCGGCACCCCAGTCCCACCAGAGGATGTCGGGCGAGTACGTACGCTTCACATCTTTGTTTTGGGGGGTGACTGTATGTATGTCAGGCCTGTGCGGTGGGTGAGGTTGAATCAACTTGAATGTCGAGTGATGGTATATGATCCGCTGTTGGGGTTTCGTGGTATTGCTCGTGGGGTGGTATTATGCGTTTGGAAGTGCTTGTGTGGGTGTGAAGTGTGTTTGTGGGAGTTTGGTTTGGTTTGGTTTAAGAGGGGAGGGGGGTATGCTTTGTGTGGGTAAAACTGGGCCATTGGCCAAGTCGAGTACCGTAGAGTGTGTATGGTGAGCGCCATGATCAGGGGATCATCGAGTAAGAAGGCGCCTCCAGAGTGAAATAGATATGATAAGTTATAACTTAGTTCGGCTACGATAACTTAAAGAAGGGCTGAAAAAGTAAAGGGTATGCTGGAAGGTAAAAAAAAAAGCCATGAATACAGCGAAATCAAGTCCCCTCAATAAAATAAAGTAAAATGAAATAAAAAACACCGCCCCTTCTCCCCCCCTCTATCTGTTCTAACACAACTAGTGCTGCTTCTTAAACCCTCCAACCACATCCGCCACCAAAAACTCCATCTCCAGACCCGCCTCTTTATACACCGTCTGGGTCAAAATCTGCGTACGTCGGTGCACATCTATAAACTCTTTCTCCAGCGCGGCCAGGATACGGTCCACCAACACGGCATCATCATCCCCGCCGTCTGCAGCAAAATGCTTGTCAACCCTCTTCCTCAGTGTCTCGATACCACGGCGGATTTCCTTCCCGTCGTGATGCGTTAGCGCCTTCTTGAAGACTTGTCTCGAGTGGGATTGGCGCGAGGGGATGTCGTCCGCGCCGTTCCGCTGTATGACTTCCACGCTCTCGACGAAATCTAAGAGTTTGCCTAGCGGACGACGAATGACGGAGGAGGTGTAGAGGCCAAGGTGTTCGGCGAGATCGCGTTCCGCGCGAGTCTTGAAGAGCGTGAGAATGGGGTTTGTAGTGTTCAAGGGCAGTTCTTCCAGGTAGTGGTGCATGTTCTCGATCATCATTATGTGGTAGTTTAGCTGCTCCTTGTCTTCTGGGTCGAGACTGGAGCTTGTGACTGTCGGGCTCTCCTTCGCAATTGCGTGCAGAGATTCAAACATGGCTTTATTAATACGCTCGTAGCCGTCATTTACTAGGTCACGGATGTCAAGGTCCGAGGAGGACCCGGGGACCTCAGCGGGGAGTTGATCTTCGATTCTGCTAGCAAAGGACTGCGTGGAGTGTAAATATGGGGGCGTTCAAAATGGTCCATGGGTGGTCACTCACTGGGAACACCTTCATAAATGGAATAACGCCCTTTCTCTTCTTAATCTTAACCTTTGTCTCTTCAATGGCCTTGACCTGATCATCCAGAAACCTAGAAAACAACCCTGCAAGACGATCGTGCAATTTCTGCAACATCTTGAGCAAAAACTCCTGATCCGTATCTAGGAGAGCTGCCATCTTCGTCTCAAGTGCATACAGCACACCAACGCCTTGTAAAGGGTCCATTCTAATAGCCCACTCAATAAGACTCTGCAAATCCTGGGATAAGAACCCAAACAGCTCCGTCATAAAATCCGACACCATCTTCGCCTTCGCCTTGTCCGTCTCAGCAGGCTTCAACCCGCTGAGATCCCTAATCTTCCGGTGCTCCGCCGCCGGCGAGTTTGCGATAAACTCAGAAAAGTCATGTGGCAGCTGTGACGACATTTGGAAGAACTCAACCACGAAATTCTGCTCTCTTAGTATTAGGTTATACATCTCTGCTAGGGCTCCTGCGAAAGCCTCATGTGAATTGATTATTCCATCTTGATTCTTGTTTTTGGAGTGGTCACTGGTTGGCGACCTGATTTTTGCCAAGGTTTGCGACCGTTTGACGGTCAATTTTCGAGCAGCCGTTACAGCGACATTGTCAGCCTCTTTCTCTTGCGCGGTGAAGACTGTTCTAACGTTAGCACCCAAAGATTTGCCTTTGATGCAGGCGGGTAATTTACGTAGATCCACTTCATCCGAGATGGGCTTTTTGGTGATCTTCTTCCACGCCAGCACGTGCTCCCTGAATTCGTCCTGGAATAGGCCTGAGACGGGTTTCTCGTAGAGCTTTTGCAACCCGTAGTAGTCCTCCAAGTCAGCGTCTTTAGTAAAGGCAATTAATCCAGAGAATTTGTAAAGAGCCATATAGGCGCTATCGTGTCCTAGCAATCTTGGTTGCCCGGGACTCATCGGACTGTTTTTCGAGTTCTTTGCAAGCTCGACGACCTCTGCCCCGAATTTGATGGTCATGAATTGTTTCATTCTTGCCAGGAATAACTGGGCATCCTTTTGATACCCCTCCTTTCGCTCTTGAAGAGCCTTCATAGAGCCAATGCCCTCATCACTCCAGGAACCTCTTCGGCCATCCCCGACAGGTGACTCGGGAGCATGTCGCGCCATCTTAGGGTCAATAATCGTCATCGCCTTATAAAGAGCAAGCAGAGTGTCCTCAATAGACTGTAGAGCTTGAGGGGAGTCTAACGGTCCATATTTGAGCACCTCAAGTTGTTGCGGCACAATGGATATGATAGACATTAGATTCTGCAGCTCACGCTGCAAGGTCTTCTGGTTAGCAGTTTGGACTTGGAGGCCTTGGGACTGGTTTTCGATGTGAGAGATGTCATCATTCAAGCTCTATATTTGTTAGTGTGAATACTTAAAAATAATGGCAGAGGGCTATGCTCACGGTTAGTTCAACGGCATATAGAGTCAACAGTGAATCCATCTCATCACATTCCTGAATCGCCTTATCGAGGAGGCTGGATAACTCCTCAATCCTGGAATCGCCATCAGTATTCACGATAACATCCTTAGCCTCCACCTCCGCAATATCTTTGCGAATCTTTGTCTCCAGAGCATCGACCTTCCCTTGTGGATCCCAATTGAATTCTCTTAACAGGTCTTCAATATCAACAGTCACCCGCGAAGTATCTACATCATTTAGATAAGAGGATTTGACCGATTTACGCTTCCTACCCTTAGTATTTGGTGATCGCGATCTACTTCTCTCACCCCGTTCGCCAACATCACCTAATCCATCTGGCGATGTGGACCTCCCTGAGGCCGTAGGAATTTCCAATGAATCATGCTTTGGCCGGCCAGGGGACGCGTTTCGCGGTGTAGGGGAGGGCAATACCGGAGGTTTGTCTTTAGGTGTAAGAGTAGCTCTCCGAACTTCGCTTCTTAGCGATGGCTCCATTTGTTTTTCTGGAGACCTCTGGTTGGATGATGGTGGCGGGAGATCACGAGTTCTGGAAGGTGAACGTCTACGTTCACCCGGCGCACCTGCGGCACCATATGACCCATTCCCACCATGTGCGTCCCGATCCTTGCGCTCTTCTGGATATTTGATCTTTGGCACCTCCTCCTGTCTACCCGGGTCCTGAGAGGGTGTTCTGGACATGGCGGTCGGTGTTGTAGGAGTTTTTGGTCGCTGCCTTCGGTCTCCCATCATTCCTCCTGCAGCGTATGTATTTGCTGCCAAGCGGAATTGCGACGCTACGTCTTTGCTGGACATTTTCTTGGCTACACCACGTGCGTCAATCAGTAGAGAAGGCTCGGGGGGAGCTGCTGGAGGAGGTGGTCCTCTATTACCGCCACCGTAGGGATACTGGTCTATAGCCTCTCGCGATTGGTGACTAGAAGCGGAAGGGGTACGGAACATTCTCTCAGACGATGGCATACGACGAATTCCTCGTTCGTCCTCTACAGGAGCTCCCCTAGTCCCAGACCGATCCCTACCAGACCTCGAAGATCCATCCGATGGCCGCCTTCCTGGTCCTTGTGGAGGTATAGGGGGAGGTGAAGGATCACCAAGAGCTGCTCCTGAAGCGGTCGAGTACGCTGAAGCTCCAGATATATTCCGACTCCCGGGGGCCAAATCGGGCGGTCTTCTACTACTACTTGGAAGGGGATCACTTGATTGCGATGGTCGTAAAGGGCCGGGGCCAGTGCGAAGTCCGTCAATCCCCTTATTCCTTGGCGATGGTTGTCTTCCTGGTGATGCCATATTATCCATAGAGACAGCTGAGGTGAGATTGCGAAGGGGTGTCGGTTTGAGTGACGAAGAAAACTGTGAGGGACCTGGAGATATAGGCGAGGGACCAGCTGGCGAAGCTCCCCCTGTATCATCCCTCTGACTTTCCTGTAGAGAAGCCGCGCCACCCAACATCTTATCAACCTCTGTCCCTCCAAAACCGATCAAAGTTGGAATTTTCCCGCCCGTGTACTTTTTGTAAATTTTAAGCAGCGACGAGATAAAAAAATCCTTCTCTTTACTCGAATTGGCTTGCCAATAGTAAGGTTTAATAATAGTGACGGTGAATCCCTTCTCGAACGGTGCGATGTGATTTTCTATCTCGGACAAGTCATCCAAATTCCACGTCTTTCCAATCTGGAAGCCCCCGTTCGGATTCTCACGAGCTTTGTGCATGCGAACTCGCCCAGTCTTCCGCACGGCAACAACAATCACCCTGGACTTTTTCTGATCGCGAGGGCCATCTGCTAGCGGTGGGGACGATGGGGAGGCTCCATCCTCGATAACTCTGCAGTGCGTGATGTAAGATTCTAGGACTAGTACACGCGAGCGGGAAAGAGACGAGCCGCGAGCATCAGTTCATCCGTAAACAAGCAGAGGAGAAAGGCGACCATTAACGTACGAGCACCATCGACGTCAGGTTTTGAAAAGCACGAAGCAGTGATCCGCCTCTTCTCATCTTCAAATTGTCGAGCTTTAGCACCGGCAGCTGTGGGAGGAGGCCCAGCCGCGCCAGGGCCCGGGGCTCGGTTCGCTTGAAATTGGTCTGCCATGGTGGCGACGAGGACGGCGTGTTGATGCGTGGGTAGGGCAGAGAGGGTATTGCTCGAGTATTGGAAGAAGAAAGGGGAGCTGTCTCCGAGGAGGGGCAGATCTCGGAGACTCTGTGTGTGGAGTCGTATGCAGTCAGGCTTCGCAGGTCAACGTTTGAAGGTTGCAACAGAAGTGTCCCTAGAGGCAGGAAGCAAGGCAAGGTATGCCTCGAGTCGCCAACCAGCCTCAGGGGTCCGACGGAGGGTTGGGGCGATCATGAAAGTGAATATGGTAGAATAATAGTCTTTAGAGCGGGATGGTATTACACGGAATTCACAATCTATGAAGGTTTAGCGATGGCTGTCTTGCATCCTATACATGTGAGGAATTGTTTGGGGCGCAGGTGGGACGAACAGGCCGGTGGTTTAACCGTGGTTAGGAAACATGAAGCCACAGCACCGGCACAAGCCACAACGACAATCTCGACCTCACACTTCCCCCGACTAGTGCTGCCACCTGACTTGTGGGCTTAAGTTATGGTGCTGAGCATCAACCTGGGACGGTCGGATTCGGGGATTCGAGAGTTGGGGATCCAAGCACTAATAGTACTATCCGACAATCCTACTTGTAAATCAGAGCTTACATGTTCCACCACGCACGGTAACTCTGCCGTCTTTCTTGTGTTATTTGGAATTTGCACTGAAAGTCATGTCGTACCTGACTATTGATCTGACTGGGACTCCCCGGGACTCCCCGCCCTGCCACAGCCCACCCGAAGCGCCAACACCTGGAAGTGACAAATAATTTCGATTGTGGGGACTTTCATCGTGATACCCACCTATATATATGATACCCATACTGACACTCGTAGAGGGCAATAACACAGTAAGACAAATTCTTTGATAGCGGGAAGAGATATCATATCACACGTCCATAGCCTCGGCCCAATCTCGGCAAACAACCCTCCGACCTCCAGGCGCAAATGTTCTCGCACTGCACGAGCATTGTACCGGTACCCTAGTACTCGAGTACCCGCTGCCCGCATTACAAGTACCTGGTACAATACTCGAGCGAGTAACCTATCATACTCAGCCCCCTTCCTCCTGGAAACCTCCGCGAATAATGCTCCAGGGTATGATGGACACTTCTTATGACGCAATCCGCTGTATCATAGCATTCCAAATCCTCCTCCATTACTCCCATCTGTAACATGGTCTGTTGGACCTAAATTATCCCTTCCAATTCCTCTAACAGGTGCAAACATAACTAATCCCGGCCACAGATCTCGCCCCCCATCTCTATATAACCTTCACACCCGTGACACCGACAAACTGGCCATCATCTCAACTGGAATCCTCTCCTTCTTCCTCCTAACGCTCACGACAACGTTAATGTTCACATCTCTCCTCCCTCGCTTCTTCCGCCTCTTCTCAGCCAGCAAATTCACCTTGGGTCCTCTCGGCGGCAACATGTCCCTCCCGGAGACCACCGAAAAAGCAACATTCGCCGCTGGGTAGACATACCCTTCGTCCCCGCTGGCATTTCAATACTAACAAAAATGTGGGGAAAAAAGGTGCTTCTGGGGTGTCGAACATCTCTTCCGCAAACACTTTACAGGAAAAGGCCTGTTGGATGCTCGAGTCGGTTACATAGGTGGGGACACTGCACACCCAACCTACCGTTCCGTTTGTTCCGGGACAACTGGCCGTATGCACCTACTGACGTCCCCTTCTCACTCCCCATCCCCGCTAACATTACCAGATGCCGAGGCGCTCCAAATTCTCTATAACCCTTCAGAAGTCACCTACGAGAAACTTCTGGAATTCTTCTTCCAGATGCACGACCCAACAACGGTGGATCGCCAGGGACCAGACGTGGGATCCCAGTATCGCTCGGCGATATTCTTTCACAATGACAAGCAGGAGGAAGCTGCCAAAGTGGTGCTGGAGAAAGTTACGAAGCAGTGGTATAAGACCGACATGGCGACCCAGGTGATCCCCGCTGGGGAGTGGTGGGATGCAGAGGATTATCATCAACTTTATTTGGATAATAGTGAGTTTTCCCATCTGACATTTGATCCTCGATGTGAGGGAGAGGGAGAAGGATACTAACGGCGGAGCGGCAGATCCAGGAGGCTACGAGTGTCCTTCGCAGTAAGTTTCTTCTCCTGATTGTCTGCTTGTTTGCTGGAAGAGGTGCTGACAAGGGTGTAGCTATCTGCGGACCTTTCCACCGCTCGCTTGATTGGTTAGGCGCAAGTGTCGAACTGGTGGATAGCTGGGTTACGTGAGGTTTAGTGCCAGAATGGAGACAATGAGGGGTCTTTAGCGTTGAAGTCCGAGTTTTGATTTGTACACGAGTGATTTTTCATGAATTTCAGACATCGTTAGTGTGTTGCACAATATGAGAGACTTCGATAAACAGAAAATTTTGGAAGAAATGCTCGAGCACTCTTTAGCTACAGCAAATGGATAGACCCGAGAGAGGAAGGAGGCGGGGGTTAAGTTTAGGCCTCGATCCCTGTTAGTGATGGAGAGACGAAAAGAATTAGTGATTATTCATGAAGCGGCGAGCCACTGAACACAACAAGACAGCGCCGCCTTCCGCCAGCCCAGAGGCCAAGCCCGCCAATACACCCGCCTGTTCAGCGGAAAGGAGTCTTCCATCCCTCTTTCATCTTCATCCTTCAACGGCACCTCTCAGAATAGCCCAAAGATAATCAGAGCTTCTACATAGTCTTATGATCTGAGGCCTCCCCTTTATTATACAACATGGGTATGTCTGGCACGGTCGGTATTGGAATATAGCAGCCTGGTACGGTCCTGGGAAAGGAAGCGCGGTAGGGGGGGAGTACTCGAGTAGGTGGCCGGTTTTGTTTAGAGGGGGGGGATTTTTTGTTTCAAGAAGCGAGTAGGATGTCATATATGATACCATACCTATTCGAGTATGATACTGCCAAATGTTCTCCTTTCACGGGAGATTGGGGGCTTACCTTCCCGTGCTGGCTAATGTTGCCTTGGTTATAGCTAGGGGAGGTGGTGGGCGTTCAGTGTTTCCTTTCCGCTTTGAGACCGTTTCCCATACAAAAATGGTGGAGAAACGGAACGGTCGTTGCCAAACAGACAGGACAGGACCTTATGATAGTTTTTTCAGTCTTTTCAACTTTGAAAACTCCAACTTTGTATTGTAATCTTGGAAACAGAATCGCCTCTCCCCTCGTATCTTATACTAATAAAAGTTTGTTTTAAGTCCTCACCACTTATCCGATATCAATAAAATTAGCGCCATAGTGTTGGCAATTGTGAGGACTTTTCTGGCTGGAGATTATCGGAATTTTCCCACTACTTGAGTGCACTGCGATAACTGGGAGCTTAAGGTCAAGATTCAGTACTATAGTAACATAATTTTTGCGCCGCAAACTCCTCTAAATTCGGAAGTACCTTTACCTACCACTACCATAATCACTAATATTCCGCCATAGACATTTACCAAGAGGGCCCGTCACTTATGAGCGATGAAATCCGGATAGACATTAAGGCTCTAGCAAATTCTCTCAATTTTTACAGAAGCGATTGTGCTGAGGGTTTTGCAATATGAAGGTAGACCGCAAAATTGAGGGGGGGACGAATTTTGTCGCCAAGCTCATAGTACGAGTACATCGTACAATGATCGACCGACCATGGCTATTGTTCAAGAAATACCGTAGACTACCGTATTATACGGTATGACGCTAGCCTTCAGCCTATCATCTTTGCCGCCCTGCCAATACGAGTATTATGTCACCAACATCACTAAGTACTCGTATCGACGTTCCAGGTACTGTACGATAGCCGGTCCCTGGGTCGCTTTATTGTTATCTATTCCCATGTCTGCAGAGAAGGAGCCTGTACTATTCAGTACTCTCACGGCTTGCTTTTTTGACCTGTTGTGGTACAGCCTCATTCCAAAAGTTCTCGCACCCAAGCTGGTACTGTGACACAAAAGTGAAATCGTAGATGTAGTATTATGTATATGTACCTCTCCACCCCTGAAAGTTCCCGCTCAGCACCTGTCATAAAGAAATCTCATCGTTCAATAGAAAAAAAAAAAAAAAAAAAAAAAAAACTACGATTTAATATGACCCCCATTATTGGAAATAATAGCTTGAACACGATTTGGCATACTGTCTGCTAGTTTATTCAATACCAATGTAACGTTCCTTAACTCCTTGATAGCTAATAGCGACGGGAAACGATTATCTCTGTTCGTCGGATAATGCCTGTTAAATCTTAACTAAGATAACTTTGCCTCATGTAGGCTCGTGAGAAATGTGTAGGATGCGCAGACTTGATAAGGAGCGTAAAGGTGTTTTATTCGTAAAGTAATAAGTAAGGAAATTACTTAAAACAAAGTGTGAGAGCCTATCTTCCTCAGCCGTTTTTTTTTTTTTTTTTTTATATCATATATTCATTGTTTAAGGTACAAGAACCTGCATGCAGCGCTAGCTATGGCAAAAACAAAACCTGTAAACACGCACGTCCCTCCTCCATCTGAGGCAAAAACCAAGAACCCCAAGCCCCTCTAGTATGGAGCCAACTGCACATCTCGCCCTGAATCAAGCCTATCCTTACAACACAAGCGAACTCAGTTCTAAGAGAAACCCAAAACAAGGAAAGCAGGAAGCCCAAGGGAAAATACCCCTGGAAATCTCGGCCCGAAGGCACAAAAGAAAGCCTAACTCATACCCACCGGGTAGTGCCCATAGCACAGCCGGCCGCTAAAAAGCTAACCCTAGATCGGGCCCAAGAGAGGACCAGGTGCACCGATTAATGGCGCGACCCCTACCGTGGGGGAAAGCTTGACGAGGGGAGGATCCCGACCGACTGGAGACAGTGCAATACCAGCCGGAGGGAAGAAGGCCAGGGCTGAGGTGTTAGGCGGAATCTGACTCTAAATACTTGTCGAGAAGACTTAGGCCTGAATCTTTCGTAATAGACGGAGATTTGTTTAGGAAGACTCAGTGTTGTTCTTTTCGTTTATAACTACTAAGAACTCGCTTAATCGATAGAGGAAATATTCTTATAAAGATTCGTAGGTAAAACAATGTTATATTGTTAAGGTCTCTTCTCCCTTGCTTGTCTTTTTCTAAAAGCTTGGGAGGCACTTTGATATTTATATCCCGCGTCTGAGTGTTCGCGGACTACTTCTAATCCTCCTATAACTAAGTACCTTTCCCAAGATTGTACGCTAACGTCTCATAGTCTTAACAAGTGCGAACACCGTTTGACCCTGAATTCTTTCACACCATCTTCGTACTTATAAAATCTTTTCCGTCTTATCGTAGGATGCGTTATTATCCTCGAATGACCGGTCTTCAATTTATAGAGCCGAATAGACTTCTATCTGAAACTACTGTCGTCTTGACTATCGTCCCAATAGTCTCTTCCGATTTCACATAGTGGCTAGCGTATGTGTCAGGCACCTATGCATGATGCAGGCTTCGTAGACAGTGCGCCAACACCCATATGTCTACTGCCTATTAGGTCTTCTGAGTCTGAGCAGCTTCCCCTCGGTCCGCCTCGCCTCAAAGAGAATCACCTCTCAAGGGATCCCTTTTCCAGGACCAACCAACATACAGCGGCCTTCAGATAGGTATTGGTATCATATCTATCCCCTATGGCCTCTGGAGCACTGTAGCAGTAGTTGCGGATTTTCGAACCGAAAACATCCCGTCACTTTCGGCCGGTAGTTAGGATGCCTAACTTTGAAGCCTAATAACTCAATGCGCCTCTGACGGATTTCCTCCGTTCCACTTCTCAGAGGTACCCAGAGGTGCCCTCCTATATATCCTGTGAACAGCTTCCGGTCAGACGGACGGCAGCGATGTATATGGTGTTATGAAGCGGGCTTCATTGAGATGACATTATAGTCATGGGACGCAACTTGTTAGGCGGAAGCCGACTCTGAGTAATTGTCGAGAAGACTTAGGCCTGAATCTTTCGTAATAGACGGAGATTTGTCTAGGAAGGCTCGGAATCGTTCTTTTCGTTTATGACTACTAAGAACTCGCTTAATCGATAAGGGAAATAATTTTATAAAGATTCGTAGGTAAAACAATGTTATATTGTTAAGGTCTCTTCTCCGTTGCTTGATGATGTCTAAAAGCTTGGGAGGCACTTCGATATTTATATCCCGCGTCTGAGTGTTCGCGGACTACATCTAATCCTCCTATAACTAAGTACCTATCCAAGGTTGTACGCTAACGTCTCATAGTCTTAACAAGTGCGAACACTGTTTGACCCTGAACTTTCACACACCATCTTCGTTCTCATAAATTCCTTTTCCGTCTAGTCGTAGGATGCGACATTATCCTCGAATGACCGGTCTTCGATTTATAGAGACGAGTAGACTTCTGTCTGAAACTTCAGTCGTCTTGACTATCGTTCCAGTAGTCTCTTCCGATTTCACATAGTGGCCAACGTATGTGTCGGGTACCTATGCATAATGCAGGTCGCGTAGACGGTGTGCCAACACTCTTAAGTCTACCGCCTATTAGGTCTTCTGAGTCTGAGCAGCTTCCCCTCGGTCCGCCTCGCCTCAAAGAGAATCACCTCTCGAGGGATCCCGTCTCCAGGACCAACCAACATACAGCGGCCTTCAGATAGGTATTGGTGTCATATTTAACCCCTATGGCCTCTGGGGCACTGTAGGAGCAATTGCGGATTTCCGAACCGAAAACGTCCCGTCACTTTCGGCCCATAGTTAGGATGCCCAACTTTGAAGCCTGATAACTTAATGCGCCTCCGACGGATTTCCTCCGTTCCACTTCTCAGAGGTACCCAGAGGTGCCCTCTTATATATCCTGCGAACAGCTTCCGGTCGGACGGACGGCAGTGACGTATATGGTGTTATGAAGTGGGCTTCATTGGAATGACATTTTAGTCATAGGACGCAACTCTTCGAAATCTCGCTAAGGACGTGCGGGCCCCAGAACGGGGCCG
This sequence comes from Tuber indicum, assembly GCA_006112555.1. Lineage (NCBI taxonomy): Eukaryota > Fungi > Ascomycota > Pezizomycetes > Pezizales > Tuberaceae > Tuber > Tuber indicum. Next base: position 310,469 of record VBSK01000237.1, read on the forward strand.
GAGGGGGGTGTTAGGCTCTCGATAAAATGAGGGTCTGTGCGCAGTTACCCTACCGAGAGGTCTGTGCATTTTCTTTATGCCTAACATGAGCTCCCTCCTACAAGGTCTCGCCTCGAGCACCTTTCTTAATTATCTCTTATTTAACAAATTTCCTTTTAAGACCCGATGTGGTCAGGGTAAAAAACCTTCCGGCGTTTGCTTGTTCACCGTAGGAAAACCTTTTCCTCATCGTCTTACTTCTTCCTGCCCTGGCATCTCCGGGTTGTCTCGATGAAACTCTTCGACTACTTCTTCAGCATTTTCCATGCCTGTCGCGGGTTCCCAAGTATTTTCATCTTCCGCACAACCCTGCCATTTCACAAAATACCATAGCTCTCGTACCTGCCGGTAACGATTGCTGATTCTTTTCCTATACGTCCGTATTTCGCTACGGACGATTTTCTCTATCTCCCATTGCAAGTCCCCTTCAACCTCTTCTGGTTCTCTGGGAGGTTGCCTGCGTTCTGGATGAACCGATTCTCGATATGGTTCGAGCAAGGATACGTGGAAGACTGGGTGAATATTCCATCGGTCGGAAATGTTTAGTTTAAACGCTCGGTTGCCTCTTTTTTCCAATATTTGGAACGGCCCATAGAGTTTGGGTGCTAACTTTTTCGACTTCCGTCTAGTCCGTATGTTTTTTGCGTTTAACATAACTTTGTCGCCAATTCTAAACTCAGGTTGTTTTTTGGCTTTCCGATCGTAGTATTTTGTCATTCCTTCCCGTGTCTTTTCAAGCGAGCTTTTCGCTTGTTCGTGTATCGTCTTAATCCAGTTCGCGTATAGGGAAGCGCCGGGGTTTTGAACTTCACGTTCTTTCATCCACTCAGTTTGAGGGTGGAACCCATAGTTCGCGTAAAAGGGGGACATTCCGTGAGCGTTGGTTGCAGAATTGTTATATGCATGTTCTGCTAACGGCAGTAACTGATACCAGTCATCTTGGTCATAGTTAATAAAACTTCGGAGATATCCTTCCAGCACTTGGTTGGTTCTCTCTGTCTGTCCATCCGTCTGTGGATGATATGCCGTCGACATTCGTCGTTTTATCTCCAACGCCTTGCACAATGATTCCCAAAACTCGCCAGCGAACTTAGAGTCCATATCCGAAATGATCTCCGTCGGTAAGCCGTGTAGCTTCCAAACCTCCCTTAAGAACGTATTTGCGACATCCTTTGCCGTAGCCGTAGTCTGTAGTCCAAGAAAGTGTGCCATTTTTGTAAACCGGTCAACAACTACCATGATTTGTGTACAACCTTGTGACTCTGGTAGTTGGGTGATGAAGTCTACTGATATCGACGACCATGCTGTGAACGGCGTCTGCAGCGGTTGTAACAGTCCGTATTTCGCATGTCGGGGTGACTTGTTGTGTTGACATTCATCACAGGATCGCACGTAGTCGTTGATCCATTCGGCTAGCCCTTTCCAATAAAAATCTCTCATGATGATTTCTAGGGTTTTTTCTTGTCCGAAGTGTCCGGCTATCTTTGCGTCATGGCATCCCTCGGCTATCTTGGTGTACAATGCTTGGTTGTCTGGGACGAATAGACGATTCTTATAGTATAGAAGGTCGTCGATCAGTGTCCAGTTCTTAGGGAATTCTTTTCCTTCATTTCGGAGCTTTGATAAGTCCTCGCGTCGTTTCAGCCAGTCTCTATCCGATAGCGTCGCCTCAAGAAGTTGTCCAAGGAACTCGGGGTTAAACTTCTTCATTGTCTTTTGTTTTAGCATGGCCGTTGATATTAATATTTTCTCTGGTACTTCTTCAATGTCGTACCAGGACAAATTTTTGTCTGCCGATGCTTCTAGCTGACATATGATGGGTTCTTGTTCCTTTATTGTTAAACTTCTTGTCGCGATGTCTGTACTTCCGAAACCTTGGGCTCCTCTTTCAGTCTCGTCTAGTTCATCGACCTCCATTAAATCGGATGTGTCGATTTTTTCCACTATGAGTTGAGCCATTCTGTCTCCTTCTCGGATTTGGCAATCAACATCTTTGTGATTATATAGCAAGACTTTGAGTTCTCCCGTATAGTCGGCGTCTATTGTCCCTGCGCCGACCGAAATTCCGGAACGTACTGCCAGCCCACTACGGGCCGCTACTCGTCCATATGTCCCTGCTGGTAGGCTTATTGCTATTCCAGTATCGAGTAGCGCTTGTCCTCGTCTAGGGATAATGGCGTCGCTTATGGCGTAGAGGTCATGTCCGGCTGCCATTCTTGAACCTTTAGTGGGTAACCTTGCCTTGTGGTTCAAGCGTCTTACTCGGATGTATCTGTCCGAGGTATTCGTCTTTGGTTTCAACGCCAGGTCTTTCTCATCGCTCCAACCTAGTACTTCTTTTCCTAACCCTTCTTCCTTCTCCTCCTGCAGTGCCAGCAGCATTACTTGGAAGTGTTCTGGCTTTAAAACGGTTTGCTCGCGATGCGTAGCTCCCTCCTCAGGACGGTACTCCGGCCGTCTACTTAGAGCGTCAGGCTTTCCGCCCTTAGTTCCTGGTCGGTAAACAATCTTAAAATTGTATTCTGCCAGCTTCTGAGCCCATCGAATTTGGCGTCCGCTCCAAACCTTAGAAGTAAGGAAGTATTGTAGGTTTTGATGATCGGTGTATACCGTCACAGGTTTTTCCGTGCCTACTAAGTATTGCCTCCATTCTTTGAACGCTTCTAGGATTGCAAGTAGCTCCTTGTCATGAATCTCGTAGTTTCGTTCAGCCGAGTTCAACTTTCGTGAGTGGAAAGCAACTGGATGTAGCCTTTTATCCACAAATTGTGACAAGACACATCCTAAGGCAAAGTCGCTTGCATCCGTTTCTACCACCGTTTCCCGGTCTGGGTAGAAATGTTGTAGAATGGGTGCAGTCGTAAAGCGATGCTTTAACTCTTTGAACGCCGATTCTTGTTCAGCGCCCCAATGGAAATCCTTTGGATTTCCTTTTAGTGTCTCCGTTATCGGTTTACACACTCCGGAGAAACTTCGTATAAATCGTCGGTAAAAATTGGCAAATCCAATAAATATCTGGACTTCTTTTACCGACGCCGGCGATTTCCAACTCAATACGGAATCGACTTTCCTCGTGCTCATAGCCACCCCTTCGACAGATACCATATATCCCAGGAATTCTACCTCTTGGACATGAAAGACTGACTTTTTCAAGGATACAGCTAGTTGGTAGTCGGCGAGTCTTTGCAAGACTTGATCGACTAACTCAACGTGACTCTTTTCATCCTTTGAATATATCAAAATGTCATCCAAATAGCAGACCACTCCGTAGTCCAAAAATTCATGCAGGACTTGGTTCATCATGTCTTGGAAGGTTGCCGGAGCATTAACGAGCCCGAAAGGCATTACCTTGTATTCGTAATGGCCGTATCGAGTTCGAAAAGCCGTCTTCCACTCGTCTCCTTCTTTAATTCTTATCAGATGATAGCCGTCTTTCAGATCAAGCTTTGTGAAAATCTTAGCCCCAGCTACCCGATCTCTGAGCTCGGACATCAGTGGCAGTGGGTGCTTGTTCAAAACCGTAATACGGTTGAGGTTTCGGTAGTCTACAACTAACCGAAGTTTGCCGTCGGGTTTCGGGACGAACAGCACTGGTGCGCCTGCGGGGGATTTGCTCCTTGTGATTTTTCCTTGATCCATCATCATTTTAAGGTATTCTCTTAACGCGGCAAGCTGTTTTTCTGACAAGGGGTAAATTGGACCCCAGGGCGCTTTCGCGTCGTCCTTTAGTTCGATTTCATGATCGAACGTCCTCCGGGGCGCCAACTTTTCCGCTGTTTGTGGCAAGAATAGGTCCTTGTGTCGCCAATATTCTTGAGGTAGCGATCCCAAGACTATATCGTCGGGACTTTCACTAGCGCCAATCCTCCCAATATAGGCAGCGTTTTCGTCAAAGACTACCGTCTCATCGTATTCGAACATGTCGGCTATTCCTTCGTCTTCCTCCACACATTTTTCGCAACATTTTGCGTCGAACGACCACCTTTTTGGGTCTTCGATGTGGGATATAGGATGTTCCTCATGCCACCAGCCGAATGGTATGATCATCCCGTATGATCCAAGTTCTGCTATTTCGCAGGTTATCTCAGACAGATGTCTATTTCTTCCTATTTCTAACCATAAGGGATGGGTGTAAAACTTCCCTCCGGAGACTGCTGCGGTCCCATCAAACCCATAAATTTTGACCGCGTCCGATCGTTGTGTGAACGGTAGTCGGTGTTCCTGTACCAATCTTTGATTGATGACGAACACATTTGAGCCTGAGTCCAACAGGACTTTAATCTTTTGTCGCCTATGGTTTAAAAAGAGGTAGGCGTCTCCCTCAGGGCAGGAATATCTTTTAGGTAGAGACGCGTAAAGCTTGCGTCTTCGCGGCTGTCCGCGATCTTCTTCTGGCTTTCGTTTTGGCATTGTGTAACAAAATGTTTGTTACCATGCCCGCACGGTTTCGACCATTGAGGTCTCCTCAGACAAACTGAAATATTCTTGGTATATCGGGCAGCCCACTACTAGCGGTCTTTACCTCCTGCCGAGGAGTTCCCATACCTTCCACTTTTTCTACCTGTGGAACCAAACTTGGGGGTCTCTGCCATCGTCCAGATATCATGGGGACAAGAGCCGGGTGCGTAGGGCTGGTCGGCTGTCCCTTTGATAACCTTCCCGGGCTTATTATCCACCCTCGCTTAACCGTAGACAGTGTCCTCATTTTATCGGGTGCCCGTCCAGTACCAGCGCGGCACCTAAGAAGTAATAAATAGAGGTGAGGTCTAGAGCTCTTGTACCTAGTGGTCGAAGATACGCCTCGCTCATCCTCCTAAATCTTTCATCTTAGCCCTACTGTCGCTCCTGTCGGTACCCTTGGTGCTGTCTGTTTCCTGTCTAGGTTTTGGTCCTTATCGGAGACCTTTCAGATTCCAGGTCACGTGCCTGACTACCCAAACAAGCATGTGTTCGGGGCATTGGGGCGAAACATACGTTATTACCTTGGGAAGCATAGAGGCGCCGCCAATGTCAACATCGCTCTTTATTAATCCTCTTGTCTCAGCAAGAGGGACGCGTGTACTCCCACTCAGGTCATCCAGCATGGTTGCTTGCCTCGCTTCGGTCTCTTGTTTTGCTGTTGATTTCGATTCCTAGAGACCATGTGTCTACTAGACTACCCGAACACCGTCGTTGTCGGTACCTTTGTGAAAACTTATGTGATTTCTTCGTCTTCACCTAATTCCCACAACCGGCTGGTGGTTCTGACCTGTCCGGCTTGTGCGGGTTTTCGAGTAGGTCTTGGTGGTTTGGCGGACCTTGCTCGGTTAGGGCCCATTCGTAATGGCCTTCGGCTGACTGTCGCTGCCGATACTTGAATGTTCCCATAGCACGTCTTATATGTGTGGTTCTTTTTTCCACATCTCGTGCAGTTATTGTCCTTTTTTCTCGTATCAATGACACTTTGCGAGATTCCTTGGTGTGCTTCCGACCAATTCGAGTGTGTGATCGGAGCACTTCCTCCTAATTTCTTAGTTGGCCGTTCCGACTTGTGATCTTCACGTTTCCTTTTTCGTGAGGGTCCTCCACCTCCTTTTATATAAGCCTTGTCTCTTCGTGGCTTATCCGGCCTTTCATTTCTTGAGGATTTGTCCTTTGTATCCTTAGAGGAGGTGTGTCGGGAACTGCCTTCTTTCAGTAACTTTTTTCGGTACTGAAGGTCTTCTTCTGCCCGGCCGGCTTCTATTACAACATCCTCCCATTCCTCGTCGGTATCGAACTTCTGGAAGGAGATACGGGTGAGAATGTCTTCGGGCAAGTTTCTTTCAACTGTCTCTCTCCATGATTCACCTGTCATATTGGCTTTGTTATTCAGGTTGTGCATGATTCGGAGGTAGGTTTGAATGTTGCCCTTGTATTTTACTTCCTTCATGTCCCGCAGGGCTTGTCGTCCCTCCTGTAGAGGCGCAAAGGCCTTTCCTATTTCGTACGAGAAGCGGGTCCATCTTCGAAAATTCCGATTTTGGGTTTCGCCCTGTAGCCCGTCCATCTTTCTCCGGTACCATATCGTGTATGGTGTTACTATCTTTCCCTTGGTACGGTTGAGGGCGTATATGACCCGTTCCCGGTCATCTCTCCAGATGTGAGGATTTCGGTCGAAGTAATCGATACATTGCTGAAGCCAAATGTGCACATCCTGGTGCTTTTCTCCTTCAAAAAGCGGTGGTGCCTCCGCTGGCCGTTTTGTGTTTACCACGAAGGCTTCCGCCAGGACATTCGCCAGGTCTGATTGTTCTGGGGTTAGACCCCTGCGGCGCCTTTCTGGCCCACCGCCTCTTTTTCCTTCAGCGTCATGGTCGCTGTCGTCACCGTCGTCATCACTTGGGTACCCCCCTCCTTGTCCAGGTGGTGGAGTTGCGTCTGAGGTCCCTTCCCGACTATTTTGAGGTTTCTCAATTTGTTTCCCTTTTTCTTGCCTAGTCGGTCTGGAATAGTACTCATCATCATCTTCCACCGACTCCATCCTTACACGCTTGCTAGCTTCCGGTTTTTCCTTCGGAGTCTCTTTCTTTCTCGAGGAAACGAGAAGTTCTTGGACCGCTTCACCAATCTTTTTGAGTTCACTCTGTTGAGACGAGAGTGCCTCACGAGTCTTCTTTGCCTCGTTTTGAAAGAGCGCATCTCTTTCCTTGAAGGCACTATTTACCTTCCGGTCTCGGTCCTTCATTTCCTTTCTGATTTCTTCTACTGCTTGTTGTAGAAGAATGTCCCGTTCAAGCGTGGTCTGGTGTAACTGTGAGGTAACCCCTTCGTGATGGTCTTGTCTGGCAGCTTGTTGTGCCAGATTTTCCGCGATTTCCCTTACTATTCTTTCTTGTAGAGACTTTACTTCGGTCTCTACTCCCTGACATTGCATCAACAGGACCCCTATGTCCTGATTATGGATTTCCTTTCCTTCGGCAATTTGTTTTTGAACTTCAAATAGTCGAAGGGCGTTTTCCTGTTGAGCTCCCGTGAGCTGGGCAAACGCTATGTTTGCAGAGTCAATGGAGGAAGTTATATCCCTCCGGACATCGCGTAGTACCACTCCTACCCTTGCAGCTAACTTTGCCAAGTCGGCTGCCTGATCCCTTGGCCTCGGAGTAGATGAGCGGGACGAGCTGGGGACACTTGATGCCCGTGATCCATCTCTTGGGGGACGCCTTATTCCCGGGGGGAGCGATGAAGGTTGGCTCGGTGCATTTTCTCCTTCGCTCCCGGTGTCCATCGCATCTTTATCTTTTAATTTTTTGGGAGGTTCTCTCCATGGCACCGGCGTTCCCGGACCTTCAGGGAACCACGATGACGATGGTTCTGTCATCTTTTCCTATAATGGGACTCGGTCTTAATGAGAGTTCGGGTGGTTCCCGAGCCTCCACGCCAAAGGTATAGTAGGTGTAAAACTACTATCAAAGGATCCCTCTTCACTGGTGTCCCAGTCGAGGAAAGGTTTCCAAACGAATTCTGGCCCGTACCAGGTTTCGTAAAGCTTTTGAAATTTTTCCTTCGTAGGAACTAGAGTTGGGTCGGTATACCACGAGGGAGCTTCTTGTTCCAGAAATGGTATTTCTCGGGGCTCCGACAGACCGGATAACACTGACCTAATAGTAGGGTAGTGTACCTTGGTCGGTGGTTCGAATATTGAATTGGTTCGGGAGAGTTCCTCAAGGGTGTCTAATCCGACCGTATCATCAATCGCAGGGTAGTGTACCGTATCATCAATCGCAGGGTAGTATACCGTGCTTTCAACGGACTCGTCGTCTGCGTGACTCGAACCCATGCGCTTGCTTAGCGCAGAGTAGTAACCGACTTATTTAGTGAGCCTTGGTAACAAGGAGAGCTAACAATATAGTGTTAGGCGGAAGCCGACTCTGAGTAATTGTCGAGAAGACTTAGGCCTGAATCTTTCGTAATAGACGGAGATTTGTCTAGGAAGGCTCGGAATCGTTCTTTTCGTTTATGACTACTAAGAACTCGCTTAATCGATAAGGGAAATAATTTTATAAAGATTCGTAGGTAAAACAATGTTATATTGTTAAGGTCTCTTCTCCGTTGCTTGATGATGTCTAAAAGCTTGGGAGGCACTTCGATATTTATATCCCGCGTCTGAGTGTTCGCGGACTACATCTAATCCTCCTATAACTAAGTACCTATCCAAGGTTGTACGCTAACGTCTCATAGTCTTAACAAGTGCGAACACTGTTTGACCCTGAACTTTCACACACCATCTTCGTTCTCATAAATTCCTTTTCCGTCTAGTCGTAGGATGCGACATTATCCTCGAATGACCGGTCTTCGATTTATAGAGACGAGTAGACTTCTGTCTGAAACTTCAGTCGTCTTGACTATCGTTCCAGTAGTCTCTTCCGATTTCACATAGTGGCCAACGTATGTGTCGGGTACCTATGCATAATGCAGGTCGCGTAGACGGTGTGCCAACACTCTTAAGTCTACCGCCTATTAGGTCTTCTGAGTCTGAGCAGCTTCCCCTCGGTCCGCCTCGCCTCAAAGAGAATCACCTCTCGAGGGATCCCGTCTCCAGGACCAACCAACATACAGCGGCCTTCAGATAGGTATTGGTGTCATATTTAACCCCTATGGCCTCTGGGGCACTGTAGGAGCAATTGCGGATTTCCGAACCGAAAACGTCCCGTCACTTTCGGCCCATAGTTAGGATGCCCAACTTTGAAGCCTGATAACTTAATGCGCCTCCGACGGATTTCCTCCGTTCCACTTCTCAGAGGTACCCAGAGGTGCCCTCTTATATATCCTGCGAACAGCTTCCGGTCGGACGGACGGCAGTGACGTATATGGTGTTATGAAGTGGGCTTCATTGGAATGACATTTTAGTCATAGGACGCAACTCTTCGAAATCTCGCTAAGGACGTGCGGGCCCCAGAACGGGGCCGGAGGGGGGTGTTAGGCTCTCGATAAAATGAGGGTCTGTGCGCAGTTACCCTACCGAGAGGTCTGTGCATTTTCTTTATGCCTAACACAACTCTTCGAAATCTTGCTAAGGACGTGTGGGCCCCAGAGCGGGGCCGGAGGGGGGTGTTAGGCTTCGATAAATGAGGGTCTGTGCGCAGTTACCCTACCGAGATGTCTGTGCATTTTCTTTATGCCTAACATGAGGTGCTGGCCGAAGAGGTGGTAACAGGGTACCAGCCGGGGGGCAGTAAGGTGCCAGCTGGGGAAGCAGTAGGGTGCTAGCCAAAAAGGGTGGCAGTAGGATGCCAACCAAGGAGGGTGGCAGTAGGATGCCAACCAAGGAGGGTGGCAGTAGGATACCAGCCGAACAAGCCGAGGGAGGGAGAGGGAGGGGTAGACCCAGATGCCGAAACAACTATCGGAAACGTGTTCGTGTCTTAACTAGGCGGTCTCCATTAATCCCCAGTGCCCACAGTAGACGAAACCACCGAAAGGGAAGAGAGGAGGAGAGAGGCGAATTCGACCGTAGCCTGTTGAGAAAACCAACCATCAACTCCCGACCGTAGGACTAACGCGTACCCACCAGCGGGATAAAACCCGGACCTAGCGGAGGGACTGACCCGAACCGACCAGAGGAAAGAAGAAGGAATCCAATGTAATCGCGTACCGCAAACCGTATTCCCAGCCGTCTGTTGTAGGGAAAAAAGGAGGAACCTGACCGTGCTGATGCTAAGTGAGGCTAGAGCAAAAGCGGGGAAGGAGAGGAAACCAGCGACGAAGACGCCAGGAAGGAGTAAGGAGGGGTCTCATGAGGGTAGACCTCAAGAGAGAAAGCAGGAGAGAAGTTTTGCCGTCGTAAAAAGATAAAAGATGATGGCCTAGTCCCCCCGTAGGGGGAGGATCAGACGCGAAAAGTGGTGAGAATTCCTTGGTGTTGAGATTTCAATCACCGGAGGTGTAGCAGAGACGGTCATTGCTATCTTCCTCGGCCGTACTGGCCTCCTTATATAGACCTCTCCTCGCAAACCCTAATCCTGATAACTCATGACCTTGAGTCATCTAATCATAACATAAACAAGTCATATGACTCAAATAAGTCATACGCACGAAACCCATGACTCATAGTCAAGTCATGTACGAAACATAACAAATCATAACATAAACAAGTCATATGACTCAAATGAGTCATACGCGCGAAACCCATGACTCATAGTCGAGTCATGTGTGAAACATAACAAATCATAACATGAACAAGTCATATGACTCAAGCGAGTCATATGCGCAAAACCCATGACCCATAATCGAGTCATGTGCAAAATCCTGAGCTACCTGTCACATCCGTGACAACCAATTGGTCAATTCCCTCCCACTCAGCTTCCATTGCAGCCCACAGTTCATCGTTGTTATTGGGTCGATTTTCTAGGATGCTAAATCATCGTCGTAGTCGTGCTTTCATAATTCCCCAAAAATTTTCAATAGGGTTAAGATCAGGTGCGCTACTAGGAAGATGCAGGATCTGAACCCCATAGGCTGAATAAACTGTGCTATTCTGACCACTGTAATGGTATCCGGCATTGTCTTGAAGAACACAGTAGTCTTCAATATTGAGAGAGAGAAAGTAGGGAATAAGGTAAGGGTTGTTAACCTCAGAGGCATATTGATTGCCGTTAATACCGAGACGGTCGCATTCAGAGGTGCGCTGATTTGGCTGACGTTGGCATAGGCGAATTAAGGGCGTTCGGCTTCCATAGGTAAATGCTGTCCAGCAGCCTACCCCAAATCTCCCCTAGGTGCTAGGTTTTGATCGGCAAACTCTTGTCCAGGCTTTATCCTTACTTTTCAGCCCCGGCAATATCCTTCAAACTCAACCTTACACTTATCTAGTCAAACCATCTTTCTCCACCACTCACTTGTGCTTAGACATCGATCAAGTCGCTTACACCAGTATTTCAGGCGAATTTTTTTAAAGCTGTCTAAGTAGGGCTTCTTTCGAGGTACTCGTAGTACAAATCCAAGCTTATTTACCGTTCTGTTCACAGTGGATCTGCTGATATCGATGTCAAGAGTATGAAGCTTCTCTGTTAACTCTTGCAGAGAGGACCATAGATTGATATTGGCTAAGGATTCAACAGCTTGTGAGATGTCTTCGGTAATCTTGGGTGGACGGCCAGAGCGGTGTGCATCATCAGTTGAACCACGGGCCTGAAATCGCTTGATAATATCGCGAACAGTTGATGTCGGAATAGCAGTTTTCTCGGCTATTCGCTTATACCCCCACCCCGGGCTGGCAAGAAGAATTACCTCGTGCCTTCGATCGTGTTTTGTGGTACTAGAAATATGAGGAGGTTCCATATTCTCTTGTCTTCTGTTCTGTCGGAGTTCTGCTGCTTGAGGGGGGAGATTGGAAAAGTGGGGTACTATAATTTCTAAGCGCTTACTACCTAAAAGTATTGGTTCAGAATACTACATCTTGTATAGCACCTTTGTGTCACAGTACCAGCTCGGGTGCGAGAACTTTTGGAATGAGGCTGTACTGTGCGAGTATTGCTCGAGTACTGTACCAATGTGCGTTGAACTGCGTGCTGGATAGATAGCCAAGCTTTCGCTATCATACGAGTATCGTACAATGAAGCGCCGAAACATGTGACGTCACGCCATTTATATCCCAGTGCCGGCGATTCAGAGTCTCGATGCCAAACAGAACGCCGGCCGGCGGACAAGATAGATAAATCCGAATACCCCGCTTTATCACAGCACCAAATTTCCCTCGAAGCGTACCGCCATTGCAATACTCAGAGAAGGAAAACAATGCCCGCCCCACAAACCTACCCCCTACCAGCGAGAACCCCCCTACCCTGCGCACTAGAAGTCCCCTCCCTCCTATTCCCCTTTATAACACTCCAGCTAACCTCACTCAGGGCAAGGCTCTCCTCTCAACCCCAACCTTCAACAAAGGTTCCGCCTTTTCTGCGACTGAACGCGCAACCTTCGCCCTGGAAGGCCTGCTTCCGAGCACCGTCCAAACCCTGGGCCAGCAGGTCCAGCGTGCCCATGGCCAGTACTACGCTTGCGGCAGTGATATCGCTAAGAACGCTTTCCTGACTAGTATGAAGGAGCAGAACGAGGTTCTGTATTACGCACTCCTGGCCAGGAACGTTAAGGAAATGTTGCCAGTCGTGTATACGCCAACCGAGGGGGAGGCAATTGGGAATTATTCGAGGATGTTTCGGAGGCCTGATGGTGAGTTTTTGTTTTCCCTTGCATTGATTTTGGGGGGGAGAAGGTTGATGAGATTTAGGGTGTTTTTTGAATGTTTTGGAGAAGGAAAAGGTTGAGAGCGTGTTGGCCGAGTGGGGGGGCGAAGGAGATGTTGATTATATTGTGGTTTCCGATGGGGAGGAGGTGAGTGATTGTCGGCCCAGTCTGGGAAGGGTAGAAGGGTTAATGCAAAAGGGGGGGGGATTAGATTTTAGGGATTGGTGATCAGGGCGTTGGTGGGATCGGGATTAGTATTGCAAAGTTGGTACTTATGACATTGTGTGGTGGGGTATGTATAGTTGGCTGAGTGCATTGCGGGTTTTGGTTGAGCTAATACATTTCGGTTCGGTATCATAGCTTCATCCAAATAGGTAACATATTCATTGTTGTCCCGCGGTATCATACATTGAGATGGAGGGCTGACGGTGCAGCTTAGAACCATCCCAGTAGTTCTCGACTGCGGAACAAACGTATGATAGTGTAATTTCCGATTTCACCCTCTTGAAGTCCAGACCCAATAAAATAATACTAACCAACCCAGAACCCAGACCTCCTTAACGATGAACTCTACCTTGGCCTCCGCCAACCTCGAGTTTGCGGGAAAGAATATGGTTCCCTCCCCCCCCCTTCGCTCTATAACCCCCCCCCCCCTTCGCTCTCACTCATACATTTGATACTAGACGACTTTGTAGACACCTTCGTACAAGCGGTTCGCAAACTCTTCCCCAACGCCACCCTCCACTTTGAGGACTTTGGCCTAGGAAATGCAAGGAGACTTTTGGAAAAGTATCGGCCGGAAATGGCCTGCCTCAGCGATGACATCCAGGGAACCGCCGTTGTGACTATGGCAGCTATAACCGCTGCAGCGTGGGTGATAAAGATGCAGGTGTGTGACCTGCGGGTTTTGGTATATGGCGCTGGAACTGCAGGGACTGGTAAGGTGTATCGCCCATGGACCTAAGAACGAGTTGTTTAGGAGGGTATGTAGGCATCGCGGATCAATTCTGCAAGGCAGTAACTGAAGGTGGGAAACCTAAAGAGGAGGCAGTGAATCAAATCTGGTATCACGTCTTCGCCATTCCCTTAGCCTTCACCAATATGATAATATCATACTAATTTGACTTCACACATAGGCTGGTTGACAAACAAGGCCTCCTCCTACACTCCCACTCCTCAGCCCTAACCCCGGCACAAAAGCCCTATGCCCGCGCAGATTCCGACTTCGCCTCCGTCGACACAAAGGATCTATTATCCCTAGTGCACTCCATAAAGCCCCACGTCCTAATCGGCACAAGTACGCACCCAAACTCCTTCACCGAGTCCGTCGTGAAGGAAATGAGCAAACACGTGCCCAGACCCATAATCCTCCCGCTATCAAACCCCACACGCCTACACGAGGCACGCCCTTCCGATGTGCTCGCATGGACGGACGGGAAAGCGCTGGTAGCAACGGGCTCGCCCTTCCCCCCCGTCACGCTCGGGAAAACCGGGAAAACCTACGACATTGCCGAGTGCAACAATGCTACCGCTTTCCCCGGTATTGGCCTCGGCACTGTGCTCTGCCGCGCAGACAGGATTTCGGATAAGATGCTGCTTGGCGCGGTTAGGTGCCTTGCGGAGCACGCACCTGCACTGAAGGATCCGGATGCGCCGCTGTTGCCCGACGTGGCGGATGTTAGGGGGGTTAGTAAGGATGTAGCCTGTACGGTTATTAGGTGTGCGGTTGAGGAGGGTCTGGCTCGGGTCGCAGGGATTCCCGAGGAGGAGGAGGGTGAAGGTGGGTTGAAGATGTGGGTAGAGATGCAGATGTGGGAACCTGAGTATAGGCCATTGAGGAAGGTTAGGCCCGAGGAGAGTTCTAGGGCGGCGCGAGGTGAGTTGGGGGTTGGTAGGAGGGCGTAGTGGTTTGGGGTGTTGTGATATCGACTTGGGTTTGGCTGGGGTTTACAAGGATTTAACTTGACTTCAAGGAGGAACTCAGTAGGCGGGGCCGTAGACAGACAGAAATACCATTACTGCTAATGCCCAGCTGAAATTTTCATACCCGCCAGAGAAAAGACCGTACACAACAAAGGGGAAAGAAGAATCCCAAAGAGTTGGTGCGATTTGTGAAGGAGAAAACTACCCCAGTAAACAGGCAACAACTAAATTCCTCTACCCCCCCCCCCAACTAATCTATCCATCGCAGGGAAGTTAATCAATCGGCGAACAACCCCATTCCGCACGCGCTCACCGTGCTCCTTTTCCATCCCCTGTTCACGCTCTTTCCGAATACCCTAATCATGATGCTGGAAATGTTCGCACTAGGACGTATATATACGTACGTGTTATGATACTGGAATGCTCTAGCGTTGAAATTTTTCTCCTTGTATAAATTTCCTTCCTTCTTGTTTTTCTTTCTTTCCTCTTCTTGCCCTCTCTTCAACCCTCCCAGACAGGCCAAGCGAACATCTCTACTCTCAACCCGATTTCTTCATTCCCCTCCCCTGGAACCTCTTCCCTTCAGAGTAGAAAACCCCCGATCCAATCTTTACGACCGTTCTCGATACAACCGTTCTCCATTCTCAACACATGACGAATACGCATACCGAGTGACGTTCAGTGATCCGTAGATAATTCTACTCATGTATCTTCGCCAAGAATGCCCCCGTTAGCCGATATCTTGCGGGAGCCCTCACCAAATTTTCGGCTTGCGGAGGTATCCTCAGCGAAGACGGGTGAGTAGGGTAGATAATATTATGGGGTTTCAATCGCTGCTAAGTCTACGCCGCAGCACGCATACCCAAGGTTTTCGTTTTCCCTTTCTTTGGAAAACAGTAAAAAAGGTTCTCGGGGATAGAGGTAGGTAGGCAGGTATGGATGGCAATTCATGCAGGATGTGGAGATCTGTAAGCACCAATTATATCACAATGGATTACCCTCTTCCTTTACAATTCTAGGACACGTACCGGCATGAACACGAGGCGCTTCCGTCGTGCAGTTTCTTCAGGGCGGTGAGGGGCCGTTGCAGGCAAGAAGGAATCTAGGGACAGTACAGAACAGTACTATCGGGCCACAGTCAAACCATGGGCACTCGCAGCGGGGACAACACTCCAGGACATTTCCCCCATTCCCTCTCAACCGAGGGAGGAAAACACCGACGCAGTCGCCTCAAATCCTCCATTTGACAGTACCAATCCTGGAGAGACCGGGAGATGGCTTGCCGCTCGCCCCGAGCAGGGTGACAGGCACTTTTCGACCGGGAGGAGGTGGACAGGACACAGCCAGAAGTACCCGAATGATGGCACAAATAAGACCAGAAGCCGCAAGTTCATAAACCCCCCACCTAAAAAACACCTACGGTACCGTACTGTCATGCCTGTAGATGCCCCCCCCCCCCACCCCTGATATGTTGCTCGCATCCATGTTTTAGGGAGTAATCCCTCATGTCCCCCCTTACATCGTGTATCGTCGTAGTGCGCTTCCCTGTACTACGTTGCGATACAACCATAACTCACGCGGGCTACATTGCCAACCTTTTTTTTTCTCCCAACCCGAACCCCTCCATATGATAACATAGATGGGTATCAAAGGAACCAACAACGATAGAGCAATTACAAAAACAACAAGACCAAGACACGAGATTGAAATTGAAAGGGGTGGTAGGGGAAAAAAAAAAACCCCTCATCTGCGCTAGAATGTTGTTCGAGAAGTATGCTAGACAACCACAAAAAATCCCTAACCGTGCACGAGCACGCTACAATACCTCCCCACCTCACCCACGGAAAAACCCCGTAACCTTTGCGCAAGCTAGCCCTTCGAAAGGGGGACCAAACAAGCTTATCACCGACACCTTGGCGCTCTGACGGGCTGCGGTAAGGGATGGCTTGTCCGACCTTGGAACCCCTCTAGGCTTGGTGCACTCGTACTACAAGTACTCGAGGATGGTGTGGTGGTGTGGGTGTAGGGGTGCCGCGTGGTTGGCGGGAGATACTCGAGTGGGGTGGGGGGATCTGAATACCGGTAACTTAGTTGGTTCTTATCAGATTATCGGATGTCTTTTTTTATTTTTATTTTTTTATTTGTGTTGTTGTACGATACAAGTACTCGTATATCATAAGGTGTTATAAATTTATAGTAAAAAAAAAGGTGGTGGTGTGTGGTGTGGGATGCGATACTGATAGAAGCACAGTCGGGTGATTCCCGGGTGCTGTGGGTGTGGAAGGGTGGGGGATTTTCTCGGGGTTGGTTTCTTGCATCTATCTATCATACTCGAGTACTCGTACAGTACGGATGGGGGCTACAGTTTGGAAAGGCAAAGGATTTTTGCTGTATGATGTTGTGATAAATTTTTGTGACCCTTCCTTTTTTTTTTTTTTTTTTTGCTCTCTGGGGGTGCAAATGTCAAGTAAAAAGTGCGACAGATATGAGCGGGAGAGAGTGGCACTTGTACATCTGTTAGTGCTATATACAGAGGTTGTCTAGCCTTATCTAGTCTATAACTTGGTGCTTGATATTTGTATGGGTGTGATGGAAGGGGGGATTTGTAGGTATGACATGCATGGTGAGCTCGTTGGTTGTTGGTCGGTTCGTGTGATGGCAAGGTATGTATCCTATGATACCTAACGTCTACTTGTAGTATTCGAAGGTTGTGCTCGGTCGGTACCTTCACGTCCCTGTGATTCCCTTCCTTCCTTTCCACCAACTTCCCCTCCTCCGAGATTTCGCTCGTACTCCTTCAACACACCACCCATGTCAGCCCCCCCCCCCCTCTCTATCCTCTATCCATGTTGTGATGGTTCACACTAAGTTAGAGTGAAAAACACTAACGCTAATGCCCTGTCGAGAGCCTCCCCTTCCTACCATCACATGGTCCATCATAGGATCCCTCCCTCCCTCCCTCCCTCCCACCAATTAAGAAAAAAAAATTATCGGGAGCGATTAATTGCGCAAAAACGTGGTTTTCCCTCCTGTCTCACATCATCTAGGCACAAGGGCTCATGAACCGGGTATCAAGTTAGTTCCGATCTTTCCTCAAAAAAGTAAGTCCAAGAATGATGCCATCTCACCTGTCGGCCTTTGTGCTCTCGGATGTATTCCTTTTCACTTCTGTTTCCCCGCAATTCTTCTGATCTTGGAATAGTTTAGACAGCCTGTAGTGATACCTGGACAATCGGTCTCTCAGGGTAGTGGAAGAGGGTGACTGAGATATCACTAATATGGTTAGTTCGGGCGTGAGAGTGGAAGGTAAGGAAGAGGGTGGATTCACACTTGCACAATCAAGATGAAATTACTCCCCTTCAGAGAAAACCCTCATCCCATCCAAGCTTTCTCTCACAAGCCCAACGTGAATGCCCCAGGAATCCCCTATCCCACAGGGCAAATGCACACACCGGTACTCGAACGAAAGGTAAAATGCTAATAATCCTATCCCCCACCTCTAAAGTGAAGTGACGAAGCCCGTAAGACACGCGCACGCACGCGCACACAAAAAGAAAGAAAGAAAGAAAGAAAACCCCAATAGCTCCCTTCCGAAAAAGCAAAAGAAAAACGATTCAGACCTCCAACCCACCAAGAAGCCGCCTATCACGCCTGCGGGTCCCTCAAGCTCAAGAGTTGGGGGATAGGATTAATAGACCAATTGCTGCAGACGGATTTCTCTCCTAACATGTAAAAGTCAAATATGCACGCAAGCCAAAAACTCTATTAATCCCACCCCCCAATCCTCATGCCTAAAGGGCCCGCAGATGCGATACGCGGCTTGCCCGGGGGGGAGGAGAAGGGGAAGGAAAAGGTGATCTTGCTCGGGGGGGGGGGAAGGTAGTGGAGGTGCCCTCAGGCTCCTTCTTTCTTTGACGTTTTGCTGTGTCCCAGTAGGTCTTTGGGGCTTCGTGATGAGCTGGAGAGGAACGAGGGGGGGATTTCTGGCCCTTTTTATAACCGACCTCCCGAGTGTAATAACCCCCAGCACAATAGGGAAAACTACCGGCTCACCAAAGGAAATCCTATGGCCAAGGAAAAAGTGAAGGAAATGTTGTGCAAATGCAAGTCTTCTTTTTCGGGGTGTGGTATTTCTCCTCCTTTCTATGGCTCCCCCGGCTTAACCAATTTCGAATCCGCTGGCATTCAATCCAAAATCTCTCAGCAGGTTTGACCATATCTACTCGCATACTAGGCGGAATGGAAAAAACACCCCCGCCAGTTAGCGGGCCGTTGGGAAGTTGAAGCGGGCCCTGTCTGCAGGAAATGGACTTATCCTGAAGCTAGACTGTTAGCACACATCTATTTGTTCCGTTGACGGTGTAAGCGCCCGCGTTAGTTGGATGGAGGTTCCGCGCCAACCGCGGGTATTTCGTTTTCTGCACACTTACGCGCTATAGTGCTTGACTTATTCAGGGCTTCTTCTACCTAGGTGGCCGGAGTGCCGAAGCTTGGAGAGTACAGCCGCGTCCATAGGGTTCTCCTACCCACTTATGCCTCAAAAGCAACACATATTAACAACAGAACAGCAAGATCCTTTTAGGTAACTCTTCTCGGATCGGCATCTAGGGGCATTGTAGACTTTTATCACAATTCGTTTTGCTGAATGATTGAACGAGAGCGCTAGTGAAGCCTTTCCAAGCGCTAATGGTGTCTGGGAGGGTACAGGGGCCTTGAGGACGCGGCTGTAACATTTCGGTGAAGAATTAGTGCCTCTAGCGTACACGGAGTACGAACCTTTGGCCGCTAAACCGAGTTGAGTAGAAATCACAATCGAGTGATTAGCTGTGTTTTGGTAGCTCCTGAACACAACCCATATCACCGGGGCAGTTTTGTTCACGAAAATGCAGGATGTAAGTCAAACCAGAGCTTAAATCGCTATATCCCCCGCACCCGAGAAAAGCTCGGCAACTCAAATATGACGGCTCAAAAAAAAAAATTCTGCTAGCACCTTGTTCCTCCAGTTGAAATAGGCGAAGCCTAAAGAAAATTTTAGCCGCAGACGCTAATAATTAGGCGCTTGCTACTACCCTTTTAGGTACAGCGTGGGTATAAATTCTCGTACCTAGCCATGGGCTTGCATAACAGTTAGGATTCTACTGGAAACGCAGATTTACAGCAGTAATTCCTGCATCTAGGAGGTGGATCTTGCATTGGGGGGGTGTTTGACGTGAGTAAATATATACCGATTCCAACTACCTTCGCTAGTACTTCTCCAATCCATTGAGGGGTCCGGCATAAAGAGCCGTTCAGACAGGCTGGCTTCGGGTTCCACGGGAACTGGCTGCTCGTCCAGCCGCAAAGGAGCAACTCACAGCAAGTAGATCATTGATTCGATAGCTTATCTCCAGAGAGGTGTAGCCGATCCTAACTTCATGCCGCCTTTGTGTTAGTGCACTTCCCACGGCACTAGCAAGCAACCTGAGGGAGAGGGAATTCCGAGCCCCGAACGAACTTGCCCACGCCTTGAAATTGTGTTCTAAAGTTGCCATAGAACCATGATAGTCTCATTGAGAACTCCTAGGGCTAAATTTATTAGCGGGGATTAATTCACGGAGTTTTCACCAGGCGTAATGTGAATAGGCAGTGGAGATTTGCATATGCACATCAAATCAACGCCATATAAGAAGGAATGGACCCACCCCACCCTCAACAATGAGCCCTGAGCTCAGGCTACAGAAGCCGAAGTCCAATATAAAACTAGCTGAAATACCTTACATCCAGTGTAGACTCGGAACTTAATCGCTGACCTTGCATAATTGGCCCCCGCACGGCTGTGGGCCTCGCATGCACCTCCTGCTTTTTTTGCGGGCATCATAGAAGAGTTCTGTTTCGGATTCAATCAGCACCACATGTCTTCCCTGTTACCACAAAAGAGTGATGAATGCTTTCCACCAATATTTCATTGGATAATCGCAATCACAAGGGGTTCTCAAAAATGGCTCAGGGCGACACCCTCAGGATTAAGTATCCTTTGAATACCGTATCCGAGCGGATCGGGATACCGTACTGGATAAATCCGATATGTTAGACTCTGATCCACGGTTGAGCACAAGCTATGCGTCTCTAGTGGAACCCCAGGTTTCATACCCATCGGAAAGCGGGAATTGCCAGCACGCCTACCGATAAACCGCCCGTCGAAGAAGCCCCTTGCCTTGGTTCGTTGTCCTGCTTTGGAAGGAAAACGAGGAAAATTGTGAGCCCTGATTCTTAGGCGTTCCGCCCAGAGTCACACCAGATTCCACCATCAAATATCTCCACGAAGATCCCTCGTACTTCCACAGGCGATGTGCAAGGGCTCAAAAGAAATTTCGGGGGAGATAACCGTTTTCACGCACTTAGAAATCTAATCCTGTCTAACCCCCATCATCAGCTCCGGAGCCATCATTAAAGTTGGAGTTAGAAGTGAGGCCTGCTTAGAATGGCCAAGTCAAACCTCTTATTTATTTATTATTATTTTTTTCATCGCCTCCATAGTCCCCCCCATCACGCCAGAGGTACTATCGAGGGCCAATAAGCATATCTGAGGAGAATACTGGTACGTAGAGTACCACACCTTCTCGGGTCAGTTTGCTGTGCGAAAAGCAAGGATTAAGGAACCCGGAGAATTCTTGATGACGAAAGAAAATTTAGACAAACATCTACTGCTGGGGGGAAAAAGAAATAGCTTCCCCAGAAAACCCACTCTCAGTATCTCTGATACTAGAGCGCAAACGAGGGGACAAACTTCCGAGGCAGAGAGGTCAAATTAAGCGACCTAGCCTCGCGTTCGTCACATAACCATGGTCGCTATGCGGACCCAAATCGCTCACTTCAGCGATTAAGCCTGGAATAGCCAATTGAATTTCCCAATACCTCGCCAGGCGCACACAAAGCTGAAACTGGCATTTGCTTGCGCCAGCTACCGGTATAAGCCTGTGCGGTTCCTAGAAAAGCTGTCTAAATGTACATGCCGATTCTTCGCCCCATCATTCTCCATCACTCGGACCCCGATTGCGGTCCAGACCCCTAAAACCCCCCCCACTTTTCCCGGTGCCATTTCAAAGCTGCAAAGCGACTTTCTCAAGAACAGAAGGTGCCCTGATCCACTATCCGCCCTCAAGCCATCGGCAACTAATTACACCTACTTGCTTGATGTTGGTCCTGATATCCGGTCATTTCAGTTTGGGGCGGCTTGCAGATAAGAAAAATACACGTAGAGTTGTTTAAAATCGACAAGGTTCAGCTCAGAGGCCTATCACAGCATGTGATATTTCGTCCCTAGCCAGCATCGAGCATTTAGGACGCTAGTTGTCAAAGGAATCTGACTGCAGTATCCGATGTTACAACATCTGTTCCCAGTCTTGATGAATACTGAGGAGAGAAATATTGGCAATTAATTTGGGAAACTAAGTTTAAAAAGACAAGAATAATGGGTTGTAGCCCCCCAGGACTATACTCAGGACTTCCATCCACCTAAAGTTATCGTGGATCCTCAATAATTGCCGTTTCAATGTCGGGCCTTTCCAAGCGTAGAACGTACCATACAGTAGATTACCCCTATCGTTGAAAAGACCTTCGGGCGGCAACAAATATCCCCCATACCCACTCTGGACTGCTGGTGAAATTAACACAGCTGTCGTGCAGAGCTATGCATCCCTAGAAAGGTAAGGCTAGCGATAGCGCATACTCAGCTTCCCACCCAAGGCCCTGCCATTATTCCGCAAGTTAGTGGGGATCTTTGCTGTCAAATACTCCGTAAACTGGACTGGGCTGGACTTCACGTCTGGGACACGGCCGTGGTTGCGCTTTTGTTCCCATGGTCTCTTCCATTGGCATAGTCGGTAACGGGTCTATCAGTGCCTAAGACACACCTTTTAATAGGGCAATAGATTCCGATTCCGTTAGTCATGTGCAACGGGCTCCAAGCTCCGCTTTGCCGATTGGAAAAATCCAACACATGGCATTATTTAGGTGGAACCCAATCCTGACCATCAGAGGGGGTTACCTTTAGCATCTCCACAAACTAGCATTCTCGGCCTACTCTCTGTGAATCTCTGAATTGGAGGTGGAAAAACTGGAAGGCACCCTCACGATGCTATAATCCCTTCGAAAGAGTTAAAGAGATAGCTCACTCATTGCACCTACGGTATTCCACAGCAGGAAATGGTACCAATTATGAGAAACGTAAGCCACTATAAATAGTTCATAGCTTAGGGGCAAGCCTGATTGGGAAGTCCCGTTATAAAAGTTGGTTTATCTGCACAAAGTTTCAGAAAATGCCTACCCCTGGTCTCAATTTCGTATCCAGGGGTTACCCCCATTAATACCAGCATTGCTTCCATCGAGACCGGATCGCCGAGGTAAAAGGAAGAAAGATAAACAAGTGTATCTTTAAAAGATTGAGTGGTTGTCTACCGTATTAGCATAGATTGAGTGAAGTTTAATACTCTACTATCCGACCTGTCGTATCAGCAGGGTGACAAAAACTCGGGTGATTGGCTACCCCATACCAAAACCAGCTGTCTGCAGGACCCACAGTTCGACACTACCAGGGTAAGAAACTCCAGAAGCTGCAAGAATCAACTGGTTCTCTTGATAAGGGAAGTATAAAACCTGTAAATTGATAACCTGTGATATGTCATGGCGTGGCAAGACCCAAAACTGACCTGAGGCTTTGCATGGAGGTGCCATACAAAAAATGGAAAAACCACCTTTGTTCTTAGTTAGTAACTTGGCCCTCCAATCTCATAAAACTTCTATTCAATCTTCTCCCTCGAAAACTACTCTCTCTACCCGTTTCCCGGTTTAATTTGGCATAAAGTGGAACCTTCGTATTCATTGGGGGTTAGAAAGTGCTTGGTAAAGGGGGTTTGGCTCTGGTGGAAACAGCCATCGACTCGAGCCTTTGTCCCAGCATCATACCGATACTTTACCTCCTTCTAGAACACGACTCAGCTGATGGTAAGAACTATCACTCGCATAGGGGGATTCGCCGGCGGCTTGGTATCGGACGCCACGAAATCAAAGATGATAAGGCTGCAAATTGATATGTAAGGAGCAGCGCCATCAGGGCATCAGATCCCAGTGTATCGGTACGATATGTGGATCTGCTCGTCGCTAGGGTTGGTTGTGGTTTGGTGGCGTTGAGGGAGGGTCGCTACCCTTTTATAGTATAAGCAGACAACCGGGCCGAGTAGCGAGCCGGTATGTTGACCGCGGTGCTAATATGAGCCCATACTAGCTCCGGAGCACCACGACAAGCCCTAATCGGGATAAGAGCACTTGTAGTCTACTGGTGCTACCACCCTCGCTGTTCGAAGCACAATATCACATAATTTCAACCGCTAGCTAGCACTCATGGCTTACCGGTGGAGATATGAGAAAATAGTCTTCCCGCGAAAGACTTCAGGAACGAGCCTGGGGTGCATTATCTGTGAGAATGTCTGTTCTGACGTATCTTGAAGTGTTTTGTTTTGCGCACATTGCAACCAGGAGGTGATCTGCCGGTATTGGACTTGTAGTACAATAGTGAACATTCGTGTCACGACTGTACTTGTTATGATACGGTATGATACTTGTAAAAGTCGGGTTCACGCTGGGCTGCCCAATTGCCTTCCGGTGTTTGCTTAAAGTGTGCCGATTTGGGAGGGGTTTCGTGCCCTCACCTTGGCTTCCTTGCCATTACTATAAACTCCAATCTGACTTTTAAGAAATGTTATGGTATGGATATCATAATGATATGAGTGGAGTTTTATTGGGACCTACACATGGGCCCTAGCACCGGGGAAATTATTTCTACCTAGCCACGTTCATATCCTGGCAGAGCAATTCTAAATGAATAGAAAATATTACAAGTGGGACCAAAAATGGCCAATTTCGCACATATTCCGGCACCAATACTTGAGCTAAAAACAGGACAACTATCATACGCAAAGAGTAGAAAAGCTCTAGACCTCTATTGTAACCTCAAATGAATCTAAATTCTAAAGAGCATAGTTCACAGTAGCAAGATGGAACAAAACGTTCTTCAAAATCACGCCGAGACCATTGTTTTTGGTGGGAGAGTCGTGTCTAGGAGGAATTTCAAGTTTCAACTGCGTGCAATATTATAGAAAACGATGTCCTTACCGTTTCCAGTGGCTCTATAGATAGTTTGTATTTTTGTGAATCTTCTCCAGCGTAGTGATAACTTTGTATGAAAGCTGCTATTTTTGCTGTAAAATTGTCAGTTTTATGGTACTCGAGTAAGTCTCAGTCTTCTCCACCATACCCACGAGGAAACTGGGAGTTTGACGAACAGAGGTACTGTACTGTACTCGGTCAGCAAAGAGGGAAATCAACAAAGTAGGGTAACAAAAAATTGCTTGCTATCGTATGATATGATATGATGCTGATTCCTGTTCGTCAGCCGTCTATGATAGCTTCGTCGTGGTGAGGTGAAGGCTGTCCTGGTCGCGTGAACGCATGGACCAACACCGATCCCCCCGCGTTATCGGTCTTCGGATGATGAGGCTCTTGAGATGCCAAGCCACCCCTCCTTCCTGATGCAGTGGCCCCGTGATCCCCCATTCTTCCGCCATCACAAGTCACCTGGACTCAGAACTCCTCCTGCGTTTTTAACGTCAAGTGGGCTCCCTGCGTGAGCGCCGTAACCAACGAGGAAATTGCTATGATGCGCGTGGCCCCAATTCCAAACTTGTTTGTACTCGAGTACGAGCGCCATAGTACGAGTTCTGAGTACTCGAGAACAAGACTTCATGACCTGTTGTATCTCATGATCATCAGCCCCTCCACTTTGTCAGCACTCCAGCCCTTGCTTTCTTTAATCTTATTGGATTAAACTGAATTATCACGACTTCATTGAAACAAATTTTTTGTTTACAAGTTTATTTTTTTACGATTTCCTGGGGCTATTCTTTTGAATAGTGCCCATGGATTCCCGCAAGGTTCCCCCTGGGGACTTTGTGACAGTCCGGTCATCGTCGCCGATGGCTCGTGACTCCTCCTCCTCCTCCTCCTCCTCCTCCTCCTCTGCTGCTGGTGGTCATACCAGTGCTCTCCCTCGGGGCGGCCGTGCCCTAGTTCCGATCTCTACACGGTCATACGACGTTTCTGGATGGGACTTCAGGTTCCTCCAGTTTAACCATATTTACGGCTGTCGAAATGCCTGTGACGAGGATTTCGACAAGTCCGTGAGGTCTGTGGTGCGCATGAAGGCGCCCAAGACGTTTAAAGAGGTGGAAGGCATTGTGGGGGGCTTTTTGGTTGCGCGCGGCTGTAACGAGCAGTGCGGTATTGCCAACGGGGAGGCGTTCGGGTTACTTCGGCGATACGATTCGGCCGGCGACTCGAGTTTTGCCCCGACGGCATCTACGGTTTCGGTGTGGCAGGCCTCCTCGGGGGTGGTGCCGGAGACCCAGCTCGAGGCTGGGGCTCGTGAATGCAGTGTGGACACCGGGCCAGCTGGGCGGGTGTACGGAATGCCGGCTGCGAGGCTTGGCGTTTTCGCGGGGAAGGAGTCGGCACGGCCCACCTCTGGTAGGTGGAAAGGTGTACAGGATGGTGGGGTGGTGAGAGATTGGTCCGCGTTGTGGGGTGGGCGGAGGGTGAAGGGGAGTGGTGCGGATGAATTGTTGTCCGGCTTATCCAGCGGTGAGCGTAAGCTCTATGCAGGATACCGCGACGATGATTCGCGCGACGGGGACTTCGAGTTGCCCGTGAAACGAGGAGCTGTTCGGCCGGTGATCGGACGAACGAGGATTTTGGGTGGGACACCACCTTGGGGCGGTAACGCGCCCGTGCCTGTCGCCCCGGCCTCCTATGGCCAGTCGATCGAGTGCCGGCCACCGGCTATCCCGAAACGTCGATTCGATGACGACGATCGGGTGAATTTGGAAGGGGTGAGGGTGGGGTCTAGCCCGCCCAGCGAGGCTATCGAGTGGTCCACGTCTCCGGCGTGTCATTTTGAGGCCAGGGAACGGATGCCGGTGGAGGGGGGCCGGAAGATGTTGGCGGTGTCTGAGGTTGCAGACACATTTAGTGAGGTGAGTTGTCCCCCCCCGGAGGAATTGAGGGTGGGTGGCGATTCGAGGATGGAGCTCGGGGGTGGGAGGAGCTCTGAGGTTGATGGGCTTGGGGACAGCAAGTGGGCTGCCCCAAGTGGTGTGGAAGTGACGCTGCCCTCCACGGAGGAAAGCGGTGGGAAAGGAGAAGGGGTGTGGGTACCATCCACCCCGGTTGACATGAGTTCCCCCCCCCCGAGTCTGGTTGATGAACAGATGATGGGGTGTTTGGAGGATATTGCGCGTGGTAAGGGTGTGCCGGCGCAAGGTAGTGTCGGAGGCGATAGTGTCTTCGACGGGATGAAAGGGGGAATGGCTGGTGTGGTGGAGAGGCTGATGAGCCTGGTGGGGGAGCAGGAGGAGAGGATCGATCGGCTGGAGGCTGCGGTCCGGGAGTTGAGAGTGGCTGTGAGTGTGGCGCCCCCCCCCCCATGTGTGGCTAACGAGGGTGGGCGTGGTAAGGCCACTGTGGTGGAAGCACCAGCAGCGGAGAGGGTGAGAGCAGCAGTGCCCAAGGGGCCGAAGGCTGAGAGGGTGGCGCCGGTGTTACCGAGGGCGCCGGTGGGAAAGGCAGGCACGGTGCCGGTCAAGGTGCCGGTGATGAAGGTGGCTGCCCCAGCTGTGCCTACGGGGCCAGCGGCATTGGCGGCGGGTGCGTGGACGGAGGTGGTAAAGAGGAAGGCGCCGGTGGCCAAGGCCAAGGTGAGTGCTCCTGTTCCCCCCCCCCCCCCCCAATGGTGAGGAAGGCGATGCCATC
Source organism: Tuber indicum (assembly GCA_006112555.1). Taxonomy (NCBI): domain Eukaryota; kingdom Fungi; phylum Ascomycota; class Pezizomycetes; order Pezizales; family Tuberaceae; genus Tuber; species Tuber indicum. The sequence continues at coordinate 337,472 of VBSK01000237.1, forward strand.
AAGCTCGCCGAGAGATGATGGCCGGGCGCGTCACTTGACGATGCGCTTTAGCGACAGTAAGAAGGTTGCCCTGCCCGCGGGGGTGACCTGTGAGGCGATCCGGGCTCGGATCAACTCATTCCTGGCCAACCGGCCGAAAGTTCGGGGGTCTACCCCCTATGTGAGGGAAGCGAGGTTGAGAGGGGAAATTGGGTGCATCTTTTTGACCCTGTCCGCTCACCGAGCTGACGAGTTGGGGGAAGTGTTGCCGGCCTGTCACGCGGTGTTGATGCGTGAATTTGCTTTGCCGGACTTCTCGTTCGAGAGGGACCAGCCCAAGACCAAGATTTTGGTTACGGGAGTCCCGTTATCGGACACTGGGAGGGGGTCGGTTTGGTCGGTGGAAGGGTGGACTGGGGACGCAGCCTATGACGGGCTGAGGGTTGACTTGGAGAAAGCTAACCCGGGTGTTGTAGTGTCCGGTCGGCCCAACCTGTTGGGCTCGGTTTTCGCGATGAAGCAACGGAAGGCTACGAGTTGTAGTATCCGTTTCGTCGTCGACCGAAACGCTACGGTGGACGAGGCCCTCCGCAAGGGGGTTGTGTTTTTGAGGGGGGGGTTGAGACCGGTGCGTGCTTGGGAAGAGCACAAGCCAGCTACGGTGTGTGGGAAGTGTCTGTCGATCGGGCATTCTCCCATCACCTGCGGCTTCAAGGCGCGCTGTCGGTGGTGTAGGAATGGTCACCTGACCCGCGAGCATCAATGCGGGGTGGTGAACTGTTCGGGGAAGATTGGTGAGGCTTGCGAGCACGACCGGAGGTTGTGTCTGCTCTGTGAGCGCTCGGACCACTTCACCGGCTGGGAGGGTTGCCTGGCGGTGAGGAATTTTGGGAAGCCTGGTGGGTTCCCGGGTAAGTCCCCGTTGGTGGCTGATGACACGAGTCGGGTCGGTGTAACTGACCACAGCATCAACCGGGAGGGGAGGAAGAAGGGTGGATTGAGGGCGACGCAGCCGGCAACGGTTGAGGTGGCCAAGAAAGAGGTGGAGAGCGCTGGGAAGGCCAAGGAGTTGGCTTCCAAGAGGAAGAAGAAGGCGGCTAGGTCCGCTGGGAAGGCCGCCAAAGGGAAGGCGGTGGCTGAGTACGAGGCGAGGAAGCTGACTCCGATGGAGGTCACGCCATCGCCGAAGTACGTGAAGAGGGGGGTACCGGACGAGGTCCGGAATAAGAAGGGTGAATCATCGGCCATGGGGGGCGGTGGTGATTTGGAGAGTATGGGTTTCTTCCTGGGGTTGACCACCACAGGGCTGAGCGGCGCCGCTGAATCCCCCATTTAATGCATAGTACGATATGTGCATTGAATGTGGGGAGGGGGCTGAGAAACCGGGAGGTGTTGTTTGAGGTGTTTTCCTTTGTTGATTTGTTTTTTGTTTTGGAGCCGCCGCGTGGTGCCGGGGATGTGTTTGTAGATAGTGAGCGCGGTGGGATGGAGTTAGTTTCCTTTGTTAAAGGGAGTGGTGTTGAGGTGTGGGCCTGTGCCGGGAAGGTTGGGTTGTATAGTATGGTTCGGCACGGGGAGGATGTGTGTATAGTTTCCTTTGTTGATAGGGGGGGGATAACGAGGACGTGTGGGGGGGTGTACATAAAGCCCCATATGTCCTCGGAGGTGGTGGGTGAAGTGGTTGAAGGTCTCCGGGGGGTAGATGTGTTGTTGGGGGACTTCAATGCGGAGGACGAGAGCTGGAGCCTGGTGGTAAACCGCCATTCCAACCGGCACCGGTACGGGGATATTTTACGGAGGTTTGCGGTGAACGAAGGCTATACAGTTGAGAAGCCTGGGGAACCGACCTTCGACGGGGTGTCATACATTGATCTTGTGATGCACCGGATCCCGATCGGGAAGTGGCTATACTCGGACCTTGTTGGGGCGCAGCACCTTGCCATGATTGTTAAGTGCGGGGTGTCGGTGCCCGGGAACATGGCCAGTATACGGCCGTGCTGGAGAAAGGCGGACTGGGGAAAGATCGGGTGTGACTGGGACGATGCTAAGATGGCCGGTGATGGTGAGCTACTGGGCATTGTCTCGCGGTGCGTCGATGGAATCCCGAAGGTTCCGGCTGGGGGGGGAGATGTGGATGGTGGGGGGACGAGTTGGAGAGGATGAGGAAGGACGTCCGGAGGCTCAGGGGGTTGGGTGAGGGGCGTCGGGAGGATTACCGGTTGGCCCGTAGGGTATACCGGGGAATGATGGCAGAGGCAAGGGACCTATATTTGGGCAGAAGGATACGTGAAGCTGGCGACTCGGAGGTGTTTGGGTTGGTGCGGCAGGTATCGTCCAGCAAGGCATTGCCGGCCATGGAGAAAAGTGACGAGACGGTTGTACGGACACACGAAGAAATCTCGGATTTGATCGCCGAGCAGTTACAACCGGGCCCTGAAGTGCCTTGGGTTAGCCATGAGGTTGACATGGCACCCTGCGATGAGGTCGAAGTCGCTGTCGCCCGAAGCCCGAGCAATACGGCTCCCGGGAGAGACGGCATGACCTACCCATTCTGTCGGTTTTTGATGAAGAGTGGGTTGGACCAGTTCCGGAGGTTGATCGACCATGGGTTGAGATGGGATCACCCGGAATGGCACGTGGCGGAGTGCGTGCTCATCGAAAAGGCGGATAAGGCTCGATATGACGTTGTGAAGTCATGGAGGATGATTCACTTGCTGCCCGCGCTTGCCAAAATTGCCGAGCGGGTGGTGCTGATCCGCATAGCACGTCAGATTGAGCTGGAAGAGACGCAATTCGGGTCTCGGAGGAGGAGGGGGGTACATGACGCCATGGCTTTGGTGTTTGAGTTCCTCCACTTCTACCGCGACAGGGCCTGTATGATCGTCTCGATGGATGTCGAGGGTGGGTTTGATCATGTTGATCATAACCTGCTCTGCGATTTCTTGATGGCCCGGGGGGTGTCGGCGAACCTGATACTATGGGTTCGAAGGTGGTGCCTGAGGAGGACGGTCCGGTTTAGGTTTAACGGACGCGTCTCTAAGGACTACTATACGGCATGCGGTGTCCCCCAGGGATCGCCACTGTCCCCTTTTTTGTTTGGGGCCTATGTGGCTGATATATTTCGACCGAGGCTTCGGATCGGTCCGGCAGTGTCTCGCATATGCAGTTCATATGTCGACGATGGTGTGATCTTGGTGGCGGCAGAATCGAGATCCCTTGCAAGCAGTGTGGCCCGTGAGACATTCGAAGACTGCAAGCGAGTGGCGAGGGGGAGGGGGATGGACTTCTCAGCCAGAAAGCTACAGTGGTTGGGATTTGGTGACTCGGCATGGGAGGGGGTGGACTTTGGGGGTGTGAGCCTTGACCCGGTAGAGTGTTTACGGGTGCTGGGGTTCTACCTGAACAGATTCCTGCACTGGGATCACCATGTCGAGTACTGGCTGAGGAGGGGGCTGGGGGTGAGGCGGCGCATTGGGGCGCTGACGAGGAGATGGGGGGGGAATGAGGGGTTGGGGGCTTGGGAAGCCTTCCGACTGGTCCAGGCGGCTTACCTCCCTACGGTATACTACGGACTGGAATTTCTGACCGGCTACTTGCCGTATGTGAAAGAGATCCAGGTGCATGTCAATGACTGCATCCGTAGTACGTTCCGGACGCCACTTAAGCTGGCAAACAACATCCTTTCCGCGGAGTTTGGGGTCCCGCCTGTTCGTTTACAGGGGCTCTACTTGCAGCGGAGGTGTTATGCGCGGATGACCACATATAAATACGGGGCGGACTTCCCGTGGTGGTCGGCTATCCGGTCAGATTGGAAATTTGAAGGGGCGCAGGAGGTGATGATCGAATCCGATAAGGTTATGATCACGCGCCCTACAATCCGTATTGACCGGGGTAAGGCAGAAGCGCTCGTGGCGTTCCGGGCCAGTGGGAATGGGAGGGAAGACACAGTGAGGATTTACACCGACGGATCCAGAGGAAAGAAAGGAGCTGCCTGTGCGTGGGTGGCCGTTCGTTCCGGGGTGGTGATTGGATCAAGGGGTTTCGGTGTGGCCTCGTCATGGTCGATTGTCGAATGTGAAATGATGGCTGTTGTTGACGCCCTCCGGGCTGTCCCATTGTTTTGCACTTGTCGCAGAGTGGAGGTCCTACTCGATTGCCAGCCGGTTCTCATGATGGTGAGGAACATGAGTTGTGATGATGAGACGGCTGGAGTGTGGGACACGCTCGTACCGCTTTTGAACTCTTTCGAGTTCGTTGGCTTCCGGTGGGTTCCCGGTCATATGGGGATCCCCGGGAATGAAATGGCTGATCGGATCGCGAAAAGCTCTATTGGGAGGAGCCCCGGAGTTCCTATAGTTAATACCTTCGGGTTGAGGAACTGCATGGTGGCGCGCGAACTGAGGCAGGTTGAGTGGGTCTCGTGGCACCTGAGCGAGGGGCACGATTATTACACTCGTAAGCCAACAAAGGCCCGACACTTGAGAGGGCTGACCAGGATGGACAAATACGTCTTGGTGCGGTTGCGCAGTGGGGCTGGGTTATGGGGCCATGACGATTGCAGTGGGGGTGGTGACCGGATGCATCTGGTCAACTGTGGTCGGTTTGTGGAGGGGCGCCCTGACCCGGTCAAACTGTTTGAAGACAAGCACATTGGAGAGTGGGTGACCTGGTGGCGGAGGCATACCTGGCTTGGGTTGGGTGTGCCGTTGGGAAAGGACCTCGGGGACGCACGAGTGGTAGCCGGGAACCCCTTTTCGAGGATCCTGTACGTGGATCATGGGGACCGCCGAATCGTGGAGGTGCCTGACACTCGGGAATGCGAACGTTGCCTTGGGTCCCATGGAGCTGGGACGGGGTGTTTGCTCCCGGTGATCCCGCGTCACGTGTCATGCAGGTACCCAGTTTTTATCGGTGTGGACAGAGACTTCGACTGTGGAAGCTGTGGCCGGAGGGTTTTGTATTCGTCACGGTGGTGGCACTACAAATACTACTCGGACTGCGAGGAAGTGTGGACAGAGCGGTTTTGGGGGGGGTTGATGGAGAGGTGGGACCGGGAAAGTCTGGAGTACCGGGTTACGGTGGTGCTGTGGTGGGGGAAAGGGGAAGGGTACTTTGGGACTGACCGGTGTGGGTCTTGCGGGGAGGATTGGGAGAAAGGTGCTGGTGCGAGGGAGCACATGAGGAGGACGAGGCCCTGTTGGGATAAATTGATGGGGGATTTCCTATGTTGGGTGAGGGGACGACCAGTGCTAAATTGAGTTGGGTGGTCGTGTAGGGGGGTGATATTGTTTGGTTGGTTTAGTTGTTTTGGATTTATGTTTGGGTGGAGGGGTGCGAGGCGGGCTGGGCCCGTAGTAGTGATTTGGTGATTTTGTTTTGTTTTGTTTGTTGGTAAGGGTGGTGTTGGCTTATCACTGGGACATAATGCTGTTGGGCTCGTATGCCAGTTTGGCGGTAGTACCTTAGGAATAAAACGAATTAAATGACTGTTCCGAAACCCTGATCCTTGGGTGCTTGTCCCCGAGTGGCTAGGGGGGGGGAGGATGGGGAATACGGAGAACGCAATGGTACACCATTGCTTTTATCCCTATATCTTTCATGATCCCACCGTCTGGGTGATTGATCTGCTTGAATTCGAAATCCGTCCGCATAAAAAACCCTTAACGAGTATTAGGGTTGCTACTTCAAACTTAGGGTCTCTACAAGTACTCGAGTGCAAGGAGAAAAGCAGTAAGAGATCGAGCAAGATGATACGCTATTGCCATATCTTCACATTTCTATTCCTTTCTTTTCTTATTACTTCTTTTTCATTTCCCCAGGAGCTCCGTTCGGAACTACCTTTACTCCGCCCGCCGAAGAAAGCTCCTCTAGATGAGTTCAAAACAGCTCTTGAGACTTTACAGGAGGGCTTTTTCGACTTGTCATCCGGGACTTATCCTACAGGTATAGACTGGACACGCGCAGTATTGGGAACATACCTTGCGGCTGGAGCCCACACCCTATCCGAAATTCCTGGTGAAAGAGCTCTTTCAAATACCTACTTTGCGCAGCTGATAGCTTTCTTTTACGGCCAGGATGACCAAGGACTGCGCCGTCAAGCTTTCGACGATATTCTGTGGGTGGTACTCGGCTGGTTGGAGGCAATAAAGATGATAGATTATCGCAAGGAGACCTTCGAAGATTCCGAATGGACAGGAGCGGAATGGCGGAAGCCTTTTGCGCAACGAGCGCTCGAGTTCTACCTTCTCGCTGAGGGAGGTTGGGATACTGCGCTTTGCGCCGGCGGGATGCTCTGGAGCCCTTACCTGGATCCCTACAAGAACGCCATAACGAACGAGTTGTATATATCTGCTAGCATTGGAATGTACCTTTACAACGGCGATCGGAATGAGCGCTATTTATTCAATGCGATAAGAGGGCACGAATGGTTAAGGAATAGCAACATGACAAACAAACAGGGGCTTTATACCGACGGCTTCCATATTTCGAATGACAAAGGTGTGGGGGAGAAGATATGTGATGTCAGGGACGAAATGGTTTACACGTACAACCAGGGTGTGCTCCTAAGTGGGCTACGTGGGCTCGCAGAAGCAACAGGCGACGAAGGGTATTTATCAGAAGGATTCGAACTGGTGGATGCCGTAGTGACGAGCGAGAACCGTGTGGGGGAGATTGTCCGTGACGGGATTCTCACAGAAAAGTGCGACATTGGAGGGTACTGTTCTCAGAATGGCCACATGTTTAAAGGTAAGTTAGGACTACGGTAATAACATAAGAAACTTGCTTTCGTCTGTTACACCACGATTCGTTTTCTCGTTTGTTTAAAACTTATGTATGCATGCATCAGGCATATTCTTCCACCATTTGACGCTTTTCTGCGAGCCTCTACCCACCGTATCATCCAACAGCGCTCTCAGCGGAGCAGCAAGATCCCGGCACCTTGAGCGTTGCACAGATTTACACAATTTCATCCGCAAGAACGCTGCGGCAGCATGGAGCACCCGTAACTTGAAGGGCGTTGTCGGAACCTGGTGGGGTGCACCGAAGCATGTGTCCTCTTCCGACAAGTTCGAGACAATTCTGGACCCCGGAGCCGTAGATATTCAAAACGGCGGCGGGATCGGTCGCCCGCTATCCATTCCGATGGACAACACACCAGGCGGAGACTTGAACGACAGGGGTCGCGGAAGAACCGTTGAGAGTCATTCGGGTGGATTAGCGGCTTTGAGAGCCGTCTTGCGAGTCGCTGAGAGGAGTTAAACCGTTATATACCACCCTACGGTAGTAGAAATATCCTGTTTTCCTCTTCTCTTTTTTAGATTCCTTTCTATATTGCCTCCTTTCTATATTGCCTCCTACAGCATAATATACCAATGCCCTAGGATTTTTGGGCTGTATGTGTTGAGATCTCCTTGTCGATTTTTAGTTAGGCACGAAACGGTACTCGCCCGTATATCAGGGCCACGGTGCGGTACCATACATGAATAGAGGGGGGCTTAGCCCTATTATGCATAGCGAGCGGGGATACTTTTTATCAATTTGTTGGCCATCTCGATGCCTTTCAATTGTGGTTATCGATAGTTGGCTGGACTGCAGTTCTTCTAGCCCTCCACCCACAATTCCACCTACTTGAAACGGAGAGGTGTGAGGGGGCCTAGAAGATATTTACTCGTGGACGTAATATTGGGGCGGAGAGTTACGGTCCGGGGCATGAACTTGCCTCTATCAACTTTGTAGAGGATATTATTGTGGTGTCGAGCCGATCTAATTATCATACTTAGTAGAGTGGTGGGTAGGGCAACTTGGAGGTGTCCGCTGCTTAAGCTTATCGCTGCCGTGCAACACAATGGGACAACGCACACTTTCTCGCCCACTCTCACTCCTTCCCTATTCCGCATTAATTCAGGCGCATCTCGACCAACCAAAGCACGTAAAAAATATCGAGAGGTTGAGTTTTCTTTGGGTATGACGATGATAGTAAAACCGAAGGAATTGCCCTTGACGCATCCTTCACATTTGCCTCCTCTGGCTCTTCACCCTTTCCTATTTTATATGGTAAACCACATTGGTCTGGTAACCCGCTTTACTCCCCGACCAGAAAGAAGCTTTTCTTTCCCCTCCTGTTGTTATTGACCTTGCCAGCAAATTTTTATTGTTATTTTTTCCGTTTTCTTATTTTATTTTATAATAACCCCATCCTACTCGTTCTCAGCTTCTACCTGCATTCAAAAAATCTCTGCTTTTATCATATGTACTTGTGCAAGGTTTTTTTTTTTTTTTTTTGGCTATCCATACAGTCTGCAGTCTCCTACCAGCAACTGGACGAGCACCCGAGAGATACAACTCGCCATCTCCTACCCACATTTCTACCAAACACAACACCCCTCCCTCCCTCTCTCTTCCTCTCGCTCACAATCATTCACCTCCCCGACACCCAATGCCCACGCCTCCCTTCGTGTTCGGCGTAACCCCCTAGTACCGTACAGTACGAGTACTGGTATGATACCCTCCCTCATTCATACTTACATGCGTGCTCGTACACATCTAGTACCATACACATATCATACACATATTACTCGTACACACACCACCTCCCCCGTCTATCAATAGAAATCCCCCCTCTTGTTATTTTTTTCCCTCCATTAACCGCCATCCACAACACGCTTTCCACATCCCATCACCTGTTCCCTTCCACCCGTATCTTTTCTCCGCCCTCCAAAAAAAAAAATTAAAGCGGAGCGATACGGAAGGGCAAACGAAACATCCGGACTGTGACAAGACATCATAACTCATTTCAATACCCCAAACCCAACCTTATCTCAGATCATCAAGTTGTTTCTCCTAACCTCTATTACAATCCTCTCCATCGGCGGATGTCCACGTATTGGCGGCTTTCAATATCCAGGTCCCTGCTAGCTACTTTCTCTGCACGCCGGACCAACAACGATCGAAGCATGAACCGTTCCAGCACCGTCGACGCCAGCAAGTCTCCATCCTCGGGAGCGGGCCAGGATACTAACGGCGGCGCTCAACTGCGGGAAGACATAATCCTTACTCCTGCCTCTACAACAATGTCGGAAGGAAGCGAGGGTGAAAGAAATGAGAGGCGAGAGGCAGAGGGAGGGTTAACACGGCCGACCGAAGATAACGCCGAAATGGGGGAGCCGAAGATGGATAACAACAACAATCGCCGCGATAATATCCCAGAAGTGGAGGATTGGGCTCAATACACGCCATCCCGCAACAACAGAGACATTCGTGAAGAGATGGGCAGTTTGAATAACGAAATTCCGAACCTAAAAGAATTATTCGCTAGAACTAGTTCTGCTATGGACGAGGAGGCCGATGTAAATACCCCCCTTCTCCCTCCGTCCCCACCTTTTTTCCCCAGCCTACTTTGTTCTATTTTTGGACATATAACCATTGATTTTTTTTCTTCCCGATGTGACAAACAAACCAGAAAATAATTAATATAATGGCTCTTAGCACCTTACGAGAGTAAAGGCAAATCACCGATCGTCGCTCGCTTCGCTTGCCGAATCTCACCGAACTGAGATCTCAAACCTTACTGCGTCCCACCAGAATGAAATCAAAAAGCTTGAGGAATCACACGTGGAGGAGATGCGGAATGCCCGGAGAGGCTATGGCTTTAATAACGATCTCGTTCGTGGATTGCATGAGAGTTATGGGAAACAGATCGAATCATTAGTTCTCGATCTAGGAGAGGCTAGGCGACAGCTGAAAATGAAGTTGGGTTCTATTTCATCAACTTCTTCCTCGCCTATGGCAACAAAATCTAGTGTTTCTTCATTTCCCGACGAGGGCCCCTTGGTCCACGATATCCTTGCGAGAAGGTTACCCATGGTTCTCAATTTTGGCGATCTTGATAAGGCACTTTCAACTACCGAAATATCCATCCCGCACCCTGGATCTTCGTTCAGGGCTGTGTACAAACACCTTTGCCATGCTGCCAAGAACCACCTTCAAGCTCTTGATGCTGCTGCGGAACTATTCGCTACTGGTGCTAAATGGGCATCGGAAGTTCGGAAGATTAAGCACTGGTATCAATCCGCTCTCGAGGAACGGATCCATTTTAGGATTCTAAATGAGAGCGGTGGAAGTAACATCAAAGATTTATGGGAAACCGGGTTATGGAAAGCAGATGATTTTATTCTGCAGGTCGATTGTGCAGCAGAAGAAGCCTGGCCGAAAGTTCACGTATATGACGAAGGCATTGCAGAGCAACGAAAAAAATTGACCTCGCCCAGCGGGGGTCGGCCTTCCTCTCTGAGGTCTCAATCAAGAACTTCTTTCGGTCTGACATCGGAGCAACTTATCGAAGTTGAAGGTGAAACATCGAGAGGCTTTGATGCCACTGCTGAACTGGAGAGGATCAACCGGGAGCTTGGCGAATTGGAGGTTCATGACCATTTGAGGCATGCCGGCGATGAGAATAAGGAAAATATCGATGGTTCGGTGCCGAAACGCTTCGTGACCGTGGAGGAAGTTGTAGACGAGGACGATCCGGTCAGAGCGGCCGGGGAGGGAGCAGAAAATGAAGACGTCGGATTGTCGGCACCCTCCTCCCCAACACCGACTCCCAAGGAGCCCGGGGAGACCACTGTGCCGTTGGGTTGGATGGACAATAACAATATTGGCGATAAAATGGGATCTAGCAGTAGAGCTGCGTCAAACCGCAGCCTATTTTCAAAATTTCTGGAGGAGGATCTTGGGACCGGGAAGCGGGACAAGAGACCTACCAGTGGATCAAATGCGTCTGATTCCTGGCGATTTGATGATCTTTTCTCCTCCCCCACAGAGAGGAAGAAGGGCAAAGAGAGAAGTACAGTGTCCTCAGATGGTTTGTTTTTTCCTTTCATCATTCTTCGCAACCCTTACTTACGTTTTGGACCTATAGAATCGTTGCAGGATCGGGATGAGCAAACAAATGGAGCTAGGGGACCCCAACCTTGGAGATGGATCTTGACTCCCGGTGGAACGGTAATCACACCACCGCAATATGATTCAGATAACCAAGCTCCTAAAGTGGGGACACAGAGCTTCGAAAGAGCTAGTGCACCGCGTTTGGGGAGGTTAAATGAGGAGGATACCGAGGATGAACATATCATTAGCGAATCAGACCAGCCAGACGTTGAACAGGAGGAACTAAGAAAAGAGAGAAAGAGACGTAAGCCTTTCTTCCTCTTCGGCGAGGGACCTGCGGCTTCTCCGGCTCCTCCCCCGGCCCCCGAACCATCCACGCGAAAGTCTCCGACACTTCCAGCTTACCTTCGTGCTGAGATGGAGAGTTCATATCAGAGCACAAGGATCGACGATGACTCGGATATTGACGATAACCAGCCAAGGGAAGCAGATATTGAGAATGCTTTCTCGAAAATGAAACCCGGCCCATGTGATACTCCCGTAATGGGTAATTCCAGAACTGCAGTTTCCTTGACCCCGCTTCTCGGAGATAGAAGTCCAACTCCTCGGCGAGGTGGGCCTTCTCTAAGGCTCGATACTGACAATTTCAAAGCCACTCGCGGGCCGGGCGAACGTTCTGCACCAATGCCCAAGGCAGCCAACCCAAGTGCTTCGACGAAGGGGCCCAAGTATAGAGGTGGCGGCGGCTCCTATGGCTATCCTGGACCCAGCCATGTGCAAGAGGGAGGGGGTTTAGACGAACCATGGGAATCAGCGTCTGAAGGAAGTGCCTCTGGGAAATGGGGTAGTCGACGTGGCAATCGATGTGGCCATGGGAAAGGCCCTAGCACGCGTACATGGAGGCGTGACCTTGATTCGGAAGATTTCCGAAGCCGATCTGTTTCCCCGCAAATTCCACCGCCAAGTCGTTCGTCAATGACCACTACTGATAGAAGCGCCGATTTTGTCCCTCCACCGCAGGCTTACCAGCATAATATCGGCAGTGGCAGCGGCAGTAACGGCCCTGTTCGCTATGGTGGAGTGCGTTATATGGGACCTTTGGGCCCCACCCATATGCGAAATTATGCAGGTGCCCACCAAGCAGATATGATCTTCCACCAGCAAATGAAGAATCCAAAGGAGCTCTTTGCAGCTGGCTATCGGCCGAACGGCCCCCCGCCTTTCATCAGCCCTATGGGTCCGGTATACGCTCCAAACCCCCCACACTCGGTTTCTGCTTTTGGAAGTGGTGCCATGGGAAGGTCACCTGCGTTCCTCTTAGGAAATAATGAACAAAGGGTCGCATCAGAGAACGGGGGCAACTGGCCGATGCGGCCTCCGCTCACGGCACACCCACAATTTGGCCCGCATATGTGGAATCTTTCCGGCGAGGGACCCCGCCGAAGCTATTCTACTGATTCCATCTCTCCGCATTTGTGGAAACTCGATGCGGAGGGTGGACTGCAACAAGCCCCAGGTCCCATCCCAGGACCAACGATGCCGCCACAGCGTCCTGGATCCACGATTGCAGACCAAACCGCATACCAAAACCAGATTAATGCCTCTTTGATGAGTGCCCTGGCCAATGGATATGCACAACAGCCTAGCACCCCCGGAAGCCATGGAAGCGTGGTGGGGCAGATGCCAGGTCCGCAGTGGTTCCTCAATATGCAGCAAGCCCAAGCCCAGGCCCAGGCCCAAATGCAAGGGAACCCAACTATTCCGCCCGGATTTGAAGCCTGGACTAGCAGCCCAATAGGAGGGATGCCAGGGCAATGGGCAATAGGTCCATTTAGCTCATGATTTTTGTTTTTCACTAACCAAAAAACAAGGGCTTGTAACAACTGAAAAAAACTGTATTTTTGTATGCTTCTTCTTTTCCTCCTGTTTTCCTGATTTGAATCATTTCTTCCCCCCTTTCGGCGAGCGGATTTGCTTTTTGCTTCCCATTTCTCATTTGCCCCGATAATCGCTTTTTCTTTGCTTGTTTTGCGGTGGGGTCAAGGGGTTTTACATCACTTTAGTGATCACGGTAAATGCGACGGTTTCGATGCTTGGAAACGAAAAAAAGGATATCATGGGGTGTTTTTGCTTTGTCTTGACATTTTACTCTTTTTTTTTTTTTCAACGAAAAAAAAAGAAGCTATTGTATTCGTTTGCTGGTCAATTTTTTCTTTTGCCCGGCCCGGGTGGGGCAGAGCGGTCGTTTTTTATGTAGGTTCAATATATTGGGCTTTGGTTTTTTTCTTTTTAATTTGTTCGATTGTGATGATGATGGCGATATTAGCGGCGTTTTGAGGTGGGTCTAAGTGAACCCACCAGAGAGAGTTGACGAGGGTGATGGGGAATGGTTGGTGCATTTATGATGCTAATTGAAGAGCACTAGATCATCAATTATCACGCGAACCTGATCACAGATTATCACTCAGTCTCAATAAATTCCATAATTGGGAACAGAGTGAAGGAAGATTTAGGAAGAAATAGGCCGGACGGTATTCGATCAGCGGAACACCAAGCAAACCTGGTTATTGAAGAGCCATCCAGAGCTATAGCTCGGAAATTGGGCGTGGAAGAGGCGCTTGAGAAGGTAGGCTCTCGCGCCCTATCACATTCAACCCGATCTCCTATAATCTAGCAGTTTTAAGCTGGCTTGGTTTCTAGGGGTCCAAGATTTATCCCTCGTAATAGCATGATGGGCGGTGAACTTAAGTGGCCCAGCAATGCTCAAATGCTCTCCATTACTTTCTGTTAGGGCGTTAAACCGGAGCTTGGTATTTCAGCATTAGCACTGGGCTTGGGTAAGAATTTTCCCGAGTAAATGGCCTTTCGGCTTGGTGGCTAACACTTCCCATGTCCTATACTTTAGTCCAACGATCATCCCCGACGGGTCACCAGAGCTATTTTCTGGTTTGACTAGACCATTCCATGTATCTTGGCTCTCCACTTATGCTGATACATATAGTATGGTGTGATACTCCATTCTCTGGCAAGATTTACTTGCCGCCAATACATTGAAGTAAGAGTTTTCTTTGTAATCTGTCTCAAATTCCCAACAAAACGCCTTTACCTAACCCCTTTATGGCCAAAACCAGGTCTATTTTGGACCTTCCTGACTGTATTGAATGTTTTACTTCAACCCCTGCTTCGCTTCAGCGTACTAGCGGCAGGCGAATTTTGCCAGATAATGCGGCCTTTCCGAGCTTCAGTCGACCAGGCTGAGTCACAATAAATCACTCGTTGTCGGAAGTGATATCACAAATTTGGCACAAGGCTGGCGAAATAACAACTTTCTCTCCGCTTTTGGCATTTCTAATTGTTTACCCACAGCTTGGCAGGTTTGATTGGATTTCCTATTTCTTTGATTTCTCGCCTAAATCGGGATTCCTGGAACATCTATTGTAGCCGAGCGGAGATTCCATTGAAGATGGGTATTCTGCATGACCGGCGAATAGTCTTATTCCCGCCCTTAAGGTGATTGATTAGACTCTATCTACTTATATGCAGTGCATTGTATGAGACAAGCCCTGGTTCGCCACACCGCACTGTATTTTCGGTGTTTTTCTGTTTGCTAAAACACCGTCTCACGTGTTGCCTGCAAACACAAAGCGCGTGCCACAGGTTCACCACCTCGCGTTGCGCTAAATACCATTGACGGGCCTCAGCGGATAAATTTACTAAACGGGTAACCTAAATACAATACCGTTTGATACTCGCATCGGGTTTTGGATTCCTTGACTGTCTTTTTTGTGTTAGTTTTTCGGGACCAAAGGAATGGTACCGATGGTGCACCCTGTCGATTAACCCTATCGGTGCGGTCGTAGCACCTACGAATCGGCGCCCGATATCTTGATGGCGCTGCGGCGGGCTGAAACCCCATTGGCCACACTTACCTCATCACCTAACATTACATCACTGAGAAAAAAAGCTCGAGGGGAGCCCGTCATGGTTGAAGCCTATCGGAGTTATGCGCTGAAAGGGGGTTGAAAAGCTTGACGATTTATCACGTGGCAGCAGCGCAGCACTTTTGGGTGACAGTACGAGTAACTCAGCTTTTGTGCCTCGGGGATGTGCTTCTGAGACGGAGCGACGAAAACATATTGAATCCCTGCTTGTGTGAATAGGAACGGGCTTAATTCTGCAATGGGGGGAGAGCAAAACTCTTCTCACCGCTTTCAGCCCTGTTATAAAGAAAGTGTTGTATCGGCTTGCCGCGCTGAGATTGAGATTGGTGTGATTAGCCAGATGATGTTTGGTGATTGGGGGATCACGTTTCGGGCCGCCTGAACAGTAGCCGACTGTAGCCGTCACACGATTACATGGGGAATCTACTGGCGGATTACGGACCCAGAAGAAAAACAAGTTATCGGTAGCCGGTCTGAATTATGCGGGGGGGCGTTTGTTATGATAAACCAGGTTAGTTTTAAACCCCCCTGGGAAGGGTGATGGTGCGGGGGCTGTAGGGGTCTGCCTGGATGAAGCTGGCTGATATGCGGTGTTTTTCAATGGGCGTTAGGGGCTGTAGGTAGGATGCCTATGAGCAAATTGGATATGCGCGGAGCCCACCTGCTGCCGGCGCAGTCACTAGATATGCAAGTAACCAAGCGGTGAAACGGTGGACTGGACTAATGATCCATTCCAAGGTAAGCGATGCTTCTCCATTGTCCAGAAGGTTGCAATTCCCGGAGCTTTGCGATATGGGCCCTGGTTATATCTGAGGTTATCTGGGGAACTCCAAGGCTGTCATACAGTACGTGCTGCACCTCTCCGCACTCCATATCTCTGAAGATTGCTCGCCATTTGCTGACTTCTGGGTTGCAGAGAGCCCATTTGCTGGGAATGGCATCGCCGTTCTATCTCTCCCCTTAAGTGGAAGGGGCTCCTCCGTGTGTGCGCATTTTGCTAGACCATTGATTTCTCGAGTGTTAGGCAGGCTAGCAGACGGCGAAGGAAAATGAGAACTCGATTATTTGCGCAACAGCCTTTGCCTTGCTTTTTTACTACCCCCCAGGGAATTTGTGGGAATGCGAAATGGAAGAATGTGAACGCGGTGGGTGAGCGAATGGGGGAAGGGGGGGAGAGGGGATGTAGATTCGAGCCATTGAAATACTATGATTGAATGAATCAGTGCGATACTAGGCGATGCTCGAGTGAGATGCCGTGCTGTTGCGCCTTGGGAAAGGTAAAACATCCCTTATCGCAGCTGTGATCTCCCACGTAGCTGTGCAGTACGATAGGAGTTGCGATAAAGCAGGAGTCGTGTCCCTGAAAAACGTAACCAGCTCAAGAGCTGCCATTCATGTAGTGAAATTAATAGTATGATAATGTTATTATGAAAACTATCGTCAGCTAGGCTCGTCATACTCGCAGCCGTAATACCTAACGAGGCCTATCATGCGTGTAGCCCTAACCTACCGCGCTGGCGTCCGAGTGCCCGCGCCTGCCACTATCATATCTTATGAGGATGAGCTCTGCTAAATTAACCTAACCTACAAACTCTTGGTTGATCCCATTTGGTATCATAGTTACCCTCCCCGACAAACGGGACGTCGACCAACCAACCAACCGACCAACCAACCAACCAACGACCAACGACCAACGACCGCAATTCCCCTTTCTCTTCCCTGACCTCCTCCTTTACCTATAACACAAAAAAAAATACTTCTAAACGAAGGGAAAAAAGGAAGCCGAAAGCACTGAATGCCCCTAAAGCGCCTTATCCAAACACTGGCACCAAAAATGACTATCCGTATCACCTCTACCAGTGCCCCCACCACCCCCACCACCCCTACCCCCGCTACCAACCTCGCTATCGCTACAACTGCAACTGCCAAAACTGCTCCAATTGAAGCAGCTGCCACCGCCGCCGCCCCACCAAATTTTACCCTAAACCCAACTACCCCCCCACCTACCATCCACCATGCATACATGCAATCCGCTCTCCAAATCGCCACCTCAGCCCTCCAGAGCAATGAAGTACCCGTCGGCTGTGTCTTCGTGCACGGCTCACGCATAATCGCCAGCGGCCGAAACGACACAAATCGTTCCCTTTGCGGGACCCGCCATGCGGAACTCGTCGCGATTGACAAGATCTTGGCTACCCATCCGCCGTCCATATTCAAAGAGACCGACCTATACGTTACTGTCGAGCCATGCATCATGTGCGCTAGCGCACTCCGCCAGATCGGTATCAGGAAGGTCTACTTCGGCTGCTCGAATGATAGGTTTGGCGGATGCGGTGGGGTCTTGAGGATCCATGAAGGGGATGGGATGGGCGACGGAAGGGATGGTGGGAATGGCGGGGGGGGAGGAGGATATGAGGTTGTCGGCGGGATTTATTCATCCAGCGCTGTGGTTAAGTTGAGAGAGTTTTATGTCCAGGAGAATGGAAGGGCCCCTGTCGCTACTAGCAAGAAGGGGAGGGAATTGAAAACCGATAACCTGCCTGTCGATGTGGACGTTTTGTAAAGGGGCAAGAGGCTATGTATGGACAGGTGGATTGATTGATTGATTGATTGATTTCAGGGGTAGTTTAGTATAGCTTGTCTGATGATTGCGACGATGATGGTTATGATGACGGAAAAACCTTTTTCCCTCTCCTATGTTCCCTTCCCTCTTCTCTTCCCTTCCCTTGCACATTTTTATCTTTTACTAGTACAATTTTTTTTTATTATGGCGGGCATGTTGCTAACGGCAGTGTCCTTGCTTCTTTGGTTGGTCCGCTGGCGAATTGGTGTTTGGGCATTGTATTTTTTTTCAGCTTTTCACTTTCCCGTACTCCATGACACATTTTCATTTCCTTTGTCTTTGCTACCATAGACAGGCTGGGCTGGACTAGATTAGATTGGCTTAAATTCCGGAAGGCGTTTTCTTCTCTCTTACTTCCTTCTCCAATTCGGGCAGTATGATAGTCGGCGCCTCGAATTCTCGGAACCCCCGGAGTTTGGTGGGGGCCTACTTCATCATGTCAATGGGTTTTGTAACCTGGGGCAGCGCATAATATTTGCTCTCCTCCCCCACCTCCCCAGAGCGGCTTGTTGTAGATTCGGGAGTTTGTCCATCGGTGTCTGCAGTGATTCTGATTTGGCTTTGGCATATCCATCGACATCCAAATTTGACCCGCCACTGATAGAACCCACTAGACCCGAAAAACTGCGAGTTGGTTCAAACTATTAGAATATAGAAGGGTAAACATGGTTCATGGTTGAACCTACCATGAATAAAAATAAAAAGTTTAAAAGAGTGAGCAAAAGATAAAAAGACCATGCAAACAGCGAGAAAATAGAAGTGCCGTACAACCGGTCAACTCGAATAATAATAATATATTATGCAAGTAATAAGATCACAAAAGCCCAGAGAACAATGAAATATTACTCGTACATACAGACCCGATAGCGCAATTTCTAGCGATAGCTGAGCACGCTAAACCTGCGATGCTAGTCCGCTCGTGGGTCTAGCGCTTCTTGGCGGCGGGCGGGTTGAATACTCGTACCGCTCGGCGAGGAAGCAACGGCGCTAACCCGCTCGCGACCCCAACCTGCCTGGAACCTCAAGTGAGCATGTTTGTAGAGATTGTGTCGCGAAATAGATATTTGTTATATCATTTATTTGTCCTGATAATTTTCTCAATCCTCCTAGGGGCGCTCGCTTCAAGCAGTCTTTCAAGTAACTTGAAAGAGTTTTATATCAGCTCTTAGTGCTGAACAGGGAGGGAGTTTTCTTTTGGCCTTGTCTTCTGCCCTGTCTTCTAATCTATCCCCTGCATATTGGAGCGAGAGTGGTGTTGGCTAGGAGGCCCTTTGATTGAGGTATGCTTAAGCATGTCTGGTGGGATTGAAGTTATAAGGACATGGTAGTTGGCTTTCTAAAACCTCTACATCATTTTCCTCAGGATTGTGATACTAGCAGAATTACTAGTACATACTGCTATGATATTATCTAATATAGTTATTGTACTAATATCTTTTCTCCAGGAAATTTGAGGGGAGAGAAATCTAAACTTATAGCCCTGGCAAATGTAATTTGTTTATTACTTTCTACAACCCTTATCTCTTTACTTGTTTCCTTCAATCTATTAGCAAAAAATGCATTCATACTATCTGCTTGATCGTCCAGACTTCTCAAATACTTCAACATACCTAGGAAGTGATTTTTGCTTTAAAGTAATGTGTATTTCTTAAACTGATAAATTTGCAAACTTCTTCATATTTTGTTCACCACTCTAGGCCATTTTCCTCCTCCATGTAATTTTCCAGTACCTCTATTCCAGGCGCTAATCATATCTTCCTCTCATCTTTATAGTTATAGACTAGGCTTCCTCAACTTTAATATAACTTATGAATCTAATATTCTTGTAGCCTTCTCTTAATACTCTATATTAAGTTGTGAGGAGCAAAATGTGAGTGTAATTTTCATGGCAGTACTTCCACGTAGCAATAAGATGTGACTGCACGGTGAAGATAATGTGCAGTAAGTACCTTGTTGTCATCCATTCTCTGCAGAGTGAGAACTAACCTGGTTGGTTGGTTGATATCGCTCCCAGGCTGAACCCCGCATTATACAAGTTATGCAGACTTGGTGAGGCGACCTGGCCAGGTTCTTGCCCATCCTGTTTCTTCCCATCGCCCTGTTCTTTGTAAGGAGGTGTAATTCTTTCTTTCTTTCTTTCTTTCTTTCTTTCTTTTTCCCTTTCCCTTATCAAAACAGGTTTTGGGAAAATTATGTAGGATACTGTACTTGTAGAGGAGGTATTGATAAACCGCTTAGGTAGTGGGTTTGTACTCCATCATGGGAGTGGTAATCGACTGGCACCCTGAGCCAAAAATAATAATATTTACGGTATCATAATAATATTATTATGATAGTTATTTTTTGCTCTACTTTACTCAACTAATCATACTCATCCGCTTCAGGGGTCTATACTTTTTTCCAGCTGGCGACAAACAATACTTTACAGAACGGCACCATACTGTGCATCATTAATGCTTCACTGTTTGCGAAATTATATGACATAACATAGCCACATATAATTAGAAGTAGCTTCTGCTAACCAACCACGCCGCACGATCCAACGCAGCCGTGAAGAGCCGCGAGCTAGGGACCGTGGCAAAAAAGAAACCACTGCATCTATCATTGATAGGCTATTAGATGCATCATCCAAATCATTTTTATTCCTAAGGTACTACCGCCAAACTGGCATCCGAGCCCATCAATTAAAAAAGTGTACTTACTATACTACTCGTAAAGTGAAGCGCATACTGTATACTCGAGTAATAGGACGCCTCGTGATTACCATGCCCGCCTCCCTGCGAGCACACCATCCGAGTCACCGGAGTTTTTTCCCATTGGTAGCACGACACACCAAGAAGCCAAGTGCCCGATTCCTTGTGCCCCACAAAAGGAGGAAGGGAGGAAGAAGGGGGGAAGGGAGGAAGAAGGGAGGGAGGAAGGAAGGAATGGACCGTGCCGCAGGTCGCTCAATATTTGTGGCACGAGTGCGCACGACGTCATACCAGAGTGCAAGAGTTTGTGCTACCCGTGCCATCGGATGTTCCATAGTTATACTCGTACTCGTACTCGTACACGGGGTGCAAGTGATGGCTCCTGTGCGAGGTGAATCTGAAAAGAATGGGTGTAGAGTACGAGGATAGTACTCGTATCATACATCACTATATTTACAGTGATGTACAGGCAGGCGGTGAGTCCCCGCCCGTTCCACAGTATCACGTAGCACACGACAGGGTAACGGCACAAGAGTACAGTACTGTACTCGTATTTGGAGTCAGCGGGGAAGTTGTCGGTGAATTTTTCCATTGGATGTTTGCCCTACTTGGCTGACACTTGAACCCGGTTCAAAGATTTGACTTCAGAGAAGTTTCGGGATGGTATTCACATACCCACCATTCGAGATTTCTTGCATTCTGCAAGTACTGTACACATCTCCCACACAGCCGCTGGACAGCCCACGGCCATACTACCGTGCTATACTCGAGTACTCATCGGGCCGGGAGGGAAGGGGGGAGAGGCGAAACGTCACTGACCGGGTTAAAGATGAAGATTGTGCCATTGAGAGTGGGAAGTTGAGCTTCTTCCCTATCCTACCATAATATAACATTATTCCCCGCAATTGATTAATTAATCAATCGATCAACTGGACTACCCGATAGGGCGCCGAGAACGACACGGTATCGAGAACCAGCGCCTCCCCCAGCAGAGGGAGGAGATATTGCACTTGGCCCGGGTGAAGAATGCCGACTCATCCGAGGGAGGCCGTGGTTCATCCACCGCCCCCGGCACAACCTGCCGCCTAGTCCGGTTGGTCTCTACGTAGTTATTTTGCGCTGTCACACCGCCACTACCGATTCCCTTCCTGCCGCACATTAATCTGGTCGGCATAGTCGAATTTGTGTACGGTGCCATGCCGGTGGACCAGTGGCATTGGTTGCGCTCCGGTTGTGCGGGGGGGGGGCAAAGAGACACCGTATGATAAACCCGGCTGACACCGGCGCGCCCTGTGCAAAAGGTACTATCATATATCTTGTCTCTTAGTACACGCAACTTACTATTTGGTCATCACGAGATCCGGGAGAAGTCGGAGGATTTATTCATTTAGAGCAACGTGTTGAAGTTCTGGATGCTTTGAGGCGGCGGGGATGTTAGGTGCCTTTTTTCCTACCGGGATGTGTATCCAGGCATGGTTTTGGTGTTTACATTGCTAGGTGAAATATAAAGCCCCAGTGGTACAGTACAGAACTGCCTGTGTTAGGCGGGCTGTAACCTGATTATCTGTAACTTGATTAGTTAAATAAGGTCCGTACGTTGAACCCTTAGACTTTTAGTTGCTTGTATGCATATTCGCATAATAATTTACGAGGATTAACATGGAGAGTGTAAAAAATCAGAACCGTCACTTTTGTCAGCCTTTTAGCGTAGTGTTGCAGTTCTGCTGTGAGTTATAATACCGCTACAGTATGATAAACCGTCTAACGACCATTGTTTCACAAAAAGCGATAAGTGAAGGTATCATATCCCAATGGGAGTTTTTTATTTTAAAGAGCGTAAGAAGAGCGTAAATACGGTCATAGTTAACCGGTTGGCTTCTACTTAACCAGCTGGCATGAAGCCAGTAGGATGGGAAGGTAGGCAACCGGACAGACAACGAAGAAAGGCCAGAACTGAACAAACTGGCAGACAAAGAAAGCGAACTGAAACAAAACACAACGGTCAGGGGGATGCTTGAGCCTCGGCACAAGGAAAAATGAAAGACGTCCTGAAAAAGGGAAACAGCAAAAAATAAAAGTTGAATTGGGAAACGTCCTCCTCCCCCTCCCCCTCCTCCTCTTCACCACCACCTCCTAACAACAATAATGAAAAGACGGCCCAATGCCTTCATAACTCATCCCTCCCTCCCGAGGATTTCCCCGCCAGTATTTCATCGGTAATGCCCTCCAGACCAATACCCAAATTCCGCAGAATCCTCCGATACCATCGAGCGCATTATTGAGCCTCGGTATCACCACCCCTACGACCTGTGAAAACATAGCCGAGAACCTTGTCCGGCGATTCCCCCAGATGGGAAAATATTCTCCTTATTTCATCCAGGGCTCTATCGAACATCCTACTCTGAACCCTGTGCGCCGGGACGCCGTAGGCCTCCTCAATTTTGGGCATGATGAACCGCAACCAAGCATCGGTTTGCTCGTTGCTTATAGGCTCTATTCGGACGGGAGGGGAATTGGTTAGCGGAGGAGGGGGGCAGAGTATGGTTAGGTGCAACCAGAGGGGTTTATGCGTTAGCTTACCTGAGATACCTTGGTCCAAAGCTTCCTGCCTAAAAACCCCCGAAACGACGTCCCGGATCGTTTGCTCCCTCGATGGGGGGTTGACGGGGATGATAGAGAGCGACGGCATCCTGAGGTAATGGCAGAGGATAGGGGCTCTCAGAGTTTCCGAGTGTTTTCTTGTTTGTTGAAGGACCTGAAATAATATACTGTTTTGGCGTTAGTTTGAATATATCACGATAACCTCTGATTGCTCATAGGGTGCGATTGAAGGGGATTGAACGAGAATGTGATAGAGGCATACCGGGATGTTCGCGATTCTATCTGGAAACTGCTGTTCAGGAAGACTTTGTCCCAAAGACGTTTAGAGATTTTGAATTGTGCTAATCGAGTGTTTGAAAGCTGTTGAGTTGGATGGTCTGTCCGAGAGTCGGGGATTTCAGACTTTATAACCCAAAGATGTGCGAAGTCTGCCAGGCCTGTCTGCAATGGGTATCACTCATCCTTCACATAAAAAATCACATATCCGAAAAATGCTCAAGAGGCAGAGCACGACAGACTCACGGGTCCTCAATATCCAGCTTAGACAGCCCTACAATGGTGAGGCGGTATGCAGAATTCCCGAAAGTGTTTGTGCCCGTGATCTTTCAAGCCCTTGAAATCATGTAGTGTACTCTGAATCCTGCTGGAACCAAGGCCGAGGGTAGTGCTGTTAGCCTGACTAGTTCAGCTGCGGATTTCTCGTAGGAAATGGCCGGAGGAGAAGGTAAGTGTAGCAAAATTGAGGCTACGTAGCGATAATGACGTAAATTCTTTAGGGAATTTTTGTCGGATTGAATAGATATTTAGTGTGAGGTAAGCATGGAGCACAGTTGTGCCGTGGGAGTGGTGCAAGGGAAAAAAGGACTTGGAGAGGTTAGTACTGTGCCGGCTATGAGTCTCCACTTGAAGCCCGAGTGCGCATTTTGACGATATCAGATAGTATCAGATATCCCATGCTCACCGCAGCTGCTTCAGCCCTCAGCTGGAAGCCTTTGTCCTTAGTGCTTCATACTTGATCTTCTTCGCCCGAGCAAAGACGGAGGAAGTGAGAATCCCCTGTATGTTGTACCCGAGTGATTACCCATGAAAAGGACATCTTTCCCACAAAGGCCAACAAGGCTGGGATGAAGTAGACTTAAAGGCCGACAGAAAGGTATGATACACAATAGAAGCAATCTCCAAATCCTAGGCAAGAGAGGCGTTTTTCAATCTTCGAATTATAACACAAGACCCAAGGCGGCCAATCGGGTTTAATCGAATTCTGTTTCCGGACGTGTCCATGCTTTAAGCAACCCGGGTTAAGCAACAAGCCCTGTTTCTTAATTAGACGTGCCAATATCATATCATATCATACATCGGAAATTTCTGGTCGGCATGGGCCCCATACCCTTCACTGCCTTTTCCCTATACAAAACGCCCCCCCATCTCAAAAACGTTGCTGGTCATCCGTCGACTCCCGCAATGGGAAAAACAGGGGACGCAGAGAAAGATCAACTTGACAGGGTAGACTCCATCTTGAGTTTTCCGGTGGTTCGGTACGAAAGCCTATGGGATTCCTGGGATATAGTGTCATTGTGCATCATGCGCCAGGGGGTTTTATCCATATGCGTAGGTGCGCAATTCTGACATATTATTATACCAAGGACGGATATATTATTGTGCGATCCCAGAAACCAATAGCTGGTTTTCCGGTTCCTTTTCGGTTTTTGGGTATCCTCGCCCCCATGTAGTATGTACTTGTGGGATATAACTGGCCGGAGCCTTGCGCATGTCCGGTGGCTCACTTGCGCTATGGTGACCATGGCCATCGCAGGCCAGCGGACTACGAGGTGTTGTCCGTAAGATACACCTTGGAGACGAGTGATTGAGATAAAGTCGTGTTAATAATTGTACTTCGGACTGGATGTCTGAGGTATCAACTATCGGATGTCATGTGCGGTTTGTGTCCTCCGTACTGCTGACCGGTAGTTAGTTAGAAGATCCGTAAACATTGCAAATGTAGTGAACACATTCTGCTGACATGAGCCCAGCACCCCTCCCCCCACCCCTACAGTGCCTGTGCCTGGAAAGTCCTTGACCGCAGTGCCTAAGGCTGAACAGCCAGATTTCAGTTATTTGGTTATTCCGTTACCACATATTATTATTATTTTTGAAAAAGTGATTTGTTGATTCTTGTTATCATGTCGTGAACTTGGGATCGGTCAAGAAAGCTAAGGGAGGGCGGATATAATAGAGATGGGGATAAGGGTGTGCGCCTCAAATCATCCCACAAATGCTCGCTGAGGTCGTGGAGCCAATCGAGTTTTCATAGCCTTTCATCCTGAGGGCATGCTCTTAGATTCCGCGGAAACCCCGAGAATGGTGTCTCACCGCAACGACGTCGTGGAATTTCCAGCTGCACTAAATTGTTGCATCTGCGAAGGCCTCTTGGGATTTAATTTCAATTGCACAATACAGTACTATGCGGTTTTTCAAGTATTCAGAACGGGAAAGGCAAACGATCCAGTTATCGTACGTACAACTGGTTCCTCGGCAGGTAACAAATTTTGTGGAGATAACTGCAACCAACTCCTACAACCGGGCAACTCTAGTTCCGAATACAGTACCTTAAAAATCCCCGGGTGGGATCTTCCAATGATGCGGCGATTGTGGTAAAGATCACCGACGATCACTCGCAAACCTACTCAAACCTTTAGAGTTACTTTTGAGCTACGAGGGCCGATTGACCGCTAGAATACCGTATGCCTAGACTCAATCGACTAGAGTTTCTTAAGGTCGGGGATACAGGCCCTGAAGTTACACTACCTCCCTCATAGCTATGAACGAAAAGAAGAAAGTGAAAATAAGCACAAAGAAACCTCAGTGAAAAACTGGGTTAGGTCGAAGAAGTAAAAAAAAAAAAAGACGCGGCAACCCCACCTAGCCCGCAACTGCAAGTAATGCCTGGATCTCCTCCTTAGTAAACCCTAGGATATACAAGACGTCTAGCATGGTTTCTGAGTTGAGTCTTGCGGGTGCCGCAACCTGAACAGAAGGCTTTGCATTAAACGCAATGCCGAGACCAGCTTTCTTCATCATTAGTAGATCATTTGCACCGTCCCCGATTGCCATGGTTTGTTCGAGAGCGATCCCGTTCTCTTTTGCGATCTCTTCGAGCAAGTGTGCTTTACGCTCTGCATGCACGATGGGGCCACTAAGGTCCCCAGTGAGAAATTTACCGTCTTCCGAAACAACGAGCTATCGCATTCTTGGTTAGCAGATTATCGGGTATTCTTTCCGAATACTATTCATACATTATTTGCGTGAGCGTAATCGAAATCAAGCTGCCCTTTAACATACTCAGCCAACGGAATGAACCCGCCACTGAGAACTGCCAGTTTGTATCCAAGGGTCTTAAGCGCACGACATAGCTCGCGGACACCTGGGGTGAAAGTGATGCTAGATCTAAGTTGCTGAAATACTGTTGAGGGGACTCCTTTTAGAAGTGCAGCTCGCTGTCGAAGAGATTCTGTGAAGTCTATTTCCCCATTCATTGCACGGGAGGTGATAGACTGTAATGGATTAGAAGCTGGCTAGGGAATAGGTTTCGGGGGGGCAAACAATACCGAAACCTGGTCCTCTACCCCAATGAACTTGGCGATCTCGTCAATAACTTCCTGCTCGATTAATGTCGAGTCCATGTCGAACACAGCAAGACGCTTGTGCCGCCTGAAGATATCATTCTCCTGTAAAACAAGCTCGACATTCCACTTCCTCTCGAACTTCCATAGGCTAGTGTGTCTTCTTAATTCACTAAGGTGTAACATTTCTGGCATGGACAGAGTGATCTCCATGACTTTTGGATGTTCAGCAGAGTCGAGGCAACGATGGTTGGTCCCCCATTTCTTCCATGGCACATGCAACTCATCAATTGTCTGGATGAACTCGAACATAGCCATGTCTGAAATGTAGGGTCCGAAATTGACATATTGTTTCTCAACATTGATTTCTTCTCCGTCGACTGTGATTAGGGACTGATTGGGGTTGTAGAAGAGGGTTGCGACCAATTGCAACGCGGACTCGGTAGGCACACAATTCTTATGCGAAACCGTATGCACAATCCCAGAGTTTTTAATCAAGACGCGTTTGCCCTCGGGCGTAATTATTTCAACTGGAGTTGTGAGGTCTTCGTTTGGAGTAGGAGGCGCTCCGTGGAGATCTCTAATGTGAAGTGCGGCGTTATAGCTTGCGGCTCTTGCAAGTCCCTGCCTGGGCGCGGGGGGAGATATGTTGGACGGTTCGGTCCGGCTCATGATGATGAGGTTAGGGAGAAGGAAGGTGCACCGGGGATGGGGAAGCCGTCTAATGGCTTCGAGGGGTGAAGGAAGGGAGATAAACAATGAGTGAAAATACGGCCATAAATGAGCGAAGACATAGGGTAAAAAAAGGAGGGGGAGGGGCAATGCAAGTGGCTCTTTTTTTTTTTTCGTTTGGAGGGAAGGTTTTTGGTTGCCAAGTTTCAACGTCCTGGCAAAAGGTTGGCAAAAGGTTATTCGATGGGACGAGCATTCGAGGTTAACTAGCCAAACATATCTCTGTTCCGGTTAATGGTTTCCTGCTCATGTCCCTCCTCTATCATAGCTAATAAGTTCTCACCCTTCTGCTCGTATCCCTTCTTTTATTGGCTAAGCCAGTATTATCACGACTTCATTGAAACAAATTTTTGTTTACAAGTTATTTTTTTTACGATTTCCTGGGGCTATTCTTCTGAATAGTGCCCATGGATTCCCGCAAAGTACCCCCCGGGGACTTTGTGACCGTCCGGTCGTCCTCGCCGATGGCCAGGGGCTCCTCCTCCTCCTCCTCCTCCTCTTCCTCTGCTGCTGGTGGTCATACCAGTACTCTCCCTCGGGGCGGCCGTGCCTTGGTTCCGATTTCTACGCGGTCGTACGACGTTTCTGGATGGGACTTCAAGTTCCTCCAGTTTAATCACATTTACAGGTGTCGGAATGCCTGCGACGAGGATTTTGACAAGTCCGTGAGGTCTGTGGTGCGGATGAAGGCACCCAAAAGGTTTAAAGAGGTGGAAGGGATTGTGGGGGGTTTTTTGGTAGCGCGCGGCTGTAATGAGCAGTGCGGGATTGCCAACGGGGAAGCGTTCGGGCTGCTTCGGCGTTACGATTCGGCCGGTGACTCGAGCTTTGCGCCGACAGCGTCTACGGTTTCGGTGTGGCAAGCCTCCTCGGGGGTGGTGCCGGAGACCCAGCTCGAGGCTGGGGCGAGGAATTGCAGTGTGGACACCGGGCCGGCTGGGCGGGTGTACGGAATGCCGGCTGCAAGGCTGGGTGTGTTCGCGGGAAAGGAAACGGCACGGCCCACCTCTGGTAGGTGGAAGGGGGTGCAGGATGGTGGGGTGGTGGGTGATTGGTCCGCGTTGTGGGGTGGGCGGAGGGTGAAAGGAAGTGGTGCGGATGAATTGTTGTCCGGGCTGTCCAGCGGTGAGCGTAAGCTCTATGCAGGGTTCCGCGACGATGATTCGAGAGATGGGGACTTTGAGTTGCCCATGAAACGAGGAGCTGTTCGACCAAAGAACGGGCCAACGGGGTTTTTGGGTAGGACACTACCTTGGGGCGGTAACGCGCCCGTGCCTGTCGCCCCGGCCTCTTATGGCCAATCGATCGAGTGCCGACAGCCGGCTGTCCCGAAGCGTCGATTTGGTGACGATGACCAGGTGAACATGGAGGGTGTGAGGGTGGGGTCCAGCCCGCCGAGCGAGGTTATCGAGTGGTCAACGTCTCTGCCGTGCCACTTCGAGCCTATGGAGAGAATGCCGGTGGAGGGGGGCCGGAAGATGTTGGCGGTGTCTGAGGTTGCAGACACATTTAGTGAGGTGAGCTGTCCCCCCGCGGATGTGCCGGTGGAGGGTGGCGATTCGAGGATGGAGCTTGGAGGTGGGAGGAGCTCTGAGGTTGATGGGCTTGGGGACAGCAAGTGGGCTGCCCCGAGTGGTGTGGAAGTGACGCTGCCCTCCACGGAGGAAAGCGGTGGGAAAGGAGAAGGGGTGTGGGTACCATCCACCCCAGTTGACATGAGTTCCCCCCCCCCGAGTCTGGTTAACGAACATATGATGGGGTGCTTGGAGGACATTGCACGCGGCGAAGGGGTGCCGGCGCAAGGTAGTGTTAAAGATGAGGGCGCCTTTGGGGGAATGAGGGGAGGTATGGAAGGAGTGGTGGAGAGGCTGATGGCCCTGGTTGGGGAGCAGGAGGAAAGGATCGATCGGCTAGAGGCTGAGGTCCGAGAACTGAGGTTGGCCATGCGTGTGGCCCCCCTCCCCCCGCCCCAGCCCGCTACTGACAGTGCCGTGAGAGGTAAAGCAACGATAGTTGCGACGCCGGTGGCAGTGAGGGTGAAGGCAGCAGTCCCCAAGGGGCCTGTGGCTGGGAAAGTGGCGCCGGTGTTGCCCCGAAAGCCGGTGAAGAAGACGGAAATGGTGACCGGTCAGGCCGGTAGGAATGGAGAGATGGAATCTGTCCCGGCGATTCCAACGGGTCCGGCAGCTTTGGCCGGGGGTGCATGGACGGAGGTAGTTAGGAGGTATGCGCCGGTGGCCAAGGCCAAGGTGAGTGCTCCCCCTCCTTCCCCCCCCTGTGTGCGAGGGGCGGTGCCGTCGAGCTCGCCCCGGGATGATGGTCGGGCGCGTCACTTGACGATTCGCTTTAGCGACAGGAAGAAAGTTGCCCTGCCCGCGGGGTTGACCTGTGAGGCGATCCGGTCTCGGATCAACACGTTCCTGGCCAACCGGCCGAAGGTTCTGGGGTCTACCCCCTATGTGAGGGAGGCGAGGTTGAGGGGGGAAATTGTGTGCATTTTTTTGACCCTGTCCGCTCACCGAGCTGAAGAGTTGGAAGAAGTACTGCTGGCCTGCCACGCGGTTTTGATGCGTGAGTTTGAGTTGCCGGACTTCTCGTTCGAACAGGACCAGCCTAAGA
Organism: Tuber indicum; assembly: GCA_006112555.1. Lineage (NCBI taxonomy): Eukaryota > Fungi > Ascomycota > Pezizomycetes > Pezizales > Tuberaceae > Tuber > Tuber indicum. The sequence continues at coordinate 367,164 of VBSK01000237.1, forward strand.
CTAAGGTTTTGGTCACTGGGGTGCCGTTGTCGGACACTGGGAGGGGTTCGGTCTGGTCGGTGGAAGGGTAGACTGGGGACGCAGCCTATGACGGGCTGAGGGTTGACTTGGAGAAAGCTAACCTGGGTGTTATAGTGTCCGGTCGGCCCAACTTACTGGGCTCGGTTTTCGCGATGAAGCAACGGAAGGCTACGAGTTGTAGCATCCGATTCATTGTCGAGCGGAACGCTACAGTGGACGAGGCCCTCAAGAAGGGGGTAATGTTTTTAAGGGGGGGGTTGAGACCAGTGCGTGCTTGGGAAGAGCACAAGCTAGCTACGGTGTGTGGGAAGTGTCTGTCGATTGGGCACTCCCCCATCACCTGCGGCTTTAAGGCCCGTTGCCGGTGGTGTAGGAATGGTCACCTGACCCGTCAGCATCAATGTGGGGTGGTGAACTATTCGGGGAAGATTGGTGAGGCCTGCGAGCACGACCGGAGGTCATGTCTGCTTTGCGAGAGGTCGGACCACTTCACCAGGTGGGAAGGTTGCCCGGCGGTGAGGAACTTTGGGAAGCCCAGTGGGTTTCCAGGGAGGAAGAAAGGTAGGTTGAGGGCAACACAACCAGCGACGGTTGAGGTTGAGGGCAACACAACCAGCGACGGTTGAGGTTGCCAAGAAAGAGAAAGAGAATGCGGCGAAGGCCAAAGAGTTAGCTTCGAAGCAGAAGAAGAAGGCGGTTAGGTCCGCTGGGAAAGCCACCAAAGGGAAGGCGGTGGCTGAGTATGAGGCGAAGGAGCTGACTCCGATGGAGGTCACGCCGTCGCCGAGATACGTAAAGAGGGGGATCCTGGACGAGGTCCGGAATAAAAAGGGTGAATCATCGGCCGTGGGGGGCGGTGATTTGGAGAGTATGGGTTTCTTCCTGGGGTTAACCACCACAGGGCTGAGCGGCGCTGCTGAATCCCACATTTAATGCATAGTACGATATGTGCATTGAATGTGGGGAGGGGGCTGAGAAACCGGGAGGCGATGTTTGAGGTGTTTTCCTTTGTTGATTTGTTTTTTGTTTTGGAGCCGCTGCGTGGTGCTGGGGGGGACGCTGTAGATAGTGAGCGTGGTGGGATGGAGTTGGTTTCCTTTGTTAAAGGGAGTGGGGTTGAGGTGTGGGCCTGTGCCGGGAGAGTGGGGTTGTACAGTGTTGTCCGGCACGGGGAGAGTGTTTGTGTGGTTTCCTTTGTTGATGGGGGAGGGGTGACGAGGACATTGGGGGGGGTGTACATAATGCCCCAGATGTCCTCGGAGAAGATGGGGGGAGGTGGTTGAAGGTCTCCGGGGGGTGGATGTGTTGTTGGGAGACTTCAATGCAGAGGATGAAAGCTGGAGCCTGGTGATGAACCAGCATACCAACCGGTACCGATACGGGGATATATTACGAAGGTTTGCGGTGAACGAAGGCTATGCAGTTGAGAAGCCTGGCGAACCGACCTTTGACGGGATATCATATATCGATCTTGTGATGCACCGGATCCCGATTGGGAAGTGGAGATACTCTGACCTTGTGGGAGCGCAGCACCTCACCATGATTGTTAAGTGCGGGGTGTCGGTGCCCGGGAACATGGCAGATGTACGACCATGCTAGAGGAAGGCGGACTGGGGAAAGATCGGAAGTGACAGGGATGGTGCTAGAGCGGCAGGTGATGGTGAGCTACTGGGCATTGTCTGGTAGGCGGAGACAACCGGTATAGACTTATGGTTGTCTAGGCCAATCGAGATTCGTTTGTATAGACGGAGATTTGTCTAGGAAGGCTCGGAAACAACTCGTTTCGTTTATGACTACTAAGAGTGCAAAAAAGTAAAATAGAATCGTAAAAACAATATTATATTGTTAAGGTCTCTTCTCCGTTGCTTGATGATGTCTTAAGCTTGGGAGGCACTTCGATATTTATATTCCGCGTCTGAGTGTTCGCGGGCTACATCTATCTAGCATACAAAACATGTACCTCTTCAAATCTAATGCGCAACGTCGGGTTCTCCATGATAGTGCGAACACCGGGAGACCCTGAGAACCATCACACCATCTTCAGTAATTACTATTTCTTGCCCGGGAGACGTACTTGTCACCAATAGTAATTAACCGATCCTCAGAGTCTATAGACCTGCAGCCGAGTTCTCAAGTCGAACTCTGTTGGCTCCAATAGTCCTCTTCGTTACCAAGAGGATCAATCTTGATACGAGACTGCATATGCAGATATGCCGGAGTCGATGACTTCTAGTTGTGATAACTCAACAACTAACCGATAGAATTCATTCTGATGACTCTCTTCTCATAGAGGAGAGGCCATTCAATTGAATAGTCTCATAATCCCTCGGTCGGCAACTCCTAGTTGTTCTATGTAGAGGGGGTGGACCTTCGTGTTGTGTTGGTTGTAAATCCCACAACTGCGGTACACCTCTTATCATAGTTGCAACACTCCTCGAAGCTCGCTGGCTTCTTTGGTAGTGTTTCCAGGAGCTCTAGACTCTTTCTAATCGTCGAAGGGTGGATGTGAATGCATTGGTTCGTTATCCCGAACCTCCTAACATTCATCTCATGACCTTTGTGCGAAAACGTCCCGTTACTTACGGCCCGTATCAAAGATGTCATATCTTTGAAGCCTTGTAACTCCCTGAGTAGTTGACGGATTGACTTCGTTCCACTTCCCAGGTTTAGCCAGAGGTCCCCTCTTATATATCCTGCGAACAGCTTTCGGTCGGACGGACGGCAGCGACGTATACGGTGTTATTCTGACACCTTCAATTCTGTGACCAAATAGTTACAGGACGCAACTAAGGTTGATATGTATGATGACGCGCGGGCCCCGTAAGGGGGCCGGAGGGGGGTGTTGGAGATCAAGATTCTCGAACTCGGGTAAAGTTACCCTACCTAGGGTACTCCTAGGCTTATCGGAATCGGGTACTCCTAACATTGTCTCAGGATGCGTCGACAGGATCCCGAAGGTTCCGGCTGGGGGTGGGAGATGTGGATGGTGGGGGGACGAGTTGGAGAGGATGAGGAAGGACGTCCGGAGGCTGAGGGGGTTGGGTGAGGGGCGTCGGGAGGACTACCGGTTGGCCCGTAGGGTGTACCGGGATATGATGACGGAGGCAAGGGACCTATATTTGGGCAGAAGGATACGCGAGGCCGGCGACCCGGAGGTGTTTGGGTTGGTGCGGCAGGTATCGTCCAGCAAGGCATTGCCAGCCATGGAGACGGATGATGGGACAGTAGTGCGAACGCACGAGGAGATCTCGGACTTGATCGCTGAGCAGTTGCAGCCGGGCCCTGAGGTGCCTTGGGTTAGCCATGAAATTGACATGGCACCCTGCGATGAGGTTGAAGTCGCTGTCGCTCGGAGCCCAAGCTATACGGCTCCCGGGAGAGATGGCATGACTACCCGTTCTGTCGGTTTTTGATGAGGAATGGGTTGGACCAATTTCGGAGGATGACAGACCACGGGTTGAGGTGGGATCACCTGGAATGGCACGTGGCGGAATGCGTGCTCATCGAGAAGGCGGATAAGGCTCAATATGACGTCGTGAAATCATGGAGGATGATTCACTTGCTGCCCGCGCTTGCCAAGATTGCCGAGCGGGTGGTGCTGATTCGTATAGCACGTCAGATTGAGCTGGAAGAGACGCAGTTCGGGTCACGGAGGAGGAGGGGGGTACATGACGCCATGGCTTTGGTGTTTGAGTTCCTCCAATTCCACTGGGATAGGGCCTGTATGATTGTCTCGATGGACGTCGAGGGCGGGTTTGATCACGTTGACCATAACCTGCTCTGCGACTTTTTGATGGCCCGGGGGGTGTCGACCACGCTGATACTGTGGGTGCGGAGGTGGTGCCTGAGGAGGACGGTCCGGTTTAGGTTTAACGGACGCGTCTCCAAGGACTACATCGCGGCATGCGACATCCCCCAGGGATTGCCACTATCCCCGTTTTAGTTTGGGGCTTATGTGGCGGATATTTTTAGGCCGAGGCTTCAGGTCGGTCCGTCGGTGACTCGCATATGCAGTTCATATGTTGACGATGGCGTGATCTTGGTGGCGGCGGAATAGAGATCCCTTGCGGGCAGTATAGCCCGTGAGACATTCGAAGACTGCAGGCGGGTGGCGCGGGGGAGGGTGATGGACTTCTCGGCCAGGAAACTACAGTGGCTAGGATTTGGTGACTCGGCGTGGGACGGGATGGACTTCGGGGGTGTGAACCTGGACCCGGTGGAGTGTTTGAGGGTGCTGGAATACTACCTGAACCGGTTTCTGCACTGGGATTACCATGTCGAGTACTGGCTGAGAAGGGGGCTGGGGGTGAGACGGCGCATTGGGGCGCTGACGAGGAGGTGGGGAGGGACTGGGAGGTTGGGGGCATGGGAAGCGTTCTGACTAGTCCAAGCAGCTTACCTCCCTACGGTATACTACGGACTGGAGTTTCTGACCGGCTATTTGCCGTATGTGAAAGAGATCCAGGTGCATGTCAACGATTGCATCCGTAGCACGTTCCGGATGCCACTTAAGTTGGCAAACAACATCCTGTCCGCGGAATTTGGGGTCCCACCTGTTCATTTACAGGGGCTCTACTTGCAGCGGAGGTGTTATGCGCGGATGACCACATACAAATACGGGGGGGACTTCCTGCAGTGGTCGGCGATCCGGTCGGGATGGAAATTTGAAGGAGCGCAAGAAGTGATGATCGAATCTGATAAGGAAATGATCACGCGCCCTACAATCCGTATTGACCGGGGGAAAGCTGAAGCGCTGGTGGCATTCCGGGGCAGTGGGGATGGGGGGGTGAACACAGTGAGGGTATACACCGACGGGTCCAAAGAAAAGAAAGGGGCTGCCTGTGCGTGGATTGCCCTTCATTCCGTGAAGGTGATTAGATCGAGAGGGTTCGGTGTACCCTCATCATGGTCGATTGTAGAATGTGAAATGATGGCTGTTGTTGACGCCCTTCGGGCTGTCCCATTATTTTGCACTTGTCGAAGAGTGGAAGTCCTGCTTGATTGCCAGCCGGTTCTCATGATGGTGGAAAACATGAGTTGTGATGATGAGACGGCTGGAGTGTGGGACGTGCTCGTACCGCTTTTGAACTCATTTGAGTTCGTTGGCTTCCGGTGGGTTCCCGGTCATATGGGGATCCCCGGGAATGAAATGGCTGATCGAATGGCGAAGAGCTCCATTGGGAGGAGCCCTGGCGTTCCTGTTGTCAACAACTTCGGTTTGAGGAACTGCATGGTGGCGTGCGATTTGAGACAGCAAGAGTGGGTTTCGTAGCACCTAAGCGAAGGGCACGAATATTACGCTCGAAAGCCAACAAAGGCCCAGCACTTGAATGGGCTGACCAGGATGGACAAATACGTCTTGGTGCGGTTGTGCAGTGGGGCTGGGTTGTGGGGCCATGATGACTGCAGTGGGGGTGATGACCGGATGCATCTGGTCAACTGTGGTCGGTTTAAGGATGGGTGCCCTGACCCGGCCAAACTATTTGTGGACAAGCACGTTGGTGAGTGGGTGACCTGGTGGCGGCGCCACACCTGGCTTGGGCTGGGTGTGCCGTTAGGGAAGGACCTCGGAGATGCATGAGTGGTGGCTGGGAACCCCTTTTTGAGGATCTTGTACGTAGATCGGGGGGATGGCCGGATCGTGGAGGTGCCTGACAGTCGGGAATGTGAACAGTGCCTTGGGTCCCATGGGGTTGGGACGGGGTGTTTGCTCCCAGTGATCCTGCGTCACATGACAAGCAGGTACCCATTTTTTTGTAGGATTGACCAGTGACTTTGACTGTGGGAGCTGTGGTGTGAGGGTTTTGTATGCGTCACGGTGGTGGCATTACAAACACTACTCGGACTGCGTGGGGATATGGGAGGAGCTGTTCTGGGGAGGGTTGATGAGCTGCTGGGAAAGGGAGAGCCTTGAGTACCGGGTGACGGTAGTGTTGTGGTGGGGGAGAGGAGAAGGGTACTTTGAGGCTGACAGGTATGGGTTTTGTGGGGTGGAAAGGTTGAAGGATAAGGGTGCAATTATGCACGTGAGGAGAACTAGGCCCTGTTGGGATAAATTGATGGGGGTATTTATGTGTTGGATGAGGGGATGACCAGTACTAGATTGAAGGGGATTGTTGTGTGCGGGGGTGATATAGTTTAGTTTGTTTGTGTGGATTTATGTTTGGGTGGAGGGGTGCGAGGCGGGCTGGGCCCGTGGTAGTGATTTGGTGATTTTATTTTGTTTTGTTTGTTGGTAGGGGCGGTGTTGACTTATCACTGGGACATAATGCTGTTGGGCTCGTATGCCAGTTTGGCGGTAGTACCTTAGGAATAAAATTATTTGAATGGCACCTCAGCTACCTAGCAACCGAGGTCAAAGGTTTGCTCAACTACCATAACAACTTGCCTCTCTTGCTGTCTCGCACTCCCTTTGCCGCAAAAAGCATCCACAATAACGCTGTTGGGCATATATACCGAGTCGGTTATGGTCCTTGAGGAAGAATATATTATTTAAAATCAACAATGACTCTAACGAAAACTCCCTGGCACCCCCTCCCGTTAACCATCCCGAACCGGTCCGCCCCACCACTACTCCTGCAATCAACCTTCACATCAACAACCTATACAATTCACCTAACGGACCTGGTAAATATATGGTCGGAATCCCTTTCCAAGCGTGAGATACTGGCTCGCGCCGAGCGCAACAACACTGCTATCGATCCAAGCGAGGATGTGAGCCAGTTGCCCATACTTCTGGAGAAGCTGGAATATGCACTTGGTAGGAAGAGGGATGACGATGCCGTTGATGTGGAGATCTTTCTTGGGAAGAGTGGGCTTAGGCTCAAGGCTACGGTTGAGTTACCGAAGCCCTTGGGTGATTTGAAGTGGGTTTTTGAGCTTCAGCCTGTTGGTGGGGTTGAACTTGTAAATTTATTGGTGCTGCCCTATTTGAGTGAGGTCTCGACTTTGAGGGATATGGTTGAGAGCCTGATGACTGTTGTTAAGGAAAAGGATACTGTGCTTGAGAGGCTAGTTGAAGGTATGGGGGAAGCGGGGATGGACGTCAGGGCCATGGTTGGGGGTGGTAGAAGGAGGAGAGGGTTAGAGAAATTTGATGTAGGCAGGTGGAGAGGTGAGTTTTTGGGCGGGGATAGGAGAGCCGGGGAAGTTGTTAGCGAGGTTTTTGAGCAGAATTCAGAACGAGAGATTCCTGGTGTTAAGGGGCTAGGTGGAGAAGCTGGTGAGTGGTGGAGGGGACTAGATGAAGATGGAGGTGGGGAGGAAAAAGAGAAGGAACCTAGGAAAAAGTTTGAGCCTGGTGGGGGCGCCCAAGAGAGATGGCTCCAGAATCCGATACCGGCAAAGCCAGCTTCAGACACAGACGACGATGAATTTGAGGTATGTTGATTTCGGTAGGGAGCTCTTTTAAGATATTCTTCACGGGGATAAACTTCTTGTTTGTGCCCATGCTAGCGAGTTGCCTATTTCAAGGCATGCGACCCACTTTGCACTCGTGGGTCTTCATGCAGACAAGAGTCGACGCTATTCCACCATCCTATCCCTAATCTCCTTGCTACTATGCCTATGATATGATTTCCCCGTATTAACCCGCTTGCCCCTTCAGGTTCGAAGAACCCCTCCCCGAGCTTCAGAACGGACCCCTCAATCGATCAAGAAACCACAAAGCATTTCCCCCCCGTCCTTCCGGAGGAAGTTAAAATCCCCTACTCCGTCTCGGGCCCATCTTGCCCAAGTTGAAACCGCTTCGGAGGATGATGACCTCGATGCTGGCCTTCCAACCTCTCGAAAACCAGCCTCTCCCTATGTTTCAAAATCCGTCTCGCCATCCAAAATTTCACCCCCACCCATCAAGCGAGTCATCGGGAAGATCGGTGGGGTTAGGAAAACTACAAGTCCTAGCCCCATCCCGCTTGATATCCCAATGGCAGATACTGAAGAAACGGGGGATGAGGATGATGCCTGGATTTCGGTAGACAAAGGAAAAGGAAAGGAAAGGGAGACCGAAACCAACGATTACGTACCCACTTCTCGGGCAGCAAACAAAGGCGTCAAGATGGTTATAGGAGGGTGGAAGTCGACCCCCGAGCTGGCTCACGAGGAAAAGAACGCGGCAACGGTAAGGAAAACGATTGGAAAGATTGGAAAGGTCGGCGAGAGAAAGATGGGACAGGGAGAAAATATGATAGAGGATGGAAAAGAGGCTCCATACGGATTAACGGTATCCCACCCTTCCCATTAATTTGAGGATGCACCGCTAAATGATTTTCAGTCGCGGGTTCCAACCCCTCCTCTAATATCACCCGAAGAGAGCGTTATAGCAGCAGAGGAGGAGGAAGATGAGGACGAAAAGGCTGATCGGAAACGAAGGGAGCTGCAAAAGGAGTTAGAAGCGAAGAAGAAGGTGCCGGTCAAGAAGAAGAGGAAGTTTTAGTCCGGCGCCCAGTTACTCACTCGTCCTGGACCGTTAAAAGGTGGACCTGGACAGGGGGAGCTGCGTAATCACGTGTAGTTTGTTTACATCTTGAGCGATTATTCGATCTTGGCCAAACGAAACATGGAGTCGTGTGTTTATAGTTCAGAAGGGGTTGTTGTATTTCGAGAAGCTAGGCCGTCTAGGCGTATGATAACAAACGAGTCGGAGCGTGCAGCACTGTATAAAGACATTTTCCTTACCTTGCTAAATATTCCCATATATTATATAGGATGCAGTTATATCTATTCGATTACTATGTGGATATATATATCGCCTAGCCCACCTAGGCACCCACTACCGCAACTCTTCAATTTAGTCCACCTCTTTAGCCATAAAAACACATATTATCACTCGTCAAGAAACCTGGTGTGCGTTGAAGAATACTATTATTGGTGGTTCAACCTCCTGATGACAAAGGGAGATCGATAGGTGTTGATGATGTATCATAAAAATTCTAGACCTCTTTGCCCTTTCGAGGGAATAGCCAAGGGCTGAGTACCCCCGAATTACTGGGGGCAGGTGTTCAGGGTGTAGGCGACCCAGATAGCTGTTTTTTTTGAGAGGGGGAGAAGGGTTCATTTGGAGGATTTGGCACAGCCGTAACCGTCCAACGTGAAGGTTCAGAAGGAGAAGGGGGAAAGATTATCAATTGGGGAACGGCCAGCGGTGAGCGTGGCAGAGGCGGAGCCAACTATACCCCTGATCCGATAGACGTAGGGGTTGGTAGAAATCGTACGATATGGGGCTGGTGAATCCTATGGCGCCGCAGGGTATTGACGGAGGTGTTGTAGATAGTGATAGCGGCGGGGTGGAGTTGGTTTCCTTTGTTAAGGGAAGTGGTGTTGAGGTGTGGGCTCGTGCCGGGCGTGTTGGTTTATATAATGTGGTGCGGAACAAGGATTGTATATGTGTACTTTCCTTTGTTGATGGGGAAGGGGCCGTGAGGTGTTGTATATATGAGGCCCAGGATGGACGAAGGGAGGTTGTGTGATGCATTGAGTAGTCTTCGGGGAGTGGATGTGTTAATGGGAGACTTCAATGCAGAGGATGAGTTGTGGGGTGAGCGGGGGGTGCAGAGAGGGAAGTACGGGAATCGGGTTATGGATTTTGACGTGACGGGGGGGCACGTTGTTGAGAGGGCCCCGGAACCAACCTTCGGTGGGATATCATACATCGATTTGGTTATGCACCGGATCCCGATCATGAAGTGGAGATACTCGGACCAAGTGGGGGCACAACATCAGGCTATTATCGTTAAATGCTGGGTTGGTCTCCCTGACAATATGGTCGAGGACCGACCGTGCTGGAAGAAGGCGGACTGGGGCAGCATCGGACAAATATGGAACGATGCGCGAGCAGCCCTGGACGATGAACGGTTGGGCCTGGTTGGTGAATGGGTAAAGCGGATACCCCGGGCCCCATTGAATGGTGGGAGGTGTGGATGGTGGGGAGGTGAGTTGGATCAGATGAGGGCGGATGTGCGGAGATTGCTCCGGATGGGTGAAGCACGACGCGAGGATTACCAGTTGACTAGGAGGGTCGACCAGAGAATGATGGAGACGGCAAGGGAACAATACATCACTCGAAGATTGTGCGAGGCTGGCGACCCGGAGATATTTGGATTGGTCAGGCAGTTAGTGTTTGAGATTGAATTTATACTATTTTGTATAATACCTTATAACCGTGCCAAGGTTCCCACCACTTCGAACAACGCTAAGCGAAGTTCAAAATAGGTGGCACTCTAAGGGAGTGCCGCACAGTTCAATGATAGTAACAGCTCAACGATAGATTCATTACATGTAACTAGACGAATTTATGAAATAACCAATTTCCCGACGAAATAGAAATTGGAGCTTTTTCCTTTTGTTTTTTTCCTTGACAGCTTTTCTCATCTCCTTGGAAATTTCTTTCCACTGTTTTCTGACCTTTTGATCTGCTGCGTATTGTGCATTATCCAAAATGCGTTGAGCCTTTAAAAGCTCCTTCTCCACACTATCCTTCTCTTTTTGAGCAACCATTGCTCGCGCTTCATCGGGATAGAGCACTCCTCCCTTTTGGATCGTTCGGCGAGATCGTTTTTGTCTTGCAGACCGCGCAAGTTCAGCAGCCTTCGTGTTCTCAAGATTCGTCATATCAAGCGCTCCACTCTGAGCTTGAGCTAAGCTCCCCTTGAGATATTTCTCGAGACGAAGAGTAGATGTAGGGGAAACATCGCGAATGTTGGTATACAAAGAGTCGGCATATCGTTTAAGTGACCGGATGGTTTTAGGGGTAGATTGAACGTCTTCGGTGTGTGGAGATGGGGTTCGAGGAGGATCAAGCTGTTGATTGAAAGGTTCGATAATGGGGAGTTGTTCGAGAACAACATTGGGGTTAAAAGGGATCAGACCGGTTTTCTTGAAGGCGGATAGTATAGTTGTAGACTTAAATATTCGTAAGCGGATTGACTCTATGGCTGTAAAGAATTCAACTTTGTTGAATTCCGAGCAGCACGTCCATGTAGCTGCATCCAGTGCCTCAGCATGGTAGTGCTTATATGGCTGAAAAACAACCACGTCTAGTGGTTGTAAAAGATGTGTGCAATGGGGTGGGAGGCAAAACGGGACAATTCGCTTTTCATCACAAAATGTAATGAACTCGCGAGTTGAGTGTGAATCATGGCCATCGAGGAGAAGCATTCTCCATGAACTAACCTGGCGTAAAGCTGAAAAGTGTTCGAAGTGGTGAATCCAATCCAATGCTAACTTATCATTGGAGTATCCAGTATCGGAAACTCTAACAAAGTAAGGATCAGGTATATCTGTCTTCGTATACCAATCCTCCATGTGCTGTATACCAGGTACGATAAGCATCGGAGGAAGAACCTGACCATCACCACTGATGCCAGTGGTTTCTATCAAAGTAACCAACTCCCAATTGCTCAAGCTAGCTAACGTAAGAGGGCGGTCAGGTTCTCTTATCACTACCCACTGGTCTCGGCTGATTGCTATTCGGAACCCAGTCTCGCCGAAATTATATACATCAGCATCCACAATTCCCTTCTCTTTTCTTACTTTCTCATATTTCTCAAACTACTCTCGAATGCGGTTTGGATCATGGGATAGTTTTCGGTTGACATCTAACATTTTCTGCTTCCGAATATGATATTCAGGATATCGTTGAAGAAAGCGGCATTTCCACATCTGGCTTACGGTAGGAGGTAGAGCAGTAGAATCGCAATAAGAAGAGGCAAGAATTGAGTTTGCAGCGGAACTGATATGGCGATAGCGTGCAGGAATTCCAATTTGGTCAAGTCAGTTAAGATATCGACAGAGGGCTAATTCCTGATCGGCTGAAAGCTTTCGGTTTGGTGACTCCCCCTCTGTTGGCGTGATTGTCGACCCTTCCAGCGCTCATGAAGGCGTTGCTCGGGAACCCAAAACTCACGAGCAAATGCAGCAACATTGGGTTTCTTGTCTTCGTCAATCTTGTCAATTGCATGCTGGATTCTCACCTCCTCATCGAGATATTTTTGTGGTCGCATGCAGTGCATGGGGTTTGGTACAGTAGGACGAGAGATCATGGAAGTTGATTTCACTGTGAATCTATCGTTGAGCTGTTACTATTATTGAACTGTGCGGCACTCCCTTGGAGTGCCACCTACATTGAACTTCGCTTAGCGTTGTTCGAAGTGGTGGGAACCTTGGCATGGTTAATACAGTATAAAAACCGTATTTTATTATTAATGACGTATTTTATTCAAGGTCTCAAAATTGGTACAAAATATTTCATCCAAGGTCCAGCAGCACAGCTATCTAGAACATGGAAAATACTACTTTCAATGGTAAAGAGTAAGGTTACAAATAGGAGCTTGTTGCTATTTAGCCCTTTTAATCTACCTCAGTCTCTTTGATCTCCTAGCCTGAATACCAATTAATAGGCCCTTGTTATAATTTGATAAAAGATAGTGCTCTACTGTAGAAGATCTGGTGTAATCATGTAATCAGCGGTAGATTCTTCTTCTAGATTAATTTCATACCCAGTCTCTTCCCCAGCTGTGTCTCTTTCTAAATTGTCAATAATAATATTAGAAATTATCATTAGGTTAGGACTTAGGGCTGAAGATTTAGGATAAAAATATTTAGGATATGTATGTATTGTATGTATAGTATAAAATATATTGCCAAAAATACAGCATTTTATCATAATATATGTATTTTCGAAAACCCTACAAGCAGTTGACCTTGAGGAGGACCGTGCTGGCTATGGTGAGGGAGGATGGGACAGTGGCCCGGAGGCATGAGGAAGTCTTGAATTTGATAGCTGAGCAGCTGAAGCCAAGCTCTGTTATGTCCTGTGTTAGCCAGGAAATTGATATGGCACCCTGCGATAAGGTCAACGTCACCATAACTCAGAGCCGTGGCAATACCGCTCTAGGCCAAGATGAGATGACTTACCTGTTCGGTTAGTTTTTAAGGCGTAACAGGACAGACTAATTTCAGAGAATGCTTGACTATGGGTTGAGATGGGATAACCCAGAATGGCAGGTGGCAGAAAGCATGCTTATTGAAAATTCAGACAAAGCTCAATATGATGTTGTCAAATCATGGCAGATGATACACCTGTTGCCGGCATTGACTAAGATTGCCGAACAGGTTGTGCTCATTCACATCATGTAGCAGCTCAAGCTTGAGGAGACGCAGTTTGGTTTCCAGAGGAGGAGGGGTGTACACAATGCCATAGTGTTGGTATTGGAATTTCTTCATTTCTATAGGGACCGGCCCTACATGATTGTCTCCATAGATATAGAAGGTGGGTTTGATTATGTTGATCATAACCTGCTCTCCAATTTTTTGATGGTCAGGGGTGTGTCAGCAAACCTGATACTCTGGGTTTGGAGGTAGTATCTGAAGAGAATAGTACAGTTTAGGTTTAATGGACATGTCTCTAAGGACTACTTTACTGCTTGCAGCATCCCCTAAGGGTTGCCACTGTCCCTCTTTTTATTCAGGGCTTATGTGGCAGATATATTTAGGCCAAGGCTCTGTGTGGCGCTGTCGGTATTCCACATATGCAGTTCCTATATTGATGATGGTGTGATCTTGGTGGCTGGATCATAGAGGTCAGTTGTGGCTAGTGCTGTACAGGAAACCTTCGGGGACTGCAAATAGGTAGCACGGAGGAGGTGTATAGACTTCTCGGCACAGAAGTTGCAGTAGTTAGGATTTGATGATTCGGCATGGGACAAAGTGGAATTCAGAGGTGTAGACCTAGACTCAGTTGAGTGTTTGAGGGTACTGAGTTTCTACCATAATAGGTTCATGCATTGGGATCACCATGTCGAATACTGACTAAGGAGGAGGATGGGGATAAGAAAGTACATTGGCATGCTAAAGAGGAGGTGGGGAGGCGCGGAATGGTTAGGGGTATGGGAAGCCTACTGACTAATCCAAGCGTCATATCTCTTGATGGTGTACTATGTGTTGGAAATTCTAACCAACTATGGGTCGTATGTAAAAGAAATTCAAGCGCATATCAATGACTGCATCTGTAGCACATTTCAGACACTATTGAAACTTGCCAACAGCATTCTCTCAGCGGAGTTTGGGGTCCCACCTGTTAAGATTCAGGGGCGCTATCTGTAACGGAAATGTTTTGCTGGGATGATCAAATATAGGTACGGGAGTGAGTGCCTATGGTAGTTGGTGATCTGGTCAGATTTAGAATTCGTTGGGGTACAGGAGGTGATGAATGACTCTGATAAGATTCTAGTTATGCACTACCAGATTCAGATTAACTAAGGTAAGGCCGAAGCACTGGTGGTGTTTCAAACATTGGGAGATGGGGGGATAAGTACAGTGAGGGTACATACTGACGGATTAAAGAGTAGGAAAGGGGCTGCCTATGCATGGTTGGCCGTGTTGGCTGGGAAGGTGAATGGATCATAGGGATTCGGGTCACCCTCAGCATGATCTATTGTAGAGTGTGAAATGATGGCAGTTGCTGACACCCTACAGGCTATTCCGTTGTTTTGCACTTGTTGAAGAGTGGAAATCCTGCTTGACTACCAGCCAGTGCTCATGATGGTTTAAAACATGAGTTGTGATGATGAAATAGCTGGTGTGTGAGATACGCTTGTACCACTTTTTAACTCCTTCAAGTTAGTTAGTTTCCTGTTAGGCCCTAGACATATTGGGATCTCCAGCAATGAGATAGCTGATTCAATTCAAGTCGTATGTTGCTCTGTTGGGGGAAGTCCCAGTATTCCTATTGCTAACAACTTTGAGATGAGGAACTAGAGGGTTGTCTGTGATCTGAGATAATGTGAGTGGGTATCATGGTACACTGGTGAGGGCCATGCATACTACTCTAGGAAACCTACCAAGACCCAACACTTGAGAGGGTTGACATGGATAGACAAATATGTCTCTCTATGGTTATGCAGTGGAGCCAGGTTGTAGGGACACAATGACTGCAGCGGGAGTGGTAACTGGATGCCTTTGGTCAGCTGTGATCGTTTTGTGGATAGGAGACCTGATCTAGCCAAGCTGTTTATTGACAAACACATTAGTGAATGGGTGACCTGTTGGTGGAAACATATGTGGCTTGAGTTGGTTGTATGGATTGTTCACCCTGATCTTGGTGATGTTTGCGTGGTGGCCAGTAACCCCTTCAGGATGATTTTATATGGGATAGGGGAGATGGCTGGATCGTGGAAATGCTGGATGTGTGGAAGTATAATCAGTGCCTAAGGGCTCATGGGTAGGGATACCATGTATGCTGCTGGCGTTGCCGTACTGAGTGAGGAGTTCGTATCCGTTTTTCATTGGTATGGACAGAGACTTTGATTATGCGATTTGTGGTTGGACAGTTTTGTTCACAGCCAGATGGTAGCACTTCAAGTTTATTGACTGTGCTGGGGTGTGAGAGAAGCAGTTTTGGGGGTGATTGCTGGATCGATGGGATGGGGAGAGTGTTGAGTACTATATCACCCTGACGTTATGGTAGGGGAAAAGGAATGGGTACTGTGATGGAAGCAGATGCGGGACATGTGGGATTGTGAGGAAGAACGGAGACAAGGCTGGAGAGCACTTGAGGAGGACAATCTGATGCTGGGACAAATTGATGATGGATTTCATTTGTTGGGTTAGGGATTATGTTGCACATAGAATGGCTGGGGATGAAATTGTAGTTAGTGTAGAGCAGTAAGACACATTAATCTGGGATCCCCTGGAGGAATGAGCACCCATGAAACTGCTGGATGGGGGTTGTTTGTTTGGTTGTTTATTTTGTTGTTTTTGTTTTTGTTTTTGTTTTGTTTTGTTTTGTTTGGAATTGGGTGGTATTGGCTTATTACTGGGACATAATGCTGTTGGGCGCGTATACCTGATTGGTTGTCCTTAGGAAGAATAAATGATCAGTAAACCAAAAGGAGATCAACTAAAAACTCCCTGGTATGATAGACGTTACAATTTCTTGGCACCGGTTTTTTGGGGGCCCGGCCTTGAGAATCTTGGAGAGAATCACTCTTTCGCATTTTGGAAGTTTCCCTAATATCAATCCATGGGATTAGAGAGCAGGTGATGGAGGGGTGACGAGACCCTGATACTACCCCCGATGTTATCCCGACAGTGCCGTTGCCCTATGATATTAAATTTCAAAAAGATATTATAGCGAGCGATCTTTGGTCTCGACTAACCCAATCTCATGGATAATTTAGGATACAATCCACTCCTTTGTATTCGAATAGAACCACCCGCTCCTTTTTGCTCTAGAAAACTTGCTGGGGACCGCTTGGTGCATTAGCGTCTCAAAACGTACCAACCAACTCAACAAATTTCTGTTCCGCGGCCGCCCACTACACCCCCCTACCCCATGAGACAAACATGGTATCGTCAGGTTTTATCGGCTTATCTCCTAGACTAATGACAAGGTCAGGCTTGTCACCCAGTCCGGGCAATTTCTCATCTCTTTGTGAAGGAATCATTTGCAAGAAGTCCTTATCACGAACGGGCGGTCTTGATCATTCTACTCTGGTCGAGCTTTTCTAAAAGACGTGTACGGGTTAGGTGACAAATTCGACCGTATCATCCATCCAAGGAACAGTATATCGACTCGAGGTAGAGGGAAACCTCCTAGACAGGCCCAGATGCGATTCACCTTCAACTATCATTCATTTTTATCTAGAAATCATCCAGAGACTAAAGCTATCTCAGGCTTACGAGATACTCCTAGTCATTCTTTCGGGCACACGGTCACCGTTCCACTTCGGTACGCAACTTGAGGCAAAAGTCTCAGGCAAGGCTCCCGCAGGAACGAGTGACCCATGGTGACGAAAGGTGCTCCCCCGACTAAAGAGTCCCCTGGTAAAACGGTGCGAGTCTGCCCGTTGTGGTGACAGGTCAGGGCAATTTTCCCTAACTGTGTGCATATTTCAGTCCAAATCCAAAATATTTAGATTGGATGTGGTACCGGAGGCTCTATCTGGTTACGAGGCGCGCGGGGCGCGCGAATGCGCGTTCGTTTGTCGATTTACTCCCATCGGGTGTCAATCTTCTGCGGGTTCAGAGGGAGTTTCTTCCACCGCCATTGATGCCGGCTTCAATTTTTGACTTAGCGGAGACTTGGTTCAACAAGATAGAAGGGGCGCGGTATTGATATCCGCACCTATATTTGCGACCAAATTTGTCTTTGCTTAGTGTGCTGTACAGCGCCTAAAACCATATCGAGGCCTCCCCGGAGCATATGCGTTCAGCTATCCCGGGATCCTCTATAATTTAGAGACTATCAAGCACATATATAAGCATAAAAGAGGATCAGCTGGGTGAAACTCGGTTGCTCTTTGGAATTCATCTGTGCTCCACAAGCCCCGACACATTTAGATAGAGCGATCGACAGGTTTCCTAAACCAAGCACATTAATCTGGGGATTCCGCCGCACCATTATACAGTCTACGCAAATTCCTATTTGGGCAGCCACCCGACCTTACAATAGAGTCCCACCGGTTTTCCCCATGAGGGTGACATTTCCTCTGCAGGCAAGATATTCATTCTTTGTGCGGGGGGCGGGGGGTTTCGAAGCCCCGAATCAGCCTGTAATAAACAACTCAACAATCGGGAAGCCATGGATATCGGCGGTGCTCGTGATGGATGGATGTCTCTTTGCATGAAGTGGACTTTAAGGTAAGTTTACAACAGGAAAGCCTATCTCTCTGCAAAGCATGGGATATGGAGCGGCATAGCTCGTAGTGGCCTCTCCCAAAATTGCACTCCGGCTTCCTAAACAAAACGGTCATCGTCAGGGATAACTGCAGGATAAGCTGGTCCTTGGCCCAGGTCCCAACACAATTAGTGAACATAGATGAGAGTGACATTTGTGGCGGGCACTTTTCACTTTTCATGGAAAATGATTTCCCTTAGGATCATTTATCTGACAACTCCGAACACCGCGGTGGGAGTGGCGGATGGACACTTGGCACCAAATGCTGCTCTGATAGACTTGGTCAGGGGCAGTATGAGTGGGTAGGGAAAACTTTCTTGCTGAACGGCTTTGAGGTTTGACAAGGGGGTTACATGCTGTTCTTCGGATACTAGAACCACGAAATCCCAAATTTCTACTCAAAATCCAACACTAGCACTCACGCAAGTTTCACAATTTGTTTGATGCAAAAATTGGTCACCGGCAACCAGACAACACCGAGCACATGTTAAACCCAAGGCATCCGTCAGCACTACTCTTTCACCACTCCGTTTGTTGCATTTTCCGAGCCTCCCGCTTCCTTCTCATTGTTGGAGTGTATCGGGGGACAGCACCCCAATTGAAAATTAGGATACCTCTGAAGGCCGACCAGAGCAGCCTACCACGGGCACACCCACGCACCTACATGGACGATCATAGATTCAAAAGATATTAACATTGTATCACCGAGCCAAGCAGTTAATACCACCAGTTGCTTTGCCCTTAGGATACAATAACAGCACGCAGTATATATATTGCTGTATTTAGAAAACCTGGGTGAAGATTTTGCGCCCAGAGGGTCACTCCTGTTGAGGCCCACCAATGGGGCTTAACCCCCGAAATGGAGCCGAGAGATGGTCTTCAGCGATCAAGTTGCAATATCTTCCTTCGGAAGCTCTCTGTTCTTCCCTACCTACCGCCATCCAGCTGGTGAGAGGCTCAACAATCGCACTGATTTCTGTATTGCATACTGACATAGCAGCCGATGGGTCACTGCTCTTCTGGCCTATCCTATAATTCTGGGGCAGACACTAGTACTTTTGCAGTGTCCACAGTTACAGGTCGCAAGAGAATGCCAACACATTACCGGCAATGCACCCTGCAGCCCACTTCTAGAGAGGGGGGGCCTTTTAATGGAGAGTGCGCAACAACACCTGTTCCACCTGCGCAGCATCGGGGCGATGTGGTTTGAAATCCAAGTTCCCAACGCTATACAAGGCCGCCATAGCTCACGCCTTACAAACGTTAGTCTACTGCTGACTGCCCTGAAAAACCCAATTGATCAGAGCATCTAAACTTGGTGACTGGTCAGAACATATAATATCACTCGATACTGGGCTGGTCTCATTATTCGCGATGTTTCAGTGTAATAAATTCCAATTGATAATCCTCTTTGATCCAGTCATTTTCACTCGATCGCGGTAATGGGGTGGGCTGGTTCCCGATCATCGATAAGATCCTACCTGGGTCATTCTCTAGCCAATGGTTTTTTCTGTCAGAGAAAGGAGAGCTGCTCACTGATGAACACGGTAACTTGGGATTTGGGTCCCTAAAAAAAACTTAGTTACCGCTCGATGATCGCAAGCCTGAAAAATCCATCAGCATTCGAGAACTACCCGACCCCGCAGAGATGTCGCAAAACCGAATCCCAGGTTACAGTATGCCCCACTGCTTTCATACTGGTTCAGGTGGGGCCCGGAAGTTCCTGGGTGTAGTTATTCCCAATCTTTCGCTAAAATATATGCGGGTTCGGCAGAAACTTGGCAAATGAGAATGGCGGAGCAAGTTCCTGACCCCTCTCGATAGCGCTTCCGATTCTCGGCAAACTCGAATAAAGAGGCGTAGGGCTTCCAATTAGCACTTGCGGTGGGCCCGTATGCCAGGTTGGCGGTGGTACCTTAGGAATAAAATGATTTAAATTCTCAACCGGCTAGCCAAAGTCTTATTAAACCTCCACGATTTGACCGAATAGCATTTCATTGATGGAATGCTCAGAACTTGGCAAGGAAAGCCTTTTGTATGGGCCCCAAGATCCAGAAATATGCGACTCGCGGCATGCTAGTAGCAGACGGTTAGGGGTGAGATAGCCCTAGCGAAGGACCGAGGAGGGCTACTGTACGAGTACTCCACGTAAGTTTACGCACTATCCTTTTGATCCCACGAGTATATGTTGGAAACCGGTGCCACAGTTAGAGTGATATGTGATAGGTAGGTTTTCTTTTTTCAAATACTTCAACTCGGCGCTTTACTTGTTCACTATTCTACAAATGAATGATGTACCCACAAGTATGGGGAGCGCATTATGCCAAAAGCAATAGGAATAAAAACCAAATTACCAAATATAGCATGGGTGGTGTGTGACCCCGTTGGTGGCTGATGATACGAGTAGGGTCGGAGTTGCCGACCATAGCATCAACCGGGAGGGGAGGAAGAAGGGCGGATTGAGGGCGACACAGCTGGTAACGGTTGAGGTTGCCAAGAAAGAGAAAGAGAACGCGATGAAGGCCAAAGAGTTGGCTTCGAAGTAAAAGAAGAAGGCGGCTAGGTCCGCTGGGAAGGCCGCTAAAGGGAAGGCGGTGGCTGAGTACGAGGCGAGGGATCTGACTCCGATGGAGGTCACGCCGTCGCCGAAGTACGTGAAGAGAGGGATCCCGGACGAGGTCCGGAATAAGAAGGGTGAATCGTCGGCTGTGGGGGGCGGCGAATTGGAGAGTATGGGTTTCTTCCTGGGGTTGACCACCACAGGGCTGAGCGGCGCCGCTGAATCCCCCGTTTAATGCATAGTACAGTCCTGTCCGGAAAGTCCTCGTACCATCGCACGGCAACGGCACCACCACAACCCCCAACCATATGAAATTCAAAAAAAAAAAATGTAGAGAACTCAATTAAAGGAAATATGATAGTATAGCTAGTAAGAAATAAAAAAAAACATTTTCACCATTTTGTATGACCTCCATCTGCATCCAACACTGCCAGAATTGACTCAGGCATCCTATTTATCCAACTTCTCTTGGGGAATTAAATTCCACTCCTCCTTTGCTGCCTCAAACAATTCAGCAGCACTGTGAGGCCTTCTTTCCAGTCTGGAGAATCGCTTGGTGAGGGCTCTTTTGAGTAATGCCCAAGTTTTCTCAATAGGATTGAGATCAGGTGAGTTGGGTGGCCAAGGCAGTTTTTTATAACCACACTCTGCTTCCAATTTTCGATTTTCCTCACCACCATGCCAGGAAGCATTGTCTGCTGCTAGATAGATGTTGTCAGAAGGTCTATCCAGACCTTCTATAAAAGGGATGAGGTGGGGCTGGTGGATCTCAGTTGCATATTGGTGGGAATTGAGGCCAAGTCTGTCCCTTTTGCTGGTCCTTTCCTCCTCCCTCCTCTTCCTCACAAGAATTAACTCAGTCCTCCCCCCCTTCATGATTGCAGCATATACCCCAATGCTAGTCCTCCCAGACTTAAACCTAGGCTTCAAGTTTTTTTCTTCCAGCTCTTCTCCAGGTCTAACTCTGACCTTTCTGCAAGTAGGATTTGGATCATAGATGATAGTGGCTTCATCTACAAAAACCACCCAATTCCATGCTCCCTTCCAGTTCCTCCTTCTCCTAGCAAACTCCTTTCTCTTCTCCTTCTGTCCTTTCCTCCAAAAAGGCTTTCTGCTAGGTATCAGAAGCTTAAAACCAGCTTCTGATATGATCTTATCAACAGTAGTCTTGCCCAAACCAACATTGGCTTTTTTGGTAATGTCTCTTAATGCTAAATGAGGCTCAGCATCAATAATAGACTCCACTATCTTCCTTTTTCTGTCTGTAATCTGGGTTGGTCTTCCACCTCTTTTTGCATCATGGGTGTTTCCACCCCTAGATTCAGCTCTTTTGACCACATACTGAACAGTGGACTTGGAAATGCCCAAAGACTTAGAAATTTTGTGATATCCCATATCTGTATGTTTATATAAGGTATAAATTTCTTTATTCAGGTCTTCTCTAGCTCTGAGGGAGTGTGGAGGGGACATGGTGGAGGGGGTTGTTGTGGTGATGGGGTGGTGCGGGGTTGCACTGTAATGGTACGAAGACTTTCCGGACAGGGTTGTACAATATGCGCATTGAATGTGGAGAGGGGGCTGAGAAACCGGGAGGCGATGTTTGAGGTGTTTTCCTTTGTTGATTTGTTTTTTGTTTTGGAGCCGCCACGGGGGACAGGGGATGAGTTCGTAGATAGTGATTGTGGTGGGGTGGAGTTGGTTTCCTTTGTTAAAGGGAGTGGTGTTGAGGTGTGGGCCTGTGAAGGACGAGTGGGTGTATTTAGCGTTGTCCGGCATGGGGAGTACATATATGTTATTTCATTTGTTGATGGGAGGGGGGTGGAAAGGACTTGTGGGGGGGTATATTTGTCGCCCAGGATGGGTGTCGGGGAGTTGGGGGCAGTTATTGAGAGGCTAGAGAGTGTAGATGTGTTGATGAGAGACTTCAATGCTGAGGACCCGATGTGGGCACCCGGGGACAAGAGGTATGGGGCCAGGTTCTTCTGTGGAGAGAAGGTGGCCAAATTCGCGGCGGGTGGGGGTTATGCGGTGATCAGGCCATCGGAACCGACATTCGAAACTACATCCTACATTGACCTGGTGATGCATCGGATCCCGGTTGGAAGGATGATGTACTCTGACCTTGTTGGCGCCCAGCACCTGGCAATGATCTTGAAATGCCAGATATCTATTCCGCATGGTATGGTCCTGAATAAACCATGTTGGAAGAAGGCAGACTGGGGTGCCCTTAACGATGTTTCGAGGGAAGCTCGAGCCAAGGAGGACGGTGAACTGTTTCAAGTAGTGACGGAGTAGGTCAAGAAGGTTCCGCGAACCCCCGCTGGTGGTGGAAGATGTGGTTAGTGGGGTGATGAGCTGGAGGGGATGAGAAAGGATGTGAGGTACCTGAGGAAGATGGGTACCTCACGTCGAGATGATTACCGGTTGGCGAGGTGAGTATACCGGGGAATGATGGATACGGCGAGGGATTCATACATCATGAGGAGGATTAGGGAAGCCGGTAACCTGGAGGTTTTTGGGTTGGTGCGGCAGGCAACCTCGCGAAAATCATTGCCGGCCATGGATATGGGTGATAGGACGGTTGTTAGGTCGTTTTCGAAGGAATTTCGGACTTGATCGCCGAGCAAATCAAACCGGGCCCGGAGGTGGCATGGGTTAGCCAAGAGATTGACATGGCGCCCTGCGATGAGGTTGAAACGGCTGTCGCTCGCAGTCCTGGGAATACTGCTCCAGGACAGGACAGGATGACATATCCGTCGTGCCGCTTCTTGCTGAAGAGCGGTGGAGACCAATTCCAGAGGATAATGGACCATGGGTTGAGGTGGGACTATCCGGAATGGCACGTGGCTGAGAGCGTACTCATCGAGAAAGCAGACAAGGCTCGATATGATGTCGTTAAATCGTGGAGAATGATTCACCTGCTCCCAGTACTAGCCAAGGTGGCAGAGCGGGTGGTTCTTTTACGTATCGTGAGATAACTTGAGCTTGAGGAGACGCAATGTGGTTCCCGGAGGACGAGGGGGGTTCATAATGGCATGGCTATAGTGCTTGAATTCCTCTGGTATTACAAGGACCGATGTTGCATGATGGTCTCCATGGATGTTGAGAAGGGGTTCGGTCATGTTGATCATAACATGCTCTCGGACTTCTTGATGGCCCGTGGCGTGTCGGCGAACCTGGTGCTATGGGTTCGGAGGTGGTACCTGAGGAGGACAGTCCGGTTTAGGTTTAACGGACGCGTCTCAAAGGACTACTTCACGGCCAGTGGGATCCAGCAGGGGTCGCGGCTATCACCCTTCCTGTTTGAGGCCTATGTAGCCGACATTTTCCGGCCTAGGCTTATGGTGGGGCCTGGGATGGCGAGGATATGCAGTTCATACGTTGATGATGGGGTTATGCTTATGGCTGGAGAGTCCAGGGGAGGGGCTGGATGGCTGGCGCAGGAAATCTTCCGTGACTGCAGGGAAGTGGCAAGGGGCCCGGGAATGGATTTCTCAGCGAGGAAGTTGCAGTGGCTGGGATTTGGGGACTCGGCACGGGGGGGATTGAGTTTGGGGATGTTGTGTTGGAGCCGGTGGAGTGCCTGTGGATGCTGGGATACTTTCTTAACAGATTCGGGCATTGGGATCATCATGTCGAATACTGGTTAAGGAGGGGGCTGGGAGTGAGGAAACGCATTGGGGCACTGACGAGGAGATGGGGGGGTGCTGAGGGGTTGGGGGCGTGGGAAACATACCGGTTGATCCAAGCAGCATATCTACCGACGGTATATTACGGGCTGGAATTTCTAACCGACTGTAATGTGTTCGCTAGGTGCTAATCACGTTTCGAGAGGTGTACGATAGTTGACAGGTGGCCTGCTCTTCCAGAGAGGAGGCGAGAGCTATATGAACTAAAGGAGGCTTCAGAGGTGTACTGGAGAAACTAAAGAGTAACCATTCAACCAAGTATATTGAAATACTGTCTGTTGAAGTCTGTCCTTTCCATTGTGGAATAGGACGGTTTTTAAATACACAAATCTGTTCATGTCTAGCATGAATGAAACTAAACAAAGGTATCAAGCGATACACTTTAGTAAAACAACCTAAGTATCAAATCGATACTTGAAACAACAAACTAAGTATCAAAACGATACTTCAAACAAACCAAGTATCAAAGCGATACTTAAAACAAAACGTAAAACAAACTAAGTATCAAAACGATACTTCAAACAAACCAAGTATCAAAGCGATGCTTAAAACAAAACATAAAACAAAATCCTTAACCGAGTACCAGTACCGGTTACACTGACTATAAGTCGTATGTGAAAGAAATCCAAGTGCACGTCAACGATTGCCTGTGAAGTGTGTTTAAGACACCAACCAAGTTGGCCAATAGCATTCTCTCGGCGGAGTTAGGGGTGCCGCCCGCTATGGTGCAAGGGTGGTATCTCCAACGGAGATGCTTTGCGCGGATGACGACCTATAGGTATGGAGAAGGGTACCCGTGGTGGTTAGCCTTTCAGTCAGATTGGGAATTCGTGGGTGCTGAAACGGTCATGACCACTCAGATAAAGAGATAGTCACCAAGCCCTTGATTCACATTGACTGTGGAAAGGCAGAAGCGCTGGTCTGATTTAGGATGACCGGGTATGGAGATAGCAACACAGTGAGACTATACATGGATGGCTCCAAAAAGGGAAAGGGTGCTGCTTGTGCATGGGTCGCTGTTGGTGGGAAAGATGTTCTCGCCTGGCAAGGTTTTGGTGTGCCGGCATCATGGTCCATTGTGGAGTGCGAGCTTATGGCGGTAGTGGATACCTTGAAGGCTGAACCGCTGATTTGCGCTCAGAAGAGAGCTGAGGTCCTGTTGGACTGCCAACCTGTTATCGCCATGATTGCAAGCATGGAAAAGGACAGCGAAACAGCAGGGATCCGAGACACGGTGGTACCATTGCTCAACTGCTTCGATAGGGTTAAGTTCCGATGGATTCCCGGACATATGAGGATTGCCAGGAATGAGCTGGCAGACCGTATCGCAAAAAGCTCGGTTGGGAGGGCGACTGGTGTTCCAGTCCTCAACACCTTTGGCATAAGGAATGCCATGGTAGCCAATGAGCTAAGGGCGAGCAAGTGGGAGGCATGGTGCCGTGATGAGGGGCACGACTATTACAGGAGGAAGCCTGCCAAGCCAAGGCATTTGAGGGGGATGTCGAGGATGGACAAATATGTCTTGGTGAGGTTGAGGAGTGGTACTGGAGTCTGGGGACATGACAGCTGCGCAGGAGGAGGGGAGAGGATGCACATGCTGAGCTGTGACCGGTTTGCTGTGGGGAGGCCTGATACGAGCTCACTGTTTCGAGATAAAGGCATCGGGGAGTTCTAAAAATGGTGGAGAGCCAATCACTGGCTTGGATTTGGGATACCATTAGGAACAGAACTGGATGGCACCAATGTGGTGGCTGGGAACCCGTTCCGCAGAGTGTTATATATGGACGAGGGTGATGGCCGTGTTATGGAGGTGCCGTATGAGAGAGACTGTGAGAGGTATAAAGATGTTAGGAGTACCCGATCCCGATAGACCAGGAGTACCCTAGGTAGGGTAACTTTACCCGAGTTCGAGAATCTTAGTCTCCAACACCCCCCTCCGGCCCTCTTACGGGGCCCACGCGTCATCATACACATCAACCTTAGTTAGGTCCTGTGACTATATGGTCACAGAATTGAAGGTGTCAGAATAACACTGTATACGTCACTGCCGTCTGTCCGACCGAAAGCGGGTCGCAGGATATATAAGAGGGGACCTCTGGCTAGACCTGGGAAGTGGAACGAAGTCAATCCGTCAACTACTCAGGGAGTTACAAGGCTTCAAATATATGACATCTTTGGCATGGGCTGTAGGTAACGGGACGTTTTCGCACAAGGTCATGAGATGAATGTTAGGAGGTTCGGGATAACGAACCAATGCATTCACATCCACCCTTCGACGATTAGAAAGAGTCTAGAGCTCCTGGAAACTCTACCAAAGAAGCCAACGAGCTTCGAGGAGTGTTGCAACTATGATAAGATGTGTACCGCAGTTGCGGGATTTACAACCAACACAACACGAAGGTCCACCCCCTCTACATAGAACAATCAGGAGTTGCCGACCGAGCAATTATGAGACTATTCAATAGAATGGCCTCTCCTCTACGAGAAGAGAGTCATCGGAATAAATTCTATTGGTTAGTTGTTGAGTTATCACAACTAGAAGTCATCGACTCCGGCATATCTACAGATGCAGTCTCGTATCAAGACTGATCCTCTTGATAACGAAAAGAACTATTGGAGCCAACAGAGTTCGACTTGAGAACTCGGCTACAGGTTTACAGACTCTGAGGATCGGATAATTACTACTGGTGACAAGTATGTCTCCCAGGCAGGAAATAGTAATTACCGAAGACGGTGTGATGGTTTTCAGGGTCTCCCGGTGTTCGCACCGTCATGGAGAACTCGACGTCGCGCATTAGACTTGAAGAGGTACATATTTTGTATGCTAGAGAGATGTAGCCCGCGAACACTCAAACGCGGAATATAAATATCGAAGTGCCTCCCAAGCTTTAGACATCATCAAGCAACGGAGAAGAGACCTTAACAACATAATATTGTTCTTACAATTCTATCCTACTTCCTTGCACTCTTAGTAGTCATAAACGAAATGAGTTGCTTCCGAGCCTTCCTAGACAAATCTCCGTCTATACGAAAGAATCCCGATTGGCCTAGACAACCATAAGTCTATACCAGTTGTCTCCCCCTAATAAAAGATAAGCACGGGGCTGATAATAGATGCATGCTCCCGGCTATCCCATATAGGGTTGGCGGCCGGTATCCATTCTTGATCGGGGTGGATGGTGATTTTGACTGCTGGGGTTGTGGTTCGAGTGTCCCTGCGTTAAGTAGGTGGTGGCACTTTGGGTACTACCCGGAATGTGGGGAGACTTGGACCAGACTGTTTTGGGAGGAGCTCCTGGATAGGTGGGGAGGGGAGAGGCTGGAATATAGGGTGACCGTGGTGTTGTGGTGGGGAGACAAACATGGTTATTCTGGTGGGGACAGTTGTGGTTTTTGCGGGGCAAAAAGGAAGGTGGGAAGAATGTGAGGAACCACCTGAAGGCGACTCCTCGATGTTGGGATAAATTGTTAGAGTTGTTTTTTAGTTGGCTTAGGTGGGGACAGTGGGACTAAATCGTGGTTGTGCGATATTAGTGGTTGGGGGTGATATGTTGTTTGTTGAGTTGTTTTTGTTTTTTTGTTTTTTTGTTTTTTGTTTTTGTTTTTTGTTGTTGTTGTTTGTTTGTTTATGTAGGTGTGGGTGGTGTTGGCTTATCACTCGGACATAATGCCGCTGGGCTCGTATGCCAGTTTGGCGGTAGTACCTTAGGAATAAAATGATATAAACCTACCAGGAGCATCCCGTGGCAAACGGGGAACAAACACAAAAAAAAAGGAAAAAAGGAATCGATAACCGGAACCATGACCAGGAAACCGAAATGGCGTGAGCGGTAGAGGCCCACCCCGAAGATCAGAAAACCTTGGCAGAGTTTCTCTACCCGGTTCAGCGTGCGATACTTGCTCCCACCATCCATATTAAATAAATTGCAAGGCATGTCATTTCATTTATGGGACTCATGGTATTATACAAACTTCGATGGAGCGACTGTTGGCGCATGCGCGGAACCCCACACTAGGTTCAACGTATTTATCCTGGGAGCTCAGCATCGCTGATCGACGGGGCCATCAAAGCCAGGAAGAGCCCTCATTTCCCCGCGGCAGGGCTAATCTGAGACATGTCCACGTTTGTAACTCCTCCCACGATCCGCTGCCGCTATTGCAGCCGGAGGAGACCCCAGAGGGATCTACTGAAATGCGGGAGGGTACCTGTCCGAGGCAATTAGTACCCGAAACAAGGATTCAAAAATGTAACATAATTTATGGGGAAACCTCTCATGACCTAGAAACCAGAGAAAGTTGAAAGTTGGAACCTATATTGATTGTCTCTTAAACGAATAGGGATGTCAAAGGGAAGGACTTTCTCGCATAATATAATATCATGCGTTTATTGTTAAGGTATTATATAAAGACATTCAAAGAGATAGAGCACAATCTATAGTGCATAAGAACACATGTGTCCGCCCTGCCGCTGAAAATGCCATTGCTCCAAGTTCCTCTGACATGAAACTAACCACACACCTTAAACCATATAACCTAACCTGCCAACAAGAAAAACAGGAAGTAATAGAAAAATCCATATTTTAAAATACTTGGTATTGTGGAGGTGGAAACGAGGCTCTGCAATTTTACGAAAATCTTGAATGATGTGTTCAAGGTTCCTTCCTGTTTTAGTTAGGTTTCATTAAATGAGGTGGAAAGGGCTTGTTAGGCTAGCATTGGCTGGAAAGTTTGTACTAAGAGAAGAGAAAAGGAAATTTTCTTCTTCAATCCTGTAACTATGAGTAAGCTAGCGGATCAACAATATGTGAACTACAAATACAAACTTGTGAACTATGAACTGAGTGAAATTGACTTGTGTACAATGAAGTGAAAGATAGCTGAAGGACTGTGCTACTTTCTTCCCTGCGATACATACTGCTTTATTTTCATTCATTTCCCTTTTCCATTTTTGTTTTCCTTACAAACTTTACTCATCATCGAGGTCCAGTTCTGTTTTCTAGGACTGAAAAATACTCTTTCAGTATAAAAGAAAAAGGTCAGATGATAAATAGTAGTTACTAGGATGCCCAAACAGGCAGGTACAGTTTAGTTTGTACACTTCAAAATCACTTCCAGGTTATGCATAAAATGTTACCTGGCTGTGCTTGGTTTTGTTTGCCAAGAACACAGCTGTGAGGATTGAGGTATCATACTTAAAGTCTTTTAAATATTTTAGGGATATCTGAAGACTTAACCTATACTGTCCTACAAGATAAATTATTAATAATAAATTAAATAATCTATTTTAATTTATACTTGTCATCAAGAGAATTAGTTTATCATATCTAATAGTATAATAGTACATGATAATAATTATATAAGAATCTTGGTAGTAGATTACCGAAACTTAAATATGATCACTATGTTAAATACGTACCCACTACTACTAAGGTCGGAACTATGCAATCATGTAGCAGTTGCTACCATCTTTTCAAAAATTGATCTAAAAGATGGTTATAATCTCATTCAGATAAAAAAAAGGGATGAATCGAAAAGGACTTTCCGAAGAAGATATAGGCACTACGAATATAAAGTAAAGCCACTTGGACTAGTAAGCGCTCCAGCAATGTTTCAAGATATGATGAATGACGATCTCAGCGAATTCCTTGACCAAGGAGTGTTCTGCTACCTTGACGATATCTTCATTTACTCAGAAACTGAGAAGGAACATATTGAGTTAGTTAAAATGGTCCTGTAAAGACTAGCAGACTTTGAACTTGCAATTTCAATAAAGAAATCTTTCTTATAAGAAAAAGAGGTAGATGTTTTACGCTATAGAGTAGCGGTTGATCGGGTATCGATGAGTACCTAAAAGGGGAACTCCGTATTAAGTTGGAAGCCACCTATGTAGGTTAAAGAGGTTCAAATATTCTAAGGATTTGTGGATTGCGACTGACACTTTATAGAAGGCTTCCCTCAAATCTGTGCTCCAATCACAGAAACGTTAAAGGGTGATACGAAAAAGTTCTAGTGGGGCCCAGAACAAGAAACTGCCTTTTAGGAACTTAAGAGAAGGTTCATATCAGCCCTTATCCAACACCATTTCTTCCCCAAGAGAGAAACGGTGGTGAAAACAGACACGAGAACTTCGTTTTAGGATGTGTCTTAACTCAGTTTGTAGAAAAACTGCCTCATCCGGTAGCGTTCTACTCACATAAACTGAATTCAGCGGAGTGAAATCATGAGATACATGATAAAGAACTACTGGCTATCTTAAAAGCATTTAAGAAATAGCGCCAGTACTTGGTTGGAACCAAAAAACCAGTTACTGTCTACACTGATCATCAGAACCTTCAATATTTTTTTTCTTCTTACCTCGAAGTTCTCAAGTGGTCATCAAATTCACTGGGCACAAAAGCTAGTGGATTACAATTTCAAAATTGTCTACCGTCCTGGAGCCAGAGGAGGGAAAACAGATGTACTCGGTCAATGGCTAGAGTACAGTACTGAGGAGGGAGCTGCATATTGCGAACAAGCGATCTTGAAGCCTAAATATTTCCAAATCTGTTCCATTAGTACGAGAACTATGATGGGGGAAATTCAAGTCTGCTTAATCACAGGAAGTCCTGAAGGAGATAGATGTACCAATGATGTCCAAGAGGGACAGACCTAAATAGAACGATCCTAATTCTATCATTTGGTTAAACAGGTTGCATACGCAAGCAAGATTAACAACTAAAGGCTCAAGAATAGCAGTGGGCCATGATATCTACGCTCTACAAGAAGACATAGTCCCAGCAACGGGACAGTTAATAGTGGAGACTGATATTGCATTAGGATTACCAGTCAGAATATACAGAAGAATCGCTCCTTGAAGCAGGTTAGCAGTCAAAAGCAAGATTTCAATAGGGGCTGGAGTAATTGACGCAGATTAAACTGGCGAACTCAAAGTACTACTATTTGACTACTGTGATGCGGACTGTCACATTAATGAAGGGGATCATATCACCCAACTAGTGATAGAAAAAATTAATACAGCTGATATGATGCAAATAGATAGCCTGAATGAAAACGAAAGGGGCATGGCGGGATTTGGTCGTACAGATATTGTAACTGGTACAGATACTCCGTTAAGGATTTTATTTTATGTTTTGTTTTAAGTATTGCTTTGATACTTGATTTGTTTGAAGTATCGTTTTGATACTTAGTTTGTTTTAGATTTTGTTTTAAGTATCGTTTTAATACTTAACTTGTTTGAAGTATCGTTTTGATACTTAGTTTGCTTTATGTTTTATTTTAAGTATTGCTTTGATACTTGACTTGTTTGAAGTATCGTTTGGATATTTAGTTTGTTTTATGTTTTGTTTTAAGTATTGATTTGATACTTATGTTGTTTTACTAAGAGTATCACTTCATACCTTTGTTTAATTTCGTCCATACTAGACATGAACAGATTTATGTATTTAAAGACTATCCTATTCTATGATGAAAAGGACAGACTTCAACAGACAGTATTTCAATATACTTAGTTGAATGGTTACTCTTTAGTTTCTCCAGTACACCTCTAAGGCCTCTTTTAGTGCATACAGCTCTTGCCTGCCACTGGAATAGCAGGCCACCTGTCGACTATTGTACATATGCCAAAATGTGATTAGCTATTAGGTGGTAGCTGAGGTCAATCTTATCGGTCAGACTAGGGCCTGAATTTTTGATTGGAGATTGTCTAGGAAGACTTGTTAAAGTAATAAAAGAATAAAAGTAAAGATTCGTAATTTTGTAAACATATTATATTGTTAAGGTCTCTTCTCCATTGCTTGATTCCTCTAACTAACTTGGAGACCTTAAACCTATTTATACTAATCTATTAGTACTTAGTATTCCTTTACTAACTTGTACCAAGGAGCATTTAACTTTAGTTTCTACGAAGTGTGAACACCGTTTGACCCTGAAAGTTCATACACTACTTCAACCTTAATTGAGATAGGATATTTATCTTGAGAAGATAGTGTCCCATCTCCTAATGATCTCTTTACGATCTCTAGGCTTGAATGGACTAAGTATGTAAATGTAGTCCAAATGGCTATCATTCCTATCGTCCTTTCTGATCAAGAACTAGCTAAGTTCATTGTCAGGAACTGGTGCATAATTAATACATGCTTGCATGAGTCTCGACATGCCAGTATCATAGAAAGGCTCAAGCATCTCCAGTCTTCCAATTCAAGTGTGGTTCCCCTTAGACCTCCTGCCTCTAAGAGAGACTTCTATTGGAGCCATCCGACAAACACCTAATCTTGAACGGGTATTGGTAACCTCTGAAGTAGTTTGATAGCACCGGATTTCATGTATCTAATTGATAGAAAATCCCTCTGTTGGCTATTCCCTATTGCGACTGGTCTTATATAGTTTGCGGTCAGGGAGTTATAAATTAGAAATTATTATTTTAATTCCTATATAGCTTTACTGCAATAATCTTATCGAGTCACTTGACCTCTATGGTCAGATTCATGACATTACCACTATGCTAGGTCTTATATGCCTAATATTAGCACCTAGTGAATATGTTATATTTTTTTAACCTGAGCAAGTGGTTATGAACCTGTCTTCGGATTTAGGCCTGATCAACCGATCGACATCTACCCTAGAATGCTAGTGGAGTGAAGTGGCAAAATCACAGTCTATTCGGCTTCAACTCAACTCCAACATTGAGTTACTGATAATACGGAGTGGGAAGCAGATTCCACAAGAAGACCTCATGACGAGCAAGCAAGATTGTTATTCTGTGAAGGACTCACAGAACGATACAAGGGAAACCCTGCAAACCCCTGGAAAATTGCCTCTTAAACTAACAAAGAAACCTACATTCCCACCTCCATACGACTCCAACTCTAGCAGCGAATCTGATATGGCAAGCGCTGGAGGAGAACCTTCTAGGTCAAGGCCAGAAGTAAGCAGTGAAGATGACATACCTGACCTACCGAGAATCAAGACCCACCTCTCACGAAAGTTCTCTGATGAAGGAAAAGACCTCAAACCTGAAGTCTTCAACCAATGAGCTACCGAAGTAATGTACTACCTCCTCATAAATAAGATAGATGTTGATAAGCCCTCTACTGGTTTATGGATTGGATCGTTCTGGGAAGGAAAGGTAGTTGAGCAATTCCACCAATGCTACAAAGAATATGGAGGAGACTCAAAGCTTAAAAGATTAATAATATTCAATTACCTTGAGAAGCAATTTCAGTCCTCCATCACTAATGACCTACTGTACAAGCTATTCAATGGGCTACACGAAGTCGATGGAACGCAAGTTAAGAGGATCACATATATCGTAACAGACCTCCTCATGCTCAAAAATCAAATGAATCAAGAAAGTATTTCAGGCCAAATCCTAAAGGGATAATTCTATGACACTACGTATCCTATGCTCTGGCAAGAAGTCGAATTCCTAGAAGAGGACAGGGATAAAATGACAACCATCTTTGCAAGAGCTGAACGAAAAGATGCTATTCTCCATGAAACCAAGACCTACAAGAATCACTCTACCTCTGGCAGCAATAGACAGCCCAGACGAAATACCACAAACAACTCAGCAGAAGAAGTCCCACAATCCTACAAGAAGAAAGGGAAATTCACCAAAGAATTAAGAAGACAGAAAGGTGAATGCTTTGAATATGGCAAAACCGGATATATGGCGAGAAACTGTCCTACCAAGAAGGGCAAAGGAAAGGCAGCTAAAGTCAAGCAAGAAGCTTCAGCAAACCACATTGAAAGTGATAATAATGGTAAGTAATCCAGTGAATTTGAGGAAATTCACATTGGATATATCGAACTAGAATGCAACATCACCCGCCTACCATCGATAGCAAAACCCCACACAGCCTTAGAAGGGATAATCTTAATCAATGGAAAGAAGGTACAAGTCCTATTTAATAGTACCAGTGCTACTGGACGAGATATAATCTGTAATACCTTTGTCTCTGCCTATAGACTACCTACTGAAAACCTCAAACAACTGTTAGTTGTCAATATGGCAGTTAAAGGATCTCGTTCCACTAGCCATAAGATATGCAAAGCTACCATCCAGCTAGGATCAGTCTTGCTACCCCCTCAAGAGATGCTTGTTGGAAATCTGGCCAAATACGATAACCTGATTAGGATGTCCTTCCTAAAACACCATAACGCAACCATCAAGTATAGAGACTTGATGATCGAGTTCCCAGAATACAAGGTTAGAGTTATTTGCAAACCAATAAGTGGAGAACTCTGAGCTGCCGTTTGTAAGACTAGAGTACTAAACCTGTTGGATGAGGATTCCAATGTCTTTCCTGAACGAATCCCAGAAGAACTATCTCCTATGAGAGAAATAATCCACTATATTCGCCTGGGAGACCCTACTAATCTCAAGAACCAATCGACATACACCATCCCAGAAGCATACAAAGATTAACTCAATACTTAGGTAAATGAGAATCTCAGGGGAGGAGTCATCTACTGAACAAAAGTACCAGGTACTGTACCTATGTTTGTCCAGCTCAAGGCAGATGGAAAGCGAATCCACCCCCTTGTCGATCTCAAACTATGGAATGAGAACCCAGTTATGAACAGTTCTACAATCCCCAATCAAACTCAAATCCTAAATGCAGTTGGACAGGCTAGATTCCAAAGTAAGATAGATCTAGGTGATACCTACTTCCAAACACATTTTGACCCCAAAAGCGAGCGACTTCACAGTTTCAAGACACCCTTCGGAAGCTTCATTAACGGAGTCATGTTACAAGGTGACATGAATGCACCCGCCACCTTTATATGAATTATGAAAAATATGCTTAATGAGTACCTCCATCACTTTGTATAGATCTACATCTGCAATATACTCATCTTCTCCAACACTGAGGAAGAACATAAGTACCACATCAGCCTAGTCTGTGACAAACTAAGAGAAAAGAAAA
Source organism: Tuber indicum (assembly GCA_006112555.1). Lineage (NCBI taxonomy): Eukaryota > Fungi > Ascomycota > Pezizomycetes > Pezizales > Tuberaceae > Tuber > Tuber indicum. Next base: position 402,036 of record VBSK01000237.1, read on the forward strand.
TTCTACACTAGCAGAAACAAGTCTGCCCTGTTTGCCGATAGTCTGGAAATACTAGGACATATAATTGATAATCAAGGGATATATGCATCTCCTGGAAAGATAGCTTGGCTAACGGAATGGACAATACCTCAGAACCAAAAAGAACTTTTACGGTTTCTTGGATTTGTCAATTACATTTCCCAGTTCCTCCCGCACTACGCTAGTGTAGCTGAACCGCTCACAGACCTCACCGGCAATGCTGAATTCGTTTAGACCCCTATCCATGATCAAGGCTTTAATAGCATTATGGAGTTAATCAAAGACACGAATGTTATTTGACCTATTGACCTCTCCAAACCTGAACCAATAAGGCTAATTGCTGATACTTCTAATTATGGTGTTGGACGTTAGGTTGGACAAGGACCCTCCTATGAACAAGGGAGACTGGCAGCATTACACTGTAGGAAGTTCACTAATTTGCAAATGAACTATAGAACTATAGACAAGAAAGCGCTTGCAGTAATCAATGCTCTTACCACTTTCAACCACCTCCTGATAGGAACTATCTTTACTATTGTTACCGACCATCAACCACTTACTAATCTTAAGACCGACCGGAATCTGGAATGAAGAAGAACCCGATAGATAGGAGAAATCAGCAAATACGATGCCAAAATAGTCTACACTCCTGTAAGAACCAACTATTTAGCTGATACCCTCTCACGTATCTTTGAGAACCAATTACTCCCAAACACTCCTCTTGTCCATGACTGCACTAGGCAAAATGATGACAGCTCCGATAGTACTACCTTCGAGGAAGAACTAACTATGGCTTCAACAAACACAACCTCTCCCTCCCCTCCTTTCTCCTATACTATGTATGCTGTAGCAGGAACAGAGCAAGGCTGAAATCCTGAGGACAAATGGAAAGATGATTGTACTCAATACAGTATGCCGCCTCAGGACCTTGACCAAAGCACGCTCCACTAGTCCGACTGTTACCACAATACATGTCCCTTTCACCTGAATAAAATTAAGTTTGGTAACAAACCTAGAAGACTATGGGGAGCCTCAGCATCTGCCACTTTTGGAAACCCAGCCCCAAGAAGACACCAATATTTAGAACAACTTGAGAGAGTAACACAACATAAGGTAGCGGCAACCTTCCTTCATACTTGTAACGGGGGCTCCCTCTGGGAAGATAGATCCCGAAGTTGGAACCTCACAGAAGTATTCATTCAGAAGTAAAGATAAAGATAATCAATAGTAGAGTTGAAAAAATAAAACGGTAAAACTTAATATCATTAAGCCACACCTTTACTCAATTAATTGCTAATCTCGAGAGGTAGTTGATTGCCAGAGTAGAGGAGAAATCGCATATACTTAAGTAGGTTTGGTATGCTGCCAGTTACTCTCCATCACTACTCTGCATTCGTGAGCACCCAACTCCTGTGGGCTGTCTAGCCAACCTCTACGGGTCGGACCAAAGATCCCCCGTAGCGAACTAGACCACTTGGTAGTGTTCTAACATCTGCCTGATAGAAGTGTTTTAGCCACTACATCTCCAACGCAACTGCAGGAGTAAAAACTCTTCATATCACGGTCATGCCAGTGGCGAGCTGTCATGCCCGTGCCGATACTATACCAACTATGGAACTCTCTACCCATATACACTTAGTCTTCTGCAAGCACTCACGGCTCCTGAACATCTATCCGGCTCTACTCATTTCCATATCATTCCGGAAGATAGCCACGTAGCTTCCTTGATAGACCACTCCGGAGGCTGACTACCAATAGGCGCCACCCACAGTCAACTCTCCTAGAAGTAGGTCTTATCGTGACCTCGGACTAGTGTCTCAGAGTCCTTAACGATTCTCTAATACTATTACTCTTTCGGGGCAACGGACTTCGGTTACCTCGCCTACTGGCCTCCAGTAAACTCACATACTACTCCTGACTTCGAAGTAGGATTACTCTGTCAGTTTTGGTCCGTTTTAAACGAAACCACCTGGAGGCTATTCTCCAGGTTCCCCTCTTCCCCGTCATGTATCCTGCGGACAGCTTTGGGTCGGTCGGACAGCGTGAGCACATATGGAGTTACGGCGACATCTCCACTTGGAGACTTTCACTAGACTTACAGCAACTCTTCAGGCTGTAGTCCATGACACTAGGGACTTATAACGGTGCCGGAGGGGGGTGTTAGCAACCACACCTCCAAGTTACAGCTTGTTTGGAGCTCAACTGGCTGTGCGGGAATGACCGGCACAACCTAGGATTCGCACACCCTATATAATTTCGCGTGACAAACAATCTAGTAACTTCCCCCGAAGTCCTGCATAACAAGTTACTTTTAAGGTAGGGTAACTTGACTCTATAGTAGGGTAACCCATAGACCAAGGGAGGGTAACCTGAGTCTGAAGGTAGGGTAACTCTACCTGGACTCTCTGTCAAGTAATTCAGGGTAACTCCCAAATTGACTACTTGGGTTACCCTCCAGAGTAGGGTAACCCCCAACCATTACTAGCACCTATGTACCTTTGGTATAGTCTAGTATGCCTGGCTGAGGTACCTAACCACCGGTACCTCGACTCGGTAGACATAAGTCTACCGCCATCCCTACCATGGTAGTCTCTTGACACCGGTATGGGTATAGGTTTGGCTACTTGTAATAGTACTCAGTGGAGTCTCGTTACAATGCTCCAAGCTTTGCACCCCCCTCTGTGACTTCACCAGTAGACTCACGCCCCCTTTTTGGTAGGAATTTTTGTATCTACAATAATGAAACTATCGTCTCAGTCAAACCTTCTACAATTCCTTAACACTATTACCAGCTTTATGAAACCTTTGAAGAAGAAGATCGCAGTGAACCAACCAGGTGATCTCTTATTGAGGATGAACACGATGTCAGAACCGCCACAGATGAACTCACTACCTCCTTCCGTAACTAAATGATCAAAAGATACTACCATGACTCAATTTACTTTAAAGCTTTGAACAGCAATAAGCACGGAGATCTTACAACTTATCAGGTATTTGATAGAATGATCTATATACCCACTAGATATGGCTATTGATACCTATACATTCCAAAAAGTCATATATTTAATAGCATGACTATCAGAGAAGACATCATTACCAAAATCTACAACAAAGGACACCACAGTGTGGATTGAAACCTCTGGTATGCCTGTGAATATGTTTGCTGGTCAGAAATGCGAAAGGACTTCCAAGATTTTGTTAAGCAATGTGAACTCTACTAAGTAAATAAGGAACAAACTCAACTACTAGAAGGAAGAGCCCAGACCCTCCAACTACCCTCCCAGGTCTTTGAGTTCTTTGCTATTGATTTGCTGGACCATTCAACAAATCTACTGGATATGACACCATCTAGGTAGCCATTGACCAATTCTTTGAATACACATGGCTACTACCTATAAAAACTACCGATACTTCCAAGGATACATGGAACATTCTTCAACGAAACCTCTTTACACTCTATGGATACCCTCTATCTATTGTTAGTGATACCAATCCCAGATTCACCTCCAAATTCTGGAAGCAGACCCTCAGCTCTCTTGGAATCAACTACATAATGCCCACTTTTGAACATCATGAAACCAATGGACAAGCTGAGCGCAAAGTCTATAAAGACTGGAATTTGGAATCTTATCACTAAACGACAGACTAACTGGGAACCTGTCCTTGTCAAGCTTGCAAGTTACATTAATACAGAATACTCTGACACCCTTGGCACGTCACCTTATAAAGCAGTCTTCGGCTGGCAATATTCTCTGCTACCCACTACTCTGTTCAAGAACTCCTTAATCCCTAACTCAGATGACCACCTCAACCGGTATCAGGCAATCCACAATGACACCTTCCAAGTAGTCAAAGCTGCAGGATTCAGAAGTACTACTACTGCACAGAAATGAAGGCACAAACATATCCCTATCATACCTGGCAATATTCTTATGGTCAATGGAAGCATGTTCATTACCATAACTGGACAAAGCAAGAACCTACAGCCCCGCTTGAGAGGACCCTTCAAGGTCTTATCGTTTGATGAACATACAGAAAACTACACTGTTCAGATGGATGGACATATATACCGCTGTCATACAAACATCTTTCACACCTCCTCTGTCAAACGATTCTATCCAAATGATGACTCCAAGTTCCCTGGACGAATCCACTCTCGCCCTACTCCTGTTACCATCGACAAGAAGAATGGGAAGTTGAAGAAATCTGAGACCACTGCCTCTGGCAAGGGAATAATCAATTCCACATCAAATAGAAAGTATATCCATAGAGCGAGAATAGCTGGGAACTGCTAGAAGGACTAGAGCACACTATAAAAATGGTGAATGAATTGTGAGAAGCGAAGATGCCCGGCAACGCCCTACCACCAATCATCAACTACATCACCATATGCTAGTTGCCAACTGTACCAGAAACAGAGCGATAGCACCTAGAACTCAAAACCAGAGATGGATTCTGAGCCCTTCACTTTGAGTCCGAATTTGAAAGCAGCGATGAAGAGAACCAAACCATGGAGCAGGCCCTCAATGACTTTATCAAATCGCTACCTACACTATCTGAATACCTTAATGATATCAACCTATGAGGAGATCAATGGAGACAGTGATAACAGCTTGTTAGACTGCTGTTGAACCACTACGTTATCCAACTTAAAGACTATTTCACTATCCTTTGGGTAGACTACTGCCCTGATTGCAATGAAGCGTGGGTGGAAGCTGATTGCGAATCTGGTATTCGTGACTACTGTGATTTAATTTTCAAGTTCTTTGAATCTCATTGTTTTGTTAGGATTTCTACTTTTGTATGGTGTCTCAATACTAATAATTGGATGTTAGCAAAGAACGCATTTTTTGAATCCTCTGAAGACTCTAATTTTCAGGACTATTAGGTAGGATTTTGTTTAAACATTTGTTTTGTTTTGGGAAATGTAACAAGTACAGGTCCTCGGTTAAGGATTTCGTTTTATATTTTGTTATAAGTATCACTTTGATACTTGACTTGTTTGAAGTATCGTTTTGATACTAGGTTCGTTTTATCTTTTTATTTAAGTATCGCTTTGATCCTTGACTTGTTTGAAGTATCGTTTGAATACTTAGTTTGTTTTATGTTTTGTTTTAAGTATTGATTTGATACTTATGTTCTTTTACTAAGAGTATCACTTGATATCTTTGTTTAATTTCATCCATGCTAGACATGAACAGATTTATGTATTTTAAGACCATCCTATTCCACAATGGAAAGGACAGACCTCCACAGACCGTATTTCAACATACTTGGTTGAACAGTTACTCTTTAGTTTCTCTAGTACATCTCTGAAGCCTTTTTTAGTTCCTGTAGCTCTCGCCTCCTCTCTGCAAGAACAGGCTACCTGTCGACTATTGTACATCTGCCGAAATGTGATCAGCATCTATCGAACATGTTACAGATATTACCACATGAGCTATAACAATTCAGGAACTGGAGCTTATAGTCAGTCAGCTCTATGTGTTAAAAGATCAGAATAAAGACTGGTATGACACAACCAAATTACCTGAACAAACCCTCATGATTAGCACCATACTAGCCTGTAAATATTTAATGATATTCAACTCCGCATTTCTTAAGCAGATCCAAAGGGCCATTGCGGGGTATAAAGATTGACTTACATGAAGAAAAGAGTTGGAGAAACTCTGAGACAATAATAAAGCTTTTTCAAAAGATTGGACCTTAACCGACTATTTGCTTTACTACAAGAAACGACTAATTGTATTAAATAACCAAGGCCTTTACACCACAATAGCCAAAAGATGTCATAATACTAAAATAGTAGGGCACTTCGGACAAGAAAAACTCTTGAAATTATCATGAGAGCTTTTTATTGGAAAAGCCTAGCTAACTGGGTAAACAATTATGTGTGGTCATGTGTTAATTGTCAATACAATAGATCACCATGCCATGTAAAGTATAGTCTACTTCAACCTGTATTGATACCATACGCAGCCTGGACATCGATATCTGTAGGGTTTATAACGCAGCTACTGCAGAGTCAAGGATATACCCAAATAATAGTAGTGGTTGACTGATTCATCAAAATGGCTCACTTTGTTGGATTAGAAGGAATGGCTACTGCAAAGGATGTCACTACCGCCTTCATGAAGGAAATATGGAAGCTACATAGCTTACCATCAGAAATTGTCACGTATATGGATTCAAAGTTTGCAGGAGAGTTCTGGAAATCCTTGTATAAAGTATTGAATATAAAATGGAGGATGTCAACAGCATACTACCCACAGACGGATAGACAAACTGAGCATATCAACCAAGTGCTGGAATGTTACTTGCAAAGATTTGTCAACTACGACCAAGATGACTGGTACCAACTCCTACCTTTAGCCGAACATGCCTACAATAACTCCACTTCCAATGCACAGGGAATGACACCATTTTATACAATCTCCAGATTTCATCCCTAAATGGAATAGATGAAAGAGCCCAAGATGCATAATTTAGGAGCATCCCTTTATCCAAACTGGATAAAAATGATCCATGAGTAAGCACAGCGATTACTTGAAAAGACATAAAATGCTATGGCCAAGTATTACGATAGAAAGGCCAAACAACAGCCAGACTTTAAATCCGGTGATAAAGTAATATTAAATGCAAAAGATATTCGCACCCACTGGAAGTCAAAAAAGCTTAGTCCAAAACTATACTGACTATTTGTGGTCTTGGAAAAACGAGGAAGTTGTGCATTCAAACTTAGCATTTCAGATCATTGGAATATACATCCAGCATTCCATGTTTCCCTGTTGGAACCCTGCAGGGAGTTAGTACAAGCAAACTGACCACAATCTCTCCGGGAACCTGAAGATATCAAAGGAGACCTACAATGAGAGATAGAAAAAATTGTGAGAGGCAAAATACTCTCTTACAGGGAGAGAGTCCATGGCTGCTATCAGCAAATATGCGAGCCATAGTAGTTTGTTATATGGCAAGGGTGTTCTGAAGATGAGAACACCTGGGAGCCTGCGACGGCCATGGACAATGTTAGAGAATTGGTGAAAGAATTCCACCACAACAATCTTGAAAGGCCACAGCGGGCAGAGGAAGGACAATCAAGAGACCGTTTTCCTGCAATAAACAAGCAAACATGGAAGGTTTTTTACCCTACTTTCATCCAATCCTTAAATATTTAATGTTTAAAATAAATAGTTAAAATATGTAATACTTAATGTTTAATTGTTATTTCTGTACTGAAGGAGCATTTGAGGTGAAGCTCAACAGGAGGGAGCTCATGTTAGGAGTACCAAAAGTCAATAACTTAGGAATACCATAAATAGGGTAACCTTACCCGAGATTGAATTTCCTGGCCTCCAATACACTCCTACGGCCATCTTACAGGGCCTGCGCATCATCATACATATCAACCTTAATTTCGTCCTGTAACTATTTGGTCGCAGAATTAAAGGTGTCAGAATAACACTGTATATTTCGCTACCATCTGTCTGACTGAATGCTGCTTGCAGAATATATGAGAAGACGCCTCTGGCAAGACTCAGGAAGTGGAACGAAGTCAATTTGTCAACTACTCAGGGAGTTCCTAGGCTTCAAAAATATGACATCTTGGGTATGGGCCATATGTAACAGGATATTTTCCCACAAAGTCCTGATATGAAATGTTAGGAGATTCAGGACAAGGAACCAACGCATTCGCATCTATCCATGGATAATCAGAAGAGTCTAAAGACTTTTAGAAAACATTGCCAATAGAGTCAATAGGTTCTGTGGAATGTTACAACTACATTAAGTGTAGTGTCGCGGTTGTCTGAATTATGACCAATACTACTCAATGACTAACCCCTATCACATAGGATAACCAGGAGTTGTCAACCATAGAATTATGAGTATGTTCAATAGAATAGCTTCTCCTCTATGAGAAGGAAGTTATCTGAATAAATCTCATCGATTAGTTATTGAGTTCAAGTTATCACAACTAGAAGTATTTAAATCCAGCATATATGTATATGCATCTCCATATTGAGAGTGATCCTCTCAATAACGGAATGGACTATTAGAGCCAACATAGTTTAACTTAAGAACTCGGCTGCAGGTCTAAAGATTCTGAACATAGAACAATTACTACTGGAGACAAATAAGTCTTCTATGAAAGAAATAGTAATTACCGAAGAGGATGTAATGGTTTTCGGAATCTCACAGTGTTTGTACCTTCATGGAGTATCCAATGTTGCGAGTCATATTTGAGAAGGTACATGTTTTGTATATTAAATAGATGTAGTCCGCGAATACTCAAATGCAGAATATAAATATTAAAGTGCCTCCTGAGCTTTAGACATCATGAAGCAATAGAAAAGAGACCTTAACAATTTAATATTATTCTTATGATTCTATTTTACTTTCTTGCACTCCTAGTAGTTATAAACAAATCAAGTTGCTTCTGATCCTTCCTAGACAAATCACGCTGCACATAAATGAATCTCAATTGGCTTAGACAATTCTATGTCTATATCAGTTGTCTCCGACTAACAACATGCTAAAACTATTCTATTTTTAAAGCCTAGTAACCTTCTGAGCTATTGACAGATTGACTCCATTCTACTTCTCAGATCTTGTGGAAGGTTTCCTCTTATATATTCTCTAAACAGAATCTTACCAGATAGACAGTAGCGATATATACAGTGTTATTCTGATACCTTCAATTTTCTGACATTATAGTTATGGGATTCAACTGATTATGATATGTATGATGATATATAAGACCCTTAAGAAGGCCATAGGAGTATGTTGAAAACCAGAGATTCCAATTCTGAGTAAAGTTATACTACTTAGATTACTTCTGTTAGGCATAAAGAAAATGCAAAGACCTCTCGGTAGGTAACTGCGCACAGACCCTCATTTATCGGAAGCCTAACACCCCCCTCTTGCCCCGTTCTGGGGCCCGCATGTCCTTAGCGAGATTTCGAAAAGTTGCGTCCCATGACTATAATGTCATCTCAATGAAGCCCACTTCATAACATCATATACGTCGCTGCCGTCCGTCTGGCCGGAAGCTGTTCGCATGATATATAAGAGGGCACCTCTGTGTACCTCTGAGACCAACGACCGTCTCCGCTACACCTCCGGTGATTGAAATCTCAACACCAAGGAATTATCACCACTTATTCGCGTCTGGTCCTCCCCCTATGGGGGGGACTGGGCCATCATCTTTTATCTTTTTACATCGGCAAAACTTCTCTCCTGCTTTCTCTCTTAAGGTCTACCCTCATGAGACCCCTCCTTACTCCCTCCCGGCGTCCTCGTCGATAGGTTTCTCTCCTTCCCCGCTTTTGCTTTAGCCTCGCTTAGCATCAGCACAGTCGGGTTCCTCCTTTTTCCCTTCAACAGACGGCTGGGAATACGGTTTGCGGTACGCGATTCCTATGGATTCCTTCTCCTTTCCTCTGATCGGTTCGGGCCAGTCCCTCTGCTGGGTCCGGGTCTTGTCCCGCTGGTGGGTACGGGTTAGTCCCACTGTCGGGAGTTGGTGGTTGGTTTTTTCAACAGGCTACGGTCGATTTCGCCTCTCTCCTCCTCTCTGGCCTTTATGGTGGCTTTTTCTACTGTGGGCACCGGGGATTTATGGAGACCGCCTAGTTAAGACACGAACACATTTCCGATAGTTGTTTCGGCGTCTGGGTCTACCCCTCCCTCTTCCTCCCTCGGCTCGTTCGGCTGGTATCCTACTACCACCTTTTTGGCTAGCACCCTACTGCTCCCCCAGCTGGCACCTTACTGCCCCCCGGCTGGTACCCTACTACCACCTCTTTGGCTAGCACCCTACTGCTCCTCCAGCTGGAACCTTACTGCTACCTCTCTCTGGGGGGCCCCAGCCCTGGTTCCTCTCCCTCCGATTGGTATTGCACTGCCTCCGGTCGGTCGGGATCCATCCTTGTCGAGTTTTCCCCCTCGGTGGGGGTTGCACCATAAATCGGAGCACCTGGTCCTCTTGGGCCCGATCGAGGGTTAGCTTTTAAGCGGCCAGCCGTGCTATGGGCATGGTTTGGTGGGTATGAGTTTGGTTTCTTTTGTGGTGAGATTTCCGGGGGGATTTTTCCTTGGGCTTCCTGCTTTTCCTGTTTTGGGTTTCCTTTGGGGCTTGGTTCGTCTGGGCTGTAGGGGGGGCTTGACTGGGGGCGAGATGTGCGGTTGGCTCCATACCAGAGAGGCTTGGGGTTCTTGGTTTTTGCCTCAGACGGAGGGGGGACGCGCGTGTTTACAGGTTTTGTTTTTGCCATAGCTAGCGCTGCATGCAGGTTCTTGTACAGTCGTGTCCGGAAAGTCTTCATACCCTTGCATAGCAACGCATCACCACCCACTCACCTCAACAACCCCCCTCACCATGACCCCACCACATACCCTCAGAGCTAGAGAAGACCTCAATAAAGAAATCTATACCCTGTATAAACATACTGATATGGGGTATTATAAAATTTCTAAGACTTTGGGCATCTCCAAGCAAACTGTTCAGTCTGTGGTCAAAAGAGCCAAATCCAGGGGTGGAAACACCCATGATGCAAAAAGAACTGGCAGACCAACCAAGATTACCGACACAAATAGGAAGATAGTGGAGTCTATTATCGATGCCGAGCCTCATTTAGCGTTACGTGACATTACCAAAAAAGCGAATATTGGTCTTGGAAAGACCACTGTGGATAAGATCATCTCAGAGGCTGGTTTTAAACTTCTGATACCCAGAAAGAAACCTTTTTGGAGAAAAGGACAAAAGGAGAAGAGAAAGGAGTTTGCTAGGAAGAGGAGGAACTGGAAAGGGGCATGGAATTGGGTTGTTTTTGTGGATGAAGTAACTATTGTTTATGATCCAAATCCAACTGGTAGAAAGGTCAGAGTTAGACCTGGTGAAGAGTTGGAAGAAAAAAACTTGAAGCCTAGCTTTAAGTCTGGGAGGACTAGTATTGGGGTCTATGCTGCAATCATGAAGGGTGGCAGGACTGAGTTAATTCTTGTGAGAAAGAGGGGGGAGGAGGAAAGAACCAGCAAAAGAGACAGACTTGGCCTCAATTCCCACCAATATGCAACTGAAATCCACCAGCCATACCTCATCCCTTTTATAGAAGGTCTGGATAGACCCTCTGACAACATCTACCTAGCTGCAGATAATGCCTCCTGGCATGCTGGTGAGGAAAATCGAAAATTGGAGGCAGAGTGTGGTTACAAAAAACTCCCTTGGCCACCCAACTCACCAGATCTCAATCCAATTGAGAATACTTGGGCACTACTCAAAAGAGCCCTTACCAAGAGATTCTCCAGACTGGAAAGAAGGCCTCACAGTGCTGCTGAACTGTTTGAAGCAGCAAAGGAGGAGTGGGATTTAATTCCCCAAGAGAAGTTGGATGGATGGGTGGATAGGATGCCAGAGAGAATGCAAGCTGTACTGGATGCAGATGGAGGTCATACAAAATGGTAAAAATGTTTTTTTATTATCTATTAGCTATACTATCATGATTCTTTCAATTGAGTCTTTTACATTTGTTTTGAATTTCTTATGGTTGGGGGTGGTGGTATCGCCGTTGCCATGCGAGGGTATGAGGACTTTCCGGACACGACTGTACCTTAAACAACGAATATATGATATAAAAAAAAAAAAAAAATGTGTACCTCTGAGACAACGACCGTCTCCGCTACACCTCCAGTGATTGAAATCTCAACAGCAAGGAATTCTCACCACTTTTCGTGTCTGGTCCTCCCCCTCCGAGGGGGACTAGGCCATCATCTTTTATCTTTTTGCAACGGCAAAACTTCTCTCCTGCTTTCTCTCTTGAGGTCTACCCTCATGAGACCCCTCCTTACTCCTTCCTAGCATCCTTGTCACTGGGTCTCTCTCCTTCTCCGCTTTTGCTTTAGCCTCGCTTACTATCAGCACGGTCGGGTTCCTCCTTTTTCCCTTCAACAGACGGCTGGGAATACAGTTTGCAGTACGCGATTACATTGGATTCCTTCTCCTTTCCTCTAGTCGGTTCGGGTCAGTCCCTCTGCTGGGTCCGGGTTTTGTCCCGCTGGTGGGTACTGGTTAGTTCCACGGTCGGGGGTTGGTAGTTGGTTTTCTCAACAGGCTAAGGTCGAATTCGCCTCTCTCCTCCTCTCTGCCCTTTGTGGTGGCATTTTCTACTGTGGGCACCGGGGTTTAATGGAGACTGCCTAGTTAAGACACGAACACGTTTCCGATAGTTGTTTCGGCATCTGGGTCTACCCCTCCCTCTTCCTCCCTCGGTTCGTTCAGCTGGTATCTTTCTGCCACCCTCCTCGGCCGGCATCCTACTGCCATTCTTTTCAGCTAGCACCCTACTGCTCCCCCAGCTGGCACCTTACTGCCCCCCGGCTGGTACCCTACTACCACCTCTTCTGGCTAGCACCCTACTGCTCCTCTGAGCTTGCACCTTACTGCGACCTCTCTCTGGGGGGCCTCAGCCTAGGCTCCTCTCCCTCCAATTGGTATTGCACTGTCTCCGGTCCGTCAGGTTCCATCCTCGTCAAGTTTCCCCCTCAGTGGGGGTCGCGCCATTACTCGGTGCACCTGGTCCTTTCTTGGGCCCGATCTAGGGTTAGCTTTTTAGTGGCCGGCCTTGTTATGGGCATGGTTTGGTGGGTATAGGTTTGGTTTTCCTTTGTGCCTTCGGGCTGAGATTTCCAGGGGGATTTTTCCTTGGGCTTCCTGCTCTTCCTGTTTTAGGTTTCTCTTGGGGCTTAGTTCGTCTGGGTTGTAAGGGGGGCTTGATTCGGGGCGAGATGTGCGGTTGGCTCCATACCAGAGGGGCTTGGGGTTCTTTGTTTTTGCCTCAGACGGAGGAGGGACGTGCGTGTTTACAGGTTTTGTTTTTGCCATAGCTAGCGCTGCATGCAAGTTCTTGTACCTTAAACAATGAATATATGATAAAAAAAAAAAAAAAAAAAAAAAAAAAAAAAAAAGATGGGTATCTCTGAGAAGTAGAACGGAGGAAATCCATCGGAGGCGCATTGAGTTATTAGGCTTCAAAGTTAGACATCCTAACTACGAGTCGAAAGTAACCAGACATTTTCGGTTCAAAAATCCGCAACTACTCCTACAGTGTCCCAGAGGCCATAGGGGATAGATATGACACCAATACCTATCTGAAGGCCGCTTTATATTAGTTGGTCCTGGAAACGGGATCCCTCGAGAGGTGATTTTCTTTGAGGCGAGGCGGCCCGAGGGGAAGCTGCTCAGACTCAGAAGACCTAATAGGCGATAGACATACGCGTGCTGGCGCACCGTCTACAAAGCCTGCATCATGCATAGGTGCCCGACACATACGCTGGCCACTATGTGAAATCGGAAGAGACTACTAGAACGATAGTCAAGACGACTGCAGTTTCAGACAGAAGTCTATTCGGCTCTATAAATCGAAGACCGGTCGTTCGAGGATAATAACGCATCTTACGATAAGACGGTAAAGAATTTATGAGGACGAAGGGGGGTGTGCAAGAATTCAGGGTTAAACGGTGTTCGCACTTGTTAAGACTATAAGACGTAGCGTACGATTTTGGGGAAGGTACTTTGTTATAGGTGGAATGAAGTAGTCCGCGAACACTCAGACACGGGATATAAATATCGAAGTGCCTCCCAAGCTTTTAGAATAGAAGCAACGGAGAAGAGACCTTAACAATATAACATTGTTTTGCCTACGAATCTTTATAAGAATATTTCCTCTATGGATTTAAGCGGGTTCTTAGTAGTCATAAACGAAAAGAATGACACCGAGCCTTCCTAGACAAATCTCCGTCTGTTTCGAAAGATTCAGGCCTAAGTCTGCTCGACAAATATTTAGAGTCGGCTTCCGCCTAACAACCTCTTAGGTATTGGATTTAGGTACTCCTAATACCTATATTCAAACTATCTAAATCATGGAAATCCTCTAAAACTGACAGGTAACACTCCCTAAGCATGTAGAAAAAGTAAGCCCCAATTAAAGATAACTTTATTAGGCTAAAGATTAAAGTTTCAAATTACAAACAGTGACTGGTGAGTTTATATTGTATCAAAAATCTATTAACAGCTGATACTAAGTTCTATATAAGATTATACTCATGAGTATATAGTCTAATAATGGAGACTAGGAGATACTAATAACAAGGAGTTAACTTCTAAGAAGAAGCAAGTACATATTAGTGCAGAGGAGCTTAAGCTAGCTATCAAGAAGGATGAAAATAAAGAGTACGTGGCTAAGATAAAAGAAATGAAGTGCAGGAGGATACTAACTAGCAGTAAGATAACAGCCAAGAGGGAAAGACAGTATTTAGCAAGTCAGTAGATGCCAGTCAGATAAAGAGGTAGAAGTATAGTAATAGGGTATCAACTAATTATAATGACAGAGTGGAGATAGGAGAAGTAGATCTAAATATTAAAACAACTATCAGAAATGTATTTATATCCTAACTAGGTGGCCTTCTGAAGTTTCCAATACCTAAGATGTAGTCCCTTATTTTGTGTGAGGTTGTATTACTTATTAGATAGGATACTATCACCTGTATAAAGTAAAGAGAAAGAGGATGGTGAAATCAACTGTCATAATCTGTTGAGGAAATCAGAATAACTCATAGTTTCTCTCAGGAGATGCAGAAAGAATCTATCATAACAATTACTACTAACTACATTCTCAGCCATCTATCATAGGCAAAATGTGATAATCTAACCATGCTAATACAAAGCAATGCTAGAGTAAAAGGGAAGTAGAGATGAAAACTAACATCATGAGAGGTTGGAAGAAGCAAGAAGGTCAGAAGAGGGTAGACCTCAAGAGAGAAGGCAAGAGCAGTATCCTAATACAATAGAAAGATAAAACGTAATAGCTAAGTCCTTTTCTTAAAGGGAGGATCAGATACACTACTTGGTGAGAAAAGTCTGTGGTATTGAGGTCTTCCCAAATATAAAATAAACTTTCATGACTAGATGTATGGCAGAAATAGAGAATGAAAATGTATCTTGGAAGGACTATTTCTATTCAAATAAAATATGATGATTAAATACTTTAAACTTACTGTAAGTTATATAAGACCAAAACTGACAGAGTAATACTACTTAGAAGTTACAAGTAGTACATAAAGTTACAGGAGGCTTTTGGACGAGGTAACTGAAGTCTATCACCCCAAAAGTATAATAGTGTTGGAAGATCATTAAGAACTCTAAGATACCAGTTTGAGGTCATGATAAGAACCACTTCTAGGAGGATTGACTGTAGGTAGTACCTATTAGTAGTTAACCTCCAAAGAGCTCTATTGGAGGAGCTATGTAGCTATCATCTAACTTGGAGATAATATAAAATAAAATACAACTGGATAAATATTCACGGGCTACAAATACTTGTAGAAGACTAAGTGTATATGAGTAGAGAGTTTCATAGTTGGTAAAGCATCAACTCAGAAATGACAGCTCACTACTAACATGTTTACAATATGAAGTGTTTTTCTCCTGCCATTGTATTAGAGATGCAGCAGTTAAAATATTTCTATCAGACAGATGTTAGAAAACTACAAAATAGTCTAGTTTGCTGTAGAGGATCTTTGGTCTAACATGTAGAGATTAGCTAGATAGTTCAAGGGAGTTGAGTGCTCTTAAATGTAGAATAGTGATAGAAAGCAACTGGTAGTATACAAAATCTACTTAAGTATATGTGAGTTTTCCTCTAGCCTGACAATCAACTACCCCTTAAGATCAGAATTTAATTGAGTAGAAGCTATGACTTAACGATATTAAGTTTTACTGTTTTGTTTTTTTCAACTCTGCTGTTTATTATCTTTATCTTTATTTTCAAAAAGAATACTCCAGTGCAGTTACAATCTTGCAATCCATCTTCTCAGAAAGAGACTTCTTTATATTATTATGTCTTATCAACTTCTTACTATCATAGTTCTTTTATAATAATAATATTATTCTGAATAATATTATTCCTACTAAGCTTTTAATATATATTAGGTAATAACTAATTCTATACTATATTTATTACTTTATACTACTATTTCCACAATCCAACTACTAAGTCTCTTGACTTGAGATACTATTTATATCTCTTTTTTATCAATCAAATATTTTGTTATATATAACTTATCTACAATATATTTATAAATCTAATATTTTACTAATTTTCTCCAAATAGTTCCAAGTAGGACTTTAGATGAAGTTTTAAAATATAATTTAAAATTAATTATTTCTTGCCTTTAACAGGATACCACAACTGAGTTCCTGATATTGTATATATTAATTTATTATATATAAAATGTTATTTTGGATTTGGGTACAAATATACATTCTTAATATGTAGACCAAAATAAACAGGATATCATATAAGATATTCAAACTTAGAATAAACTCTCTGTGAACTTTAAAACTACCTGTTTGTTCCCAAGTTACTGTAATATATATACCTAGGAACTCTTCACTTCATACTACTCTTCTTTTGTACCAATGACTTTTAGAGAGAGTTTCCAAGACCAGAAATGATATAGCTGAGGTTAATTTTATTATGATATCCTAAATTGTAAGATCAAGGATATGCTCTAGCAAAGTATCATGTCCACAAATTGTTTCTAAGCTAGCCTTAACTTTCAAATAATCTGTAAGTATTGAAATACTCAGGTGAACTCGCACTATACAATCCTAAATTATCCCC
This sequence comes from Tuber indicum, assembly GCA_006112555.1. Taxonomy (NCBI): domain Eukaryota; kingdom Fungi; phylum Ascomycota; class Pezizomycetes; order Pezizales; family Tuberaceae; genus Tuber; species Tuber indicum. The sequence goes on from VBSK01000237.1 coordinate 418,730, forward strand.
GGCCCCGCAATATCGTGGAACTGAAACAGCACCGCGCCCCTACCCCTTCGGATACCCGTTCAACTTCAAAGAAACAGTACAAGTCTCATATCTCGATCCGAAGCTGGAAAAGGAGATATCGCCACCTCATGGCGATTCAAAGTCAGAATCGATAGATCGGTAGGGCAATTCAGCCACGCGGGAATGTTATGAAACTAGAAGACCATTCGACCAGACATGTATCGTGCGTGATCCACGACAGCTCTGAACTCACCGACAGACTGGTAACTGGTAAAACAGGGCGAAACTAACAATGTCACACCCGCCCCACAAGTTGTCCGGGTACCTCCCACTCCACCCCACCCCACCCCCCCTTCGCTTCACTGGAAAAATGGCAAAGATAATAATAACACATCCAACCAAACGATGAGCCATCCACCCTAAAACTCGCCACCATTGCTACCTGAACTCAGGTTCAGCCTATCGCGTTGCTCAAATATGCATATGGCTTGCTTTACCACGAGGTGGGTTACAGTCTGCCCTAAATTTCCTTCCTCCTGGTTCCCTTCTCGTGAGAGAGAATAATAGCGGATAATGATAACAAACTTCTATGTACAGTTGCGTCACGCTCGCAGTGTAGCGCTCAAAATTCTCTGACCTCGACCGGTCGTGGTATACTTGTGGTCGGCCACAATAAGTAACACATCGTATAGCAGGCCGACTCAGACTAGGATATGCTAAAAAGTACAGCTTTCTTTGGCCTATGAATGTGTACTGTACTATTTCGCAGGGCCATATCCCTTGAAGTTTTAATACGCTAGAATGCTGTATTTCATTGTACAACACTGTACTGTCCCTGCACTTGCACTGGGGGGGGGACAAGAGCCAACTCAACTTGCTCGGTAAATTAACCTACTCTACGGCACCACACTCTGATACATTGTGTCTCAAAGTTAGACTCATTGCAGGTTTCCCCGCAGGGTACTGTACTAGTACAGGGTTAGCATAGTGGAAAAGCAACGAGCAAAAGTGTACTCGTACTGGAGCACAGTACGTACGAGTACAAGAGTTCTTGACAAGGCAGATTGGTAGTACGGTAACGGGGTGCTATTCTGCGCCAGGGTCAGGTCTAAAAACAATGGGGGGGTGAGCTACCAAATTCCCAGTATCACAAATATGACCAATTAAGAGGGTCACTATTTCCCATTGCTTCAGTCAATGTTAAAGAGGGATAACTTCTAGAGGAGGTATGATACCCGGTATCCAATTCAATGTACCTATGGAAGAAATAAGCCTTTATTGCCTCCTGTTGAGCAATGGAAGGTTCGTGTTTGCAGATGGGCCAGTTGTGGTGTAGAGCACTCTACCACTCGCCAATCTTGACCAGAACCAAAACACCATCCCCGTTCCGTCCCATTTCTAATGCCTGGCCCTTGTATGATATAGTAGATTGTTGCCACAATACCGTACTCGAGTACAGTACTCGTACAGGTACAGTACAGTACTCGCGTAGCTCTACTCGTACACCGTACCCGCTTGATCCCAAAGGAGTGCAGAGGAAGCGTTACCGACAAACACCACCGCCACCAAAATGAACCATCCAAAGAGTCCCCACCACTTCGAAAAAGAAAATAAGAGATATATCATACGTTTTTTTCTGCCCATACCCAAAACCTCTCACAGAGCAATATGACTTTCCAGTACCAACGATACTTCTCCCGGCCCCACTCCTTCCATCCATCCATCCATCCATCATACCTCCAGAAATCACACCCCGCTCATCACACTTTATCCCGTCCCCCAAAACATATGATACCGGATAGATACATCCTCGCCGCACCAAAAAGCAACTCCCTCTTCTTCTCGTTTTCTTTTTTCCCTCTCATCCTTTCCCTCCGCAAGTCCCCACCTCACCACCTTCATTTTTAAATGAAAATGAAAATAATAAAATAATAACAAAAAACCCCGTGCTGTGCCTGACCGAAAGGAGTACATTAGCCAAGAGATTTGGCGGCTATGGGCTTGGAGACTACAGATATGTTAGGGGTGTGGGGAAAGTGCAGTACTTGTACAGTACTCGTACTAGTACTGTAATGGCAGCGGGAACGGCAGGAAAAGCAAAAGGAGAAAAAGGAAATTAAGAAAAAGCAAAGTATTGGTTTGGAATGGTATGTACTGGTTTTGCTGTTTTAATTGAACCTGGAGAGGAAGGGAGGAAGGGAGAAGGGTAGTACTCGTATGGATACCATATGGTGGGAATTTATTATCATAAAGTAGCAATAAATTACGTAATACACACATGAAATCAGAAATGGGGAGGGCGAGGGGAATGGAAGAAACAACAGCAAGCATTAAAGGTTCTAGTTAAGGTTCTCCTTCAAAAGCGTTCTAACAATCATTGCACAGAGACACAAATCATTTTTCAATTTCCAACCTCAGTCACCTTGCACCAGTAGCACCAGTGCCCGTTCCCCTCCAACAATCCCTCCCTATATTTCACCATCAACTAAAAAAATAAAAAAAAATAAAAAAATAAAAAAAAAGCCCCTCGACAATTGTATTTTTGCCGCCCACACATACCAGTCTCTTCTGATCTCCCAGCAACAATCTAGCTACAATAGATTGATAGATAAAAACCAAACTGCCGATGAAAAAACGTGCACAATTGTACCATTTTATTTTTTCCGCAATCGCGCTTCACCCGCTCCCGCTACCCCACAATAGATAACGCACAACTCCTCCGATATGGCCAGTACGATGTGCTCTCAGAAACGTTAGAAACCTCAACACCCCTCCCTGCTTACCTACTTCCCACCTAGTGGGTGTTCTCCAGTCTTCCAAAAAAAAAAAACCCTAGTTGCCCGCACCCTCCATCTTACGCAAGATGGATAATAATACCCAGAATGAATGAAAAGGAAGTAGGAAATAAATGAAAAAAATGAAGCGTTTTAAGTAAGGCACATATGGAAATGGCAATTAAGAATGAGATAAGACCGAGGATTGTATCAACAATGAGGATGGGGGAATCCCTTCTGCCGGAGGGGAATATGGGGTGGGGTGAATCAAAAGCAGTCTACGAATCTAAATGAGGGGAAATATAAGGAAAGTAAGAAGGGAATACAAACAATAAACACCATAAGACCCAAAGTTATAGCAAAGGCAAAGTGGATAGCGGCACAAAGCAGAACGGGAGATAAGAATATTGTGAGAAATATCAGAAGCTAGGTTAACAACTCTGTGGGTGAAGAAAACATCTCTATTTTTGAGTGACGAGTGTGAACTCCTCACTAAAATTATCCCTATTCCCATCATTGCTTCCATCGTTGTTTCCACAGAACTGCCAGCAATCTTCCTCGAGAGATTCGAGGCCGTCGTCTTCGCTGTTGTAGAGCGTCCGAGAAGTTCCACTATGCGGGAAGCTAGAGTAACAAGTGGAGTAGTCGACTTGTTGCGCAGCGGCCCCACGGGTGGCTTGTGCTAGTAACATACGCTCATCGCTAGTGTACATTGCAGCTAGCCCAGAATGGTCTTGGTCGTCGAAGATGTGTATCCCAACTGGTTGGGTATCATTCTCTTCTCTCTTGAAAAAGCCTTCAGGGATGGTAGGGGAATCTATTGACTGTCCTTCATGGAACTGCTGCGATTCACTACCCCCGTGCTCAGCCATTGGCCCTATTGATCCGGATGGGCAGGGAGAGGATGCAAGCTTTGAAGCGGTTCCTCTCCTAGTCGACTTGCGTCTACGCTTGACGGTAGATCCTCTCAGGTAGAATTCGTCCGTTGCTCGTTTCTTAGCATTGGGTGGAGACTTCCTGTATCTAGTCGTTGACTTGACGCCATCCATTTCTGCTTCCTTCGAAAGGACCCAGATGTACCCTTTCCCAGGGTCCGAGGGGGGGCGATCTTCCTTCAAAAATGCCTAGTCCAATACACCCTCGTCAGCTAATGCCACCAAGGCGTAGATGGAAGACAACCAGTGCTCAACAAGAATCATCAGAATTTAAGAGACTCACCCCATTCATGGACAAATTGTGACGAATACTGTTCATCCATCCACGGCCCTTAATCTTCCTGAACTTCGGGATCTTCTCACGAAAGTAATCGTAGATCTGAGATAGGACCATTCTGCGGGTCGGGGTACTCATCAAGGCTCGATAGATCAAAACAGCGTAGGGGGCGTCGTCATCCTGATCCTCTTCTTCCATGTTTGAGGAGGTCTGCTCGCTGCTTAGCTCCTCTTTCCGATGCTGAATTTGCTGCTCGTCTTGTGAATCCACCTTTCCGACATCCTCCCTAGATTCCGGGAGGTATTCCTCATCTCCGACATGGGAGCTAGGTGCGAGATCTGATGTCTGAAGAGGGGATAAAAATGCCTCCTCTTCGTCCTCCGTAAGCTCGTCTACTTCGGGTTCCATCCTGTTAGGCATATCGATACGGTGGGTGCTGTGGAGGGAACTCTCAACAGGAAAAAAACTCCCGTGTGTAGAAATAGGAGATAGAAGGAATGAGTTGGGGGGGAGGTAAGCGGGTGTAGGGTGATGGAGGTGGGAAAAGCTACCCTCGTCTTCGAGCTTCGTAGGGAAATCTTCGTAATCCGAAATTGGCGAGGGTCTCTGGTAACTGCTCTCCGGTGCATTTTCGAATTGGTGAACAGAAGGATATGCCCCTCTGGTGTTAGGATATCGGGAAGGAAGTAGGTCCTGCCCTCGTACATAAGGATTTTGATGCTGGTCCGAGGAAGAATGAACAGTATAGTCGAAATTTGGATAGGGATTCGAGTGATTAAGGGTGAGATCGGAAGTGGTGTCAAGTCCACGAAGCCCCCCAGTAGAGGTCAACACCACCTCAATCCCGGCCGTACATACGGGCCCCAAACGTTCTTGACCAGGAGCACCGCTATAGGTTGGTGGGAAATTTCCTAGATTTGGCCGATCTCCCGAAGACTCTTCACCCTCCCATTCCATAGAGAATGGCAGCCCAGGATAGCTAAGGTTCTGATTCCTGAAGATGCTCATGCCACTTATAACACGTGGGAAATGGCGGATATCTGTGGGGAAAAATGTGGTGAATTATGGCACCTTTCCACCCAGCAAGTAGCTCGGCCAAATTCTAGGAATAGAAGAAAGACGGAGGGGAAATTTCAAGCGGGGATAAGAAAATCAGGCACAGAAAGAGATGGCAAGTAGGAATAGTAAGGAAAAAGAGGGGGGTAAAAAAAAAAAAAAAGCGCGGACAAGAGACTTGGTCCCTCCGTCGTATATCCAGTCAGATACGTGAGATCAAGATGCAATAAGTGTTCTAGAAGGGGATAAGTCCCCTGCTCAGAGGTCGTCTCTATTTGAGGGGAATCGAAGGTTCTTTAAGTCAGCTGGGTTCTGCGGCCCGCCAACTCAGTCTCTCTGCCACCTCTCTAACGGAAACGAACATCACAGATGACCGACCAGTGGGGATCTCTAGGCACTACTATGATTTTGACAACTTTTTAACCAGATACGCCACACATCACACAGGAGGATATATCCTTGTTGGAAATGGGGATTTAGAGGTGCACATATGGCCTTCAAAGATGGGGGGATGTTTTCGCCATATGTATCTAGTGAATTGTCTGGCAATTCTGGGGGCGTGCGGCGAGGGGTGGGATGAAATGTTACTGCTCAGCAGGAGCGGAGAGCACAGGGGAGCGGGAAGGCAGAATCTCGGGCAATTGCAGCGATGGAGCACCAAAAACGAAATATATCAACTGGGAGTGTAGTGGTGGAGCAGCCCTTCTGGCGAAGTAGTGGTAAGGTCGGAGTGGACATAATAACACAGAAAATGGTGTAAGTTGCAGAAGCCAAATGATATACCAGCTTTTCGATCCTGATGATAATAACAACCCCAAAACTCTCCGAGACGCTCATAATTTCAATCAATAATCCCCCAGGCACATCATACAAAGCATATCGATTCTGGAGTATCATCGCATTTAGTTAATTGAAAGCCAAGCAAAACGCATCGCAGGATGGGATGCCTCTCGGTGCTATAACCATTGAGAATCCTAGGAAAAGGTCAGACTTTGCAGTGTACGGGACATAAAATTGAAAGGTGTCTAGTGTCTCGCCAACGTTATTTCTCTAACATATAGTGTACCGGTACTGTAACTAAAAGGAAGGAAGGGAAAAGGGAAAAGAAAAAATGGACATATCCTTGCCCCTCAGCGCTTGAACGAGCGGATAGCTTCCCTAAACACCCTTGCCGTAGATCCCAAGCTGCAGGGCTGTTCTGCTCTGCAGGTGCCTCACTGGGTCAGAACCCACATCGTTGTATTATTTAGAACAAAGAAACAACTGAGCCACGGGAGCCAGCAGATGTATGTAGCTTCCGCAATTGTGGCTCAGCCTCCGTCATTGGATAAGATTTCTATTCCTCGTGGGAGAAGAACCGTGCAAACGGATGCAATCGCCAAGGTTCGCGGATAGTTACTCACGAGTGATGCGGAAAGGCACCCTAGTGAGTGTCTCTCCCCCACCATCAACACCATTAGCAGCTATTGTTTATTTTTTCCTTCTCCCCAAGCCTGTCACTTTATCAAGACGCTGTACTCCGGCATACTGCCCTCGCCGGTTTCCCGAATGGAGAAAGATGTGGTTAGAATTCTGTGATCGGGAGCCTAAGTGCATTGTCCCCGCAATGGCCACATCCATCAGTGCGCGACAAGAGAAAACCTGAACTGCCTACAGATGTTCTCCCAGGCCCGTTTTTTTTTTCCTTTTTCTTTTTCTTTTTCTTTTTCTTTTTCCTTTCTCCCTCTCCCTTTCCTTTTCTTCTTCTTCCTGAAACGTTGCTTGAAAAATATTCCCGACCATCCATCCGTTTAGACTACTAACTAGCCCGTGACATTTTCCAATTCTTCCTCCCACATATGGTATTCGCCAATGGATTGGGACTAGGACGACTGCTAGAGGATCCTAGACCTGACTTCAATAAGAGACCACCGGCCGCCGGGTTTATCCCTTGAAATTCTTCCCATTCATACCCTTTTTCAAACGATTCTCAACACCGAGTCCGAAGCAATGTAAAGTCACATAAACCTTTGCTTTGAGGCTTGTACAACTCGAGTCCGATACCCATGCTAAAGCCACGCTAAGCAAACAACCACCCCGCCCAACAAAAGAATACCAGACCTGGCCGCTGCACCATAAGGGATTCTCCTTGCGTGTCCCCACAGTCAAGGCGTTAAAAATGAAGTTTCTTGGGGAGTGAGACGCAAGACCTCGTGGGAGGTTTGCCCTCGATCGATCGAGCGGCCCGGTGCCGCACTTTGAAGCACAACCTGCGAGCGTGAAGCCCAGTACTTTCTCATAAGCGAGGCACTGTAGACTTGCCCGCAACGCTCGAGTTGTGGGAAACTGAGAACTGCAGGGTCTGCTTTCCTTCCAAAACTCCTGATTGGCAAACAGTGACTTTGCCCATAGGCACATGGTCAGTGCATGAGCCTAGTTAAGCCAATTCCCCCAGCTCTGCTGAGCACTGGAAGATCAAAGTGCCCACTATTGACCTGGCCGATCCCGGAACACTCGGAGCGCTATACAGCCATCCAAATGAAAGCATCAGCCCAGATAAATCTATAATCCGGCAAATAACATCGCAGAGAGGGCTACAAGGAAGTCTGAGAAAAGTTGGAAATTTCCAGGGCAGTAAGCTTGGTGTGATTTTCCAACATATTGTCGCGGCCGAACCTAGGAAAACTCGAGCCACCGGAACCAAGAAAATCATATCGCGCACTGGAAATGCGAGCATGCAAATGATAGGCGCGGAAACACAACAAAACTAATATAGTCGAGTGGCGGAAAGCGCAACAGGCATACCCTTAAACTTGATCGCTAATGGGTAACATGCAATTCTACACCTTAGTAAATACTCATGGTAAGTGCTCATGGTAGGATGCCGGTTTCCTACCTCCTGAGGTTAAGAATCCTTTCCAATAGAGGGAAAATCTAAATTTTCAGAAAAAGTTGCTTCCAATCGCTGGAAACACGGCTCTAGAATGGTTTTTCACCCCTACCACTCCCCCGAAAGCCTTATTTTGAAGTAAGCCACACTTACAGAGCCGGAATGCCTTCAAAACAACGCACATGACGAAAGATTCCACCAATCAAAAGAATCGGCCCCTAAAAAAAATGTATTGCGCAGACAGAAAATGACAGAGGAAAGGATGACTTGAGTAAATTCTCTCAGCACATGCCGCACCATCTAGAGAAAGGTTGTTTTATTTTGCTTTTCTCTCGTAATTGCTTAATTGGTACAGGGACGAAGAAGAGGACTAAGGAAATCACCAGACAGAGTACTGGCAGAAGTATTAGTTAGCTCTCAAGTTCATTCCCAAGGAGGTTAAGCAAATTCCCATCAAATCAGGAGCTTGTAACAAGCTTCGGTGGGGGAGCGAACCGGTAACCGAGATACATACGGCGGTCAAAATACTAAGTCACCTATTACCGCCCCACCAAACCCCGACGCCAAAATACGACAGTTTACTAAAATCCAAACAATGTCGAGGCATAAAGCCCTTGTGCAATACGCCAGATCACACTGATTAACAATTTGTCTCGGGAGTTCTCGGTCCAAACATCCCAACCTAGCGACTCCATCAATCCTGCAATGCCACAGCAACGGTTCCAGGAGTTAGCGTGCTGGAGATAGGGTTGACCTGTGAGGAACAAAATTCCTGGAAGAGAAAATTTGAAACTGAACATAGTACTCACCCCTAAGCACTTCTCGCGGAGGATTGAATGCACTCTCTTTTCACCCAGCCCTCTTTCCGGTGTTGACGTAACCCATCCAAAGAATTCCTGAGTGAGAAGATGCACCCGCCAATGAGTTAGCCTCATTCAAACACATCACTTGTCAAGTGTATAAGAGGGTAAAAAAATAAGGGTGGTAGGTGATTAATGAGAAAAGGTTTTAGACGAACCTATACAAAGCGCGAGCTGCCCATACCCGATAGCTGCATCAAGAGCTTGGATCAAGAGGTACAGATGGAACTGTCGGGATGCGCCAAGGGAAGTTGCCGCATGATTGAAAAAATGTGCGGGTGATCTGTCGTGGAGGTCTCTTTTAGCCAGCAAGACCCAAGTCTCCCTTCTTGATGCGGAAGGGGTTCTTCTGGGTTTTCTATTATGTCTCAGCCGCTTCCATGGTGTCGGTGCGTGCGTGTGAACATCGATTGTGAAGAACCTGGAGGTGTGAGGTTGGAACAAGCGTATCATACCCAGAATCACCTGATGACTAATCAAATGATAGGGTACTCACTCGCCATCACTCGTCAACCTCCTCCAGACTACTGGATCCAGAATTACCATAATTGGGAATCGAATAAAGCAAAATCAGTTGAGATGAGAGGGGATATTCCAAGTATGCAAATAACAGCAGGCACTCTCAGAATGTGTTGTTCATTCCCTTTCCCCCTTAATTTCTTTTTCAGCCCTAGGTTAACTGCATGCATCACCACGCATGTCCCTCTTTTTTTCCCTTTTTTTTTCAAATGCTGAAGCAGCTTCCCTAACTCTTGCTTCTTGCTTCCAGCTAAACATTGACAACGAGCACTCATCAGTGTTCATCCGAAACTTTAGTCCAAACACCCGGGGCTAGCATTTTGTCCAATATTTTGCCCAGAATGCCCCATTCTAGAAGGTCTCTCGCATAATTTCTATTCGCCCCAACTAGCGCCCCACAAAATCTGAAGTGTTTCTTCTCTAGAGTGAGAAGGTGGAGTATCATACTCCCTGCTCCGGTATTTTCATCCCGCATTTCCGCACATCAATATGCAGATTTCCATCCATATATGGTACGAGAACACCTTTCTCTCGAGACTTGCGTGGCATACCCACAGGGAATCCAGGACCAAGCTAAAACAACAGGAAGACCAAGATAGAGAACAACTAAGAAACTACACGTTTGGTCTTCCAAGCTCAATAAACAACGATTTATTGCAGAAACTTACACATGGCCAAGAGGAATGCGGGTAATTGAAGATGGGAAATAGTGCGCAGCTCATTTATAAGTCTAGTAAGACAAATTAAATACCTACTCATCCCATGCAAGAAATTATGATACCTGAAAATACCAGTTGTGAGGTTGTATGGGGGCTCAGATCCCCATGGAATTTTTTGCCACATTCTGTGAATCCCTATTGGTACTTCTTGCCTAATACGGGTATGTTATCAGGGTGGAAATAGACGATTTCTTGTATGATATTAATGCTATTTCCACTGTACAAAGTAGCCGACTACCTGGGGCCTTGGCCGCCATTAAGAGAACTTGAACAATATTCCCCTCGAACCCAGTAAAAGGGTGCGGTGTCTCGTCTTGAAGACAATTTAAGGGCGAAACCCACACCCGAAGCAAGTTATACTTGGCCCCGTGAGGCCAGCCTGCCGAGGCATAGATCCCCACGGGCCGAAAATAGGTCCCGATCCCCCCAAGCGATGTCCAACCAAAAGTCTACAGAGTGGAGAACCCCAGGATCGATTTTGACCGGCAGCACGACAGAGCGGTGCCCCCAACTAGCTCGCGGGTCAGATCGCCCATCCCAGATCGCCCATCGTCGCTCATCGCTCTAACACGTTCAACTCAACTTCTTTGTGAGCTAAGCTTCGGCTCTGCCAGCAGTTTGGCTACATATCACAATACGCAAGCTGTGTCGAGAGGGGGAGGAAGAGTGGTTGGTATCGTAGAAAGTTATCGGCGATGACTTACGGTTGATAGCAGAGCAATAAAGTTATCTGACAAGGAGTATTTCAATTTTCTCGAGATGATTCGATGAAGCGGTTAGATATAGAGAAACTCAGTGATATGGCAAGCGGTTCTCAGTTATCATCCGCTCGACCACCTGCTTCCAAGACTTACATGTTGCCAGCTCTCTTCTGATAACCACTCCTATTAAAACCCTTTTTCCCCAAATTTGTGACTTTTCGATTAAATCAAAAGCAGAAGAAAAAAAGGTGAAAGAAAGAAAAGAAAAGAAAAAAGGGGGGGAATTAATTCTCATCCTCTCCTATTCCTGCTACCCCCCCCCTCCAATTGCGGATCCGACCTGTAGTTCTATGGTCCAGAGTCGGATTTTACAACCTCCACAATGACGTGATATCATACCTTGTAGCGGGATTGATTCGCCCTATAACCCCATTGGGTAAGGCTAAGATCATCAATCTCCCAGTCTCCATCGGGCAGGATCCGTTGTTTTTCCCAATCCCAACAAGATGAATCTCCAACAATAACACTCCGAGATGGGAGCTGAACGCCTAGGCTCCTACTAACCGCACGGAAGTTAATTGGTTCTTGACATATTAGCGACCACGCCAGCAAGGCATTTCATGTTAAGATTAGCCCGGGAACGAATGCCCACGATGCTATCATAGCAGGTAGACCTGAGTTATCATCATCTATTTCCCCCTACCCCCTGGGAAACCACGGCAACAGGGCCAATGTGTATTTAGCCACGCACAGGAAAGGAACCCGAATGCTCTGCACACCGCCGAGGCATAGACGCCAGAATATTGCCAAATACCCGCACACTGAAAATGAAGTTATTTTGAGTTGCAAATTGTGCATAGCAGGTTACCCAAACTAACATTTCAGATCCTGAACCTTTGTGAGTGATCACCCATGATTCCAGTACCATGGCCCCAATGGATTAGGGGATATGACCACCATTCTGACCAGCAAAATTTGATATCTGTCAGCAACCCCTCACAAACGCATACCACGTGGTCCTCGTAATCGACGACAGTTTGCTAACACGGCTAACCTGCCATCGCGTGACACCCAAATACAAGAAAATGTGTAACGTGAAGGTACGCAGTAGGAGAGGTGTTTACGAATGCTGTTTAGTGACGTATAAGGTCATAGCTTATATACCTTCTCAGTTCCATCCCCGGACCCCTTCCATGTCTCCCTACCCGACCCCCGCAGTCCAGTCAAACATGTCCCTCTTAGACCTTCCTAATGAATTGCTTCTAGAAATATGCACCTCAACGATACTAGAAATACCGGATATAGCCTCCGTCCTCAAAACATGCCGCCGTCTCGAAAGCCTCTTAACGCCCGCTCTTCATAGCCAGATATTGAAACGACACAGCAGCGAATACTGTAAGAGGGCTCTCTACCACGCCGCAGAACGCGGGAGCCACTCTACCGTCAGGTCACTGCTAGGAAGTGGTATCCTGGAGGCCACCAACTCCCGCCGAACATTTCTCCACACCGCGGTGTCCGCCCTGAGCGAAGTGGGGGTAACAACACTGTTAGAGTGTGGCATCGACCCGGACACCCCCGATAGGCACAGGCGGACCCCGCTTATCTACGCAACGATGGGGAGGTTCGGGGGTGGGGTGAGAGCACTATTGCGCGACGATAGGGTGGATATAAATCGCTCTTGGCCATCCCCAGGTTTCACACCGTTGCACCTGGCTGTCTGGAGGGGGTACTATGACATTGTGCTATTGCTATTGGAACGCCCTAGAATAGAAGTGAACAAGGTGGACGACATTCGATCGACGATATCAGGGGGCACGACGTACGGCACCAGTAGTCAGATCCCGAGGCCTTCTCCCAGGGATAGAAGTGTCGATGTAAAAGTTCCTTCGGGGAGGGGGTGGGCGCCACTACATGGAGCAGTTGTCCGGAAAGATTACAGAATCCTAAGGATTTTACTTGGGGACGAAAGGATTGACGTCAATATATTGACCATAGGAGGAGAGACACCGTTGTGGTTGGGCGTTAGACATGATAGCGTGTCCGCGGTACGCCTGTTGCTGGCTCACCCCAAAACTCACATTTCTCTGGCGACCGGATCGATCCTGCATTTTGCCATCCCATGCGCGGTAAGACCCGTGATCGAGGTCCTACTGGAAGACAAAAGGATAGATGTCAATTCGCTTGATAGAAATCGACGAACTGCATTGCATATCGCTGCCTCCCTCGGTATGATGGATGCTATCCAATCGTTGCTAGGTCGCAAGGATATCGATGTTGGAATGTTGGACGGGCAGGGACGGGAGGCAAGAGATTTGGCGCTTCCCAGGTTTCCAGAGGTTGCGAAATGCTTGACAGTCAAGCAGATTTTAGAGAACAACGGGATCGAATACCTTGATCTTGCGATCGGGATAGGAACGAAAGAAAGAAAGCGGGCTAGAATGAGTGATACACTGTTTTCGTCGAGGCTTCTGCGAGGAGATTGATGTTAGCAAGATGGTTTCAACCACCCATGTATAAGTTCGTTAGTCTGATGACCTGTATGGAGGAATTGGAGTTAGAAGTCTTGTGCAACAAACACTATTACTGTATGATACAATACTCACGACTTATGATTATGCCGTTAAGAGGCTAGTGTCCAGCACAAGGTGAGGAGGATTCAAAACCCTTGAGGTTCTCATAGCAAATAGTTCATCACAAGAAACAATCCGAGCTGGTGCCAGATGAGGGGAAGCGAACTACTCGAGCAGACAAAATGTATGCACGACCGTGTACCGGTACTCGGGTACAGTAATACCGTATCTAAATTGACTCGTTTCGATTCTTCAATTTCACAACCGTGGTTCTGTGCCCATCAACGGAAATGTCAGTGTGTGAGAAATCGTGTTACGGTAGGTCTGAATATATGGAGAAGAGGGATTGAGCGATTTACAGTGACACCACGCCGGGACAAGGGTGGAGAGGCAGGGATGGAGAGATAAGCAACCTTCAACGAAGTCTTGAGACTGCGAGCGAGACGTCAGAGAAGTTCAATATAATTTATCCTTGTATCGCCGACCCGGCATCAACAGAAGGCAACTTACTCGTACTGTACTGTACTTGAAGTGGGGTATGGACGTAAATGATGGGACGGACAGGGGTTTTTGAGTCCGTGCGTTCATACTGTCGGAGGGAAAAAATAAATATTTAATTTGGTAGGAGAGATGCCAGGAGGGGTAAGAAGCATTGACATAGCGAACCCCTCTTCGTCCCATCATTTTCGTCCATACCCTAGTACGTGTACTCGAGTACGAGTATTGTACTGATATCGTAAAAACTCGTGAAATTGGCTATCTCCGGCAAGGAGGTTATCTCCATAAGAGGGTTAAGCGAGGCTAGCTTGAGATAAGTCTCAGACAACGAGTGATCGGGAGTGATTCCGAAATTAGGTTTCACGCACAGACAATATAAATCTTATCGTAGAGTCAGCCTTCCTGGCTCTGCTCGTATAACGGCATAGCGTGGTCCCTCAATGACTTCGTATCTAAACCTTCCTTAGCTGTTATGACTGTGAGAGAGAGGGAGAGGGAGAGAAGAGAAGGCTATCTATGAACGAAGGATGACTCGGGCAAAATTCAAGAGCATAAGGTAAATGAGTCACAACAATCGTGATAATTCATAAGAAACTTGCCAGTGTATAAAGTACAGACTAGAAGAGTAGAATTAAAAGTTATATTCCATGCTGCTATTCGAATTTGAATGTTCTGATTAATCCTTTGAATCATCGTACCTTTATACTATTCAAAACCTACCTCCAATATCAATATACCTCCAATTAGGACAGGAAAAACACATCGAGGTCCAACAGCTAAACCTATAAGTCAACGAAAGCTCTATCAACGCGATATAAAGCCGGTAATACGTCCAGAACGTACATATACCCAACGACAGAAAATACGAGTCCTCCTCTTCCACGAGCACTACCAGATTCCCGTCGTTCAGTCCAGTCAGCTCTGTAAGCCCACCCAGCAAGAGGCAGCAGATCTCTATAATATCCCACCACGAACAATTAGCAACTGGGTTAAAAAAAAAAAAAAGGAGATAGAAGAGATAGGAAGAGATGGTCGAACGAGAACTGTATCCAGAAGTTAGCTCCAGTGTCTTTTGCTTTAGCAATGGGTGGTTTCGAGGGTTTCTAGGACGGCATCGAATTAGTTTACGTGCGATAACAAAAAAAGCGCAAAAGGTTCCCACCGAATACGAGTCACTTGTAATCAACTGGCTACGATTTAATCGGAGAAATGCACAGCCCAAGCCCAGTCCTTTTTTTGATATCGTGCTTCAACACCCTGTTGGTCGATATGAACTATCTAATATTTGTAATTTAGATGAAACTCCTAGACCCTATGAATATTTGGAGGGAAAAACCTACGACTCAATTGGTGCGAAAACAGTTTGGGCAAAGTCTTCGCAGAGTGGGTGGGATAAGCGACAGGCTTCGCTGGTGTTGTGTGTTTTTGCGGATGGGATTCCCAGAGTCCCACCGATGATTATATTTCGAGGCAAAGGACTGCAGTTGGGTAATGAGAAGTCTCAATATCATCCTGGAGTGCTTGTCGAATTCAACGATAAAGCCTACATGAACGACAGCCTTTTTATACGATATATCGAAACACACCTAATTCCTGTTCTTGGATGCCGTCCTACATTGTTCGCAATTGATTTAATGGGATCACATAAGACGCCTGCTGTTCTAGAAAAGCTCCGATCCCATAACATCACACCGTCCCTCATTCCTGGTGGCTGCACAAGCCTTGTGCAGCCGCTTGATGTCGCCATAAACAAACCGTTCAAAGACCTAATGCGCGAGCAAACTGATCGTGCTATTTTCGCAGCAGAAGATATCGATACCTTTCACAAATGGTCAGTAAAGCAGCGGCGCATACTTACAACCTTTTGTGTTGGAGACGTTTTCAACAAATTTCACGAGGAGAAGTCAGATATTATTCGCCGGGTCTTTCGGAAGGTTGGCTTATCACTTCCTATTGATGGAAGTACAGATGCTGAGTTGGATATCAAGGGTTTTACAGGTTTGGATATCGGGGATTGGAGGAATGATATTGGGATGGCACCGGAGGAAGCAGAAATCTTGGATACCAATGATGATAATGAGAATATTCACTTTGTTGTTGATAGTTTTTAATTGACTTTGGGGTTCTTTGCTAGTATGATGTTCATAATCTGAAACACTCTCCCGTGCAAATGCAGATCCTCTCTGAATGTGGTGAGCCAAGATATTGCGCACCCCCCCAAAATCTGACGCCTTACACATCACCGAGATGGCCAATTTCACGAGTTTTTATGGTACTCGGGTATGGATGGGCTTGAGTGATCTTATCACTGGGACATAATGCTGTCACGAGTACGGCACAGATACTAGTTTGATGGTTGTTGTGTGTTTACGAATAAATGATTTGAAACAGAGGATCAAGAAGTCAGAGCTTCTTACTTGTATCAACACCCGTACCCTTCCTATCACTATTCAAAAAAAAAAAAAAAAAATTTGTCACTTGTATGATACCTCCGACGGTAAATGAGCGCCCGGGCCCAAAACCCCCGCCGCCCATCCCAACACCACCAGCAAGAACAAGATACTCGTAGATATTAAAGTTACCGCTGTCTCAAAGGTACTTATAACTTACAGTATCTCGTCAGTTTGTCAGTCCTTCGACTCTCCTAATTCCCTCCTGGTCGACGCCATGGTAGGGGTTCAGATTAGTTCTTCATATAATTTTTATTCCTAAGGTACTACCGCCAAACTGGCATACGAGCCCCAACGGCATGGTGTCCAAGTGACAAGCCAACACCACCCTCACCAAAAACAAAAAAACAAATAAATAAATAAATAAATCACAACCACGGGCCCAGCCCGCCTCGCAGCCCTCCCCCCAAACATAAATCCCAAAATCAACAAAATAAACAAATTCCCCCCCTAATCATCAAGCCCATCACAGCTCAATCATACCACTGCCCCCCCCCCAACCCATTGAAAACATTCCACCAGCAATTTATCCCAACAGCCCAATAACCACCTCAAATGCATCTTCGCGTTTTCCCCTGCCTTCCTCACCGCCCCACAAAACCGGCACATGTCCCCATCCAAATACCTGTTCCTTTGGTCCCACCATAGCCCAAGCGAAACACGGTATCTCAACTCCTCCCCATCCCACCAGTCCAGTAGCCCGTCCCAAAAGGCCGCCTCCCACGAATTCCGACAGCTCACGCTCTTACCCAAGTGCTTCCAATGTGAGTTGAACAGAATCCTCACACCGCAGCCCCCAGAGTTAAAGTCGCTGGTCACACCCACCATGAACGGGTACCTGCATTGCTAATGACGCAGGAACACCGGCAGCAGGCACCATACCCCAGCCTTATGGGTCTCTTGGCATCTCCCACACTCCTCTTCGACGTGCATTTCCACGATCCGACCATCCCCCCTATCCACGTACAAAATTCGCGAAAAGGGGTTGCCAGCCACCACCCGGACGTCCCCATAATCTTTGCTGAAGGGGATACCAAGCCCAAGCCAGGTGTGCCTCCTCCACCAGGTCACCCATTCACTAACGTGTTTGTCAACGAACAGCTTCGCTGTGTCAGGTCTACCGGTCTCAAACCGACTGCACTTGACCAAATGATGTCGGTCCCCACCCCCAGTGCATCCGTTATGACCCCACAACCTGGCTCCACTGCGCAACCACACCAGGACATATTTGTCCATCCTGGTAAGCCCTCTCAAATGTTTGACTTTGGTCGGCTTCCTCGTGTAGTACCCGTTTCCTTCATCAAGGCACCACGAGACCCACTCAGCCTGTCTCATCTCGCGCGCCACTATGCAGTTCCTCAGCCCGAAGGCATTGACAACAGGAACTCCAGGGCTCCTCCCAACGGAGTGCTTCACGATCCGATCAGCCATTTCATTCCCGGGAATCCCCATATGGCCAGGGACCCACCGGAAGCCGACAATCTCGAAGGCGTTCAAACGCGGTACGAGAGTGTCCCACACACCAGCTGTCTCATCATCGTTGCTTATGTTCCTCACCATCAGCAAGACAGGCTGACAATCAAGTAGGACCTCCACCCGTCAACAAGTGCAAATTAGCGGTAGTGCCCTGAGGCCATCAACCACCGCCATCAGTTTGCACTCCACGATAGACCACGACGAGGGTACATCCAACCCCCTGGATCCAATCACCACCCCCTGAAGGACCGCCACCCACGCACAGGCGCTACCTCCCCAGGATTTGGACCCATCGGTGAACACCCTTACTGTCTCTTCTCCCCCATCACTGGACGCCCTGAAGGCCACCAGCGCTTCCACCTTGCCACGCTCAATCCAGACCATAGGACGCCGAGCCAACTCCTTATCGGATTGCAAAACCGTTTGCTCAGCCCCATCGAATTTCCAATCGGCCCGAATTGCCAACCACCACGGGAACTCTTCCCCATATCTGTACGTGGTCATCCGCGCGAAACATCTCCGCTGTAGGTATTTCCCTTGTAACAAAACAGGTGGTACCCCAAACTCCGCGGAAAGAATGTTGTTTGCAAGCTTGAACGGCGTCCGGAATGTACTACGTAAACAATCGTTCACGTGCACTTGAATTCCTTTCACATACGACTGACAGTCAGTTAGGAATTCCAGTCTGTAGTTCACTGTCGGGAGGTAAGCTGCTTGAACCAGCCGGAAGGCCTCCCAGGCCCCCAAACCCTCATTACCCCCCCACCTCCTCGTCAGCGCCCCAATGCGCTTCCTCACCCCCAGCCCCCTACCCAGCCAGTACATGACGTGGTCGTCCCAGTTCCTAAACCGGTTCAAGAAGTATCCCAGCACCCTCAAACAGTCCACCGGTTTCAGGCCCACTTCCCCGAAGTCAATCGGTTCCCAAGCCAAGTCACCAAACCCCAACCATTGTAGTTTCCGGGCGGAGAAGTCCATACCCCTCCTCCTGGCCACCCGTCTGCGGTCCTCAAAGGTTTCTCACGCCACATCGGCCGCGATAGATCTGGTATCAGCCGCCACCAAGATCACACCATCGTCAACGTACGAGCTGCATACGCGGGACACTGTTGGCCCAATCCGAAGCCTCGGCCGGAAAATATCCACCACATAAGCCCCAAACAAAAAGGGTGAGAGTGGCGAACACTGGGGAACGCTACAGGCTGTGAAGTAGTCCTTGGAGACGCGTCCATTAAATTTGAATCGCACCGTCCTTCTCAGGCACCACCTCCAAACCCACAAAATCAGGTTCACCGACACCCCTCGCGCCGACAAAATATCAGAGAGCAGGTCATGGTCAATATGGTCAAACCCGCACTCAATATCCATGGAGACAACCATGCAACGTCTATCCCGGTAGAAGCGGAGGAATTCCAACACCAAAGCCATGGTATCATGCACACCCCTCCTCCTCCGGGACCCGAACTGTGTCTCCTCAAGGTCGATCTCCTTGGCGATTCGGATGAGTACAACCCGCTCGGCAACCTTCACCAATGCCGGCAGCAGGTATATCATTCTCCACGATTTCAACACGTCATATTGAACCTTATCTGCTTTCTCGATGACCACGCATTCCGCCACGTGCCATTCTTAGTGATCCCATCTTAACCCATGGTTGATCAACCTCCAGAATTGGTCAGCACCCCTCTTCATCAAAAACCGACAAAGGGGATAAGTCATCCCGTCCCTTCCTGGGGCCGTATTGTTTGGGCTCTGGGCCAGGGCAACTTCGACCTCATCGCAGGACGCCATATCAATCTCACGGTCAACCTAAGGTGTCTCCGGGCCCGGTCGCAGCTGTTCCACGATCAAATCCGAAACTTCCTCGTGCGTTCTTGCGACCGTCCCATCCTCCCTCACCATACTCGGCAACGCCTTGCTGGATGCTACCGCAGCCACCAAACCAAAGACCTCCGGGTTGCCCGCTTCTCGTATCTTTCGGGCCAAATATAGGTCCCTTGCCGAATTCATCATATTCCGGTATACCCTCCTGGCTAACCGGTAATCCTCGCGGCGTGCGTCACCCAACCAGTGCAGTCTCCGCACGTCCGATCTCATCGCACTCAGCTCATCTCCCCACCAACCACACCTTCCACCCCTAGCCACCCCCATGGGAATTGTTCTGACCCATTCACGTACTTTACCCAACGGGTCATCACTTTTGGCTTCACCGGCACGGTCCCAGATTTTCCCAATGGCGTCCCCGTCAGCCTTCCTCCAATTAGGCCTTGCTTTGGCCAAATTGTCAGGCATGGACATGTCCAGTTTAACGATCATGGCCATGTGTTGGACTCCCACTTGGTCGGAATATCTCCACGATTGGATCGGGATTCGGTGCATGACCAAATCAATATAAGTTATACAATCGAAGGTCGATTCGGGGGGTTTTTCAAGAATGTATCCCTCCCACTTCGCAAAACCCGAAACTCTCTTACCGGCACCGGCACAGCTCGAATGCTTGTTTAGCCTCCCCGTAGGCCCCCACAATTCATCCTCGGCATTGAAATCCCCCAACATCACGTCCACTTCCTCCATTTCTTCCAATGCCGACTCCAACCATCCCCAACCTTCCCCCGCTAGTGTCAGGCCCGGTCTAAAATATACACCACCGACCGTCCTTACAGCCCCATCCCCATCAACAAAGGAAACCACACATATATACTCCTCATGCCGGACAACATCAAACAAACCAGCACGACCGGCACGGGCCCACACCTCAACACCACTCCCTTTAACAAAGGAAACCAACTCCATCCCACCACGCTCACTATCTACAAACACATCCCCAACACCCCGTGGTGGCTCCAAAACAAAAAAACAAATCAACAAAGGAAAACACCTCAAACATCGCCTCCCGGTTTCTCAGCTCCCTCCCCACATTCAATGCACATATCGTACTATGCATTAAATGGTGGATTCAGCGGCGCCGCTCAGTCCTGTGGTGGTCAGCCCCAGGAAGAAACCCATACTCTCCAAATCACCGCCCCCCATGGCCGATGATTCACCCTTCTTATTCCGAACCTCTTCCGGGATCCCCCTCTTCACTTACTTCGGCGATGGCATGACCTCTATCGGAGTCAGCTCCTTCGCCTCGTACTCAGCCACCGCCTTCCCTTTGGCTGCTTTCCCAGCGGATCTAGCCACCTTTTTCTTCCTCTCGGAAGCCAACTCCTTGGCCTTCCCAGCGCTCTCCACCTCTTTCTTGGCCACCTCAACCGTCGCTGGTTGCGTTGCCCTCAACCCACCTTTCTTCCTCCCTTCCCGGTTGATGCTGTGGTCAGTTACACTGACCCGACTTGTGTCATCAGCCACCAACGGGGACTTACCCGGGAATCCCCTATCCTTCCCGAAGTTCCTCACCGCTGGGCAACCTTCCCAGCCGGTGAAGTGGTCCGAGCGCTCACAGAGCAGACAAAACCTCTGGTCATGCTCACAAGCCTCACCAATCTTCCCTGAACAGTTTACCGTCCCGCATTGGTGTTCGCGAGTCAGGTGTCCGTTCCTGCACCACCGGTAGCGCGCCTTGAAGCCACAGGTGATGGGGGAGTGCCCGATCGACAGACACTTCCCACACACTGTAGCTGGCTTGTGCTCTTCCCAAGCATGCACCGGCCTCAACCCTCCCCTCAAAAAAATAACCCCCTCGCGGAGGGTATTATCCACCGTAGCGTTCCGGTTTACGACGAATCGGATGCTACAACTCGTAGCCTTCCAATGCTTCATCGCGAAAACCGAGCCCAATAGGTTGGGCCGACCAGACACTATAACACGCGGGTTAGCTTTCTCCAAGTCAACCCTCAGCCCGTCATAGGCTGCGTCCCCAGTCCACCCCTCCACCGACCAGACCGAACCCCTCCCAGTGTCCGACAGCGGGACCCCCGTAACCAAAATTTTGGTCTTGGGCTGGTCTCTCTCGAACGAGAAGTCCAGCAAACTGAATTCACGCATCAACACCGCGTGACAGGCCGGCAGCATGTCTTCCATTTCCTCGGCTCGGTGAGTGGACAGGGTCAGGAAAATGCACCCAATTTCCCCCCTCAACCTCACCTCCCTCACATAGGGTGTAGACCCCCGAACTTTCGGCCGGTTGGCCAGGAACGAGTTGATCCGAGACCGGATCGCCTCACACGTCACCCCCGCCGGCAGGGCAACCTTCTTCCTGTCGCTAAAGCGCATCGTCAAGTGACGCGCTCAGCCATCACCTCTGGGCGAGCTTGACGGCATCGCCTTTCTCACGTTGGTGAGGGGGGAAGGAGCACTCACCTTGGCCTTGGCCACCGGCGCCTTCACTTCCTGCTCCTTTGTCGGAGCCACACCCACCTTCTTCCCTGCTTTCGCCACACCAACCGGAACCGGTACTACTTTACCAGCCGGTGTCGGCATCACCTTACCGGCCTTTGGACCCCTAGGGACCGCCGGTTTATCAGCCTCGGCCACAGGGGCCGCCGCCACATTTCTTTCCTGTCCCCCGTTAACCTTAGGGGGGGGGGGGCGCCACGTTCCGCTCCACCCGCAGATAACGGATCTCAGCCTCCAGCCGATCAATCCTCTCTTCGTGCTCACCTACCAGGCTGAGCAACCGCTCAACCACCCCAGCCATTCCTCCCCTCATCCCTTCGAAGACACTCTCGCCTCCGACACTAGCCTGCGCTGGCACACCCCCACGACGCGCAATGTCTTCCAGACACCCCAACATTTGTTAGTTAACCAAACTTGGGAGGGGGGAACTCATGTCAACTGGGGTAGACGGCACCCACACACCAGTTCCTCTCTCACCGCTCACCTCTGTGGAGGGCAGCGTGACTTCCACACCACTTGGGGCATCCCACTTGCTGTCCCCAAGCCCATCAACCTCAGAGCTCCTCCCACCCCCGAGCTCCATCCTCGAATTGCCACCCACCACCGACTCCACCGGGGGGGGGGACAACTCAGCTCACTAAATGTGTCTGCTACCTCAGACACCGCCAACATCTTCCGACCTCCCTCCACCGGCATCCGCTCCCTAGGCTCGAAGTGGCACGCCGGAGACGAAGACCACTCAATGACCTCTCTGGGTGGGCTGGACGCCACTCTAACCCCTTCCAAATTCACCCGATCGTCGTCATCGAATCGACGTTTCGGGATAGCCGGCGGCCGGCACTCGATCGATTGGCCATAAGAGGCCGGGGCGATATGCACGGGTGCATTTTCAACCGGTGGTGGTCCTCCACCCACAAACCCCGCTGGCCCGATCGTGGGCCGAACAACTCCTCGTTTCATGGGGAACTCGAAGTCTCCATCGTGCGAATCATCATCGCGGAACCCTGCATAGAGCTTACGCTCACCGCTGGACAGTCCAGATAACAATTCATCCGCACCACTCCCCTTCACCCTCCGCCCACCCCACAACGCGGACCAACCCCCAGTCACACCCCCATCCTGTACTCCTTTCCACCTACCAGAGGTTGGACGAGCACCACCCTTTCCCTCGAATACCCCAAGCCTCGCAGCCGGTATTCCATACACCCACCCAGCCGGCCCGGTGTCCACACTGCATTCCCTCGCCCCAGACTTGAGCTGGGACTCCGGCACCACCCCCGAGGAGGCCTGCCATACTGAAACCGTAGATGCCGTCGGGGCAAAGCTCGAGTCACCGGCCAAATCGTAACGCCGAAGTAACCCAAACGCCTCCCAGTTGGCAATCCCACACTGCTCATTGCAGCCGGGCACAACCAAAAACCCCCCCACAATCCCTTCCACCTCTTTAAACGTCTTGGGTGCCTTCATCCGCACCACAGACCTCACGGACTTGTTGAAATCCTCGTCACAGGCATTCCGACAGCCGTAAATATGGTTAAACTGGAGGAACCTAAAGTCCCATCCAGAGACATCGTACGACCGCGTAGAAATCGGAACCAGGGCATGGCCGTCCTGAGGAAGAGCGCTGGTATGACCACCAGCGTGGGAGGAGGAGGAGGAGTCACGGGCCATCGGCGAGGATGACCGGACGGTCACAAAGTCCCCTGGGGGTACATTGCGGGAATCCATGGGCACTATTCAGATGAATAGCCCCAGGAAATCGTTGTTTCGTAGCGTTGTAAACAAAAAATTTGTTTCAATGAAGCCGTGATAATACTGGCGTAGCCAATCAAGAAAGAAAGGGAGGGGGAAGGTGGGCTATGGGAAATTGCGTTTGAGAAAAAGAGAAAACTGAAAAAATGAAAACTGAAAACTGAAAAATTCCCGCCTTGATGACGCTTTTGAGATTGATAATAAAAGAGGTGTTTTCAAAGAAAAATAAAATACTTTTTCTCGGTGGAATTTTCCTTCTTCCCGGCGACAACTTTGTGGGGCGAGAGGCCTACAATAGCGCGATTAGACTAGCCCCCCGACACCCTGTGAGGATCCTCACACCGAACAGTTAAAATACCGGGGGGCTGGCGCTGTTAGTTACCGAAATATAATATTGTGAACACTGCACTAAAAATAATTAAGCCGCGATTTTGTTTGGCCCGTTCGTTGAACCCCTCTGTTCGTTGACCCCCCCCCTATTTTAACCGTGACAAGATTGTGGCTCCACTGCAACCCACCCTTGCTTTCACAACTTGGGCACTATCTGGAAGAGAGTGCCCAACAGCTCAGGGACAGATTTCATGATACTAAAGAATAAAAATTATAATTCCTCAACCATGCCTGCCTGAAACATTCCAATGTTTTTGCTTTTGCCTTATAAATTATTTCAGCTCTTGGAAAATAGCCTTCCACTTTCTGTTGTAATCACAAATTGCTACTTTTCTCAATCAATCTAGTTTCCTCTCTGGCTACTCAACTTTCTCCTATATATTCACTTCCTGTTTTTTCCAAACAATTCCTTACACCTTATGAGTATATAGCAATCCTCCTTTCTGGACATACCTCCAGTAGTAATTTTGACAAATCTGTAGTACATTTTCAGCTGCCTGTATCATATTTGATCAAGAGCATCATAGGCCTGTACTGTTAGGCAGAGACAACCGGTATAGACTTAAGGTTGTTTGGGCCAATCGAGATTCCCTTGTATAGATGGAGATTTGTCTAGGAAACCTTGAAAGCAACTGGTTTCGTTTATGACTACTAAGAGAGCAAAAAAAAAAATGGCAAGTAAAATAGAATCGTACGAACAATATTATATTGTTAAGGTCTCTTCTCCGTTGCTTGATGATGTCTAAAGCTTGGGAGGCACTTTGATATTTATATCCCGAGTCTGAGTATTCGCAGACTACATCTATCTAACATACAAAACATGTACCTCTTTAATTTTAGCTTGCAAAGTTAAGTACTCCCTAAAGGTGGAAATACCGGGAGACCCTGAAAACCATCACACCCTCTTCGGTAATTACTATTTCCTATCCGGAAGACATACTTGTCACCAGTAGTAATTATCTGATTCTCAGAGTCCTTAGACCTGTAACCGAATTCTCAAGTAGAACTATGTTAGCTCCAATAGTCCCTTTCGTTATCAAGAGGATCAGTCTTGATATGAAGTTGTCTTTGCATCTCTGCCGGAGTTGATGACTTCTAGTTGTAATAACTCGACAACTAACCAATAAAATTCGTTCCAATGACTCTCCTTGCGTAGAGGAGAAGTCATTCTATTGACTACTTTTATAATTCCTCGGTTCGCAAATCTTGGTTGTTCTATGTAGAGGGGGTGGACCTTGGTGTTGTATTGGTCATAATTCCCGCAACTGTAGTACACCCCATATCATAGTTGCAACAGTTCTTGGAACTTGTTGGCTTCTCTGGTAGTGTTTCCAGGGGCTCAAGACTTTTTCTAGTTATTAGAGGGTGGATGTGAATGCGTTGGTTCTTTGTTCCGAACCTTCTAGCATTCATATCATGACCTTATGCGAAAATGTCGCATTACTTGCGGCTTATGTCAAAGATGTCATGTCTTTGAAGCCTAGCAACGCCCCGAGTAGTTGACAGATTGACTCCGTTCTACTTCTCAGATCTTGCCAGAGGTTCCCTCATATATATCCTGTGAACAACTTTCGGTCAGACGGACGGCAGCAACGTGTACAGTGTTATTCTGACACCTTCAATTCTGTGACCATATAGTCACAGGACACAACTAAGGTTGATGTGTATGATGATGCGCGGGCCCCGCAAGGGGGCCGAAGGGGGGTGTTGGAGACTAAGATTTTCAAACTTGGGTAAAGTTACCCTCCCTAGGGTACCCCTAAGCTATCAGAATCGGGTACTTCTAACATGTACATCTGCTTAAGCTTAAGTAATACTGCTTTTGATATATTAGTTTAAATTTATCTAAATAGTTGAAGAAGTGGCATTGTAGTTTAGGAAAACCATCCATATCATTTAAGGGATATCAGCAAAAATTCTAGGTTACGTCCTGTGTGTTATATATGTCTGACACACAGGATGTCCAAAATACAAATCATTAACTAGGACATACAGGGATATGACAATCAAAGTCAGGATGCAATGGATACAATTGCTAAACTCAGGATGTAACAGAACACAAACTCAAAGTTCTGGATGCAACTAGACATAGTAACCAATATCAGAATACGTCTCTAAAAATTCAAAATTTACAGAACATGGTAACTGACATCAAACCGCTACTCTTTAAATACAGAATTCACAGGATATAGCGAATACAAAGCATAACTTATGCCTAAGATATTGTGAAAAGGACTTTATTATTGTACTTTAAGATTTATCTTTATGAGTACACAACTAGGTTACAAAAGTTGAGCGAGGACATAAAACAGGCTGTAACTCCACGGATAATAGCACCAGAAAGATATCCTTTACAGCTTTGGAAAGCCGGCGTCAAGTACATCAAGGAGACCAAACTTCAGCCTCTACATCAGAGTACTGAGAACAGAATCTGGTGTTAAAGTCAGCAATTCTCTAGGATACAAAATAGGCTGTAACTTTATGGATAATGATTCTGGAAAGGCATTCTTTACACCGTTGGAATGCTGGCATTGAGTTCATCTAGCACACTAAATATCAGCCTATGTGTCAGATTACTGAGGACAGAATCTGGAGTTAAAGTCAGCACTTTGCCAGGACACAAAGCAGCGAGTAACTCTATGGATAATGGTGCCAGGAGGAGATACTTTATACCGCTTAAAGGCTGGCATCAGGTGGAATGTTGCTGTAAAGTATTGAGTACTATGTACAAAGGATGGCTGAGGAATCTGGTGTCAAATTCTGCACTTCAACAAGGTAAATATCACCTCCATAATAGTCTGTATTTCTACCAACGTTAATGCAGAGTAGACATTCTGTATACCATTCAAAAGCCAGCATCAAGTCAAACATTGCTTCGAAGTATGAAGTACTGTGCCCAAAGGATAGCTGAGTAATGTGGTTTCAAAGCCAGCACTCTTCTAAGGTAAATATAAGCTCTATAATGGGCTGTATCTCCACTAATATTGATACTGGATAGACGTTCCTTATACCATTAGATAGCCTGCAGTGAGTGGAACCTTGCTGTAATGTATTAAGTACTGCCCTAAAGGATAGCTGAGTAATCTGGTGTCAAAGTCACCACTTTGCCTGGGTAAACATCATCTTCACAATAGGCTGTGTCATTACCGATATTGATACTGAGTAGAGGTTCTTTATACTGTTGAAAAGCCCATGTCAAGTGGAATATTGCTGTAAAGTGTCGAATACTGCACCCAAAGGATGGCTGAGGAATCTGGTGTCAAATTCAGCACTTCGCTAGAGTAAACATCACATCCATAATAGGCTGTATCTCTATGAATATTGATTCTGGGTAGAAGTTCTTTATACAGTTGGAAGGTCCTCATCAAGTAGAATGTAACTTTAAAGTATCAAGTATTGTGATTAAAATGTGGCGTAGGGATCTGGCGCCTAAGTCAGCTATTCGCCATGACATAAAAGAGGCTGTAACATCTTCTAAACTCACCATAGGCATATGTTATTTGATGCAAGAGAAAGCTGAAATTGAGTAGAATGTTGTCCTAAACTATTTACTTTGATAGTATAGTCCCAGAGGAGCAATGGTAGTTGGCAGAACTGTTTTTGATATTGTTACCATGATGTTGTATGGTTGTCTACTAGTAAACACGTCGCAGTCTTAGAAAAACTTAACAAAACACCCAAGTTACCATGTACTCCTACAATCACAAGTATTATCCACTTTTACATTCTACTAGTGGGCTATTTTGGCTCCCAGATCCTTCAAGAGACTAAAATAGAATTTAGTACGTCTCATCTCCTATTTGTGTAGATATTTTTAAATTTAGTCATAGTGTCCAGTGGATATACTGATGGCTGGCATGCCAGTATGGCTTACTGGTAGTTTCATCATTAAAGCTTTCTGCTGTCTTGTGTCAGGATGTTAGGTGGAAGCCGACTCTAAATATTTGTCAAGCAGACTTAGGCCTGAATCTTTCGTAATAGACGGAGATTTGTCTAGGAAGGCTCGGTGTCGTTCTTTTCGTTTATGACTACTAAGAACTCGCTTAAATCGATAGAGGAAATATTCTTGTAAAGATTTGTAGGTAAAACAATGTTATATTGTTAAGGTCTCTTCTCCGTTGCTTGTCTTGTCTAAAAGCTTAGGAGGCACTTCGATATTTATATCCCGCGTCTGAGTGTTCGCAGACTACTTCTAATCCTCCTATAACAAAGTACCTTCCACAAAATCATACGCTACGTCTCATAGTCTTAACAAGTGCGAACACCGTTTGACCCTGAATTCTTGAACACCATTTTAGTCCTCATAAATTCTTTTCCATCTTATCGTAGGATGCGTTATTATTCTCGAACGACCGGTCTTCGATTTATAGAGCCGAATAGACTTCTGTCTGAAACTGCAGTCGTCTTGACTATCGTTCCAGTAGTCTCTTCCGATTTCACAGAGTGGCCAGCGCATGTGTCGGGTACCTATGCATGATGCAGGCTTCGTAGATGGTACACCAACATACGTATGTCTACCGCCTATTAGGTCTTCTGAGTCTGAGCAGCTTCCCCTCGGTCCGCCTTGCCTCAAAGAGAATCACCTCTTGAGGGATCCTGTTTCCAGAACCAACCAACATACAGTGGCCTTCAGATAGGTATTGGTGTCATATCTATCCCCTATGGCCTCTGGGGCACTATAGGAGTAGTTGCGGATTTTCGAACCGAAAATATCCCGTCACTTTCGGCCCGTAGTTAGGATACCTAACTTTGAAGCCTAATAACTCAATACGCCTCTAACGGATTTTCTCCGTTTCACTTCTCAGAGGTACACTTTTTTTTTTTTTTTTTTTTTATATCATGTATTCATTGTTTGGTTAAGGTACAAGAACATGCATGCAGTGCTAGCTATGGTAAAAACAAAACCCAAAAATCAAACAACTAACAAATGAAATAATCAAAACCGGTTCCTCCGATGGCGTCCAATAACCGACGCAGTGCCTACACAGGACTCATAAAGGAAAACTACCAACTAACTAGTATCGTAATGGAAACAAATCAACAACCCATAATAACAACAAGTAATGAAATCAAACAGGAGACCTTCCACCACTTAGACCATTTGGCGACCCAGCCAACGTCAACCAAGGCGGGGTGGGAAGAAAAGGGGAGGGGGAGAGGGTAGGCTGGCGGGGGGCATATTGTGCATACATGTCAGGGGGGAAACCTGTCCTGGTAGCGGTAAGGTATCGGTCGAGGCCCAAAAGCATCGGGATCGAGGTCCATAGAGAAGAGTCAAGTCCAATATCCGTTATCCCCTGGAGGTGGCGATCACGGGCGGCAGACTTAGCAGAACAAGACAGGAGGGCATGTTCGAACGTCTCGTCCCCCTCCTCACACCAAGGGCAGAGGGGAGAGGGGTTGGTGTCGTGCCACGAGGGATGGGCAGTCAAGTAGGTTTTGCCGGCACGCATCTGATGGAGCCGGCCTGAAAGGAAACACCCCAGGCCCATAAAGGGGTGTGGGCGCAGGGTGGGGCCGAAGAGGTAGTAGGGTGGGGGAGGCGAGAGGAGGCACCTGGAGGCGAGGACCTCCTCGCGGCACCGGGCCTTGAGTGAAGCGTAGAGGGCTGGGGCCTCAAGCGGGGCAACCTGTAGGGGGGGCAAGAGGAGAGGGTTTGCCGGAGGGAGGGGGTCACTACGACCACCAATAATGAAGTGGACCCGGTGGGGGACTGCATCGACAGGAAGGTGACGTCGGTTGGGTGGGGAGGGCGGTTTGGCGAACCATCTAAGGGGGGTGTAGTTGGGGCTGGCCCAAGGGTGGCGGCCTCAGACGGAAAGAGGGAGGTGGAGGGAGTCGGGTGCCTGGAAGGGGGACGTAGTCGGGACGGAGTGGTCCAGGCGGGCAGAAGCCGGGTTGATTTCTGGTGGCAGGCAGATGGGGCGGACCAACCCTAGCCGCTGTAGGTGTTTGATCAGGAGGTCAACCGGAGGGAGGGAGGCCTCACAGGGGAGAATGGCCGTGTTAGTGGAAGCGAAGCAGTTTGTAACCCACCTCTGCACCCGGTGCCAGAACGCTCTCATCTTGTCGAGCATTTTGGCGTTAGGGGAGAGCAGGTCGCTACCGTAGAGGAGGATGGGGCGGACAAGGGAGGAGGCGAGTCGGTGACATAGGTGTGGGGCGAGCCCTTTGCCTAGACGGGAGAGGCGGTCTATTGTAGAGAGGGCAGCCTCAGCCAGGGCGAGGCGCCTGGTAAAATGGGAGGAGGTGGCTCGGTCCAGCGCAGGGGTCGTTAGCTCCAGCCAGTAACCCAGCCACCGAAGAACTTGGGCCGGTTTGTAGGGGATGGAGTCAACTGAGACGGGGAGGGAGGATGGAGGCCCCCTCTGCTGGGGCGTCCTCCAGTGCATTAGTTCTATTTTGGGGAGGGAGAAGGCGACACCGATGCGTTGTCCTTTCGATGTCAGTGATGACGCGATTGCTTGCAGTTTCTGGACGTTGCGTCTGTAGGAAGGCGAAGCTACTGTTATAGCAAAGTCGTCGACGTAAGAGAGGATAATGCCGTTGGGGACCGGGAAGTGGAGGGAGGAAACATAAATTTGGACAAGAAGAGGGGAGACAGGTGATCCCTGGGGGTGCCGACCTGGACTGGCGAGAGGACTTTAGGAGAACCTTGGTATAGGAGGCGGCAATGTCGGCCATGCAGGAAGGATCGGACCCACAAAACAAGGTAGGGTTGAACGCCCTTTTCCCGAAGCTTGCCACACAGGGCAGCCGAGTCGACGTTATCAAAGCCCCCCTTGACGTCAAGGAAGAGTGTGGAAGAACAGAGGCCCATGCTGTGCGAAAGCCTGACCTCATGTGAGAGGGTAGCAAGAGCGTCAAAAGTCCCCATATCAAATAGCGAACCACATTGGTTAGGGTGGACGAGGCAAAGGGCCCGAGCAACTGCGGTTAGCCTTACAGCTACCACACGCTCCAGGATCTTGGACAGGGTTTGGAGGAGGACTATGATGCGAAAGGAGGCTGGTTTATCATAGAAGGCCTTGCCTGGCTTGTCGAGTACAATGCCGTTGGTCTGCTTGAGGGATGAGGGGTGAAAACCGTACAGTAGGAGGGGGCTCAGGAGAGAGGTGAGGATCTTAGGATTCGTTCCGTGGACCCTTTTCCA
Source organism: Tuber indicum (assembly GCA_006112555.1). NCBI lineage: Eukaryota > Fungi > Ascomycota > Pezizomycetes > Pezizales > Tuberaceae > Tuber > Tuber indicum. The sequence continues at coordinate 450,067 of VBSK01000237.1, forward strand.
CACCGAGTATGGGATGTGGTCGGCGCCAGGGGCGGACGAGCTAGAGCTGGATGCCAGGGCCTTGGAGATCTCTTCTTTAGTGAGAACGTCAAGGTCCTTGAAGGGGCGCAGGATAGTAGGAGGGGAGGAGGATGGTCTAGGGGGGAAAAAGTGGGTCAGGAGGGCGGTGTTGACAGCTAGCGGAGTGTCAGCGTCAGGGAAGGATGGAAACCGGTCAGGGGGGCGTCCCATTGCGAATCGTTTGGCTGTCCACACAGTCTTCGGGGTTGCGGAGGAGAGGAAATCGTCCCAGTACCTTCGCTTAGCCTGCTTGATGGCCTTAAAGTAAGCGTTGCGGGACGCCCGGGCCTCAGCCTGGGAGACCACGCTAGGGGCCTTGCGTGCCCGACGTGTAGCTGCATGAAAGGAGATTCTGAGAGAGGAGAGGAGCGGCGACCACCAAGGTTTAGAGCGGGTCGACATGCGGTTGAGGAGAGTGTGCAGGAGGAGAGTGGTGCGGAGGCGGTCAACATTGCAATCGAACCAGATCGTGGCCGAGGACAAGGTTGGGAGGGTGGGAGGTGGAGAAACAACAAATAACTTAGGGACATCACCAAGGGCAGTCCAATCGGTCTTGGCCAAGGCTGGTGTGGGGGCAGGGGGGCGCAACAAAGGGGTGGAGAGAGAAATACAAATCAGAACGTGGTCAGAGCTGGTGGACGGGAGCGGGGTAGCCCATTCCTCAAAGAGTTGGGCTGCCGCGCTATTGGCAACGAAGAGATCAAGAACGGAGTGTCTGCCCACGGAGGCAAAAGGAAAATAAGTAAACACACCGGGGGTATTAAGGAGGGAAAAGCCATGCAAAGAGGCTAACTGAAAGTAAGGAACTGACGTTCTAAGCCCTGCAGATGAGATGACCCGCAATGGGTCAGAAAGAGGGTGGTGGAGGTTAAAGTCTCCCATAACAAAAACGGGAAAACTCAAATCAGGAAAACAAAACTCGGGAGGAACAATGCGTGTATGGGTTGAGACACCTTGGGTATTGTACACATTGTACACCCGAAGGCGAGTTTGTGAGGAGGAGCAAAAGCCTACGTCGGAGAACAGGTCGACCGCTATAATGTTGGCAGACTGGCTCACCCACACAGGCAAAAGGGAAACAACTTCAAGGAAAGACAAGAGAGCGTAGCAGGCCACACGTGGTTTGCCAAAAGAGGAAGGCGGAGAAAAACATTTATAACCAGGGAAGGAAGGTAAGCATGCACGCCACACAGGGGGATCCTGTATGGCCACAATTGCAGGTAAGGAAGACAAAGCAGAAAACTTTGAAACAAAGAAAGAAAAACATCCCAGCTACCCAAGCTGTTATGTTGAACGAAGGAGAGGTTTAAAAGGCCAGGATCCCTGCCAGAGGGCCTGGGGAGAGGAGAGACGGGAGAAGGCATTTACCCGGACAAGCCGGAGGGGTTTTCTGCGGTGTGGGTTGGGTCATAGTCCCCCTGGGTGGAGGGGATGCTAACCCTGGAAGAGGAACGAGTGGCTGTCTGAGGTGTCTCAGCTGGAACGCGAGGACGGGGGCGGCGGGGAGTCGCGAAAGGCGAGGCAAGAGTTTGTCTTGGGGTGGAGGGGACAGCATCAGCGTCGGCACCGTCAGGGCCGACATCCATGCCATCCTCGTCCTCGTGACCTAGCGACTGTGAGGTGGGGGGGTCTTTGGAGGTTGGGGCGGGCCGTTCCGGGCAGTCTCTGTCAGTGGCTGCGTGCAGTTCCTTACAGTTAGGGCAGGAAGCAGTTGAGGAGGGGCAGCAGTTGAGGACCGCCTTAGTGTTACCCGCCTTAGGGCAGGTGGGGTTCTGGCAGCGGTGCGCCGAACGTGTGTGCAAGAGGGAGCAGATTGGACATATCGGATGATCCTGCTTACATCGAGGGGCCTGATGGCCGAACTTCCAACAGTTGCGGCACTGGGTGAAGCGGTTGGATGAGAAGGCACGTTCAACACGCCGTCTTCTAGAGAAGAGGTGGATCGAGGTTCCCATGGCATTCTCAGAGGTACCCAGAGGTCCCCTCTTATATATCCGGCGAACAGCTTCCGGTCGGACAGACGGCAGCGACGTATATGGTGTTATGAAGCGGGCTTCATTGAGATGACATTATAGTCATGGGACGCAACTCTTCGAAATCTTGCTAAGGACGTGCAGGCCCCAGAACGGGGCCGGAGGGGGGTGTTAGGCTTCGATAAATGAGGGTCTGTGTGCAGTTACCTTACCGAGAGGTCTGTGCATTTTCTTTATGCCTAAAACAGGATATCAGCAAGGATGAAGGTTGACCTAGCAAAATTGGGAGTTGAAAATTAGCACATTCTCACTTAAGATAAATTCAAAGTACATTGGACACTACTGGATACTCAGGACATCCAATACACATAGGACGCTGGCAACTGTGCATTAGGAGGTCCAGAATGCATTTGACACTAACAACTCTGCATTTAATACTAACAACTATGCATTTGGGTCTGGACATATAGCTGACATATCTGATGCTGGTTATTTTTTTGCTGATGGACCTGATAGTATAAGGAGTACAAAAGGCCTCAGGATATGTCAGGAGAAGGGTTATCAGGAGATTATTGTAATTCCTATAGGTGTTATTCTCTGAGAGCTGGAAAAGTATAATGGCTGGATTGCAAGTGATGAGACCAGTTTTATAGAAGGGTGAAAGAATAGTTAATTGCTTAAATGCCTACTGGTATATTAATCTAATTGTAGACAAAAATTCAATTTTGTTAAAGTCAGAAAACCTGGTTTGAGTTACCTAGTCAATTGCTTCTAAATGGTAGTGAATATTTTAAGAGTTGAAATACGGTCGAGTTAGGTAGTTGAACTAAGTAAGAAGTATGAAGAGGTAGATAAAATAACATAACCTTCTTCTTATCAGAGTAGGTAATAAATTCTTGCATGTAGTAGCTCCATGACCATCAAGTAGAAGTAGACATTAAGCTCTAGTACATCTTGATAAAGTACACTTTCTTAAAATAATAGAATCATAAATGATTCAATATATTATTTGACTAGTCAGTTTCAGAAATGCTATTAAAATATTATCTTCAAAATCAGTTTTAGTAAGTCAGTCCTCTAAATGCAATAAATCTAATTAGAAGTAAGACTCAGCTATCTTCCTAAATCTTTTTATATTAGGTTACAAGTTTGTGATTTGTAGTACTACTGAGATGCAATTGACAATTAGTATTAGTATTACAATCTACTGATTTCCTCAAACACTCATTTAAAATTTAGTTTTGTTGAAATTATATTAATTACCTTTTGTCTTAAATTCCATTTACTACATATACCAGTTTGTATTACACAAACTAATTTATAATAGTACTCAAATCATATGTATTTTTACATTCCTCTTATTGTTTTTTATTTACAAATATGAAATTCCTAACTTATTTTCAGAAAGAGCTTGCTCCAAACTTTACTGATCTTTAATGGGAAGTTAATGTTCATAATACAAGAGTACTTTCTTTTAAGTATATTATTTCTGTATCTAGGTATTATGAAAAGACAAGTAGACATTCCAATTGTATCAAGATGTATTAAATACAAAAAAAGAGTAAGGTTAACAGTTCTTGAGAGCTTTCTACTAACTGCTAGCCACTATACTCTTGTTTGACAGCCTTTCAATTATGCACAGAAGCGCCACCTGGGAATACTGAATTCCTACACAACTGTTGCTATATTTGTTTTCTTACTTTTTGATGTCTTCAAATATGCCTCCTCAACTATAAATTCTATTTCATTATATTTTTCAGATATTTCTGGTTTGTTTTGGTACAGTAGAGAGGAAATTGTAGGAAGGTAGATAGTAATATCTGTCCTTTAGCTGAATCTGTCGTTGAGTTGTCAGATACTTTCTGGAGAATTGGTGTCCAAGTTATAAAAGCAACTGTAAATTGTAGCAGAGCCATAACCTTGACACAGTTATGGTATTCAGGGAATCAAGTTCAATATTCAAGCACGTAAAGTACTGTACCATAAAAGAGAGAAATGAAATATTATTCACTAATGTATAGACAGAGTGAAATTTAATACTGTCTACGCTCCATCAAGAAAGGAATATAAATAAAAGTACAGTTGTGCTCCACTATAATTAACATCTCTATTGTAGAAGAACTGTCGTTATGAATACATAGTTTGAGAATTTGGTTCTCCTATACCAATTCCCTCACTATAAGGAATTGTACTTGTTAATGAATTCTAATTGGCTTTTTTAATGTCTATCTCCTATTCCCATACAAATTTATTTCTCTATAATGAACTACTGCGTACTAAAGAAGCAGATTTACATATGACTGACTAAAGCTCTGGTCATATTGTCAAGGGTATAGATTTAAGTCTTACGAGCTAGAAATATTTAGATAATGGTGATAGTAATAGGCAATGACAACCTGTATAGTCTCAGAATTGTCTAGGACAATCAAGATTCTTTTCCATAGATGGAGATTTGTCTAAAAAGGCTCAAAGGTATCTTATTTTATTTATAACTACAGTGACTAGATAAAAGTCTTAGTGATTGTCCCTTTTCACACTGGAAAGGTGTAAAATCTCCACTTTTCAATAGATGGTATTTCATTGAAAACTGGATCTCATTTTTCCCAAGCTCCTGATTTAAAGTAATTCTATCTGTATACCATCTTATGATCTAGTTAAAGTATATCCATAACTGGCTGAAGGTTCTACATGCTTGTAAAGTTCTACTATCACTTAAAATTTATAATTATCACCAATTTACTACAATAATTACCTCAGCAATCCTACTCCATATCACTGAGACTTTTGTCTAGTCACTGTACTAAGAGTAAGGTCAAATAAAATAGAATTATAGGAACAATAATATATCACTAAGGGCTCTTCTCTGTTACTTAATCATATCTAAAAACTTGTGAGGTGCTTTAATATTTATATTCTATGTTTGAGGTTTCACAAACTACATCTATCTCCTATACAAATTATGTATCTCTCTGCTTATAATGTGCGATATCAGGTATTCCTCAAAAGTGTAAATACCTGAAGACTTTGAAAACCATTAGGTGCTCTTCAGTAATTAATATATCTTTCCTGAAGAACTTTATCATTTCCTATAGTAATTATCCTATCTTCAGTCTTTAGGCATATAGCCTAGTTCTCTAGTTGAACCGTATTGGCCCCAATAGTCCTTCCCACCAACAAAAGTATTAGTATCATTGTACAGTTGTATCTGTAAGTTTACCAGAAGTAGAAACTTCTAGTCATAATAACTTAACAACTAACAAATAGAATTTGTTCAAATAACTTTCCTCATATAGAGGAGAAGCTATAGTATCGGACATTATTATAACAGCTCAATCAAGAACTCCTAGATATCCTATGTAATGGCAGTTGTTCGCTATATACTGTTGGTAGTTATTTCCACAACTACTATACATCTCCTGACGTAGTTGTGATGCTCTGTAAAGTTGATTTACTTCCTCATTAGTGAATCCTACAAGTTCTAAACTCTTTTAATTATCAAAAAGTAGATATGAATAGATTATTTCTTTATATTAGACTCTCTAACATTCAATATCACATCTTCATATAAAAATGACTCATTACCTATAGCCCATACCCAAGATGTCCCATCTTTGAAGCCTTATTAGTGTTTGTTACAGGGCGGAGCGGGGCGGGTTTTGCTCTAGAAGGCCGTGGCGTTACTGGGCCCAGGGCCCGTATTTTTTCTCCTCCCCGCTCCGCCCTGCCTCTGGGGCCCAACCCTACCACCCCGTACTACCAAAAATTGGCGGGGTCCGCTTAGGGCATGAGCGGGGGTGGGAATGTGGGTCAAAAAAGAGAAAGAACCCTACCCTGCCCAGGGCTAGGAAGCAGGCTAGGGCGGGGTTTTTGGCCGGGGACCTTCGTTTTTCGGGCCCCCAGAGGACCCATAACGAACACTAAGCCATAACTTCTTAAGTCACTAATAGATTGACTTCATTCTACTTCGCTCACCCTTACTGAATTTTTTTTTTTTTTCAGAAACACATACTGTATGTCTGCTATACTGAACAAAAATGGAGTGAAACTTGGCGTTCGTTATAGGGGGGTGCGACTGTAAAACAGAAAAAGATCAGGATCGGCGATAGGGTACAATATGAAAAGGGGTTACAGGGGAAAAAAGAAAAACTACCGTAAATTAAAGAAAAAACAACTGATGGCACAAAGTAAGAAAGCGTCCACCATAACTAGCGCATTCGGGCACCAAGATATCGAGGCTAGCGCCGAGACAAACAAGGGTGTGGATGGCAGAAGACATATGTGCACGGCGCAGGTATGTCCTCGGCGACCGATATTGGAGTCCTTGTACAGTACTCTATCATTCTCATCACAAACCACCATACTCCATACCCGAGCACAAGGCACTCGAGTTATAGTATCGCGCCGCCGGGTATAACGGTTTGCGGGGTACGGCAGAATGTCAAGTAAGCGAGTGCACCGGCGAACAAGAAAATAGGCAGCAGAAACCGGAGGGTAGTGGTTGTCCATGGAGAATAAATGGAACAGAGGCGCTGTTTGTACTACCCGTAGTATCATACTCGTCCGATTCGCAATACCATACCCCCCCCCCCAAAGAGCCATTGTACAGTCGTGTCCGGAAAGTCTTCATACCCTTGCATAGCAACGCATCACCACCCCCTCACCTCAACAACCCCCCTCACCATGACCCCACCACATACCCTCAGAGCTAGAGAAGACCTCAATAAAGAAATCTATACCCTGTATAAACATACTGATATGGGGTATTATAAAATTTCTAAGACTTTGGGCATCTCCAAGCAAACTGTTCAGTCTGTGGTCAAAAGAGCCAAATCCAGGGGTGGAAACACCCATGATGCAAAAAGAACTGGCAGACCAACCAAGATTACCGACACAAATATGAAGATAGTGGAGTCTATTATCGATGCCGAGCCTCATTTAGCGTTACGCGACATTACCAAAAAAGCGAATATTGGTCTTGGAAAGACCACTGTGGATAAGATCATCTCAGAGGCTGGTTTTAAACTTCTGATACCCAGAAAGAAACCTTTTTGGAGAAAAGGACAAAAGGAGAAGAGAAAGGAGTTTGCTAGGAAGAGGAGGAACTGGAAAGGGGCATGGAATTGGGTTGTTTTTGTGGATGAAGTAACTATTGTTTATGATCCAAATCCAACTGGTAGAAAGGTCAGAGTTAGACCTGGTGAAGAGTTGGAAGAAAAAAACTTGAAGCCTAGCTTTAAGTCTGGGAGGACTAGTATTGGGGTCTATGCTGCAATCATGAAGGGTGGCAGGACTGAGTTAATTCTTGTGAGAAAGAGGGGGGAGGAGGAAAGGACCAGCAAAAGAGACAGACTTGGCCTCAATTCCCACCAATATGCAACTGAAATCCACCAGCCACACCTCATCCCTTTTATAGAAGGTCTGGATAGACCCTCTGAAAACATCTACCTAGCTGCAGACAATGCCTCCTGGCATGCTGGTGAGGAAAATCGAAAATTGGAGGCAGAGTGTGGTTACAAAAAACTCCCTTGGCCACCCAACTCACCAGATCTCAATCCAATTGAGAATACTTGGGCACTACTCAAAAGAGCCCTTACCAAGAGATTCTCCAGACTGGAAAGAAGGCCTCACAGTGCTGCTGAACTGTTTGAAGCAGCAAAGGAGGAGTGGGATTTAATTCCACAAGAGAAGTTGGATGGATGGGTGGATAGGATGCCAGAGAGAATGCAAGCTGTACTGGATGCAGATGGAGGTCATACAAAATGGTAAAAATGTTTTTTTATTATCTATTAGCTATACTATCATGATTCTTTCAATTGAGTTTTTTACATTTTTTTTGAATTTCTTATGCTTGGGGGTGGTGGTATCTCCGTTGCCATGCGAGGGTATGAGGACTTTCCGGACACGACTGTACCCCGCAATGAGACACTAGTAGCCAATTTGAGAAGAATGGAGAATACCGGTGGTTGAGAAAAGCCAATAGCAGTCCAACAATAACCTGCGAAAAAAGAACCTATGATAGCCTTCACACCAGATAAACACCAAACCCTAGACAACAGGCGAGTGAGAATGCGTGAATATACCAGTCCACCCGGATGGAAAGCTCCCCCAACCCAGACAAACATGCATGTGTCATATCATACTACAATCCTGGGATCTCCGATCGCTAGTCAGTAATCCAGGAAAAAGGCAAAGTAATTTCCTTCAAATAACTTGACTCGTTAATTTCTTTCCAATTATGCATACGAGCAAGCTTGCCAGCTTCCAAAACCCCCTAGTTTTAGACATTATTCCGGCGGGAAGTGGGTTATCCACAACATGAAAGAAAGAAGAAAGAAAGCAAGGCAATTCTGGCGGTAATGTTTACCTGCTTTCCCAGAGCTCCGGCCCAGATAAAATGACCAGGGGGCCGGTTAATCGTAGGGAGATGAGGGTGGAGAATGAGAAGATGCGGTTGATGGTCATTAGAAGGGAGATGTCCCCAAGGTGGAATAAAAGGAGAAATGGAATAAAAGGGAGACGATCTAAGAGAGCGGGACAAACGCCAGAGTAGAGAACAGCTCGGTGACCACGCTTGCGCACAAATTCCAACATTAGTCGTGAATACCCAGTCACACACGTTCTCACTCGTTGAGGGCTGCACGTCACGGGTTGTGATGGGGGAGGTGGGTGGTGGGTTGGATAATGGCCAATGAATGGCGATATGATAATATTATTGGGAAGGCAGAATGGATGGATGAGATGAGTGAGTGATATGGTGGTGGGTGCGTATTCCAGCACCTGGGCTGGAAGGCACAGTATTCATTGGGTCTGGTGTTTCCCACTTGTATGATGTCCCAAGAAAGTGCTTTGCCATTTCCACAACCATGCACGATCGCTCTCGCTCACTTCACAAAATTGCAAAACGCAGTTCACATTATCACCCCCACCCTACCTACAATCGCGTCCACAGGCACACCACAAGGACACACAAATATACATACTAATAAAATAAAAATAGACATTGAAGAGTTAAAAAAAAGAAACAAAAAAGGAAAGGAAAGATATCCTACCGACTACAGTTAAGTAATATTTTTTTGTTTTTGCTAGAGAAGAAATGACGAAAAAAGGACCACAAAAAAAGCTCATAATTATAATAGGGAACGGTGGATATATTCATACACCAATGCCACAACCCTCCTCTCCCACTCCCCCCACCCCCCACCAGGGTAAAACAAGGCACAAGGCCTAGCAAGCAGGAAAAGATGAAAAAACACTCATTCACCCGATACGGAGACAAGTTAAAAACACACAAACCCAAGGAGACCCGTCGCGTAGTTCATTTTCAGTTAGCTAGCTGGCCGGTCATGTAGACGCAAGAAGATAAAAGTACAAAAAGGAAAAACTGAGCAAAGGGAAATTCTCTTTGATTTCATTTCGTTTCCTTTTTTTACAAGACGATGACAGCGACGACGGCAACCACTACCGCGAGCATGCTGCCCTTGATGACCTTCTGCCCAGTAGCCTCACTCGGGTTGCTAGACTGAGTGTTACCCTGAGAAAATCCGTCACCGCTTCCACCACTGACGTCTCCGGATCCGCTTGAAGCGCCGGAGCCACCAGAGCCTGAACCGGAACCGTCGCCGCGTTGACCGTTGACACCTGTACCCGCACCAGTGAGACCAGGGATAGTCTCAACATCAGAAGATGATGGTGAAGAGTTTCCGGTTGCGGAGGACCCTTTGGAGCTGGTTTTGGCGGGTTCGACGGTCATGTTGGTTCCAGTTCCAAGGAAGGACTTGAGAACGGTACCCTTGTCGGTCATAACAACGTTGGACTCGAAACCCGCGCGATCGTCATAGATATAAGACTTGGATCCAGAGCCTTGCTTCTTAGCACCACTTGGAGGATCGTAGCACTGGATCTTGACCTCTTTAAAGGTAACATAGTAGTATCCAACATCTCTAGCATCGCCCGCTTTCCAGTCAATCTCACCACCGGCCCAGTCGATCGTTCCCTTGGCGTTGGTGGGGAGGCCACCAGGCCAGAGAGAGAGCTGCACGCGAGATGGTGTCGATGGGAAATCATATCCCTTGGCTGTCTCGTTCCAGGTGTCAGATTTCTTGAGCACGCGACCAACTTGACCGTCGATGGACCAGGTGATGGAGTCGGGTTTCCAATCAAGCTCGTAGGTGACCCAATCTTTGTAAGAGTCCTTATCCAGAGAAATGTTTTTACCATGGGTGTCTTAAGCGGGATGTGTTAGCCAATCGGCAACTAATGTCAAATGCAGTAAAAATACAGGGAACCGTTTGGGGTCTTACAATTGGGGATACCCTGGAAATACCAATTGGTCTGGGTGGTATGCAAGTCAACGCCGACCCACTCGTAATCGACCTCATCCTTCATGTCACTCAACAGAATGAATGCAGAAACAACACCCTTGCCATAACTGGTCTTCAATGTTGCCGAGATCTTCCCATACCTATAATGCCGTTAGGGTACGTATACCCGGAGGGTGGGGGTCCATTGTTTATGAATGAAATTTTTGAAATACCAAACATAGTTTGTACTAGCTATCACTGTGCCGACGGTGCCTGGCGCCATGGTGATGAGAAGGTTACCATCCTTGATAGCTGGCTCACCATCAGAAACCCAATCGGCCTTGCTAGAATCACCAAGGTACTTTGTCTTGTCAACGATTCTGTCGAGATTGGGGAATGTGCTATCAATGTCCTTGCAAATAGGAGCAGGAACGCAAGATTCGAGAGAATTGGAGTGTTTGGGGTCGCAACCCCCGAGGCAGTAAGCCCCAACACCGCAAACGCCATATTCTGTGATAAGCGAAAGTGTTAGCTTTAAAAATAAAAATAAAACAAAAGGGTTTCAATGGTAAACTGGAGGGGGGGGAAGGAAAAGCAACATACGCGAGCAACAAGGCTTGTTGCTGGGACAATTTCCCAGCCCAACGCCACAATCTGCCACAATCTTCTGAGCATATGAGGCAGTTCCCAACACGGCTGCGGCGACAAGAGCGGTGTCCAAAAGTCTAACCATGTTGTCGGATGCTCGTCCTCGGCGAGAAATTGATTTGCCGTATTTCTCTTGAAAGAAAGTTTGGAATGTTCCAAAAAAAAAAATCTAAAATTTACCCTTAATCAAAGAATTAGAAAAGGAATGAAAAACGAGAGTGGTTGAGACCAAGTGGTGATAACGAAAGGATAGGGCCCTTGCAAGGGGTGGAGGTGAAGGAGGGGAAAGAAAGGAAAGAAGGGGTATATGGAGAGGAATGCGAGATTAGTGCAAAGAAGACCCCTCGATCACTCGGACACAGGCGAAAGGGGGGAGACGGGGGGTCAGGTTTATCAAAGCTTAAGGCACAAGACTTCGACCAAAAGTGACCTGAGGGGAAGGGAGGTTCACCACACAACAAAGGCTATAATGATTAATTCGACGACCGAAGCGACTAGACGTGGCAAAAAGAATGACTATAAATTAGATAATTGTGTATGGACCTCCTTCTATCCGCTATTGAAACTACGTTTTCCTATCTTCTTGTAAAAGAGTGAACAAGAGTGATGAGAAAAACCCAAAAAAAAAGAGTGCAAGAAGTATGGAGAAAGGAAAAAAAAGGTTGTTGATGGTTAAGGGGAACAGAGGGAAGAGGAGGAAGCGGAAGAAGGAGAGAAGAAAGAAAGTAAGGGAGGGAAGAAGAAAGGAATCCAGAAAAAGGGAAAAAGAAAAAAAGAAAAACGGATAGGAAGGAAGATTGAAGGGCGAGCGAGCCAGGCAAGACATGGCACAAAAGCCAACCCAAGGATAGCGGCGCTCAAGCCTACCGTACAGTAGAAAGTCGAGTTCAAACAAAATAAGAATACAATTGTCCTGTGCAAAGGAAAACCATCTAAACCTCCATTTTAGAATTGCTACAGTAGACCCAGGAAGAAAGGGGAGAAAGGAGGGCGTGACAGCTGGGAGAGAGAGACTAGGTGAGTGCCAAAAATTAGAAATGGAAAATTATATCATACCACCCTCCAGCGCCGCCCTCCAGTTTCTCCTTTATCTTTCCCCTTATTTCTTTTGCCTATCCCCTCTGAGCTTCTTAGCCTCCTCCCTTTCGATGGAAAAAGTCCAAGCAAACTAGGCGGCGATTCATCAATCACGAGAGATCACTTTACCCATCAATACAAGTACTCGTAACAGTGCTAAACCCAGCCAATCTTCAAGCGCGTTGCTAGCTATCGCAAATCGTGGCACATTACAGTATGATACCAAACGCCCTTCCGCCCAGACTGGCCAGGGTTATGCCATTTTGCACTCGGGCTTCCCAAGTACCCGTACAGTAAAGCATAGAGTGCAGATGATCTGACATGTCTCAACAGCAGCCGCCCGCGCAAAACACACACACACCCTCTCACCTCAATCATGTACCCGAGTACGGTACGGTATCCCCCCATCCTCGAGTACAGTACGAGTACAAGCACAAATACCGGTAGTCGTACCTTCTCCGCAACAGGGAATTTAACTGAACCCCCTGGGATCACTCTTCCCACGATTGAATGAATGACCAAAAGGTACAAGTACAACCTATCCGTAGCTAGAACCCAAATCTCGGTAACCCGGCCCGCCGCCCAGCAGCCTGCCCCTTCCGCAGCCAATCCAATCCCAAGTTCTCGATGTCGCAACACAACAACACCCACCACCCCCCCTTCATCGGATCATACCGTGAGGCCAAAGCACATATCGCAATGTGGTTTCGGTATGTGAAGTGAAGTCAAATCCACCACCTGACCGTTATGAAAAAGTCCTCCCGAGCCGGTTGGGGGGTCAAGGCCAGAGTACGAGTAAGTACGAGTACATATCTCGGTACAGGTATGATATCGAAGGCGAAAGTTACGCGACGTTGAAGTTGTCAGTCTGGTTTGGATGAAGGAGGACAATAAATCAAGCAAGGCAGGGTACTTGTACGACGAGTGTGGAACCGGTAAGCAGGGTGAGCCAAGCAGGAAGGAAGGAAGGACAGGAGGGGGTCCCTTTCGAGTGACAGCGCGTGGAGGGTGGGTGTGGACTGCACCACCTGCCACGAATGCTAGGTTTGGCCTGTTTTACAAGTGCGAGTATGATCCGGGTAACCAAACCCCCATCTTAATCGCAGCTATCGTACTTCTTCACCCCCTTTAAGGGTGCAATACCAACAACACCGGTATACCCCCCAACCAGAAAAAATTGGTGCCAAATTACGAATACAAAAGAAAACTGGCGATACTGTAGGGCCCTATGCCCGCTTGCAGGGGAGCAACACTGGAGCAATACAATAGGAGGGGGTACCGAGCGCGCATGATTTTTGTTCTTCACTAATTGGGATCATGTGGTATCACTCGGGTTTCCGGATTTGGTTAGTTTTCGCGTGTGCAGGTAAGTTAGGCCCTATCATACTCGTTTTGGGAATGCGCCCGACTTTTGCTTATCCCCTGGGACGGTGCGTTGGCTGTTGTATGCCGTAGTCTCAAATGATTAAGCGTGCGCTGTGATGGAGAATTCCCTATTTAGGGGAAGGGGCGAAAAGCACAGCAGATAGCAGGGGAGGAAGCTACCGGTACGGTACCCCAGCGACATCGAACGCGGTTCAATTATTTGGGATTTTGCGGTAGCGAGAACTTCGAACCTCCCTGCATCAGGCATGGCAGTTCGGTGGGTGCGAGGTGCTTACGGTGCCGGACGTGCTGCTCTGCAGTCCGACTCGAGCATACAAGTACGGTAGCACGCCTTGTTTAACTCCTGGCACCCACCTTCTGTGCTACCATTATGGTAGGTTAATCCTTCGCACTCCCTCCTTCCTCATCTGTACGGTACTCGTGCTCGTAGCCTCCCAGCACGCGTCAGCCAATGTGAGCCCAACGCCATCGATACTCGTACCCCCCCCTTTGGTGTAAAGTACAAGTACAGTACCGTTGCCCTTACGCCACGGGGCTCGGGAAGGAAGCGCTCGGCACAACATCCCGGTATTAGGGTGCTTCTTCACAAAGAGGGGCAGCTTGGGCATCGATTTCGCGGTCGAAAAGTATCTATACTACCGGTAGTATAGCTGTATCATTTGTTGTCGGTGTATCGAAAACATTGAACCACCTCCCTGTTGTCTTCATGATGCCTCTGTTGTGTAGTCAAGGTACTCGCTTTAGCAATGTGTCGGTTAGGAGTCCAGAACACCACACGGCACTTGCACTTGTACTGTGTCGTACTGATACTTGTAAATAACCATGGAACTCTCCATAACAACTCCTCCGGAGAAGCATGCGGCTTTACGACGTATCATAGTGTAGCACTGAGAGCTCTTCGGCATCCCGAGCACTCGGGGGTGTCTGTAATCGGCGATGTTTGTAAGAATCAGAAAATGTAAAACCCGTTTACCCAATTATACCATCCCATCCAATTCCTCACCGATTAGACAGGAAGCCCCCCCTCCTCGTACCTCCTATGCAGCGCGCACTCGCCGAACATCAACGCACACGAAACCTTATACACAATCCTTGTGTGGGTAGGCATTTGGTTGATTTTCCCCCGGGGCCTCGGTGGTGCATGCTCCATACAAATCCCGGAATATGGTGTTGATAATATCATCGGAAACTTCGTGAGTCTATACAAACCTATTTTACAATAACCTCCGCAGTGACCGTAAGTAATATCTATTCCCCCCCCCCCGGAAATCTCCAACCACTGACTTAATGCATCACCACCCCAACAGGATCAAGAAACTCAACCCATCGCTCCCCTAGCGAACACGAAGCACTAATATTCTATCCAGCATTCCAAACGCCAAAGCCTCACGTTGACAGAACACTCATGGTCTAGACCTACAAACCTCCCAGTGATAAGAGTCCGGGACCAATTAGGTCCGGTGCGAAGTCAAAGGTAAAATGGGGGACTCCCGGTACAACTTTCGAGGGGCACTGGTACCGGTATGCTCACACTATGTTACCGTACCCTCCTTACCGCTTCAATCGATGCGTAGGAAGCTCAGAATACATCCTTACTGCTCAACACTGTCCAAAACAGCGATTATCTGCCGCCTCCCGATGTCGTATAGTACATGTTATCGCACCGGAACCTGTGGTACGGTACTGTAGTCGTATATCTCGACAACGACGAGTATATAATCAGCTGATCTCTCATCCCTTTCTGCACAGTACCGGTATACTATGGATTTAGGCTCTTGATGAGACGTGCGTGCTCAGGGGGGATAATTGGGTTCCTGACCTGCTGTGGGTTAGCTACTTTCCAAATTACAATACCGGTGGTGCGAGGATTCTGGATATTTGAGAAAGGGAGGGGTTGGATACGCTGAAATGCGGAGCTATTGTACTCGGGGGTGTAGGTGGGTGATCGGACGGACAGGGGTCAGAAAATGTATGTATCTCATACATTTTCTGACCCCTGTCCGTCCGATCACCCACCTACACCCCCGAGTAAATTAGATCTCGTTCCAAGCATGAAAGGAGGAAGTACCGTATTTACTCGTTAAATCCGGTTTCTGGGATCGGACTTGGCTATGGCGCAAGGAGGGTATGCGCAATAATGCCAAGATATCGAGTGACCAGTGGTGATGCCGAAATTAGATACTTTGAACGTCAGTTCACGATCAACACCAAAGGTAAATACAATAACAATAAAAATTAGTTTACAAATTCTATAATATCATCTCCCTCTGTTCCTACATCTGCCCTGTCATCAAGTGAGTCTAAATCTTCTTGCCAGTTCCCAATTGCCAAATGCTCTAATCCCTTAATATCCAACTCGTAATCCAAGCTGCCATTAATCGGAAGTGATAAGCCCAACTTGCGAAAAGAGCTGACAATTAAGCTTGACTTCTCAGTATGAAACTGAGTATAGGCAGCTCCCACACAGTGAGTGGTCATAACCCTTCGGTCACCAATTGTCCATTTCTCGAATTCGTTGGCTGACTCGCATTCAAAAATCTTCTGATCGGTAATGTCACGCATTAGGTCTTTGAAGGGCTTGTTGATGGAAACGTCCAAGGGTTGTATGAGGCTGGTACATCCGGCAGGAATTAGGGAGGGGGTAATGTCGTTATTCCGGAGAAGGTTGAGGATTGAGGGGGTCTTGTGAGACCCCATTAGATCGAGAGCAAAAAGGCTGGGGCGACCTCCGAGAGCAGGAATCAGGTACTTAGTTACATATTTTTCGAATAAGGTATCGTTCATGTAAGCTGTAGAATTAAACTCAATTAAGACTCCGGGATGGTAACGTAATTTCTCCGCCCCTAGCCTAGTTCCCTTGCCACGAAAAATGATCATAGGCGGTATTCGGGATATTCCATCGGCAAATACGCATAACACAAGGCTTGCCTGCCGTTTATCCCATCCTGAGCGGCTCTCCTTCACCCACACTGTCTTCGCTCCTACTTCATTGTAGGTTTTACCCTCAAGGTATTCGAATGGGATCGGTGTTTCATCGAGATTGCAGATATTCGAAAGAGCATAGCGGCCGACCGGATACTCTACTGCAACCTCCCAGTATTGGTTTCTTCTCAGCTGGGAGTTTCGGCGATTGAACCGTAGCCAGTTGACAACTGGCGTTTCATATTCGGTAGGAAGCTTTTGCGCCTTTTTTGTGATGCTGTGAAGACTAATTCGGTGACGAGCAAGGAATCCCCGAAACCATCCATTACTGAAGCGGAAGAGTGCGGGGCTAGCATTTGGATAAGTCTCCCGAAACAAGAATTGAGACTGTATCCGAAACCAGCCCTGTCGTACAGTCCTTCCTGCCTCCCTTCGCTCTATAAACGAACTATACAACAGCTCCTCAAGTTGTGGCCATAGTACTCGCTGTGTCAAACACAGTGTTTCCTGCTTGCGTTTAGGTGAGTTTCTTCCTACTCCTTCGATTTTGTCCTTTCTTCGTACCCAGTCACCGATTGTGCTAACTGGAATTCGGTAATAGTCCGCTGCTTCTTTTTAGGTTGGCTGACGGTATTGCCCCGGTCGGTGGAGAGGAATTGAATGATGTTCCAAGAAGGTAAGAACTCGAATTTTTTGATTCTGGCTATAGGATCGTTCAGGACGCTGAATTGGCTTTAGATCATTTGAACTTAGGATTCGCTTCTTGATGGACTTCGCTTGGGGACCCCACCGGCGCTTTATGGTTCGTATTGGACTCATCTTCTCAATTCTGATCCAATAAGTATTTCTATAACTTCTTCTATACTGGCTATATACTGAACTTTATCTTCACTTGAGTTCTTCCTACACGTTAATGTCTGCTAACATGAACTCAGAAATGTCCGTTAATATGGAGTCATCATTGTCATGACTCAAGGCCCGGGTGTTTTACAATTTACAGTCATCGTGAAAGTCTATTTAGTACTAGGTAAATACGAGATTATCATTAAACTCTATCCTGAAACCTCTCTAATTCGCACTACTCTATATTAGGCTATCGTATATTCACAACACCATTGAAACCGTTCTCCTAAACTACAAAATTCTACAAGCAATTGGAAATGCTTCTCTAACCCTCTCTGACAATAGTTGAGTACAATAAATTGTGCTAAGAGTGAACAATGTCCTTAGAGACATGTCCAATAAAAAAAGACAGTTATCAAAACAGCACTCACGATCCTTAGAGTAAATGGAGGTATTGATCTTGAGGTAAACTGAAAGCTATGAGAAGTTAAACACGCATGGACTGACTCATACTTCATTTTATAGAGTCTGTGCGAGTTTTGTAATCTCGGCATCACCGCCAATAACTCGATCTCTTGGCATGATCGCTTGTGCCCCATTTGCGCCATAGCCAAGCCGATCTCAGAAACCGGATTTAACGAGTAAATACGGTATGTTGGTTGAGGTCGCTCCATCACAACATTAAATTTGATATCATAAGTAATTTAGGTAGCACCAGCACAATAGGTATTTCACAGGTAGGGTACTCGTGCTTCCGAGGTTAGATCAGGTCACGTGATTAAAGCAGGAAAGCATCGTGTTGAAGAGCAGCATCGCCGTCATGGAATCAATTCAGCTTAGCCATTGTAATTGTTACCACCGCCTTTCTCTAAACTAAGTCTAAGATTGCAATGAAAATTATCGCACCACCTATCTATAAGGTCTTGAGGAATGCGATACCATTCTTCAATCAGGATCTCCTTTGCTTTCTCAAGTACTGTACAACATAACTACTTCCTCTCAGATCGTCGTAATGTTGAGGCATCATATCTTTAATATACCTCCACGCCTGTTCAGACATATTGTAGTCTGGGGAATTCAGAGGAGCATTACACCGATGAACTCCATTCAAATCAGCCTCCTCTTGATCTATTCTTGCTGCCTTTGTATGATTTCCAGCATTGTCCTCGTATAACCATACTGGATTTCTTCCACTCTCCTCTCGTATATGTCGAATGAATGGGTAAAGGCGTTTGTGAAGAACCTCTTTTCGATACAACCACCAATTCCGACCCCCTCCCTTGCTCCTCTCTGCAATCTCCTCCTTAAAAACCCACTCATGACGTCGGGGCATTCGTTGTGGTTCATTGGGTAAGCGATGCTGGTTGTAGTTCCGAATATCTGTGTTGATTGACTCAAGAAGCCGATACTCCTCAGTTCCAGGTATTCGAGCATTTATTCGCATTTGTTCTTGGTGTTGTTGTTTTCGTTTGTTTTCCTCCTCAAGCTCTTGTGTGTGCTCCTTCCTCTCCCTTGGAGTTTCTTTTACCCAAATTTATGGCTCTCCACGGTATCCACGAGTAAAGTGACCAGAGAGCATTAGGGTAAACTCAGGTCCAGAGTCGGTCGGAATTATAAAGTCATATGGATCAGACCCAACTGGTCTCCAGACACTGGGTTTGCCTCGGGGTGAGCCAATTTCAATCCACGTCTCATCTGTGAAGATGAAGTTTTCTTGCGGTTGAGTTAAGGCCCTGTAACGAGACTCCACTGAGTACTATTACAAGTAGCTAAACCTACACCGATACCGGAGTCAAGAGACTACCGCGGTAGGGCTGGCGGTAGACTTAGGTCTACCAGGTGGAGGTACCGGTGGTTAGGTACCTCAGTCGGGCATGCTAGGCCATACCAAAGGTACATAGGTCCTAGTAATGGTTGGGGGTTACCCTACTCTGTAGGGTAACCCAAGTAGTCAATTTGGGAGTTACCCTGAATTACTCGACGGAGAGTCCAGGTAAAGTTACCCTACTCTGTAGGGTAACTCGGGGTACAGTTACCCTACCTTCGGACTAGGGTTACCCTACCTTCGGACTAGGGTTACCCTACCTTCGGACTAGGGTTACCCTACCTTCGGACTAGGGTTACCCTACCTTCGGACTAGGGTTACCCTACCTTCGGACTAGGGTTACCCTACCTTCGGACTAGGGTTACCCTACCTTCGGACTAGGGTTACCCTACCTTCGGACTAGGGTTACCCTACCCTCGGACTAGGGTTACCCTACCCTCGGACTAGGGTTACCCTACCTTCGGACTAGGGTTACCCTACCTTCGGACTAGGGTTACCCTACCTTCGGACTAGGGTTACCCTACCTTCGGACTAGGGTTACCCTACCTTCGGACTAGGGTTACCCTACCTTCGGACTAGGGTTACCCTACCTTCGGACTAGGGTTACCCTACCTTCGGACTAGGGTTACCCTACCTTCGGACTAGGGTTACCGTACCTTCGGACTAGGGTTACCCTACCTTCGGACTAGGGTTACCCTACCTTCGGACTAGGGTTACCCTACCTTCGGACTAGGGTTACCCTACCTTCGGACTAGGGTTACCCTACCTTCGGACTAGGGTTACCCTGCCTTGGGCCACGGGTTACCCTGCTATGGAGTCAAGTTACCCTACCTTGAAAGTAACTTGTTACGCAGGACTTCGGGGGAAGTTACTAGATTGTTTGTCACGCGAAACTACATAGGGTGTTCGATTATCAGGTTGTGCGGATCACTCCCGCACAACCAGTTGAGCTCCGAACAAGCTGTAACTTGGAGGTGTGGTTGCTAACACCCCCCTCCGGCCCCGTTATAAGTCCCTAGCGTCATGGGCTACAGCCTGAAGAGTTGCTGTAAGTCTAGCGGAAGTCTCCAAGTGGAGATGTTGCCGTAACTCCGTATGCGCTTACGCCGTCTGTCCGACCGGAAGCTGTCCGCAGGATACATGAGGGGGAAGAGGAGAATCTGGAGAATAGCCTCCAGGTGGTTTCGTGTAAAAGGGACCAAAACTGACGGAGTAATACCACTTTGAAGTTAAGAGTAGTATGTGAGGTTACCGGAGGCCAGTAGGCGAGGTAACCGAAGTCCGTTGCCCCGAAAGTGTAATAGTATTGGAGAATTGTTAAGGACTCTAAGACACTAGTCTAAGGTCACGATAAGACTTACTTCTAGGAGGGTTGACTGTGGGTAGCGCCTATTGGTAGTCAACCTCCGAAGGGGTCTATCGGGGGAGCTACGTGGCTATCATCCGGAATGATATAGAAATGAGTAGAACCGGATAGATGTTCAGGGGCTCCGAATGCTTGTAGAAGACTAAGTGTATATGGGTAGAGAGTTCCATATTTGGTATAACATCCGCACGGGCATGACAGCTCGCCACTGGCATGACTACGATATGAAGAGTTTTTACTCCTGCGGTTGCATTGGAGATGCAGCGGCTAAAACACTTCTATCGGGCAGATGTTAGAACACCACCGAGTGGTCTAGTTCGCTACGGAGGATCGTTGGTCCGACCCGTAGAGGTTGGCTAGACAGCCCACGGGAGTTGGGTGCTCGCGAACGCAGAGTAGTGATGGGGAGTAACTGGCAACATACCAAACCTACTTAAGTATATGCGAGTTCTCCTCTACTCTGGCAATCAACTACCTCTCGAGATCAGGACTTAATTGAGTAAGGCTGTGGCTTAACGATATTAAGTTTTACCGTTTATTTTTTCAACTCTACTGTTGATTATCTTTATCTTTACTTCTGAAAGAATACTTCGGTGCGGTCGCAACCTCGGGATCCATCTTCCCAGAGGGAGCCCCCGTTACAGGCCCACTGAGCAAATTGAATGCGGGAGTGGATATCATTTTGACTGAGTTTTGGCTTGCGGCGTGGCTTGTATGTGGCGAAGTTGTGATGTTGATGAACATACTTATAGGCAGTCGAAGAAGCAATGTCGAGGTTGGTGAGACGGGCAAGTTGAGCGGGATTCTTGCCAAAGTTCTCAGGGTCAAGAGCAACCACCTTCAATTTTTCTGACTCTTCTGATCCTTTAGGATACTTTTGAGGAGGGCCTGAAGGATGTACAGGCTCATCATGACTGACATTGTAGACTAATGCGAAGAAATCTTCACCGACGCATGCTTTTGAGCGCTGAATTATCTGCCGAGTACTCTCTGGATGGACGTTTAGGTGTGTGGAGATCTCGTTCTATTGCATATGTGCGATAGAGTGGAGAGTCAGGATAGCGATATGCAATTCTTGAGGTATTGATGCACCTTTGGTCATTGTTTCGCGATAGTTTGATGAGGACGGCTTTGGGTAGGTGGAGATGGTTTGATGAGGTTTCGGGGAATTGCCACCGCAGTGTCACACCCCCACTTATTATTGATGTTCTATCACGTGACCTGTTCTAACCTCGGAAGCACGAGTAGAGTATTAACAGGGGAGGCCGGTATCTTCTGGGATGGACTAAATTATCGTGATATCATACCGGCGTTGGACTGCCGGCGCGAAAGAACAGGGCTCGACCTTAACTTACAAGTACTGTACAATTTGTAATCCCAACTCGGATAACCGCATACCGGTACTCGAGTACTCGTATGATACCTGTACACACGCCCATTCCTTCCTTCCACTCCATCCCACTCTGTACAAGCACGAGTACCCAAACACCATACTAGTGCTTATCATGCTTACCCTCCCCCATCCCACCTTCTCCCCACAGGGCCACCCTCCAACCACCGTCCCCCCCAACTCGAGCACCCTACCCACCCTAGCGTCATCACCGAGCCAGGCCCCAGACCTTGCCGCGTGATTACTCGAGTAGATATGACCACTTCACACTACTGAAGTGTTTCTTGGCTCTGGCCGGGGGTTTGTTATCGCCAAGGCGGGGGTGGGAGATTTGAGCAGGTGAAAAGCTTGGAGCCTTGGAAGAAAGGGGAAAGGGAGGGATGCTCCTACGGTATTTAAATGCTTGGTATGATGTGGGGGGGGTCCGTTTAGCGGTGTACTAGTACCTGTACTGTATGCTACGGTATAGTGAGCCCCTAGTGAACACTTTCTGTGCCGATCTACCGGCATGTTTTTTTCCTCAAGCAAAGCTTCAGCGATGCAAAAGACCTGTGAGGAAATATATTGTTGAAAACAGTAAAACCTGTGTGCGTGCGTTGATAATGGGACTCTGAGAAGAGATTCGAGAAATGGTCTAGAAATGGATAATTTTGTTTTACTATAGCACGAAGGCTTTGCATGTGTATATAATTATGCACAGCACGGTACACTACTGGTATGTGCCAGAATGGGGGGCCTTCCTCAAAGAAATAATATCAGAATAATTAGACTAAGTTTCAAAGGTACGAGTATGATGCGGGGATCTTTTGGTTGTCTTGTCGTGGATTTTGGCCTATCCCTTCAGTGCCCAGACTACCAGTATTACATTTGGACTCGAGTTAGAATAATTCCCATACCGGTAGTCTAGTGTGTGGCATTTCACTATGTGAATTATTGGGTCGAAATCTCCATTAGAGAAGTTTTGCTGAGTTTTTCTCACCCCTTGTTGCTACTGAGAGTTAGATTAATGTGTGCATTGAAAATTGGAGTTTCATTTGGGAGGCTAAGGGGACACTTTTCTTTTGATACTCAAGTACAGGTACAATACAAATTTATTTGTTAAATCCATGGTTTATTTTGCAACTAAGTACAGGGGAAAATCCATAGCAAGTACTCTAAAGTATGGCCTAAAAACACAAATAATAAAGAAAAATTCAACAATCCCCAAATAACAATTTAACGACAAACAATATCAAGTCATTCCTGTCCACTACCATAAGAAATTTCAATCAAGATGCCAAATCAGCATAATGTGTAAAAGGAAAATTCCCCATCTTTGTTGGTCAATTTATTCAGCCTTTTAAAATATAGGAGGCTAAACCATTTATCAGTACCAAACTGCTAGGAATATGATATCATACAGGAATCTGATACTTAAGATATATCCTGGGTAGAGTAACTTTATTCGGAATTGGAATCTCTGGTCTTCAACATTCCCTCAAGCTCTAGTCCACTTATATGGCTTGCATGTCATCATACATATTAGCGTCCTATAACTATAATTACATTGAATTATAGGTATCAGAATAATACTATATATATTACTGCCATCTGTCTGACCAGATCCTGTTTATAGTATATATAGGAGGGGACCTCTGCCAAAGCCTAGGAAGTAGAATAGAGTCAACTCATTAGCAACTTAGAGAGTTACTAGATTTCAAAGATGGAACAACTTGTATATACTCGTGAATAGTAAGTAATAGGACATTTTTGTACAAAGATATGATATTGAATATTAAAGAATCTAATATGAAGAGCCAATACATTCACATACATCTTCAGATTATTTGAAGAATTTAAAACTCCTAAGAAGTACTATTGAAGAATGTTGGATATACTAGGAGGTACGGCTACTCACACTTTGAGTTAGGTCTATTTAACCCTACATGTGGGGTGAGGTACATGTGTGTGAGTGTGTGTGTTCCTTAGCTATATATAGTCTCTCCCCCTTCTCTCTTTTCATAGTTAGATAGATCAACGAACATCTCTCTCCTGTTACTTAGGTTCCTCAGTACAACAGGTTATGAGCCTCTGCGTGATCCACACTCATTAAAAAGCAGAAATCTGGGATTCAGAGGTCGGTTTACTACACCGTGGTACCTCTCAAATAATTTCTTCCTGTTCAATCCATCCATCCATCCATCCATCCATTCATCTATCCATTTATCCATCCATCTATCAACATTTCTTTTTCATCTCACGGTCCATCAATCGACACAGCTATCCAGTCTTTGCAAAAATGACTGATGTTTATGACACACTACCTACTCTGCGTCAGCCTTTCTCTCTCCTTGGTGACAGCAACTTCGGACCATGGCGACAAAGAATGTCTGATCAACTGAAGGAACTCGACATGTGGTGGATTGTTTCCGGCAGAGAGTCAGTACCAGATCCTACACGCTCTGATCCGATTATTGTTGCCGCGTATAGCAAGTATTTGCGTAAGTGCTTCCGCATTACGGCTAAAATCTGAAACTCAATGGAATCACATGTCTGTGCCCATTATATGTCCAATGAATACGATGAGAACCCTAAGTTGTTATGGGACAAGTTGGGAGAGGAGTATAGGAAAGCTTTAGGCTTGGAGCTTTACTACTTCCGAAGGTCACTGTTTGACTGCTCCTATGAGACTTATGGCACTGCGGCGAAGTATGTTCATGAGATAGAACATATTATTGAGTGTCTCAGGGAGGCAGAAGAGGATATTAAAGCCTGTGAGAAGACATTTTATTTGCTCAATGGACTTCCAACTTCCTGGCAGGAATGGCGCGATCTCTAAGCTACAATAATCAAGCCTGATCAACCTGAGGACCTAATTGCCGCCATCAAAGCCTGCAAACGTCTCTTCATCGCAACCAATTGGAGAATGGAGGTAGTGAGACTGCTCTGGCAATACCGGATAGGGAGGTCAGATCTCAAGTAAGAGGGAATAAGTTTGTTGGTGGAAGAGCTTCAGGAGATGTTTCAGATAGGCCTACTCGAGGAGTAGGCCCGGCAATCTCCTGTTATTACTACAATAAGAAAGGGCATCGGAAGAATGAATGTCGAAAACTCAAGTCAGATCGGAAGAAAGGAATAGTAGGCGAGCGAGCCATCGACCATCTCCGCTACACCTCGGGTGATTGAAATTTATTACCTATCTGGGAACGACTCAACACCAAAAACTTCTCACCACTTTTCGTGTCAGGTCCTCCCCCTAGGGGGGCGACCAGGCCATAACTCCCTATCTTTCCACAACGGTGGAACTCTTCTCCTGCCTTCTCTCTTGAGGTCTACCCTCTTGAGATCCTCCTTCCTCCCTCCCAGTGTCTCTGCATGCTGGTTTTCTTTCCTTCCCCGCTTTTGCTAAGCCTCGCTAAGCTTCAGCACAGTCGGGAGGCTCCTTTTTTCATTACAACTGATGGCTGGGAACACGGTTTGCGGTACGCGATCACAGTGGGTTCCTTCTGCTTTCCTCAGCTCGGTTTGGGTTAGTCCCTCTACTGGGTCCGGGTTTTGTCCCGCCGGTAGGCACGGGTCAGTCCCACAGTCGGGGGGTTAGTGGTTGGTCCTCTCAACAGGCTACAGTCGATTTCGCCATTCTCCTCCCCTTCACCCTCTATGGGGGCCCTGGTACTCTTGGGTGTTAGGGGCTATAGGGGACAGCCTAGTTAAGACACGAACACGTTTCCGATAGTTGTTTCGCCGCTTGGACCTGCCCCTCCTCTCTTCTCGCCTCGGTTCGATCGGCTGGTACCCTACTACCTCTCTTCCCTCACCCGGCTAGTACCCTACTGCCCCTCTTTGCAGCTCGCATCTTACTGCCACCCCCCTCCTCTGGGGCAGAGTTGATTGGGTCTCTCCGTCTCCCCTTCTCCTCCTCCTTGGGGCCCCAGCCCTGGCCCCCCTCCTCCGGTCGGTATTGCACTGTCTCAGGCCGGTCGGAAATATGTCAGCCTCCTGCCGCCTTGGTGGGGGGAGTACCTGTACGGGCACACCTGCTGATTTTTTTTGAGGCCCGACATTGGGTTAGCTTTTTAGCGGCCAGGACCGCCTTGGGCATTTCTGGTGGGTATTGTTTTGGTTTCCTTTGTGCCTTCGGGCTGAGATTTCTGGGGGGATTTTTCCTTGTAGCTTCCTCCTTGTTTTGAGTTGGGTTTATTTTGGGCTTGATTCAGGGCAAGATGTGCAGTTGGCTCCATACCAGAGGGGCTTGGGGCTCTCGGCTTTTGCCCCAGATGGAGGAGGGATGCGTGTTTTTGGTTTTGTTTACGCCATAGCTCACGCTGCATGCGAGTTCTTGTACCTTAACCACGAATACATGATATAAAAAGAAAAAAAAAAAAAAAAAAAGGTAGGCGAGTGAGTCTCTACAGCTGCCAAGGTTACACCCGGGAATCCTGCGAATACATCACTATTTACAGCCCTCAGTACTCTAGCCTTTCCCTCTGATGAGCACTATTGGCTACTTGATAGTGGGTGTAGCAATCACGTTACTGGATCCCATAGGCTGTTTACAACCTATGAACCAATTCCAAAAGGCGAGCACAAGATTAGAGTAGCTGACAACTCTGAGATCAATGCCATGGGAAAGGGAACTGTCACTCTCAGTGTGTGGGATGCTGGTACCAAAGCCAAGAAGGAGCTGATTTTAGCAAATGTTCTACATGTTCCCGACTGTGGAAAGAACAGCTTACTATCCGTCTCTCAGTTGAGAAAAGCTGGAGTGTTTGTAGACTTTGATCAAGATGGAGGAGCCTATTTGAGAAGAACTGGAAGACAATCATCCTGGATTGAGGCCAAGGAAGTTCGAGGCCTATATGTGTTACAGACAATTGGAGATAAATGCAGTGAAACTGTGAGAGAAAATCACTTGCTGGCCGTAACAACTAATTCTGATGTAATTAGAGAATCAGCCTTGTGGCATTTTCGCCTGGCCCACCTCGGTGCGGATGCAGTCCGCAAGCTCTCCATAGGTAACAATATGATACCACCACTTAAAACGGTTCCACGATGTATATGCACTGGTTGAATCTACGGAAAGATGACTCGACAACCCTTTCCTCCAGTTTCAGAGTCCTCTCGTGCAACTGGAGTCCTCAAGATCATACATAGCGATATTGCAGGACTCATCGACCCCACTTCAGTTGGTGGTTCCAAGTATTTGCTACTCTTTACAGATGATTTTTTGAGGTACAAGATGGTCTATACATTAAA
This sequence comes from Tuber indicum, assembly GCA_006112555.1. Lineage (NCBI taxonomy): Eukaryota > Fungi > Ascomycota > Pezizomycetes > Pezizales > Tuberaceae > Tuber > Tuber indicum. Next base: position 477,092 of record VBSK01000237.1, read on the forward strand.
GAAGAAGTCAGAAGCACTGAGTTATTTTACGGAATACGAATTACTGGTTGAGAAGCAACATGGTAAAGGGATTCTGAAACTTCGTACAGATGGGGGAGGGGAATACACCTCCAATGAGTTCTGTCATTTTCTTCGACAGAAAGGAATTGAAGGTCAAAGAACTACACCATAAACACCACAATCCAATGGTATAAGTGAGCGTGCAAATCACACTATTATTGGAACTACTAGAGCACTGATTCATGCTGTGGGGGCCCCCAAGAGTCTGTGGGCCGAGGCAACAATGACTGCAGTATATACAAGAAATCGACTTCCAACAAGATCTCTTAAGTCAGGTCTTACTCCCTACGAGGTTTGGTTTGGCAGAAAACCCAGCTATGAACACCTACGAGTATGGGGTTGTGTCGCATATTCTCAAGTTCCAAAAAGAGAAGAGAAAGAAAATTGACAAGACTGCTCGCAGATGTATGTTTGTCGGATACACCCAAACCTCTTCACACTATCGCTTATATGATCCTCTTACAAAAACAGCGTTTACAGCTTGCGACGTAATATTCGAGGAGTCTAAATCATACTATCTTGCGGAAACTAGTAGCACAGGAGTTGCTCAACCCTTCTATACACCCCCAGTACAACCATGGGAAGAACATTTAGCATGGGAAGACGAGTTTGATGAGGATGATGGGGAAATCACCTCTGAGAAATTGATTCAAAGTAAGGGAAAAGAAAAGGAAATGGCAGGTAACTCTGATGTGGAGGACATTGGAGGAGCCCACATTGAGGAAGTTGAAGAAGCAGTGAGACCAGCAAGAAGACTCCCGAGAATGGTTCGTGAGCTTAAATCAGATGGCGAGGGCAGTTTTTGGGGGGCAAAGGATGGGAGGTCCCTGATGTGGTTGAAGGCTGTCGCTTGTACTCTAAGAGGGATTTACCAGATATATCGTATGCAAATCATGCCATGCTTTCGGCAGTCTATATGGTAGAAGCTGGACCATCAAATTATAAAATGGCGATGTAATCTGAAGAGGCTGAGCAGTGGCAACAGGCTGTGGACTCAGAGTGTGCATCTATTGTCAAGAACAACATTTTAAGGTTCATTGAAAGCCTGCCACCGGGGAAGAAAGCGATTCCCACAAAATTGATTCTGCAGTGAAAGTTGGGCCCCTCTGGTGACATCACATAATATAAAGCCAGACTTGTCGCTCAAGGTTTCCAACAAATTGAGGGGATAGACTTTACCAATACCTTTGCTCCAGTTGCCAGTCTGTCTAGTGTACGAGTGGTGCGCTCATTAGCAGCCATGCGGAGATTTGAGATATACCAAATGGACGTTGTTACCGCGTTTCTGGGAAGTAAGCTGGAGGAGGAAGTTTACATTAGTCTTCCAGAAGGTGTCCTTGGTGGTCCACACCTTGCTTATTTAAACCGTAGTCTTTATGGCCTCAGACAATCTCCCCGATGTTGGTATGCAACTATTGACTCCTTCCTGATTAAGGAGTTAGGTTTTCAACGTGGTCGCTTTGACTGCTGTGTCTATATGAGACCTGATAATAGTATAATTGCTATCTATGTCGATGATATTTTGATTACTGGAACAGCTAAGGATATTGATTATATCCGTCAAAAGTTAAAAGAAAAATTTGAGATGGTAGATTTGGGACCCATTAGTCACTTTCTTGGTATGATGATTACAAGAGATGTGGTAGAGAAGAAGGTTTTTATCATACAAGAAGGTTATATTGATCGAGTATTGGACCTCTTTGCAATGACAAGCTGTAAGTCTGTTTGCACGCCAATTGATCGAGACAAACCAGAGCCACGACAAGAGAACGAGGACTCTTGTGACCGAAGTCTATACTTGAAAATCACCGGAAGTTTATGTTAGATTGCAACTGGTACACCACCAGACATCTCATTTGTTGTATCATATTTAGGCAGATTTAATGCCAATCCCTCTGACTGCCCTTGGAAATGTGCGAAGCGTATTCTGAGGTACCTGAAGGGTACAAAACATCTCAAGCTCAGTCTGGGGGGAGCAGTGCAGGAGATGGGGGAGATAGAGAATGGCTCTAAGCTATTTGGATATGTCGACTCAGACTTTGCTGGAGATGCCAGTACCTTGAAGTCAACCACTGGCTATGTCTTTATACTGGGATCTGGAGTTATTAAGTGGCACTCCAAACGCCAGTCGATTACCGCCACCAGTACTGCTGATGCAGAATTCATTGCCAGCGCATCGGCGATTCACGAACTAGTTTGGTTTCGAAAACTTATACAGGAGATTACTCAGTCATCCCTTGATGTCAGTATACTATTTAATGACAATCAAGCCTCTCTATCTACGTTTAGAGATACTTCCTATAAGCCACATAGCAAGCACATTGGAGTTAGAGTTTATCAGATTAGGGAGTTTATAGAAGCTGGAACGGAGGTAGTGATGGAGTATTGTCAAACAGATAGGATGATTGCAGATGGTTTAACAAAGCCCTTAGCGGCTAACAAGCATCTTGAGTTTGTTAAAATGTGCGGTCTTATTTGATTTTGATTTTACATATATATGATACCCTTATGTGGTTATCACTTATTGTTTTGTCATTTTACTAGATACATGTGATACCTGTAGGGGTAGTGTTGGATATACTAGGAGGTACGACTACTCACACTTTGAGTTAGGTCTATGTAACCCTACATATGGGGTGAGGTACATGTGTGTGAGTGAGTGTGTTCCTTAGCTATATATAGTCTCTCCCCCTTCTCTCTTTTCATAGTTAGATAGATCAACGAATATCTCTCTCCTCACACTTCGGTTCCTTAGTACAACAAAGAAGCCAATAGAATTTACAGAGTATTACAACTATGTTAAGAGATGTGTAGAGGTTGAGGGAATTATTACCTATACTTTTTAATGATTAATCATCATTATATAGGACAGCCAGGAGTTGCCAACTGAGGTATTATGACCATATCCTATAGAAGGTCTTCTCTTCTATATGAGGAAAACTATTGCAAAAAGTTCTAGAGGTTGTTAAGTTATCATAACTAGAAGTTCATTACTTCCAGTAAAATTGTAGATACAATCCTAAGATGAAACTAATTATTTCATCGATAGGAAAGACAATTGAGACCAATACAGACAATTTAATAACTTAGTCATAAGTCTAAAAACCCTAAAGATTGGATGATTACTATTGGAAATGATAAAGTCTTCTAAGAAATAGAATAGTAATTACTGAAGAGAGTATGATAGATTTCAGGATCACCTGGTATTCACAAGTTTAGTGAATACCAGACATTGTAAGTTATAATCAGAGAGGTACTGTAATTGGTACAGGTACTTGGCTAAGGAATTTGTTTTATATTTTGTTTTAAGTATTACTTTTGTAACCTACTTCTAAGTATCTTGAGAATTTCAAAGAGATTCTAGAATACTATTAGGATAGAAGGAGAAGCATTGATAGAATTCTTCTTTAATAGTAGCAAAACTGAGTGAAATATAGAGTGACTGTTCAACTTGTGGTATTGTTAGGCATATAAGACCTAGCATAGTGGTAATGTCACGCACCTGACCATAGAGGTCAAGTGACTCGATAAGATGGTTGTGGCAAAGCTATATAGGAATTAAAATAACAATTTCTAATTCATAACTCCCTGACCGCAAACCATATAAGACCACTCGCATTAGTGAATAGCCAACTGAGGGATTTTCTATCAATTAGATACAAGACCTCTGGCGCTATCAAACTACTTCAGAAATAACCAATACCCATTCAAGATTAGGTGTATGTCGGACAGCTCCAATAGGAGTCCCTCTTAGAGGCAGGAGGTCCCAGGGAAACTACACTTGCATTGGAAGACTGGAGATGCATGAAGCCATTCTATGATACTGGCGTATCGAGACTAATGCAAGCATATACTAATTATGCACCAGTTCCTGACAACGAACTTAACTAGTCCTTGATCAGAAGGGACGATTGGAATGATAGCCATTCGGACTACATTTGCATACTTAGTCCATTCAAGCCTAGAGATCGTAAAGAGATCATTGGGAGATAGGACGCTATCCTCTCAAGATGAATATCTCGTCTCAATTAAGGTTGAAGTGGTGTACAAACTTTCAGGGTCAAACGGTGTTTGCACGTACTCGAAACTAAAGTTAAAAGCTCCTTGGTACAAGTTAGTATAGGAATACTAAGTACCGGTAGATTAGTATAAATAGGCTTAAGGTCTCCCGGTTAGTTAGAGGAATGAAGTAACGGAAGAGAGACCTTAACAATATAATAAGTCTACAATTACGAATCTTTATTCTTTTATTCTTTACAACTTTACGAGTCTTCCAAGACAATCTCCGATCAAAGATTCAGGCCCTGGTCCGACCGATAAGATTGACCTCGGCTACCACCTAACAGGTATATTCAAAAGAGTGTTCCTGTGAGGCTTGAGAGACAAATCCTTAAGGGATTGTAGTCTCTTTAAATACAAAAGATAGTAACTAGGAAATATAATGATACTAACAAATCCAAGGAAAATATTCAACAGTGCTAACATAGTAGTGAAAGTAAATCAATCAATGTCCTAAAGGAGTGGACTTGAGGCGACGGGATAAATCTAACAAAACAAGTAATAGAATACAAATAAGGTAAAACAAGTGGTTGGTACTAAGATCCTAATTCAGTAGTAACAGTAGTGAAAGGGGATATCCAACTGGGTAGTAGTATAGCAAAGGGTACAAATTAGTAAACACAGGAGATGTACTCAATTAAGTACTAGCTAAGCGGTAACGGAAACATGAACTACTAGGAAGAGTCCTAAGTAGGCGAGAAACTAACTTCAAACTAGCTAAATTGGTAAAGAACAATAGGATTCTGTTACAGCTTTGATACTTAGTTTGGTTTATGTTTTATTTTAAGTATCGAGTTGATACTTAGGTTAGTTTTACTAAAGCGTATCACTTGATACGTTGATTAGTTTCATTTATGCTAGACATAAACTGATTTGAGTATTTAAAAACTGTCCTATTCCACGATAGAAAAGACAAACTTTGACAGATAGTATTTCAATATACTTGGTTCAACAGTTACTCTTTAGTTTCTCCAGTATGCCCCCGAAGCCTCCTTTAATTCATACAGCTCTCACTTCCTGTCTGGAAGAGCAGGCTACCTGTCAACTATTGTATCCTAAATTGAAACGTGCTTAGCATCTAGTGAACACATTACAGATAACTAATTTGTATGAGAGATAGATATGGTCCTTGAATACTCAGACAAGGAATGTAAATATTGAAGTGCCTTACAAGCTACTAGATATCATCAAGCAGTAGAGAATAGAAGACTTTACTAATATAATATTGTTTGCACAATTCTACTCTATTTTAATTTACTCTTAGTAGTCATAAATAAGATAAGTTACCTTGAGCCTTCCTAGACAAATTGGTATTTACAGTAATAAATCTTGATTGGCCTAAACAACCTTGAATTTATATAGATTGTCCCTGTATGACACAAACTCTTCTTACATTTTTTCTATAGCTTTGAATTAGAAGCTATATTCAAATAACGTTCAAGCTTGTCCTTCCTAGTCCAAGTTAGAGTACAACAGATTATTGCATGTTTCAGCTTTCTTCTTCCACTTGGTATCTGTTATACTTAAGGTCTTATCTATGACTTAATCTGTCTCTATACATACCCAAATTACTCTTATATACCTGTCTTTAGTATATTCTACCATCTGTGAACTTTATATTAGATAGAGACAACCTGTATAGACTCAGAGCCAGAGTTGTCTAAGCTAATTGAGATTCATTTTAGTAGACAAAGATTAGTCTAGGAAGGCTTAAGGTAACCCATTTCATTTAAGACTACTAAGAGTTAAGTAAAGTAGAATAGCATTGTGTAAACAATATTATATTATTAAGATGTATAATCTGTTATTAAATAATATTAAAAAGCTTAGAAGGTACTTCAATATTTATATTTCACATTAGAGTATTTATCATCAGCAAATAAAAACTCTGCGTCAGATGTGTCAGCTGTACGTCTTGACGCAAATGTACAGTTACTGGTATCCTATGCGTCCTGGATATCCCAAAGTGTCCAGGGGTATTGGTGGCGTCCTGAGTTCATCCTAAGCGAGGATGCAATAATTTTCAATTCTTAATTTGGCTCAGTTGACCTTGATCCTTGCTGATGTCCTGACAGAAGACAGCAGAAAGTCTCAATCCATGCTGACATTCAGATACAAGATGGCAGAGAGTCTTAATTATGATACCAAGCCAAATGCCAGCCATCGGTGTATCAACTATGGGCGGACTCGGACACTATGACTAATGTAATGTGTTCTCTAGGTGCTAATCACGTTTCGATAGGTGTACGATAGTTGACAGGTGGCCTGCTCTTCCAGAGAGGAGTCGAGAGCTGTATGAACTAAAGGAGGCTTCGGAGGTGTACTGGAGAAACTAAAAAGTAACTGTTCAACCAAGTATATTGAAATACTGTCTGTTGAAGTCTGTTCTTTCCATCGTGGAATAGGACGGTCTTTAAATACACAAATCAGTTCATGTCTAGCATGAACGAAATCAATCAAAGGTATCAAGTGATACACTTTGGTAAAACAACATAAGTATCAAATCGATACTTAAAACAAAACATGAAGCAAACTAAGTATCAAAACGATACTTCAAACAAACCAAGTATCAAAGTGATACTTAAAACAAAACATAAAACAACATCCTTAACCGAGTACTAGTACCGGTTACAACTAAATCTAAAAATATCTACAGAAATTGGAGATGAGTCGTACCAAATTCTATTTTAGTCTCTTGAAGTATCTGGCAGCCAAAATGGCCAACCGGTAGAATGTAAAAGTGAGTGATACTTTTGATTGTGAGAGTACAGGGTAACTGGGGTGTTTGTTAAGTTTTTCTCAGACTATGATGGGTTGAGTAACACTTGGACAATCACAAAATATCACGGTCAGTACATCAACAACAGGTCTGTCAATTACCATTGCTCCTCAGTCCCTATACCATCAAAGCTAATAATTTAGGACAACATTATACTCGATTTCAGCATTCTATTGCACTAAAGAACATCTGCCTACTGTGTATTTACTAGAGGTTATAGTCTATTTTGTGTCCTGGCAAAGTGCTCATGTTGACGCCAGATTGCCCAGCCATCCTTTAGGCGTAGTACTTCATACTTTGCAGTGACATTCTACTCGCCGCCAGCCTTCTAACGGTGTAATGTACTTCTTTTTTTTTTTTTTTTTTTTATATATCATATATTCATTGTTTGGTTAAGGTACAAGAACGTGCATGCAGCGCTAGCTATGGCAGAAACAAAACCCAAAATCAATCAACAAACAAACGAAAAACCAAAACCAGATCCTCCTATGGCGTCCAATAACCGACGCATTGCCTACACAGGTCTTATAAAGAAAAACTACTAACTACCTAGCATCGTAACGGGAACAAACCAAAAACTCATAATAACAACAAGTAAATGAAATCAAACAGGAGACCTTCCACCACTTAGACCACTTGGCGACCCAGCCAACGACAACCGAGGCAAGGCAGGAAGGAAAGGGGAGGGGGAGAGAGAGGGCTGGCGGGGGGCACACTGTGCGTACATATAGGGGGGGAAACCAGTCTTGGTAGCGGTGAGATAGCGACCGAGGCCCAAAAGCATCGGAATTGATGTCCACAGAGAAGAGTCAGGTCCAATATCCGTGACCCCCTGGAGGTGGCGACCGCGGGCTGCAGACTTGACAGGACAGAAAAGGAGGGCATGTTCGAACGTCTCATCCCCCCCCTCACACCAGGGGCAGAGGGGAGAGGGGTCGGCGTCGTCCCATGAGGGATGGGCGGCTAGGTAGCTCTTGCCAGCACGCATCTGGTAGAGCCAGCCCGAGAGGAAACGCCCCAGGCCCATAAAGGGGTGCAGGCGTAGGGTTGGGCCAAAGAGGTAGTAAGGCGGGGGAGGCGAGAGGAGGCGCCACGAGGTGAGGAGTTCTTCACGGCAACGGGCCTTGAGAGAAGCGTAGAGGGCGGGAGCCCCCAGCGGGGCGACCTGTAGTGGAGGCAAGAGGAGGGGGTTCGCCGGAGGGAGGGTGTCACTGCGGCTGCCGATGATGGAGTGAATGCGGTGGGCGACTGCATCGACTGGGAGGTGGCGCCGGTTGGGCGGGGAGGGTGGTTTGGTGAACCATCTGAGGGGGCGATAGTTGGGGCCGGCCCATAGGCGCCGGCCTCTGACAGACCCAGGGAGGCGGAGGGAGTCGGGAGCCCTAAAGGGGGACGTAGTCGGGACCGAGTGGTCCAAGCGGGCAGTTGCCGGGTTGATTTCAGGTGGCAGGCAGACCAGGCGGACCGCCGCCAGGCGCTGAAGGTGTTTGATCAGTAGGTCAATGGGAGGGAGTGATGATTCACAGGGAAGGATGGCCGTGTTGGTGGAGGCAAAGCAGTTCGTAACCCACCTCTGTACCCGGTGCCAGAACGCCCTCATCTTGTCGAGCATCCTGGACTTGGGGGAGAGAAGGTCGCTGCCATAGAGAAGGATGGGGCGGACCAAGGAGGAGGCGAGACGATGACACAGGTGTGGTGCGAGACCCTTGCCTGGCCGGGACAGGCGGTCTATTGTAGCGAGGGCAGCTTCGGCCAGGGCAAGGTGCCTGGTGAAATGAGGGGTGGTGGCTCGGTCCAACGAAGGAGTCGCGGGTTCCAGCCAGTAGTCCAACCACCGTAGTACTTGGGCCGGTTTGTAGGGGACGGAGTCCACTGAGACGGGGAGGAGGCATGGGGGCCCTCTCTGTTGGGGCGTCCTCCAGTGCATCAGTTCTGTTTTGGGAAGGGAGAAAGCAACGCCTATGCGCCTTCCTCTCGACATGAGAGAGGAAGCGACTGCCTGCAGCTTCTGGACGTTACGCCTGTAGGAGGGCGAGGAGACAGTTATAGCGAAGTCGTCAACATAAGAGAGGATTATGCCGTTGGGGACTGGAAAGTGGAGGGAGGAAACGTAGATCAGGAAAAGAAGGGGGGAGACAGGTGAACCCTGGGGGGTGCCGACCTGGACCGGTGAGAGGACTTTAGGGGAACCCTGGTATAGGAGGCGGCAATGTCTGCCGTGCAGGAAGGATCGGACCCACGAGACAAGGTAGGGTTGAACGCCCCTTTCCCGAAGCCTGCCACACATGGCAGCGGAGTCAACATTATCAAAACCTCCTTTGATGTTAAGGAAGAGTGTGGAGGAGCAGAGGCTCATACAGTGCGAAAGACGGACCTCATGTGAGAGAGTGGGAAGGGCGTCAAAGGTACCCATGCCCGATAGCGAGCCACATTTGTTGGGGTGGACTAGGCCAAGGGCCCGAGCAACCGCGGCTAGCCTAACAGCTACCACGCGCTCCAGGATCTTGGAGAGGGTTTGGAGGAGGACGATAATCCGGAAGGAGGCGGGGGTGTCGTAGGAGGCCTTACCAGGCTTGTCGAGGACAATACCATTGGCTTGTTTGAGGGAGGACGGGTGAAAACCGTAGAGTAGGAGGGGGCCCAGAAGGGACGTGAGGATTTTTGGGTTGGTGCCGTGGACACTTTTCCAGACTGAGTACGGGATATGGTCGGGGCCGGGGGCGGACGAGCTTGAGCTGGATGCCAGAGCCTTAGAGATCTCCTCTTTTGTGAGGACATCGAGATCCTGGAACGGGCGTAGGATAGTCGGGGGGGAGGAGGATTCCCTAGGAGGAAAAAAGTGGGTCAGGAGGGCGGTGTTGACAGCAAGCGGGGTGTCGGCTTCCGGGAAAGACGGGAACCGGTCTGGGGGGCGACCTATCGCGAAGCGTTTGGCTGTCCATACAGTTTTAGGGGTTGCAGAGGAGAGGAAATCGTCCCAGTGCCTTCGCTTGGCCTGTTTGATGGCCTTGAAGTAGGCGTTGCGGGACCCCCGGGCCTCAGCCAGGGAGTCCACACAAGGGGACCTGCGGGCACGACGAGCAGCGGCGTGAAACGAGATTCTGAGGGAGGAGAGAAGAGGCGACCACCAAGGTTTGGAATGGGTCGACATACGGTTGAGGGGGGTGTGCAGGAGGAGGGTAGTGCGGAGGCAGTTGACGTTGCTGTCAAACCAGGCTGTGGCAGAGGACAAGGTGGGGAGGGCGGGAGGCGGAGAGACAACAAACAATTTGAGGGCGTCACCAAGGGCAGACCAGTCTGTCTTGGCCCAGGCTGGTGTGGGGGCAGGGGGGCGCAATAAGGGCGTGGAAAGTAAGATGGAAATAGGAATGTGGTCAGAGCTGGTGGACAGGAGCGTGGCGGTCCACTCAGCAAAGAGCTGGGCCGCCTCGCTATTGGCAAAGGAGAGGTCAAGGACAGAGGGCCTGTCCTGGGGGGTAAAGGAAAAATAAGTAAACACACCAGCAGTGTTAAGAAGGGAAAAACCATGTAAAGAAGCCAATTGAAAGTAAGGAACTGACGTCCTAAGTTCTGTGGATGAAATGGCCCTCAGTGGGTCGGAAAGAGGGTGGTGGAGGTTAAAGTCCCCCAAAACAAAAACAGGAAAACTCAAGTCAGGAAAACAAAGCTCGGGAGAAACAATGCGCGTGTGGGTTGAGGTGTCCTTGGTGTCGTACACATTGTATACCCTAAGGCGAGTCTGTGAGGAGGAGCAAAAGCCCAAATCGGAGAACAATTCAACCGCCATCACGTTGGCAGACTGGTCCACCCATACGGGCAAGAAGGAAACAACTTCAAGAAAGGACAAAAGGGCGTAGCAAGCCACGCGGGGCTTGCCAAAAGTGGGGGGTGGGGAAAAACATTTATAGCCAGGGAAGGCAGGTAAGCGTGCCCTCCACACAGGGGGATCCTGTATGGCCACAATCGCCGGCAAGGAAGACAAAGCAGAAAAACTCTGAAATAAAGAAAGAAAAACATCCCAGCTACCCAAGCTGTTATGTTGAACGAAGGAAAGGTTCAAAAGGCCAGGATCCCTGTCAGAGGGTCTGGGGAGAGGAGAGTCGGGAAAAGACATCTACCCGGACAAGCTGGAGGGATTTTCTGAGGTGTGGGCTGGGTCGAAGTCCCCATGAGTGGGGGGGACGTTGGCCCTGGAGGAGGAACGAGTTGCTGTCTTTGGGGTCTCGGGCGGGACACGAGGACGGGGACGGCGGGGGGTCGCAAAAGGCGGGGCAAGAGTCTGTCTTGGGGTGGAGGGGCCAGCGTCGCCATCGGCACCATCAGGGCCGACATCCATGCCATCCTCATCACTTTGGCCTAGTGATTGTGAGGCGGAGGGGTCTTTGGGGGTTGGGGCGGGTCGCTCCGGGCAGTCCCTGTCAGTGGCCGCGTGCGGCTCCTTACAGTTGGGGCAGGAAGCAATGTAGGAGGGGCAGCAGTTGAGGACCGCCCCGGTGTTACCCGCCTTAGGACAGGTGGGATTCTGGCAGCGGTGCGCCGAACGTGTGTGCGGGAGGGAGCAGATTGGACATATCGGGTGATGCAGCTTACATCGAGGAGCCTGATGGCTGAACTTCCAGCAGTTGCGGCACTGGGTGAAGCGGTTGGAAGAGAAGGCGCGTTCAACTCAGCGTCTTCTAGAGAAGAGGTGGATAGAGGTCCCCATGGCATTGATGTCCTCGGGAGCGATGGTGACGACGACAGAGGTAGCGGACTTGGACCTCCTGGAGTCCAGGTCTCAATTGAGGTAGCGGGCCGAGAAGATGGTGACGCCCGCGGCGTTGCGGACGGACTCCTGGAGGAGGGAGAGGAGGTCTTCTTGGTCTTCTGGGAGGTAGGCGAGGGGGAGGGAGTGGATGGCGAGTTGAACTTCGTTGGGGGCGGGTCTGAAGGGCAGGTAGGCATTGTCGCCTACCGGGGAGACTTGGTTGAGGCGGTAGGTGAGGGCTTAATAGTATGGGGCGTAGGAGGTGGCGGGAGTGTAGGGGTCGAGGACGGTGGGAGTGACGGAGCCTCTGTCGTTAACTCGGACAGAAAGGGAAAGTGGTAGGGAGAAGTTGGCCTCACGGAGAACAGAGGCAGCGATGTCAGGGAGGCTCGCGGAAATCCTATGAGCTTCGGGGTGGGGAGCAGGAGAGGAGCGAGGAGCGAAGAAACGACGTTGTGCTGCTGGCAGGACAGGAGTCTCCTTAACAGGAGACGCCGAGGTGGCGGATGCGACTTGCGCAGCTGAGGGTGGCTTCGACTTAGGCCCCTTGGACTTCTTCTTGCCCCCGTCAGCGGCAGCCAGGGCGAATGAGCGAGGAGGGCGCAGGTAGGTAGGATCCATGTTGCCAGGGGTCCACTCAGAGAGGGGGGGGTATTTGCCGTCACGGAAGGTTTGGGCTTCCCATGAGTTGGGGTACTTGACTGCGTAGGCCTCGGGGTTGCCGTAGTTCTTGCCCGTAGCGGTGTCATATCTGGGGGTGTCGAGGTCGAACCCATTCACAATCGCTCCAACCTGGTAAAGGGAGTCGCGGGAGGGGCCCTGTTGGGGGTGTGGGGCGGCAGGAAGTTGTGCCGTGTTGTTCTGGGGAGGCTGAGCTGATGGAGGGAGTTCTTTCGCTTTCCGGGTAGGGGGTGGAGCTAGAGGCGCCGGGGCTTGCTGACGTGGGGGCGGTGGTTGGGAAAGCCTTTGTGACAGGTCACGCAGGGCCGACTCGATAGGGGCTAGGGACGAGAGCGAGGGGGCCTGAGCGGCGGAAACACCGTCAGCCAGCCCTTGAACTGTGGCAGCAAGGAGGTCGATTCGCTCGTTGGTAGTGGCAAGCCCGTCGAGGGTAGCAACTAGGAGGGGGATGAGGATGGCTTCGCCTGCACTGAGTTCGCGAAGGTCCGACGAGATGAGAGGGGGGACAGAGGAGAAAGCATTACCAAGGACTGGCTGTAAAGACTGCAGGAGGGCCGGGATCGCGAAGACCGCGGGGTGGATGGGCCGAACAGAGCTCGCCCTAGATTGGTTGGCGGAACCAATGTCGGACATTGGATCGCGAAGCAGAGACTTGAAGCCTAAGCAAGGGGGGGAAAAGCGTGCAGAAGTGAGGAGTCACACCAGATGCGATGGTGTTGAGAGTGCGAAAGAAAGTTATGGTCAGGAAAATAGGGGGCGCGGAGCATGTAACGGTGTAATGTACGTCTACTCTGCATCAATATCGGTGGAGATACAGCCTATTATAGAGGTGATATTGACCTTGGCGAAGTGCTGACTTTGAAGCCAGATTCCTCAGCCATCCTTGAGGCACAGTACTTGACACTTTACGACAACATCTTACTCGATATCAGAATTTCAACGGTATAAAGAACATCTACCAAGCATCAATTCCGGTAGAGATACAGCCTATTTTGTGTTCTAGTGAAGTGCTGACTTTAGCACCAGATACCACAGCCATCCTTTAGGCACAGTACTCGATACTTTACAGCAACGTTGAACTCAATACCAGCTTTCCAACGGTATGAAGAACGTCTACTCAGCATTAATATTGGTGGAGATACCGTCTATTATGGAGGTGATATTTACCCTAACGAAGTGCTAACTTTCACGCCAGAATCTGTCCTCAATACTCTAACGCGCAGGCTGACGTTTGGTGTCCTTGATGTACTCAATGCTAGCATTCCAACGGTATAAAGGACGTCTTCCCTGCACTAATATTGTTGGAGTTACAGCCTATTTTGTGTCTTGGCAAAGTGCTGACTTTGATGCCAGATTCTGTTCTCAATAGTCTGACGCCCAGACTGAAGTTTGGTGACCTAGACGTACTCGATGCCAGAATTCCAACGGTATAAAGGACCTCTTCCCTGCACCAATATCCATGGAGTTACTGCCTATTTTGTGTCCGGGCAAAGGGCTGACTTTGATACCAGATTCTGTCCACAATACTGTGATGCCGAGACTGACGTTTGGTGTCCTAGACGTACTCGATGCGAGCTTTCCAACGGTGTAAAGGACGTCTTTCCCGCATCAATCTTCCTGGAGTTACAGCCTATTTTGAGTCCCGGTAAAGTGCTGACTTTGATGCTAGATTATGTCCTCCATACTCTGACGCCCAGACTGACATTTGGTGTCCTAGACGTACTCGACGCCAGCTCTCCAACGGTGTAAAGGACGTCTTCCCTGTACCGTTATCTGTAGAGTTACAGTCTATTTTGTGTCCTGGCAAAGTGCTGACTTTGATGCCAGATTTTGTCCTCAATGCTATGATGCCCAGGTTGACATTTGGTGTCCTATAAGTACTCGACGCCAGCTGTCCAACGGTGTAAAGGACGCCTTTTCTGCACCAATATCCGTGGAGCTACAGTCTATTTTACGTCCTGGCGAATGCTGATTTTAACGCCAGATTCCTCAACCATCCTTGTAGCGTAGTACTCCATACTTTACAGCATCATTCTACTCCATGCCAGCTTTCCAACGGTATAAAGAACGTCTACTTGGCACTAATATTGGTGGAGTTATAACTTGCTTTAACTATTAGACTCAGTATTACTCATGTATTCTTGCTTACCTTTTGTAACCTAGCCTAGGCCTGTGTATCTATAAAAATAAATCTTGTTTACTGTAAAAATATAGTTTATTTTAGAATAACCTAGTTATAAGTTATGTTTTGTATGCACTGTATCTCATGAATTCTCAATTTTAAGAGACATATTCTGATGTCTGATCCTGTAAGCTGTTGTGTCCAGAGTGTTAGGTGAGTGTTCTGTGGTATCCTGAGTTTGGTAGGTACGTCACATTGCGTCCTGAGTTTGGCAGGTACGTCCTGTTGCGTTCTGAGTTTGGCAGGTATCGTCCGTTACGTCCTGACGTTGCTTGTCAGGTCCCTCTACGTCCTAGTTAACGATTTGCATTCTGGACTTCCTGTGCGTCTGATGTACAGGACGCACAGAACACAACCTAGAATTTTTGCTGATGATAGACTACATATAAATTATGTACTACTTTTATTATAATCAGTGTTTGTTACGGGACCTTCGGGGGCCAGGAAAACTGGGGTACCCAGCCAAAAACTCCGCCCAGGAGGGGGCATGGTTTTTTCTCTTTCTTGACCCCTATCTCCACCCCTGATCATGTCCTAGGTGGGCCCCCATCAATTATTGGTAGTATGGGGTAGTAGGGTTGTGCCCCAGAGGGCAGGCGGAGTGGGGAGGAGAAAACAATACTGGCTCCTGTGTAATGAGACTCTACTGAGTACTATTACAAGTAGCCAAACTTATACCCATACCAGTGTCAATAGACTACCACGGTAGGGATGGCGGTAGACTTAGGTCTACCGAGTGGAGGTACCAGTGGTTCAGTACCTCAGTCAGGTATACTAGACCATACCAAAGGTATATAGGTACTAGTAAAGGTTGGAGGTTATCCTCCTCTGTAGGGTAACCCAAGTAGTCAAATTCGGAGTTACTCTGAATTACTCGACGGAGAGTCCAGGTAGAGTTACCCTGCCTTGGGCCATGGGGTATCCAGCTATGGAGTCAAGTTACCCTACCTTGAAAGTAACTTGTTATGCAGAACTTCGGAGAATGTTACTAGATTGTTTGTCATGTGAAACTACATAGGGTGTTCAAATCTCAGGTTGTGCTGAGTACTCCTGCACAACCAGTTGATCTCCGAATAAGCTGTAACCTGGAGGTGTAGTTGCTAGGACCCCCCTCTGGCCCCGTTATAAGTCCCTAGCGTCATGGGTTACATCCTGAAGTGTTGCTATAAGTCTAGCAAAAGTCTCCAAGTTGAGATGTTGCCGTAACTCCGTATCCACTCATGTCGTCCCTCTGACCGAAGGCAGTCCAGAGGGTACGTGAAAGGGAAGAGGGGACCCTGGAGAATAGCCTCCAGGTAGTTCCGTGTAGAAGAAACCAAAATCAATAGAGTAATACGACTTTAAAGTTAGGAGTAATATGTGAGGTTACCTGAGGCCTGTTGGCAAGGTAAATGAAGTCCGTTGGCCCAAATGTGTAATAGTATTGGAGAATCGTTAAGGACTCTGAGATACTAGTTCGAGGTCATGATAAGACCTACTTCTAGGAGGGTTGACTGTGGGTAGCACCTATTGGTAGTCAATCTCTGGAGTGGTCTATCGAGGAAGCTACGTGGCTATCTTCTGCAATGATATAGAAATGAGTAGAACCAAATAGATGTTCAGGAGCTGTGAATGCTTGCAGAAGACTAAGTGTATATGGGTAGAGAATTCCATAGTTGGTCTGTATCTGCACGGGCATGACAGCTAGCCTCTGGCATGACCACGATATCAAGAGTTTTTACTCCTGTGTTTCTATTGAAGATGCAGTTGGTAAAACACTTCTATCGAGCAGATGTTAGAACACCACCCAGTAGTCTAGTTCACTACAGGGGATCTTTGGTCCGACCCGTAGAGGTTGGCTAGACAGCCTATGGGAGCTGGGTACTCGCAAGGGTAGAGTAGTGATAGGGAGTAACTGGCAGCATATCAAACCTACTTAAGTATATGTGAGTTCTCCTCTACTCTGGTAATCAACTACCTCTCGAGATCATGACTTAATTGAGTAAAGCTATGGCTTAACGATATAAAGTTTGACCGTTTTGTTTTTCACCTCTACTGTTGATTATTTTATCTTTACTTTCAGAAAGAACACTTCCGTACGGTCGCAACTAGGGGATCCATCTTCCCAGAGGGAGCCCCCTGTTACGCCCTGGCCCGGTAACGGCGGGGCTTCTGAGAGTACAACCCGCCCTGCCCAGTCCTGTAATGAATACTTATTATAACTCTCCATATTGGATATTATCCAATAGGATGAACAACAGGAGACTCTAGAAACTATCTTATCCTCTTTGATAATTACTATTTCCTTTCTTGAGAAACGTTATTGCTCCTAATAGCAATTACCTAATTTTAAGAGTTTTCAGTTATAGACTAAATTTCAAGTAGAATAGTATTGGTACAAATTGACTTTCATGTTAATGAAATGATCAGTTTTGTTATTGAGGTTGCATTTGGAATTATTTTCAAAGTTAGAGACTTCTAGTTCTGAACACTTAACAACTAACTAATAGAATTCTCCTTAATGACTTCACTTATATAGAGGAGAAGCCTTTCTATACGATATTGTCAAAAATACCTGAGTCAGTAACTCCTAATTATCCTATATAATAGGGATTAGCTATTATATGATATAGGTCAATGACCGTCTCCGCTACACCTCCGGTGATTGAAATCTCAACACCAAGGAATTCTCACCACTTTTCGCGTCTGGTCCTCCCCCTATGGGGGGGACTAGGCCATCTTCCTTCATCTATTTGCCATGGCAACACTTCTCTCCTGCTTTCTCTCTTGAGGTCTACCCTCATGAGACCCCTCCTTACTCCTTCCTCGTGTCCTCGTCGCTAGGTTTCTCTCCTTCCCCGCTTTTGCTCTAGCCTCGCTTAGCATCAGCACGGTCGGGTTCCTCCTTTTTCCCTACAACAGACGGCTGGGAATACGGTTTGCGGTACGCGATTACATTGGATTCCTTCTTCCTTCCTCTGGTCAGTTCGGGTCAGTCCCTCTGCTAGGTCCGGGTTTTTATCCCGCTAGTGGGTACAGGTTAGTCCCACGGTCGGGTGTTGGTGGTTGGTTTTCTCAACAGGCTACGGTCGAATTCGCCTCTCTCCTCCTCTCTACCCTTTGCAGTGGTTTCGTCTACTGTGGGCACTGGGGATTAATGTAGACCACCTAGTTAAGACACAAACACGTTTCCGATAGTTGTTTCAGTATCTGGGTCTACTCCTCCCTCTCCTTCCCTCGGCTCGTTCAGCTGGTATCCTACTGCCACCCTTTTCGGCTAGCACCCTACTGCTCCCCCAGCTGGCACCTTACTGCCCCCCGGCTGGTATCCTACTACCACTTCTTCAGCCGGCACCCTACTGCCACCCGGCTAGAACCCTACTGCTCCCTTAAGCTTGCACCTTACTGCTCCCTCTCTCTGGGGTGCCTCAGCCCTGGCCTCCTTCCCTCCGGTCGGTATTGCACTGACTCCGGTCAGATGGGATCCTCCCCTTGTCAAGCTTTCCGCCTCGGTGGGTGTCGCGCCATTAATCGGTGCACCTGGTCCTCTCTTATGCCCGATCTAGGGTTAGCTTTTTAGAGGCTGGCTGTGCTATGGACACTCCCCGGTGGGTATGAGTTAGGCTTTCTTTTGTGTTTTCGGGCTGAGATTTCCGGGGGGATTTTTCCTTGGGCTTCCTGCTTTGCTTGTTTTGAGTTTCTCTTAGAACTGAGTTTGCTTGTGTTGTAAGGATAGGCTTGATTCAGGGCGAGATGTGCGGTTGGCTCCATACCAAAGGAGCTTGGGGTTCTTGGTTTTTGCCTCAGACGGAGGAGGGACGCACATGTTTACAGGTTTTGTTTTTGCCATAGCTAGCACTGCATGCAGGTTCTTGTACCTTAAACAACGAATATATGATAAAAAAAAAAAAAAAAAATTTTATGATATAGGTATTAATGTTCTCAGCAATGATATACCTTCTAACAAAGTTGTACCATATAGTAAAAATCATTGGCTTTTTCAATAGTACTCATTATGAGTTCTAAATTTTTCTAATAATTGAGGAGTGGATGTAAATGTATAAGTTCTACATATTAGATCCTTTAATATTCAATATCATATCTTTATATGAAATTGTCCTCTTACCTATGGCTCATACTAGAGATTTCTATCTTCGAAGTTTAGTTACTCTCTAAGTTGACAGATTAACTCTATTTCACTTCCAAATATCAGTAAAAATTCTAGATTATGTCCTATGCATCATGTGTATCTGATGCATAAGACGTCCGGAATACAAATCATAATCATTAACCAGGAGGTACAGGGACGTGACAACCAAGGTCAGGATACAACGGGACGTAACTGCCAAACTCAAAATGCAACAGGATGTACCTGCCAAACTCCGGACACAACAGAACATAAATTCAAAACTCTGGATATAACTGGATACAGTAACTGACATCAGAATACGTTTCTTAAAAATCAGAATTTACAGGATGTGGTAACAGACATCAGAATGCTACTCTTTAAATACGGTATTCACAGGATACAGCCAATACAAAGTATAACTTATGCCTAGGTTATTGTGAAAAAGAACTTTATTATCGTACTTTAAGATTTGTCTTCATGGCAATAGTGACTAGGTTATAAAACTTGAGCAAGGATTCAGAAGCAATTCAAAGTCAAAAAAGTATAATAGACAGTGTCTCCACCAATATTGATACTGCGTAGATATCCTTTACACCGTTGGAATGTGGACATCGAGTACGTCTAGGACATCAAACATCAACGTAGATGCCAGAGGACTGAGGACAGAATCTGATGTCAAAGTACAAGTCACTACTTCACCAGAGTAGTGTTGTTCACGAGCTGGCTCGAGCCGAGTCCAGACCATGGCTCGAGCTAGCTCAGCTCGAGGCAACCCTGGACTCGAGGGCTCGAGCCGCCAACAGTCTTGTGTCTAGAGTCACCACAATACCACTACACACTGCACTTATAGTTCAACTTTAAAATAAGTACAACATGTCAAACGACCTTCCTGCTATCACTGAGTCCAATGCCTATGAAAGTTCACCATCTCCTTCTGTATCTGCCTCGTAGTTCCCATCTTCACCGCGGGTTTCCTCTATCTCTTCCCACATTTTCACCTCGGGTAGCCCCACCAAGCCTTTATTAATATGAGTAATCTGATAGTACTACCTACCATTCGATTGCACTTTTTTGTAACTATGTCACCTGCAACTGAGAAAGCCTGTTCGGATGGCATACTTTATATACCCACAATGCCTCATGGCTCAATAGTCAGTAATTGGATATACCAGAATGATATCTAATATTTCAAACATACCTTGTAGCCGGAATGGAAAGGTAATCACGTGCCATGAGGGCAAGTGGGGGAAATCGATGTGCATGCAACTTCCACCACTGTACCGGATCTACCTGGCAATCTGCACAGTTTTCCTCAAGGTATAAGTCCACCAGAGAGCCCATTTGCGACTCGTGTGTTGTCCTGTCTGGCATGCCAAAAACAAGATCATCGAATCCAACTACTTCATGCCTTGCTGAAGAACTACTGCCGCTTCCTGGCCTTTCCAGTCCCACTTGCAGCTGGACTACCGAAGCAATACTATAGGCTTCTGATATATCTACCTCACTGCCGGCATCAGGCTGACTATGTTCTTTACTGGCATAGTAGTCGTTGTAGACCCTATGGAACTTTTTCTTCACATCATCAATCCATTCCGACTCCCATCGAAGGTTTTCAAATACCTTCAACCTCATCCATGGGTCTAGTATCGTGGCTACAGCCTGACTACTATGGTTATCTGTCTTTTGCCAATAGAGGTTAAGTTTCATATAAGACTCATCTGCAGTAGTCCAAAGCAAGCGTAACGTTCTTGCATTAAGATCTGAGTCCTCCTGAGATGAATTCTCCCGCTCTGCCTGAATTAGCCGGTAGAGCTTGTTTTGTGTGAACTGGTCATATGGTAATTGCATTGTAAGGGTGGGGTAGGTTGATCCGCTTGCAAACTTGGTTCCTAAGACAAATACTTGAAGAATATCCTTCAATTTTACCAATACTGTACAGTCACGTTGGTTTAGTGTCAACTGAGTACGCTGAAAAATACGGGAGGGATCAAAGGTCAATAGCCGTTCCAAAGCAGGTTGAAGATGTAGGGCCCGCTCAATCCTCTTGTAGGTGCAGTTCCACCTGATGCGAACATCAAGAACTGGTGTCAACCAATCAAGCTTTACTGCTTGTGCCTCTGTTTTCAAAGCTTCCCACAATGTTGTTAAGGATCGAATTTTGGCAATAATTCTTCGCAACCGATACAGAGTTGCAGCAGGTCCTATTCCCTCATTGCCACTTTCCTCCCAGCCTTCAAGAACTACCTCCGCCTCTTGCGCCTCTGATTTTAATTTTGTAAGAACTGTCTGAGCTACTAGGTTAAGCACGTGTACTAGGCAGTGAATTTGTCCATCCCATTGAGACCAAGACTTGAGTTGAAATTGAAGTTCATTTAATATTGCATCATTAACGGAGTTGTTGTCAGTGGTGATACAATTGAAATGATCTTCGATACCGTACATTCGCTAAACCTTCAATATCGCAAGAGTCATATTTTCTGCGGTATGCGAGCCCTGCAAACGTTCAAATCCTATAAGTGTGCACACTAACTCAAACTCGGTATTCATCCAGTGGGCCGTAATCGCGAGGAAGGGGATTTTATTTGAAGCAGTCCAGGCATCAATCGTTAGGTTAATTCTTGCACCGTCGGAGATATGGAGTTGTAAGCGCTGGTGGACCTCCTTAAAAAGTCTGTGATAGAGTACCATATGTATATCATGGTAAAGCGTTGAATGACTGACCATAGGGACACAACAATTGCAATAGCGCATAAGGTTCCAGAAAGAGTCAACCTCTACTGTGCTAAATGCAATGTTGGTTTCCACAACCATCATAGCAAGTAACTTCCGGTATTCTTGTTCATCAAACATTTCTCCAGGTTGACGTGTTCCCGCAAGTTGACTGGCAAGAGAAAACAGGTTAGAGCTTGTCCGCTTATGCTTGCCGGTAGTTGTAGCGTCAGCTATTCGTTTTATTACACTTTTGTACTCCTCCCGTGATGGTAACTGAGAATGCAGTACACGGAAATGCTTCCCAAATGCTGGTGTAGTTGTATAGCTTGGTGCATATGGACCCCATTTATGTTTACAATGACAACAATAAACCATATGCTTTTCCTCTACATCGCCAATAGTACTCAGAATCCATTGTCCTATAATCAAGTGTTTTGCGTAGAGGTATCCGATGAATCGTGAATCGGGCAGGCCACTGAGAGTAGCGTCATCGTATAGGATACCCAAAGAGTCATAGTACTTAGTATAGATCCCTATAGAAACAACTTTGAGAGCTGCAATCTGGAAGGTCTCACTTACCCCACCATCCACTAAGCTGCTCACGAAAGTCAGGTGTGACTCCTTCACTAGTACTTGCCGCACTAACACTAGCCGACCCACTGACGACAGAGGTTGATATGCTACCAGCAGAAGACATGTGTACTATCCTACCTGTAATATGCCGGTAAAAGAATACAAGGAGATTGTTCTGCAACTTCGTTTACGGTAGCAGTGGTAGTCGGAGGTAGGGGGACGACAGGAGGCAAGGAGAGAGGCAGTGTCACGATTCTAGATCGGACATAGCAGGTTTTCACTAGTTAGTTAATAAGTTTCATTTGTTACGAGATTGATTTATGAGTTTCCTTTGTTACGTAGTTTAATCTACCTAGTTTGTGTTATGTTATGATTTACTTTCACGCACATGACCTATATAGAGGCATGTGACTATAGGGGTTATGCAACGAGGTTGACTGCAAGGCAGACTCGTTGGGGTTTTATTTGTTATGTTTCACGCACAAGACTTATTTAGAAGTCACGGGACTGCATAAGGAGGCTATGCAACGAGGCTGAGCGCAGGGCAGACTCATTAGGTTTATGTTATGTTTTATGTTATGTTTCACACACATGATCTGTTCAGAGGTCATGGGGCTGCACAAGGGGGCTGCGCAAGGCAGACTGGCAAGGCAGACTGCCTATGGTTTGATTTGTAAGCGGGTTGAGGGAAGGACTATATACGGAGTCCTCGGAGGCAAGTTAGTTAGTTCTTCACGCAACCATCTAAGTTATTTTCCTACCGATTGTTTTAACAACGAATTTACTTTATTCTATCTACCTCACGATAGTTACATGAACTTAGTAGAAGAGGAACGCCTCTACGACTACTAAGTGTAACAAAAAAAAGAGTACTAGTGTGAACGCACACTATACGAGAACGACGAAGAAAAGTAATAGTGTGAACGCACACTATTAGTACGAAAAGATATAGTATTACAGATACTATAGGAGAAGTATCGTTGCCTGTCACGTGTACTAATATAGGAACAAAACCCCTTAACATGAACCCGGACACTGGCTGGCCACGCTGTAGCTGGACAATGGTTGATCTTTTGGTAGTATCTTAAGGAGTTGTAGTAAGAGATAGGCGGAGGTGGTGGCAGGAGTTACGGAGTTGTGGGGGTAGTAGGTGGTGATGGTTCAATAGGTAAGCGACAACAGTACCAAGAGACTTGAGTCAGCTCAGGGACCCCTGTTTGAGCCGGCTCGAGCCGTCAAGAGACTCGAGTTGGCTCGTGGACCCCTGCTCGAGCCGGCTCGAGCCTAATGACTCCCGAGGCTCGAGTCGGCTCGGCTCGTGTACAACACTACGCCAGAGTACAAAATAGGCTGTAACTCCATGGAAAATAGTGCTAGGAACATGTCCTTTACGATGTTGAAAGGCTGCATCAAGTACATCTAAGATGCCAAATATCAGGCTGGGTGTCAGAGTACTGAGGACAGAATCTGGCGTCAAAGCCAGAACTTTACCAGGACACCAAATAGGCTGTACCTCCACAGATAATCGTGCATGGAGGACATTGTTTACACCGTTGGAGAGCAGGCGTCGAGTACAGTCCTGTCCGCAAAGTTTTCACATCCCTCCATGGCAACCGATCACACATGAAACCCCAACTTCCAACTTTTTCCAATAAATCAGAAAGTATGTAAATAAAATAATAAAATTTACTTTTAGATTGAGAAATATCCTGAGTAAAATTTTACATAAGAATAAAATTAAAATATGTTTGGTTTGTGCTACTATAAGTTGATGCTAGAATCTGTGAATTTTGGTAGAAAATTTCAACAAAAACCATCTATTATATACCTTGGGCTCAAAGCTATGAATGAAAGATCTAAGAGACAAAAAGATAGATATTAATACTTAAGATATTAGAGATTATGTTAGATCAAATAATGTGTTATATAAATGTCAAGGTGATCATAAATGTATGAATTTATCTCCATTGACTGAAGTATTTTAAATAAGCTACTAAATCTAGAAGAATTTCTATTTACAGCTCTAAAATTGCTCTTATAGTAAGTAATACTTTCTAAAGATTATAATAAATTATTTTCGAGATTATCTAGTACTGTGAGTTGCCCAAAGACTGCAACTGAAATATCGTTTATAATAGTTATAAATAGTTATCAAAGTTGCCATTCATAGACTACAATAACGGGATGGAAGATTGATCAGGGGATGTATTATACTCTGAACTTGATCTATAGTTAGGGGGTAATTACTTTGATAGTATAAACATATATTTAAAATAATTAAAACATAGTAGTATTTCACTCGGAGAAAGACATATCAATATTCCTCCTAATATTATCAATTTTGATTTCCAGAAACAAACAATGACTCAAATCCCTATAAGATATATTTGTTACGTTCTTGTATATTCCTAAAAGCTATTATTTATGTTTTATTTCCAATTAATAGATATTCTTATCTAAAAATAGAGAAACTAGATATGGAGTTTTTCGAGTAAAATGCTTGTATGGAAAAATCTTAACTAAATAAATTATTTTTGATCAGATCTTTATACATATATTATATCCTAATTCACAATTACCTAGATATTACATATATTTAATATGAAATTATTATCTTAGTAGGTTATAAAGATAAAAAATATTTTATAAGGCTTATTTATAGTAAGTGCATTTTAGTTAGTACCCAAACATACTAGTCTGTAAACTGTATTTGATGATAAAATTTTACAATAATTTCTAAAAATACTCCTTATAGTTTATATTTTACTATGTATTTAAATAGAATCAATTCATTGATTTATTGTGGACATTTGGTTCATTAATGTTCGCTTGGTTGAATTGGTCAGGGTGTGAAGACTTTCCGGACACGACTGTACATCTAGGACATTAAACATTAGCATGAGTGTCTGAGTGTGGAGGACAGAATCAAGCATGAAAGTCAGCACTTTGCCAAGAAACAAAATAGACCATACCTCTGCGGATAGTAGTGCTTGGAGAACATACCTTATACCGCTGGAAAGCTAGCGTTGAGTGGGACTTTGCTGTAAGGTATGAAGTACTGTCCTCAAAGAATGGCTGAGGGATCTTACATTAAGCTCAGCACTTTGCCAGGACACAAAACAGGATATAGCTCCACAGATAATAGTGCCAGGAAGTCACCCTTTATACCGTTGGAGAGTTCACATCCAGTGGAATGTAGCTGTCAAGTATAAAGTACTGCATCCAAAGGGTGGCTGATAAATCTGGTGTCAAAGTCAGCACTTTGACAAGGTAATCATCACCTCCATAATGAGCTGTATCTCCACCGATATTAATACTGAATAGATGTTCTTTATACCATTGGAAAGCGTGTGTCTGGTGAAACGTTGCTGTAAAGTATGAAGTACCGTGCCCAAAGGATGACTGAGGAATACGATGTCAACGTCAGTACTTCGGCAAGGTAATTATTTCCTCCATAATGGGCTGTATATCCACCAATATTGATGCCAAATAGACATTCTTTATACTATTGTAAGGCCTGTATCTGGTAGAATGTTGCTGTAAAGTATGAAGTACCGTGCCCAAATGATGGCTGAAGGATCTGGCGTTAAATCAACACTTTGTCAAAGTAGATATCACCGCCAAAATAGGCGGCATCTCTACTAATATTCATGCTGGATCGACATTCTTTATACTTGGGGAAGCCAGTATTGTGTGGAACGTTACTATAAAGTAACGAGTACTCTACTCAAAGGACAGCTGAGGAATCTGGCATCAAAATCAGCACTTCACCAGGGTAAATATCACCTCCATAATAGAATCTTTCTCCCCCAATATTAATGCTGAGAAGATGTTCTTTATACTATCGGGAAGCCTGCGTTGAGTAGAATACTGCTGTAAAGTATCGAGTACTGCGCCTGAAGGATAGCTGAGGAATCAGGTGTCAAAGTCAGCACCTCGCCGGGGTAAACATTACGTCTATAACCGACTGTATTTCCACCACTATTGAAACTAAGTAGATGTTCCTTAAACCATTAGAAAGCTAGTACCGAGTAGAACCTTGCTATAAAGTATTGAGTAACGCACTAAAGGGATGGCTGAGGAATCTGGTGTCAAAGTTAGCACTTTGCTAGGGTAAACATTATCTCCATAATAGATTTTATCTCCTCCATCATTGCTGCTGAGTAGACGTTCTTTACACTGTCAGAAAGCCTGTATCAAGTGGAACGTTTCTGTAAAGTATTGAGTTCTGTACCCAAAGGATGGCTGAGGAATCTGGTGTCAAATTCAGCACTCCACCAGGATACAAAATAGGCTATAACTCTATGGATAATAGTACCGGGAATATGTCTTCTATACTGTTGGAAAGCTGGTATCGAGTACATCTAGGACACCTAATATCAGCCTGGGCGTCAGAGTACTGAGGACAGAATCTGGTGTCAAAGCCAGCAATTTACTCTGACATAAAACAGGCTGTAACATTATGGATAATAGTACCAGGAGGATGTTCTTTACACTGTTGGATAGCCGGCGTCATGTAGGATGTAGCTGTACAGTTTGGAGTACTGCGTTCAAAGCATGGCCGAGCAATATGGCGTCAAAGCCAGTACTTTGCTAGGTTATAAAATGCGCTGTAACTTATAGTAGACTCACAGTAGACAGATGTTCTTTGATGGAATGGAAAGCCGAAATCGAATAGAATGTTACTCTAAACTATTAGCTTTAATGGTATAGGAACAGAGGAGCAATGGTAGTTGACAGAACTGTTATTCATGTTATAACAGTGATATTGTGACTGTGATGTTATATGGTTGTCTAAATATGTCGCAGTCTTAGAAAAACTTAACAAAATACTCAAGTTACCATCTACTCCTACAATCACAACTATTACTTACTTTTATATTCTACTGGTGGGCCATTTTGCCTCACAGATTATTCAAGAGACTAAAATAGAATTTGTTATGACTCATCTCCTATTTGTATAGATATTTCTAGATTTAGTCATAGTGTCCTGTGGATATGTTGATGGCTGGTATGCCAGTATAGCTTACTACTAGTATCATGATAGAGACTCTCTGCTGTCTTGTATCAGGATATCAGCAAGGATCCAGGTTGACCTATCCAAATTGGAAGTGGAAAATTAGTGTATCCGCACTTAGGATAAACTCAAGGCGAGTTGGACTCTACTGGATACTCAGGATACCCAGGATGCATGTGACACCGACAACTGTGCATTAGGATATCCGGGAGGTATGAGACGCCGGTAACTGTTTATTTACATCTGGGTATACAGGTGACGCATCAGATGCAGGGCTGTTTTTTGCTGATATAGTCCTACTAAATATTCCTTCCTGTATATACTGTAATAGGATCTAGTCAGGTAGATAGTAGCAAAATAATATGTAGTATTATTCTGATACCTTCAACTTCATAGCATTATAATTACAGGATGCAGATGATACTAATATGTATGATAATGTACAAGCCCTACAAGAGGGCTAGAGGGGAGTATATGAGACCAGGGATTCTGATTCCAGGCAGAGTTACTCTTACTAGAGTACTCCTTAGGTATTGAATCGTGGTACTTGCAACACTTTCTGAGTATTATAAATACCTAACAGTGCCTGAAAAGGGAATCTATATTAAAAATAATAAGGACAATTTCAATTGATCTATTACTTCTAAATGGCAGTGCCTTTTCTAATCTTCTCTTAAGCCTATGAGTATATCTCAATATTCTTTTAGGATACATAGATGAGCTTAGTCAATTTGATTAACATATTTAATACTGGGAAGATCTGTGTAGCTACCACTACCACTTCTTCTATTGGTAATCCTGACTTGTTATGTAGTGTTTATAGTAGATAACCAGACTCTGATTCTCATACCTCCTTTATTTACATTTAGAGCTAGCCTCATATTAGTACTACTTATAATAAATTTATCTCATATAGGAAAACTTATAAGCCTGAGAAGTATGGAGATCACAATATTGTTCTGTAAGACTAAAGTAACTAGATAAACTGCAGTCATTTTCTTTATCTGTTTCATATATCTAGTAACAGAAGTATAAGAGATGTGTAAATCAACGGTATTGTAACTTTCAAGTTAGTCATAAAGAACATGTCGGTAATTTATCTGAGTACTCTTTTCCATAGTTTTTGCATTTGATTCAATATTATCCTAACATGTATAAGGATCTCTGTCCTACATAGGACAGTTGATAATACTATTCTCTTTTCTAACCTACACATCGTGTAAGTAGAAATGCCTTTATTTGATATTATCAAATACTGAATTTACATAACAGCTACTTATGCTAAAGCAAGTATCTTAGTAAAGTGAGATAATATTTTACTGTTTTTGGACAACCAATATTCAAGCCATTTGATTAAAAGGCCTACATGTTTAACAATGTAAGATTGAATATTCATAGTATACTCTGAGTAAGATCTCTTTTCATTTTTTTTTTGCTAGCATATTAATTTAGTTTTAGCCAGGCTGAATGCCAATTTCAGTCTATAGGCTTTTGTAATAGTTACTCTTACTTCTTTCTCAAACAGTATGATATTAATGTAGCAAGATTGTAATATAACTATTATCTAGAAATCATTCATGTATGATAGGTAATACGAAAGTATTATAAAAGTCTTCCACTGGATATAGTGGCAAGACATAAATGGTAAAGAATATAGGCAATAAAGGTAATCCTGGTAGTATCTGCTAACTAATCTTATGAGTACGTATTAGACTATAAGAATAAGTTAAAGATTTATCTTCTGAATAAATAAAACTCTTTATCTACTTGAGCAGATAGCTTAGTATTCCACCAGTATCCTGTTAGTTATCAATCAGCTTGTCATGATTAATATTATTAAAGTACTCCTTCATGTTTATAAAATATGTAAAAACTTTCTTTCTTACAAATCAGGTCTCGTATATCCAGTATGACAAGGTTCCTACTTTATTTACAACCAATAGTTTTAGTGAACTGCCTGCTTAGTTTATGCAGAAATAGGTTACTATTAGAAGCTAGTTTTATTATTAGTCTTGTATTGACTATCTGTTTAGCCAGGTTTGAAAATATCAGTAAAGATTCCAGCTTGTGTCTAGTACGTTATGTGCGTCGGACGCACAGGTTGTTCAGAATGCAAATTGTTAACTAGGAGGTACGGGGACATGACAACCAAAGTTAGGAAGTAATGGGACGCAACTGCCAAACTTAGGATGCAACGCGATGCACCTGCCAAACTCAGAATGTAATAGAACACTAACCCAAAACTCTGGACACAAGTAGATACAGTAATTGATGTCAGAATACGTCTCTTAAAATTCAGAATTTACAAGATGTGGTAACTAATGTCAGAATGCAACTCTTTAAATACAGATGTTAAGGGGCCCTGTTCCTATATCAGTACATGTGACAGGCAACGATACTTCTCTTATAGTATCTTTGATACTATATCTTAATACTTATAGTGTGCATTCACACTATTACTTTTCTTCGTTGTTTTCTTATAGTATGCGTTCACACTATTATCTTTTCTCTTGTTACACTTGGTAGTGGTAGAGGCGTTCCTCTTCTACTAAGTTTGTGTAACTATCGTGAAGTAGATAGAATAAAGTAAATTTGTTCTTAAAACTATAAGTAGGAAAATAACTTAGATGGTTGCGTAAAGAACTAACTAACTTGCCCCCTTTTTTTTTTTTTTTATATCATATATTGATTGTTTTGGTCAGGTACAAGAACTCGCATGCAGTGCTAGCTATGGCTGAAACAAAACCCAAAATCAAAACAACTAACAAAAGAAAAATCAAAACCCGTTCCTCCGATGGCGTCCAGTAACCGACGCATTGCCTACACAGGACTCAGAGAAAAAACTACTAACTAACTAGTATCATAAGGGAAACAAATCAAAACTCGCACAAACAAGTAAAGAAATCAAACAGGAAACCTTCCACCACTTAGACCGCTTGGCGACCCAGCCAACGACAACGGAGGCGAGGCAGGAGAGGAAGGAGAGGGGGACAGAGAGGTCAGGTGGGGGGCATAGTGTGCATACATGTCGGGGGAGAAGCAGGTTCTGGTAACGGTGAGGTAGCGTCCAAGACATATGAGGACCGGGATCGAGGTCCATAGTGAAGAGTCAGGCCCAATATCCGCAATCCCCGGGAGGTGACGATTGCAGGCAGCAGACTTGACTGGGCAGTGGAGGATAGCGTGTTCGAAGGTCTCGTCGGCTTCTTCACAACAAGGACATATGGGAGAAGGATTATCGTCATACCAGGATGGGTGGGCGGCCAGGTAGCTCTTTCCAGAGCGCATTTGATGGAGGCGGTCGGAGAGGAAATGACCCAAGCCCATAAAGGGGTGTGGGCGCATTGTGGTAGTGTACAGGTAGTAGGTTGGGGGGGGCGAGAGAAGGCGCCAGGAGGTGAGGAGTTCTTCGTGGCATCTCGCCTTCAGGGAGGCATAGACGGCTGGGGCCCCAATCGGGGCCAGCTGTAGTAGGGGAAGAAGGGTAGAGTTTGTGGGAGGAAGGGGGTCGGGGCGGTTGCCTATTATGAAATGGACTCGGTGGGCAACCGCGTCCACTGGCAGGTGATGTCGGTTTGGTGGAAAGGGTGGCTTGGTTAACCACCTGAGCAGGGTGTAGTTGGGGCCGGCCTACGGGTGCCGGCCTCGAACGGAGTCTGGGCGTCAGAGGGAGTCCGATGCCCTGAAAGGCGATGTGGTCAGGACCCCGTTGTCAAGGCGTGCTGTCACGGGGGTGATTTCTGGAGGAAGGCAGACCAGCCGTATGCCCGCCAGGCATTGGAGGTGTCTGATAAGGAGGTCGATGGGCGGGAGGGAGCTCTCACATAGGAGGATAGCGATGTTGGTGGAGAAGAAACAGTTGGTGACCCACCTTTGGACTCTGTGCCAAAAAGATCTGAGCTTGTCGAGCATCTTGGCACCGGGCGAGAGCAGGTCACAACCGTAGAGGAGGATAGGGCGAATAAGGGAGGAAGCCAGTCTGTGGCAAAGATGAGGGTCAAGGCCTTTACCGAGTCTGGAGAGACGGTCGATTGTGGACAACGGGACTTCCACCAGGGTGAGCCTCCTCATGTAGTGTGTAGAGGTGGCCCACTCCAGTGCCGGGATTGCTGGTTTGAGCTAGTAGCCCAGCCACCGAAGTACCTCGGCTGGTTTGTAGGGGACCGAGTCCACTGAGACGGGGAGGGAAGAGGGGAGTCCTCTTTGCTGAGGGGTTCTCCAGTGCATGAGTTGAGTCTTAGGGAGGGAGAAGGCAACGCCTATGCGGCGGCCCCTTGAAGTCAGGGAGACCACGGCGGCTTGGAATTTCTGGACATTGCGTCGGTAGGAGGGTGAAGCCACGGTGATGGCAAAGTCGTCAACATAGGAGAGGATGAGACCGTTAGAGATTCGGAAGTGAAGGGACGAAACATATATGAGGAAGAGAAGGGGGGAGTCAGGTGATCCCTGAGGGATGCTGACTTGTACTGGGGTAAGGACCTTAGGGGAGCCTTGGTAGAGGAGGCGGCACTGGCGACCATGCAGGAAAGAGTAGACCCAAGAAACCAGGTAGGGTTGCACTCCTTTCTCCCGCAGCTTGCCGCATAAAGCTACTGAGTCCACATTGTCGAAGCCTCCCTTCATGTCAAGGAAAAGGGTGGAGGAGAAGAGGCCCATGCTGTGTGCCAGACGGACTTCGTGGGAGAAAGTAGCAAGGGCATCGAAAGTTCCTATGCCAGAGAAAGAACCACATTGATTGAAGTGGACGAGGCCAAGGGTCCGAGCAACTGTGGCTAGCCTTACAGCTACCACAAGCTCCAGGATCTTGGAAAGGGTCTGTAGGAGGACAATGATGCGGAAAGAAGCTGGTGTGTTGTTGGAGGCCTTACCTGGCTGGTTGAGCACAATGCCGTTAGCCTGCTTGAGGGAGGACGGATGAAAACCATAGAGGAGGAGGGGTCCCAAGAGGGAGGTGAGGATCTTTGGGTTGGTAGCTTGGACATTTTTCCAAACCGAGCAGGGGACGTGGTCTGGGCCTGGGGCAGATGAGCTAGAGCTGGAAGCAAGTGCTTTGGAGATTTCCTCCTTTGTGAGCACATCAAGGTCTCTGAAAGGGCGGAGGATGAACAGTGGAGGAGCGGAGGTCCTAGGTGGGAAGAAGTGGGACAGGAGGGCAGCATTCATTTCAGAAGGAGTGCCCGCATCGGGAAAGGATGGAAACTGGTCAGGAGGGCGGCCTAGCGCGAAGCGTTTGGCAGTCCAAATGGTCTTGGGAGTGGCGGAGGAGAGGAAGTCGTCCCAGTATGTGCGCTTAGCGTGCTTGATAGGCTTGAAGTAGGCATTGCGAGCGCGTCAGGCCTCAGCCCGGGAGGCCTCAGTAGGG
The DNA here is from genome assembly GCA_006112555.1 of Tuber indicum. Lineage (NCBI taxonomy): Eukaryota > Fungi > Ascomycota > Pezizomycetes > Pezizales > Tuberaceae > Tuber > Tuber indicum. The sequence continues at coordinate 509,372 of VBSK01000237.1, forward strand.
GCTGTGCGGGCTTGGCATGTAGAAACATGGAAGGATGTCCTCAAGGAGGAGAGGAGGGGAGACCACCAGGGTTTGGAGTAGCTGGAAAGGTGGTGGAGGGGACTGTGAAGGAGGAGAGTAATATGGAGGCGGTCAACATTTCTGTCAAACCAAGCTGAAGCAGAAGAAAAGCTGGGAAGGGATGGGGGAGGAGAAACAACAAATAACTTGAGGGCATCTCTGAGGACCAGCCAGTCGGTCTTGGCCCATGCAGGAGAGGGGGTAGGAGTGCATAATAGCGGTGTGGAAAGCAAAAGACGGGCAGGAACATGATCTGAGCCAGTAGACGGGAGTGTAGTGGACCACTCAGCAAACATATGACCCACCGCTCCATTCGCAAAAGCGAGATTGAGAACTGACGGCCTGCCCACTGAGGTGAAGGGAAAGTACGTAAACACATCAGGGGCGTTTAGTAAGGAAAAACCATGCAACGAAGCCAACTGAAAATAAGGAGATGACATGCCAAGCTCAGTAGAGGAAAACACCCTAAGCAGGTCAGACAGGGGATGATGAAGATTAAAGTTTCCCTCAACAAAAACAGGAAAATCTAAATCGGGAAAACACAAATCTGGAGGAACAATACGGGTGTGGGTGGAGGTGCCTTGAGTGTTGTACATGTTGTATACTCTGAGGCGGGTTTGGGAAGATGAGCAGAAACCCATGTCAGAAAATAAATCTACCACCATAATGTTGGTAGAGTTGTCCGACCAAACTGGCAAAAGGGAAACAACTTCAAGGAAGGACAATAGTGCATAGCAAGCCAGGCGAGGCTTGCCCCAAGGAGGCGGAGGGGAAAGACACTTATAACCAGTAAATGAAGGTAAGCGTACTCTCTATACAGGAGGATCCTATATGGCTACCAGCACGGGCATGGAAGGCAAAGAGGAAAAACTCTGAAACAAGGAAAGAAAAACATCTGAGCTACCAAGGCTATTATGCTGAACAAAGGAGAGACTCAAGAGGCCCGGGCCAGCGGTCGAGGGTCTGGCGGCAAATCTGATAGGAACTGATATTTACCTGGACAAGCCAGAAGGATTAAAGAAGGTTCGGGCGGTGTCAGCATCCCCCTGGTAGGGGGGGAGGCTGGCTATGGAGGAGGAGTGCGTAGCTATGTGGGTTGTTTCAGGCGGTGCTTGAGGGCGGGGGCTGCGGGGGGTGGCGAAGAGAGGGATGAGAGTCTGTCTTGGGGTCAAGGGTCCGGGATTCCTATGGGCCTCATCAGGTCTGACATCCATGTCTTCTTCCGACCAGTTGTCTAGCGGGGGTGGGGCTGCGGGGTATTTGGCAAGTAGGACTGGCCGTTCCGGGCAGTCTCGGTCGGTGGCGGAGTGCTGTTCCTTACAGTTAGGGCAGTAAGCAGTTGAGGAGGGGCAGCAGTTGAGGACCGCTTTGGTGTTCCCCGCTTTAGGGCAGGTGGGATCCTAGCAGCGGTGTGCTGAACGTGTGTGCGAGAGGGAGCAGATTGGACATAGCGGGTGATCCAGCTTACATCTAGGGGCCTGATGTCCGAACTTCCAGCAGTTCCGGCACTGGGTGAAGCGGTTGGATGAGAAGGCAAGTTCAACTCGGTGTCTTCTAGAGAAGAGGTGGATTGAGGTTCCCATGGCATTGATCTCATCAGGGGCGATGGTGACGATGACGAAGGTAGCAGACTTGGACATCCTGGACTCCAGGTCGCGGTTGAGGTAGCGGGTGGAGAAGATGGTAACACCTGTAGCGTTGCGGACTGACTCCTGGAAGAGGAACAGGAGGTTGTCTTGGTCTTCTGGGAGGTAGGTGAGGGGGAGGGAGTGGATGGCGAGTTGGGTCTCATTGGGGGCGGGGCGGAAGGGCAGGTAGGCATTGTCGCCTACCAGGGAGAGTTAGTTGAGGTGATTGGCAAGAGCTTGGTAGTATGGGGCGTAGGAAGTGGCGGTAGTGTGGGGGTGGAGGACGGTGAGGGTGACAGAGCCTCTGTCGTTGACCCGGGCAGAGAGAGAGAGGGGTAGGGGACAGTTGGCTTCTCGGAGAACCGACGCAGCGATATCGGGGAGGGTCGTGGAAATTCTTTCGGCTTTGGGATGGAGATCAGGTGAAGAAAGAGGGGCGAAGAAACGACGTTGTGCTGATGGAAGAATGGGAGCCCCTTTAACAGGAGGAGCCGTCATACCTGATGCGACTTGCGCAGCAGAAGGTGGTTTCGGCTTGGCTCCCTTGGCCTTCTCCCGGCCTCCGGCGGCAGCAGCCAAGGCGAATGAGCGAGGAGGGCGTAGGTAGGTCAGATCCATGTTGCCAGTGGTCCATTCAGAGAGGGGGGGGTATTTGCCATCATGGAAGGTCCGAGCCTCCCACGAGTTGGTGTATTTGATGGCGTCGGCCTCAGGGTTACCGTAGTTTTTACCAGTAAAAGTGTCATAGTGGGGGGTGTCGAGGTCGTACCCATCCACAATCGCTCCAGCCTGATAAAGGGGTGCGCGGCAGGGGGCCTGTTGGGGGTGTGGGACGGCAGGAAGTTGTGCCATGTCGGACTAGGGGGGTGGGGCTAAGGGAGGGACTTCTTTCCCTTTACGGGTTGGGTGCAGAGCTGGTAGTGCTGGGCCCAGGCTTGCTGACGTGGGGGCGGTAGTTGGGAAAGCCTTTGTGAGAGGTCACGTAGAGCTAACTCGATAGGAGCTAGGGAAGAAAGCGAGGGGGCCTGAGCAGCGGAGACACCATCAGACAGCATTTGGACTATAGAAGCGAGGAGATCGATTCGTTCATTGGTGGTGACAAGTCCGTTGAGGGTTGCTACCAGGAGAGGTATGACGATGGCCTCACCATCACTGAGATCACAAACGTCTGACGATATGAGAGGGGGGATGTGTTGAAATTTCTTAATTCGTTTCATAAGCTATATTTCCTTGATAATAGCGTATATTCTCTCTCACTTAGTTAGTGTTTTGGCATACCTAAACACCGCATACATTACTACAGTTAGGTATGTTTCTTATGTTATTTCATTAATATTTGGTGATTATGATTGGGGATTTACACATGTGTTACTTTCTTTGGTTTACGGGATATTTCATCATCTTTACGAATTTTCTCGGACTTTAAAGCCGTGATTATTTCTTCAGACTTACTGTAATTTCCCTCACACCCTCTCAGATTCACGCATGTTTTACGGGAATATCTTGACAGATTCTCAGGGTCAAACACATTCACCCTAATGTTTTTCTTGCTTATGTTACGGTTTTACATGGTCGCACTTATGTTTCTCCATATTATATTTCTCTGTTACACGGAGTTTACGTGGAGGATGCAAACCTGTATAAATATACGCTACGGCTTGCTTCGTTTACAAGAGAATTAAGGACAAGAATCTCTACCAATCTGCCTTCATACCTCTTACCTCTTCGCTAGAAACGTGCCCGCAATATACTCTTAATATTACCTCTGTATAATCTATATTGCTATTAAGATCGTACCGTTCACAAATTACAATAGGATGGAGGAGAAAGCATCTCCTAGGACGGGCTGTAGAGACTGTAGAAGGGTCGGGATCACAGAGATCGCGGAGTGGAGGGGCGCAGCAGAGCTTGCCCTGGAGGGATGGGCAGAACCAATGTTAGACATTAAAACACGAAGCAGAGACTTGAAGCCTAAGTAGGAGGGAGGTCAACGTGCAAAAGTGAGGGGTCACACCAGACGCGATGGTGTTGAGAGTGCGTGAGAAAGTTATGGTAAGGAAAATAGGGGGCGCGGAGCGTGACTAACTAACTATTCCTTTTTTTTTTTTTTTTTTTTTTTTTTTTTTATCATGTATTCATTGTTTGGGTAAGGTACAAGAACGTGCGTGCAGTGCTAGCTATGACAGAAACAAAACCCAAATCCAAATAAGTAACAAAGGAAAAATCAAAACCACTTCCTCTGATGGCGTCCAATAACCGACGCATTGCCTACTCAGGACTCATAAAGGAATACTACTAACTAACTAGCATCATAACGAAAATAAGTCAAACTCGTAACAACAAGTAAGAAATCAAACAGGAGACCTTCCACCGCGTAGACCATTTGGCGACCCAGCCAACGACGACCGAGGCGGGGCAGAGGGGGAAGGGGAGGAGGATAGAGAGGGCAAATTAGGAGTATAGTGTGCATACATATCAGGGGGGAAACCAGTTCTGGTAGTGGTGAGGTAATGACCGAGGCCCACAATTGCCGGCATCGAGGTCCACAGAGGAGAGTTAGGTCGAAAACTCGTTGTCCCACTGGAGGTGGCGACATGGGGCGGTCGACTTGGTTGTGCAGAGTAGGAGGCCATGTTCAAAAGTGTCGTCCCCATCCTCGCACCAAGGGCAGAGGGGGGAGGGGTCGTTGTCATGCCACGAGGGGTGGGCAGCTAAGTAGATTTTGCCAGCACGCATCTGATGGAGTGGGCCGGAAAGGAAGCGCCCCAGGCCCATGAAAGGGTGTGGGCGTAGGGTGGGGCCGAAGGGGTAGTATGGCGGGGGGGGGGTGAGAGGAGACGCCATGAGGTAAGGAGTTCTTCGCGGCATCTGGCCTTGAGCAAGATGTAGAGTGCAGAAGCTCCAAGGGGGGCTATCTGCAGGGGAGGTAGGAGGAGAGGGTTAGCAGGAGGGAGCGGATCACAACGGTTGCCGATTATGAAGTGGACTCGATGGGCGACTGCATCGACAGGGAGGTGACGTCGGTTGGGTGGGGAGGGCGGCTTGGTGAACAATCTGAGGGCAGTGTAGTTGGGCCTGGCCCAAGGGTGACGGCCTCGGACGGAACCCGGCAGACAAAGGGAGTCGGGGGCCGGGAAGGGGGAGGTGGTTGGCACGGAGCAATCAAGGCGAGCGGTCACCGGGTTGATCTCAGGTGGTAGGCAAACGAGGCGGACTGCCACCAGATATTGAAGGTGTTTGATCAGGAGGTCGATAGGAGGGAGGGAGGCCTCACAGGGGAGAATGGCAGTATTAGTAGAAGCGAAACAGTTGGTAACCCATCGTTGCATCCGGTGCCAGAATGCCCTCATTTTGTCGAGCATCTTAGAGTTGGGGGAGAGGAGGTCGCAACCATAGAGGAGGATGGGGCGGATTAGGGAAGAGGCAAGCCGGTGGCATAGGTGTGGGGCAAGACCTTTGCCTGGCCGGGAGAGGCGGTCAACCGTAGCGAGAGCAGCCTCAGCCAAGGCGAGGCATCTGGTGAAGTAGGAGGAGGTGGCACGATCCAACGCAAGAGTCGTGGGCTCAAGCTAGTAGTCCAACCAGCGAAGTACTTAGACAGGTTTGTAGGGGACGGAGTCCACTGAGACGGGGAGGGGGGACGGGAGCCCTCGCTGTTGAGGCGTCCTCCAGTGCATGAGTTCTGTTTTGGGGAGGGAGAAGGCGACACCTATGCGCCTTCCATTTGAAGTGAGTGAGAACGCAACAGCTTGGAGCTTCTGGACGTTGCACCGGTAGGAGGGTGAGGCCACTGTTATAGCGAAGTCATCGATGTAGGAGAGGAGTATGCCGTTGGAGACTGGGAAGTGGAGGGAGGAAAGGTAGATTAGAAAAAGAAGAGAGGAGACAGGCGATCCCTGAGGGGTGCTGACTTGGACTGGTGAGAGGACCTTGGGAGAACCCTGGTATAGGAGGCGGCAGTATCGGCCGCGCAGGAATGATCAGACCCACGAAATAAGGTAGGGCTGAACACCTTTCTCACGAACCCTGCCACATAGGGCAGCCGAGTCGACGTTGTCAAAACCCCCCTTGACGTCAAGGAAAAGTGTGGAGGAACAAAGACCCATACTATGTGACAGCCGGACCTCAAGAGACAGGGTGGCTAGGGCATCAAAAGTGCCCATGCCGGAAAGTGAAACGCATTGGTTAGGGTGGACGAGGCCAAGAGCCCGAGCAACTGCAGCTAGCCTTACAGCTACCACACGCTCCAGTATTTTGGACAGGGTTTCGAGGAGGAAAATGATGCGGAAGGAGGCTGGTGTGTTATAGGAGGCCTTGCCAGGTTTGTCGAGAACAATGCCATTGGCCTGTTTGAGAGATGAGGGGTGAAAACCGTATAAGAGGAGGGGGTCAAGGAGGGAGGTGAGGATCTTCAGGTTGGTTCTGTGGACTCTTTTCCAAACCGAGTATGGGATATGGTCGGGGCCAGGAGCAGACGAGCTTGAGCTGGAGGCCAGGGCTTTGGAGACCTCCTCTGTGGTGAGGGTGTCGAGGTCTTTGAACGGTCGTAGGATAGTAGGAGGGGAGGAGGACTCCCTTGGGGGGAGAAAGTGGGTCAGGAGGGCAGTGTTGACAGCAGATTAGGTGTCAGCGTCTAGGAAGGATAGAAAACGGTCAGGGGGCCATCCCATCACGAATCGTTTGGCTGTCTGTACAGTCTTTGGGGATGCAGAGGAGAGTAAGTCGTCCCAGTACTTACGCTTAGCCTGCTTGATGGCCTTGAAATAGGCATTGCGGGCCGAGCAGGCTTCAGCCCTCGAGTCTATATTAGGAGTCTTACGGGCCCGTCGTGTGGGGGCGTGAAAGGAGATTCTCAGAGAGGAGAGGTGACCACCAGGGTTTAGACTGGGTCGACATGCGGTTAAGGGGGGTGTGAAGAAGGAGAGTAGTTTGGAGGCGGTCGATATTTCTGTCGAACCAGGTCGTGGCAGAGGACAAAGTCGGGAGAGAGGGAGGGGGAGAAACAACAAATAACTTAAGGGTGTCACCCAGAGCAGGCCAGTTGGTCTTAGTCCAGGCAGCTGTGGGGGAAGGGGGGTGTAGCAAAGTAGTGGAAAGTGAAATACAAATGGGAAGATGATCGGAGCCAGTGAAAGGGAGAGGAGTAGCCCATTCCTCAAAGAGCTGGGCTCCCATACCATTGGCAAAGGAAAGATCAAGAACGGAGGGTCTGCCCACGGAGGCGAAAGGAAAGTAAGTAAACACACTAGGGGTGTTAAGGAGGGAAAAACCGTGCAAAGAAGCCAACTGAAAATAAGGAACTCATGTTCCAAGTTCGGTAGACGAAAAGGCCCTCAGCGGGTCGGAAAGGGGGTGGTGGAGGTTAAAGTCTCCCACAACAAAAAGCGGAAAACTTAAATCAGGAAAGCACAGCTCAGGGGGAACAATGCGGGTATGGGCAGAGGCGCCTTGAGTATTGTACACATTGTACAACCCAAGGCGAATTTGTGAAGAGGAGCAGAAGCCCACATTGCAGAACAGGTCCACCGCCATCACATTGGCAGACTGGGCCACCCATACAGGCAAAAGGGAGACAACTTCAAGAAAAGACAAAAGAATATAGCAGGCCACACGCAGTTTGCCAAAGGAGGAGGGTAAAGAAAAACATTTATAACCAGGGAAGGAAGGTAAGCGTGCCCACTACACAGGGGGATCCTGTATGGCCACAAATGCAGGCATGGAAGACAAAGCAGAAAAACTTTGAAACAAAGAAAGAAAAACATCCCAGCTACCCAAGCTGTTATGTTGAACAAAGGAGAGGTTTGAAAGGCCAGGATCCCTTCCAGAGAGCCATAGAGAAAGAAAATCGAGGGAAGTCGTCCACCTGGACAAGACGGAGGGGTTATCAAAGGAACGAGCTGGGTCGGAGTCCCCCTGGGTGGGGGGATGCTGGCCCTGGAGGAGGAACGAGTGGCTGTTTGGGGTGTCTCGGAGGAGACGCGAGGGCGGGGACAGCGAGGAGTTGCGAAAGGTGGGGCCAGAGTTTGTCTTGTGGTGGAGGGGCCAGCATCACAGTACGCACCATCAGGGCTGACGTCCATACCATCCTCATCAGCGTGGTCTAGTGGTTGTGAGGTGGGGGGGTCTTTCGGAATTGAGGTAGGTCTCTCCGGACAATCCCTATCGGTGGCCTCGTGCGGCTCCTTATAGTTGAGGCAGGAAGCAGTTGAGAAGGGGCAGCAGTTGAGGACCACTTTAGTGTTGCCTGCTCTAGGGCAGGTGGGGTTCTAACAGCGATGTGCCTAACGTGTGTGCGAGAGGGAGCAGATTGGACATATCGGGTGATCCAGCTTACATCGAGGGGCCTGATGGCCAAACTTGCAACAGTTCCGGCACTGGGTGAAGCGGTTGAAGGAGAAGGCACGCTCGACATGGTGTCTTCGGGAGAAGAGGTGGATGGAGGTTCCCATGGCATTGATATCGTCGGGAGCAATTATGACAACGACGGGGGTAGGGGACTTGGACATCCTGGACTCAAGGTCGCCATTAGGGTAGCGGGTGGAGAAGATGGTAACGCACATGGCGTTGCGGAGTGACTCCTGGAGGAGGGAGAGGAGGTTCTCTTGGTCTTCTGGGAGGTAGGCAAGGAGGAGGGAGTGGATGGGGAGTTGGGTTTCATTGGGGGCGGGGCGGAAGGGCAGGTAGGCAATATCGCCTACCGGAGAGAGTTGGTTGAGCCGATTGGCGGGAGCTTGATAGTATGGGGGGTAGGAGGTGGTGGGAGTATGGGGGTTGAGGACGGTGAGGGTGACAGAACCCCTGTCGTTGTCTCAGGCAGAAAGGGAGGGAGATAAGGGGTGAGGTAAGGGACAGTTGGCTTCATGGAGAACCGATGCAGCGATGTCGGGAAGGGTCGCAGAGATTCTTTCGGCTTCAGGATAGAGGGCAGGAGAGGAACGAGGGGCGAAGAAATGACGTTATGCTGCTGGCAGGATTGGAGCCTCTTTAACAGGAGGGGCCATCATGCCTAATGCGACTTGCGTACCAGAAGGCGGTTTCAGCTTGGGCCCCTTGGTCTTCTTCTGGCCTCCGGCGGCGGCCGCCAAGGCCAATGAGCGAGGAGGACGTAGGTAGGTCGGATCCATGTTGCCATGGGTCCATTCCAAGAGGGGGGGGTATTTCCTATCACGGAAGGTCCAAGCCTCCCACGAGTTGGGGTATTTGACCGTGTAGGCCTCAGGGTTGCCATAGTTTTCACCAGTAATGGTGTCATAGTGGGGAGTGTTGAGGTCATACCCGTCCACAAGCGCACCAACTTGATAAAGGGGTGTGTGGGAGGGGGCTAGTTGGGGGTGTGGGACGGCAGGAAGTTGTGCCATGTTGGACTGGGGGGGTGGGGCTGAAGGAGGTACTTCTTTCCCCTTACGGGTAAGGGGCGGAGCTGGTGGTACCGGGGCTTGCTGATGTGGGGACAGTGGTTGGGAAAGTCCTTGTGACAGGTCACGTAGAGCTGACTTGATAGGGGCTAGGAAAGAAAGCGAGGGGGCCTGAGCGGCGGAAAGACCGTCAGCCAGTCCTTGGACTTTAGAGGAGAGGAGATCAATCCGTTCGTTGGTGGTGACAAGTCTGTTGAGGGTTTCTACCAGGAAGGGAATGAGGACAGCTTCGCCATCACTGAGGTCAAGAAGGTCGGACGAGGTGAGAGGAGGTACGGTGGAGAAAGCATCTCCTAGGTCAGGCTGTAGAGACTGTAGAAGGGTCAGGATCACAGATATCAAGCGGTGGAGGAGCAGAGCAGAGCTTGCTCTGGAGGGGTGGGCGGAACCAATGTTCGACATTGGAGCGTGAAGCAGAGACTTGAAGCCTAAGCGAGAGGGAGGTAGACGTGCAAAAGTGAGGAGTCACACCAGACGTGATGGTGTTGAGAATGCATGAGAAAGTTATGGTCAGGAAAATAGGGGGTGCGGAGCATGACTAACTAACTTGTCCTTTTTTTTTCTATTTTTTTTTTTTTTTATATCATATATTCATTGTTAAGGTACAAGAACTCGCATGCAGCACTAGCTATGGCGGAAACAAAACCGTAAACACGGGTCCCTCCTCCGTCTGAGGTAAAAACCGAGTACCCCAAGCCCCTCTGGTATGGAGCCAACCGCACATCTCGCCCCAAATCAAGCCTATCCCTACAACACAAGCGACCTCAGTTTTAAGAGAAACCCAAAACAAGAAAAGCAGCAAGCCCAAGGAAAAATCCGCCCAGAAATCTCGGCCTGAAGGCATAAAAGAAAGACCAAACTCATACCCAACAGGAACGCCCATAGCAGACCTGGCCGCCCGGAGGCTAACCCAAAAGAGCCCCAAACAAAATAGGAGCCGGGCACACCTGGGCCAGGAACTTTGGCAATGGAGTGCCCCCGCAAAGACACGGTAGCCAAGGAGGCAGGGATGATGCTGACCAGCCTGAGACAGTGCAATACCGACCGGATGCGGGAGACTAGGGCTGAGGTCCCCAGGAGGAAACGGGTGGCAGTAACGTGCCAGCTAGGGGAGTAGTAAGATGCTAGCTTAAGATAGGAGCAGTAGGGTGCCAGCCAGGTGTAAGAGGGGGTAGTAGGGTACCAGCCGACAGAGCCGAGGAGAGGAGAAAGGAGGGGTAGACCCAGATGCCGAAACAACTATCAGATACGTATTTGTGTCTTAACTAGGGGGTCCCCTATAATCCCTAACACCCAAGGGCGCCAGAGTACCCATAGAGGACGGAGAGGAAAGGAGTGGCGAAATCGACCGCAGCCTGTTGAGAAAACCGATCACCAACCCCCGACCATGGAACTGACACGTACCCACCAGCAGGACAAAACACAGACCCAGCAGAGGGATTAACCCGAACCGACAGGAGAAAAGCAAAAGAAATCCATCGCAATTGCGCACCGTAAACCATATTCCCAGCCCTGCGTTGCAGGGAAAAAGGAGCCGCCCGACCGTGCTAATGCTAAGCGAAGCCAGAGCAACAGCGGGGAAGGAGAGAGGACCAGCATTCAGAGATGCCAGGAGGGAGCAGGGAGGATCTCGAGAGGGTAGACCTCAAGAGAGAAGGCAGGAGAGAAGTTCTACCGTGGCAGAAGGATGAAAAGTGATGGCCTAGTCTCCACCCTAGGGGGAGGACCAGACACGAAAGATCGTGAGAATTCCTGTACTGTTGGGATTTCAATCACCGGAGGTGTAGCGGAGACAGTCGGTGACTAACTAACTTGTCCTTTTTTTTTTTATTTTTTATTTTATTTTATTTTTTTATTTATATCATATATTCGTTATTTAAGGTACAAGAACCTGCATGCAGCGCTAGCTATGGCAAAAAAAAAACCTGTAAACACGTGCGTCCCTCCTCCGTCTGAGGCAAAAACCAAGAACTACAAGCCCCTCTGGTATGGAGCCAACCGCACATCTCGCCCCGAATCAATCCCCCCTTACAACCCAGATGAACTGAGCCCCAAGAGAAACCCAAAATAGGAGAAGCAGGAAGCACAAGGAAAAACCCCCCCGGAAATCTCAGCCCGAAGGCACAAAGGAAAACCAAACCCATACCCACCAAGCCATGCCCATAGTAAGGCCAGCCAGTAAAAAGCTAACCCTAGATCGAGCCCAAGAAAGGACCAGATGCACCGAGTAATTGCGCGTCCCCCACCGAGGGGGAAACTAGAGGAGGATGGAACCTGACCGACCGGAGACAGTGCAATACCAATCAGAGGGAGAGGAGCCCGGGCTGAGGCCCCCCAGAGAGAGGTAGCAGTAAGGTGCAAGCTCGGGGGAGCAGTAGGGTGCTAGCCGGAAAAGGTGGTAGTAGGGTACGAGCTGGGGGGCAGTAAGGTGCCAGCAGGGGGAGCAGTAGGGTGCTAGCCGAAAAGAATGGTAGTAGGATGCCGGCCGAGGAGGATGGCAGTAGGATACCAGCCGAACGAACCGAGGGAGGAAGAGGGAGGCGTAGACCCAGATGCCGAAACAACTATTGGAAATGTGTTCGTGTCTTAACTAGGCGGTCTCCATTAAACCCCGGTGCCCACAGTAGACAAAGCCACCATAAAGGGCATAGAGGAGGAGAGAGGCAAATTCGACCGTAGCCTGTTGAGAAAACCAACCACCAACCCCCGACCGTGGGACTAACCCGTACCCACCAGAGGGACAAAACCCGGACCCAGCAGAGGGACTGACCCAAACCGACCAGTGGAAAGGAGAAGGAATCCAATGTAATCGCGTACCGCAAACCGTATTCCCTGCTGTCAGTTGAAGGGAAAAAGGAGGAACCCGACCGTGCTGATGCTAAGCGAGGCTAAAGCAAAAGCGGTGAAGTAGAGAGACCCAGCGACGAGGATGCCAGGAAGGAGTAAGCAGGGGTCTCATGAGGGTAGACCTCAAGAGAGAAAGCAGGAGAGAAGTTTTGCCGTTGCAAAAAGATAAAAGATCATGGCCTAGTCCCCCCCGGAGGGGGAGGACCAGACGCGAAAAGTGGTGAGAATTCCTTGGTGTTGAGATTTGAATCACCGGAGGTGTAGCGGAGACGGTCTTTGACTAACTAACTTGTCCCGAAGACCTCCTTTTATAGTCCTTCCCTCAACCCGCTTACAAATCAAACCATAGGCAGTCTGCCTTGCCAGTCTGCCTTGCACAGCCCACTCGCGCAGACCCATAACCTCTGAATAGATCATGTGCGTGAAACATAACATGAAACATAACATAAACCTAACGAGCCTGCCTTGCGTATAGCATCGTTGCATAGCCTCCTTATGCAGCCCTATGACTTCTAAATAAGTCTCGTGCATGAAATATAACAAATAAAACCCCAACAAGTCTGCCTTGCAGTCAACCTTGTTGCATAGCCTCCTCTATAGTCACATGCCTCCGTATAGGTCATGTGCATGAAAGTAAATCATAACATAAAACAAACTACCTAAATCAAGCTACGTAATAAAGGAAACTCATAAATCAATTTCATAGCAAAAGAAACTTACTATGTCAGATTAGAATCGTGACAACAGAATTCACATAATACAGCCAATGTAAAGTATTACTTATACATAGGTTATTGTAAAAAGGAATTTATTATTGTACTTTAAGTTTTATCTTCATGGCTACAGTGACTAGGTTATAAAAATTGAGCGAGAATACAGAAGCAATTCAAAGTCATATAGGTACAATAGACTATGTTTCCACTAATATCAATACTGAGTAATTGTTCTTTACATCGTTGGAAAGCTGGCATAGAGTATGTCTAGGACACCAAACATCAGTCTGAGCATCAGAGTACTGAGGACAGAATCTGGAGTCAAAGTCAGCAGTTCGCCAAGACACAAAATAGATTGTAACGCTACAGATAATGGTGCTGGGAAGTCGTCCTTTACACTATTGGAAAGCTGGCATCGAGTAGAATGTTGCTATAAAGTAAGGAGTACTGAGCTCAAAGTATAGCTGAGGAATTACCATCAAAGTCAGCACTTTACCAGGACATAAAACAGACTGTAACTCCACGGATAATGGTAATGGGAAAACATCCTTTATACTATTAGGAAGCTGGCATCGAGTAGGATAATGCTGTAAAGTATGAAGTATTGTACCCAAAGGGTAGCTGAAGAATCTGGTATTAAATTCAGCACCTTACCAGGACACAAAATAGGCAGTACCTTCACAGACAACGGTGCTAAGAAGATGTTCTTTATACTGTTGGAAAGCTAGTATAAAGTAGAACATTGCTGTAAAGTATTGAGTATTAAGTGCAAAGGATGGCAGAGGAATCTGGCATCAATATCAGCACTTTGCCAAGGTAAATATCACCTCCATAATAGGCTGTATCTTCATCAATTTTGATGCAGGGTAGATATTCTTTATACCATTGGAAAGCCAGTATTAAGTGGAATGTTACTGTAAACTATAAAGTACTACATTCAAAGGATGGCTGAGGGATCTGGTGTCAAATTTAGCACTTCATCTGTGTAAATATTACCTCCACAATAGGCTGTATCTCCTCCAATATTCATATTAGGTAGATGTTCTTTATACCGTTGGAAAGCCTGCATCGGGTAGAACAATATTGTAAAGTATCGAGTACTGCACCCAAAGGATGGCTGAGGAGTCTGATATCAAAGACAGCACTTTGCCTGGACATAAAATAGACGGTAACTCCACAGATAATACTACTAAAAGGACTTGCTTTATACTGTTAGAAAGACCGCATCGAGTGGAATGGTACTGTAAAGTGTTGAATATTGTACACAAAGGATGATGTAGAAATCTGGCATCAAAGTTAGCACTTTGCCAGGGTAAACATCATCTTTATAATAGACTGCATCTCCACCAATATTGATCCTGGGTAGACATTTCTTATACCGTTAGAAAGCCTGGGTCAAGTAGAACTTTGCTGTATAGTATTGAGTACTGCACCCAATGGCTGGCGGAGGAATCTGGTGTTAAGGTCAGCACTTCAAGTTTCCCAAGGTAAATATCATCTCTACAATCGGCTGTATTTCTACCAATATTGATGGCGGATAGATGTTCTTTATACTATTGGATAGCCTGCGGTGAGTAGAACCTTGCTGTATAGAAACATGTACTACACCTAAAGGATGACTGAGGAGTCTGGCGTCAAAGTCAGCACTTTATTAGGGTAACCGTCACCTCCATAATAGGTTGTATTTCTACCAATATTGATACTGGATAGCCATTTTTTATACAACTAGAAAGCCTGCATTGCGCAGAATGTTGCTGTAAAGTATGGAATACTACGCTCAATATATAGCAGAGGAATCTGATGTCAAAGCCAGCACTTTGCCAGGACACAAAATAGTCTATAACCTCTTGTAAAATCACAGTAGGCAGATATTGATTGATGCAATGGAAAGCTGAAATCGAGTAAAATGTTGTCCTAATTTATTAGTTTTGATGATCTAGGCACTGAGGAGTAATAGTAGTTGGCAGAACTGTTGTTAATATTGTGACCATGATATTTTAACTGTGATGTTGTGTGGTTGTTTACTATAAAAAAACATGTTGCAGTCTTAGAGAAACTTAATAAAATACCTAAGTTACCATGTATTCCTATAATCATAACTTTTACTCACTTTTACATTCTACCAGTGGGCAATTGTGGCTTACTGGTAGGTTCATGATTGAGACTCTCTGCCCACTTGTGTCAGGACATCATTAAGGATCAAGGTTGACCTAGATAAATTGGGAGTTAAAAATTAGTGCATCCTTGCTTAGGATGAACTCAGGGCTGGTTGAACACTACTGGACACTCAGGATGTCCAGGATGCATGGGACACCAGCAACTTTGCATTTGCATCTGGACCGACAGCGGATGTATCTGACACAGGGTGTTTTTTTTTGCTGATAAAGGGTTGTATAAAGGCTATGATCCTGAAACTTGAGTATTTTGTGTAGTCCTGTTTGTTCAGTTTTGGCAGTATTATCTTAGTTGACAGTTTGAGTATAGTTAAATGTATTTCCCACCTAAGCAGGTCCTCTGCTAGTGTTGGTATGATCTTCTGGTTTATACTGTGTATTTTTTTCCATACCTTATCAGTGACTGGTTTGGTCTGGAGGCCAACTTATTACTACATTTCTACAATATCTTGGCAATCTCCTTGCTTAACCTTGGCCTCCTTGTCCAAATATTGTCTGTGAGCTCTAGGTTGAGTGGTTGGAATATCATCTGTGGGGAAGAAATGTTACCTTATTGTATTCTTGATTTGTTCCAATATTGATCCTGCATCACCTGGTACCCTGTTTGGTGTCAGTCGTTTCATGAACTGATGTGTGGTCTAGACATCATTTTTTATGTTTTTTTCATATTTACAAGAAATTTGTCCCAGTGGTTGCACTTGGCCTTATTTAAAGTGGCCTATATACTCTCCTTCTTAAGTCTCTTTCCTCCACTCCTGTCCTGTCACGTCTCACACGCCTGGCAGCAGTAGTGTAAATCCTTCGCAATTCAGTTACAGGTACAGTACTAGTACAAATACTCGAGTACTCGTACGGGTGAACCTTTTCAATGCCATGTTGCTCATGGCGAAAAAGCCTTCCTGATATTACCATTGACTGAGAAATATACCCACAGAATCACGTTGGTCTGACCTCGCTTAAACATGAAATGTTATTGGTGATCTTCTGGGCCAAGAGTCCCAAGAAAATTTCTGGAGAGAATTTTTGTGAAATATTAGCAGGTCTTGAGTAGTTCTAGTGATTTTTTAGTTGCATTGTTTGAAGGGTAAAAAGAGTGGGGGAACTGAGTGATAGAGTAAATAATTTGTTGCTAATTTAGTTGTAATGTGAAACCTTGTGATGGTAAGTTTTTCGTAAGAGTAGTCTTCTAAAGACACCCCCCTGTTTTCCATGGTATTTGGAAGGCTTTCTCCTCCTGCAGATCAAGGTGATAAATTAAAAGTACTAGTACGGTGCTCTACTACAATCTTTCAAGCCGGCGCAAACGAGCGGAAGGACAGTAGCAAAGGAGAAAAAGAAAAAGAGGGAAAAAGGAATAAGACTAAGAGTGATGATATAAGAAAAAGAAAAAAGGCGTAGGAGAGCGTCTATAATTTTCAAACTGCGAGCAACTCAATGTTTATGCCTAAACTGCCCATGGTAGCAATCTAACTTATCAGTCTCGAAACCAGCCTCCTTCAACTCGCTCAATGGTCTTCCCATCCACTCGTATCCAGCCTTATCCAGGCCAGAGGCATCCACTCTATTTACTCCCTTCAATTCCTTGGTGATGGCGTCAACATCCACTTGCAAGTAGTCTCTGAGGAACTCTCCTACTTCGGTGTTTTCATGGTTACCCTTAAGTTTGGACGTTCCCGTTGATCCATAGATGTTCACGTCGACACCTGAGTGACCGTGAGTTGTCCAGCCAACCTGTGCTCTGCGAGAAATGACGTCTGCAAGGACCCAGGCGGAGGCTACGTCATCTTTGTGATTTTTGATAGCTTCGATTTCGTCGTCGGACGCATCGTAGATGCCGAGACCTTTAATGAGGATTGTATCGCGTATGTAGTCTTCCTCTTGGTCAGCAGGGCCTTCATAGCGAGCGTACTGAGCGGCGAGATATTCCGATGATGAAGAGGCGTTAGCAAGAACTTCTGGGTACCAGAGGTATTCCGGATATTCCTCGTGAAGCTCTGTATTTCCATTAGCATAAGATTAACACCACTTTCGGAGGAGTTACTCACGTCTAGCAGCAGCCAATCCTCCAGTCTCGTGATCACTAGTGCTAACAACAACACCAGGGTACCTTGAACCAGCAATCCAATCCGAAACCCTCTTGAAGGCTCGATCATAAGCCAAAACTTCGTGAACCTGAGCAGCAGGATCATTTCCATGACCGGCATGATCTATTCTGCTCCCCTCAACCATCAAAAAAAATCCCTTATCACTATTCTTCGTGGCAATTTCCAATGCCTTCAACGCGACCTCGGTCATCTCCTCGAGACTCGGGTAGTCCTCATCCTTGCGGTCTATATCATAAGGAATATCGGTGGGAGCAAGAAGACCCAAAAGTGGCAACTTGACGGCACCTCCCTTCTTCAATCCATCGAAGGACTTGCGATCGTCAACATATGAAAACCCGAATCTCTTCTGAGCTTCAGAAACCAGGTCTCTGGAGTCATCTCTGCAAGAACCGTCGGCAGTATTGGGCAAGAAGTGGCATCTTCCACCACCGAGCATGAGATCGACCATTCGACCGAGGGGGTAATCGCCAATCTGTTGCTCCGCTATTCTGTCTTCCTCTCCGCGAAGGTTGACGTGAGCTGAAAAACAAGCTGGCGTAGCACTATGGAGCTTGAATTAGCTACCTCTTTAAAAGGGGTAAAAAAATGGCGAAACATTCGCTAACAACTAAACGTACTCGGTGATTCTGGTGGTGACGACCAAACCCGTCATGTAACCAGCTTTCTTCGCAGCCTCTAAAACTGTTCCGCAAGGCGACCCATCTGGCAACACAGAGATGGCTCCGTTGTAGCTCTTCATGCTACAAGAGAAGGCCGTAGCTCCGGCCGCAGAGTCAGTCACAAGACTAGAGCTGGATCTAGTCCTACTGGTTCCGATGAGGTGTTTATCTAGAGTGAGAGTATTGTTCCAAGGTAGACCATCAGAGAATTGACGATACGATCGCGTGAGAGCAAGAGACGTTGGGCCCATTCCTACACATCGTGAACTTCGTTAGACCCCCCACGACTCCTTTCGTCACTTTTCTCCTATTCAAAATCCGGACGCAAAGAAAAAGGTACCGTTGAAGCCTACCGTCAGAAACCATAAAAACAATATTCCTCTTGCCCTCTGGCGGGAATTTTGAGTTCCGTCCGCTTCCGTTATTCACCCAGAGCACAGCGATGACCACGATCCCTAAACCCCCACACGCAGCAACAGTTAGCCTCCAAAATGAGAGAAAGAAAACTTCTCATCTACGCAAGTGATGACGGTGAACCGACCAGCCGTAGCAGCCATCGCCCAAACTCCCAACCCAAGCTTGACCCATCCGTCCCATTTCCCTCTCTCAGCCTGTTTGTTCGTCGGCCGACCGCTCAACAATGCTGCATCCTCCTCTGCACTCCTCTCCGTGCTCGACCTTCTCGACATTGTAATATTTTTAAGTTATGATGGTACTTCTAATGTTAGAGGTGGGAGTGAAAGAGGGAAAGAGAAAATGTGTGTGCGGTTCGAGGAGCTGGAGGGGTCGTTGATTAGGGAAGCGAGGAAGAATTAGAGATAGGGGGGGCTAAGTTAGTGTTCCGGGAACTTGCTGGGTTTCGAAATCGGAATGATCTACCGGTACGATGTAGAAGGGGAAAGTAGGTGCCGAGAATCGTGAAATGAATTTGTTAGTATTACAGTGTAGGTAGCTACAAGTACAGTACATTACCGCCAGGTATACTCGTAGTGCGGTACAAGTTTAGTGTGGATCGCGGGATCATTGATACAAGTACGAGGGAAAGTTATTATGGTTAGTTGGCTGGACCGACACGAGTCAAGCTGAGTTGACATCTTCAGCATGATGCCAGTGAGGTAGCCAGAGAGATTACCGGTACTATCCTACAAAGTTCGCGGGCGATCCGAATCCAGGTATCGGGTGAACTATCATACCAGTATGCATGTCACAAGAATTCATGGGGCAAGTAAATTTAGTATGACATTGAGCAAAAAATCATTCACTCCTCAACTATGTATCATAACTTTCCTCATCTCACTAGTAATGATTTCATGCAAAATTCCGGATTCATCCTCGGCTCGATTCAAGATCAAAAAACTCGATCCATGGGGGGAAAACAAAAATTAAATGGAAAAGACTTTTGATTTCATTCCCACTAAGGGTAAAAAAAATGTTTGTGAGCAAAAAACATGCAAGCCACTCCCAACCGCAGTTGCTTAGCCAAAGGGCCCATGAAAAGGAAGAAATGACTAGAACTAGGAAATAGTGGAAGGAGTGGGGTGGGGGTAAAAAAAAAAAAGAAGAAACGGGCATAAGTAAAGTTCTGGTATGAAGATTAGAAGATGAAGAGAAAATAAATGTCAAGCCCTTATGAACACCGGTTCCCAAACCCCTCGAAAGAACCCAATCACTCCCTAACCCGTGATGGCTACCACTGTGGTGTTGAATTTGTAACGAAGTGTAAAAATTTCATACGCGCAATCTTCCATGGCGAAGAAAAGACGGTATGAAGAAAAGGCGCACAAAATAAGACGAGTGGTAATGAAAATGCTCCCAAATACAGACCATCGACAACCGTGTTCCCCAAGCGGGGTCGGCAGAAATGTGATTAAAAAAAGAAAAAGACCACTATAGCCTTGATGCTATAGAAGGTATAAAAAATCGCAAAGGAAGATTGACATCAGGTAGAACTCATATCTCACTGACTACTACTACTAGCCAATGTACTCACTGACAGCCCTTATCCCCCAAAGCATTTCTCCCATAAATTGCGCTTGACACGCAAGTAATGAGAGCAAACACTTTTCTTCGCACTTCAACACGCCAATTCCTTGACCAACCCCAGCCCAATCCGCTAGACTGACCATGTCTGGCTGGGCACATATCCTCTTAAGATACCGCCTGGCGCCTTTATCTAGCAGAACCTTAATCTCGCTGTATCTAAAGTCGTCCTTCTGGATACCCAACAACCTCAGACTATAAAACCAGGCCGCTTCCTTGAAAGACCGGGGCTCGAAACCGTATCTGGGCGGAGAAGAGGTAGATCGGCCCGATGAATTGAAGGATCTGTCGATACGATCGTGGCGTTCAGACAAATTGTGATCGTGACTAGAATCCAAATCGTCAAATTCGCCGTCGCAGGGGGCTCTTGACGGTCTGTCGTCACCTCTGCCGGAGGAGGGCTCGTCATTCAGTCTCTTTCTCGGTGGCAATGTTTCCACAGCAGCACTGAAAAGGGTATCCTCTTCTCCATCTGCCTCCTGGGCTTCCTTGAAGTATCGGTCTAACAGTTCAACCACCCCATCAAGATAATCTGAGATAATGCTACTGGCGTTGCGTTCCCATTCAAACTCTTCCATAGGTAAAAATTCGTACTCGTACGAATTTGGATCAAAATCTTTGTGCTCATGGTCCAAACTCTCTGGGTGTAGGAACCGAGCATAATCTTCCACGATGATGTTGGCGGGGACTTGGTCACCGAGCAAATTTGTGTCGAAGAGAGAACTTGTGGAGCTGGAGGGAGAAAGGAGAAAATCCCTTGCTTGGGCTGGCAACGGTCTGCCATTGGAAAGACTGGAAAACGGGACATAGCTGTTTGGAGCGGATAGAGAAAACCCACCGAGGCATGTAGCTGGGGGTGGGGCATCATCACTAGCTGCGCATTCCTCGAACGATTTCCTGCGCTTCTGGCTCTTGGTGCGGCGGTGGTGCCTTTCCCTCTCTTTCACGGTTCCTAATGTTGCTTGTGTCTTAATAAGCGAGGCAGAAGGCACATCCACGGGCTTTGATGAGGAGAGCAATGGACTTGTCTGGCTGTTTGGATCTGATATAAATGGTATTCCGCCGTTGGGAGTCTTTCTCCATTTCTCAGGCAATTCCATGGGCTCTTGACCCTCTGCCACCTGTTGCTGGCGCTTCCGACAAACCCCGGACTTGCCAGACTCTTCATCCCGTTTTACAAATCCGGAATTCTCACTTGGTTCGGTGGATATGGAGGTGGTAGCTAAACTTCCGAAAGGGGCCACGGGCGTACACTTTTCCATAGTTTTCACTGTCCCTCCCAATAAGTCTGCCTCCGGTAGTATTGCCCAAGCTAGAGCCATTGCTGATTTGGAGTGGTAGAAACTCATAATACATATTGCTTGCACAACTTCCGCCATGGTCCACCTTTGCTCCGGGTCCATATTGCCACCCTCCTCTCCCCGAACCAGCCCCTTGATGTCATCTGGAGTAATGGTCCAGGGTCTGTGCGCTAGCAGCATATTTAACTTGGAAATCCTCTGTAATTTAGGAGGCGTGTAATGAAGACCCTTCAACCACTGTCTATCGCCTCGCACTGTGAGAAATTTCTCCGAAAGTAGCGAAAGGTAGTATTGACACTTTTTCTCAGCCGATGAGATGATTCCGAGGTATATCCTCCACTTCTGTGGCAACGGGCCATTCCCTGAATCATCGGATAGGAACAGATCTGTGGTCTCTCTATTGATTTCGGCAAACCGGGGAAAGAAAAAGAGTATCTTGTTGAGATTACCAACCCTGCCGGTACGCATATACGCGTTAACCTGAAGAGCCCTAACTTCATAACTGGGTGGCTTGGGCTTAGGTAGGTATTTGGGCATTGGTCGACGTGCTTGGCGCCTCTTGACTTTGTGGGACGTACCAACACCATTTGGCGGGGACGGCGGAGTCTGGAAGAGTGAGGAGACAATCGAGACGGTAGTTCGACGAGTACCTCTGTTGAGAGAACCGATCGGAGTTCTACCACGTGAGGTTGAACGGGGACGCTCTCCGTTTGCCGAGCCCTTATTTGGATCAGGAATCATTATTCCAGAAGCAGGGCTCATGTTTCCGTTGGATTCTCTGGGAGAGAACGAGATGCAATCCTCTTCATCTTCGGACGGAATGTCAAAAGATGTTGGAGATTTGGGGTTTGAGGTTGCTGGGGTCCATGGACCAAAATTCAGTCCAATGGTTTCATTCAACGGAATGAAGAAGGAGGGACCTCGGACAGGGACTTCTGGTAAGCGTGCACCGGCTCTCTATTGCAAAAAAAAGCATCAGTTTTAAACCGATCGTGGATTCGGCTATTGGTAGGGAGGGAAGTAGCAAATGATAAGTAGCAAGGATAGAATGCTAAGGGTGTACCTCTGCTCTTTGTAGGATCGCTCTGCATTCTTTCCTAACATCCTTGAAGGGACAATCAATTGAAAACCTTAATAGCCATGAATAAAAATTTTCTAGATTTGTTTTCATCTCCTCAACACCCCATGTTTCATCGGCCACCTGGTGTCCAGTCCACGCGAGGTCCCTATTAGCAAAATCAAGCTCGGCCAACCATTTATTGCCAAATCTGACCGCCCCATCAGCAAAGCCCCCGGAGGCGTCTGTTGGAGATACGGCGAAATCCCCAGATAAGGTTGTCCAGCCATCGTCCCTCTCGGGTGTTAAAGGTAAGAACGAATTGTGTATCGAGTCTTTTCTCCCTAGGTGGTCCAATGTCGATGAATCATCGCCGTCTACCCCAAATACGTCCTCAAAGTGCATTTTAAAACTGGAATCCCGTCTTAACATATTCCTGGAAGAAGACGGCGCTGGTGATGCTCCGGAGCCATTGCTTTGCTGTCTCACCAGTGGTGGTCTTGCTAATCTCGGCGACATTGAGGAACCGGATGATGTCCTAAGGTAATCTTGCCATGCTAGGGTCCAATGGTCCACTACCAAGCCGAGAATTCTTAGGGCATTGGTCCTTAGAATGGGTTCATCATCAAAGAAGCAATTGAAAAGCCCGTGGCGGAATAAATTGGCCATTTCTGGAGCCACATGTCAGCTCTAAGGTCTCTCCGTCAGTTCGTTAAAGAGTGTTACCGAGTCTCGGGGAGTTCTTATCTTCCACCATATCCAACCACCCTTCCCTAGATTATTAACCTGGAATACAGTTTCACTTCGGTTGGTTTTCTGCCACAGTATGGTACAGCTCTAGGAAACTAGGATATCGCTAGATTGACAATTCTAGCGGAGGCGCGCCGCTAAACAATGTATTGAGGAAAGAAGAAAAAAAAGTTCAAATTGTATCACCACCGAGAAACTCTCATACGCTGGAACAAATGGCTAGGGGGGCGGGAAGAAATAAAATCAAGCCTGGTTCAGCAAGATCTAGAAATACAGATGAAGCGAAAAGGTGGAGTGGCAAGGCGATAACTTTGTTATGTTTAAACAAGTAGGACAGCTTCGGGGGAATAAAGGAGCGAAGGATGGGAAACAAAAGGCAGGTGCTGAGAGAAAAGGTGGTTCAAACTTGAAGAGAACGTGTTGAGACCTTGCGCTCGTATGTGATTGTGATAGGGCACACGGATAACTGGGGGGTTGCACGATAGCTGACAGGTCAAGAGATGGACGCACCAAACCGGGAAATTTTGTCTGCGTAGTGTGTGGATCGAATAGAAATGGGCTGGATAGTTTCCGGTAGTAATTCCTAGGGGTTGGCAAGGTAGCTGTGTAATGACGACGGAGGGGGGACTGAGGGGAAAAAGAAAATAGAAGAAAAAAGAGATATACCGTTAGGACCCTAGAGCGAGGCAAAGAAAAAAAAAAAAAAGGCTAACACCAGTTTGCCTGATCGTGTGAATAAGGGACTAGGGTTGTTTCGACAGGAGCTGGGTTCGAGACCAGACGGCGGCTGCTGTCAGGTTTCCGGAGCAAACAGCCAGCTTATTCAAATCAAGATTTGTGCGAATGCACTGCGGTAACGGGAACACGAATTCGTTTGGCTGGAGGAGAGGGAAAAATAAAAAGGTGGATGGGGTCGTCGATGACGAGAAGGTTAATTTATCTGGCTTAAGTTATGGGAGAGAAGAGAAGGGAATAGAAAGTGAGGGAGTCGAGGGGGGAAGAAGGAAAGAAGGGAGATTGACAGGCCACAGTCGGCGGGCAAGCGGGCAGGCCAGGCAGGTAGGCGTGAGTTGTGGTAGTGGTTGTGATTGCTTGGAAGTATAAAATGGCAAGTAACGAAATGAGGTTGAGATCGTACCATCACGGTAGGGGTATTGCTATCACCAAATTTCCAGCGGCAGACATACAACCTGACAACCAGGCGACAAGTAAGAGACGATGATTGTTTTGTTTTTGTTTTGGTTGTTGCTCCAGTAGGTGGGACAGGGCATATAATTTAGGTGGGCAAATCCTATGATGCGGTGCGTGTAGTGAAGGTAAAGGCCTTCTTAAATGGAGGGAAGCGGAAGAGCAAATCTGGCAATGCTAAGTCATTAGAGATGGAGAGATAGGATGGCAGGTGACTTTTCCTGGGGTAGCAGTCTCTGGGCGGCGGTTTCCGTCCCGTCTTTTGGGGAATGTAGAGAGAGTGCGATACAGTACAGGTACGGTATGGTATCGGTATTTGTCGTGCTGTGCCCAGCAAAACGACAGGGGAACGGCCAACTGAGACGATAAGATCAGCAGGAGGAGAAAGAGAAGGTGAAACAAAGCGAAGAATTTGGAGTCTAATATAAGAGCTTAACTTTTCTCTTTCGCTCTTGCTCTCTTACCCACTCACAAATATCAGAGCTTCCAATCAGTATTTTATTCTTATTGCCGACCTCGACTCAGCAGGTGCGATGGTGGGGGTGAGATCATGGGTAGTGGAAACAATAGGGTATTGTATCATATATATGACGGGAATAGTGTGCGGAATGATATGTGCCCTCTGCGTGTACCGGTATGCTGGCTTCAAGATGTGCGGGGTGGTTGATAGATAGTGTTGATCCCAGATAAGTGGAGAACGAACGCTATCTTGGATCCTCTTTTGGCGAGCTATGGTGTCAGATCAAGGGACGGTAGGATATTACACGCGCAGGATTGGAGGCTGGTTGGTGGTGGTGATGGGAGAGACAGTGGAAAAAATATAGGAACAAACAAAAAAGAGGGCACGCAATTCTGTAAGGTAGTATATAATTGGAGTGATGGGACCAGAGGGATGCCGGTAGGGTACGGGAATCTCCCGGCTACCAATCTCCTGTCGAAGCTAGAAAGCCTCCGAATCTGGTCAGTCAGGCTTTTGTCGCTCTCTGCTTCTCATGAGCACCCCTTGATTCGGTCAATCTGCTGCTGGACTATTTACAGTACTCGTACAATAGCACGGGAAACAGCAAGGCGATGAGAAGGAAGAAAAAAGAGAACCATGAAAAGAGTGCTAGGAAAGCAACCATTCGTTGGAGTGAACACCCCAAGCGCCCCACCCACGTTTTCATCATACCAGCACCCTGCTTTGAGGCCCTTTGTTACAGAGTATTTTCCGGTACTGTACTCGAGTACCAGTACAATAGATTAACTCTCGGTGGAGACATCCAAGTACTAGTATCATGCCGGTAATAAGTTAGCAGTGATCTGACACATTCGTTATCTTTCATTTTTCATAATCTTCTCCTAGGGAGTTTGTAAAAGATTTTCAAATTTTCGGGGTGATACTGGTGATAACTCATGAATAAAACCTCCAGGGGCTCTTTTCCCATCGTCGCAAAATAGTGCCGTACCGTAATGTATGTCATTCATGAACAAAAAATAAATTCCTTCTTCGAGCATCTTGGAGGGGGGGGGCTTGCTGCAGGTTGTGGCTGCCATGGGGTGCTCATAGAATCATGTGCCGGGAGGTTAAGGGTAAGTGAGGCGAAGGGGGGGTACGATTGGGTTACTGTGTTAGCCACCTGTAATTACTAAGGCCCTGTTTGGTTGCGCTGGGCCCATTTCATTATTACATACAAATGACCGTTCGGCGTCCATTCTGAAATGGAGGAACAGAATTGCTGTTTGTTTGGTGATGGTAAAAGGCAGCAACCGTTCCATTTCAAAATAGCCCTAACTCAGTGATTTTGATGTAGGTTTATTACATCTGTGTATTTATAGTAATAAAATATTTTCAAAAAGTATCCCTCAATTCTAATTACTATAAATAATTATCAATAATTCTCTCCAGATGCAAGTGAATAATAATAACTTCTTTGATGCAGTTATTATTCAATGACAGATCAAATTTGAAATTTCTGCAGCATTATATGTCAACACCTTTCTTCCCATATAGTATGTACGTGCTCCAAGTTGTACTAATTACTAATATACTAACTAAATCCTTGGAGGCAAACTGTATTTTATTATGGAGCTGCTTTGCATACTGATTACCACTTTCTTGAATTTTCATGACTAGATTATTCAATACGGTTTACTATCATTTGCTCAATAGATTAATGATGAAGAGTAGCTGATTATATTTTTATATATTATAGGGTATGGGTCATTAAATAGGGACAACGACCGTTTCCGCTACACCTCTGGTGATTGAAATCTCAACACCAAGGAATTCTCACCACTTTTCACGTCTGGTCCTCCCCCTACGGGGGGGACTAGGCCATCAGCTTTTATCTTTTTGCAACAGCAAAACTTCTCTCCTGCTTTCTCTCCTGAGGTCTACCCTCATGAGACCCCTCCTTACTCCTTCCTGGTGTCCTCGTTGCTGGGTTTCTCTCCTTCCCCACTTTTGCTTTAGCCTCGCTTAGCATCAGCACGGTCGGGTTCCTCCTTTTTCCCTTCAACAGACGGCTGGGAATACGGTTTGCGGTACGCGATTACATTGGATTCCTTCTCCATTCCTCTGGTCGGTTTGGGTCAGTCCCTCTGCTGGGTCCGGGTTTTGTTCCGCTGGTGGGTACGGGTTAGTCCCACGGTCGGGGGTTGGTGGTTGGTTTTCTCAACAGGCTACGGTCGAATTCGCCTCTCTCCTCCTCTCTGCCCTTTATGGTGGCTTTGTCTTCTGTGGGCACCGGGGATTAATGGAGACCGCCTAGTTAAGACACGAACACGTTTCCGATAGTTGTTTCGGCATCTGGGTCTACACCTCCCTCTTTCTCCCACGGTTTGTTCGGCTAGTATCCTACTGCCACCCTCCTTGGCCGGCATCTTACTGCCATCCTTTTCGACTAGCACCCTACTGCTCCCCCAGCTGGCACCTTACTGCCACCCGGCTGGTACCCTACTACCACCTCTTTGGCTGGCACCCTACTGCTACCTGGCTAGCACCCTACTGCTCCCCTGAGCTTGCACCTTACTGCTACCACTCTCTGGGGGGCCTCAGCCCTGGCTCCTCTCCCTCTGATTGGTATTGCACTATCTCCAGTTGGTCAGGTTCCATCCTCGTCAAGTTTCCCCCTCGGTGGGGGTCGCGCCATTACTCGGTGCACCTGGTTCTTTCTTGGGACCGATCAAGGGTTAGCTTTTTAGCTGCGGGCCGTGCTATGGGCATGGTTTGGTGGGTATGGGTTTGGTTTTCCTTTGTGCCTTCGGGCTGAGATTTCCGGGGGGATTTTTCCTTGGGCTTCCTGCTTTTCCTGTTTTGGGTTTCTCTTGGGGCTTAGTTCGTCTGGGTTGTAGGGGGGCTTGATTCGGGGCGAGATGTGCGGTTGGCTCCATACCAGAGGGGCTTGGGGTTCTTGGTTTTTGCCTCAGATGGAGGAGGGACGCGTGTGTTTACACGTTTTGTTTTTGCCATAGCTAGCGCTGCATGCAGGTTCTTGTACCTTAAACAATGAATATATGATATAAAAAAACAAAAAAAAAAAAAGGTCATTAAATAGGGACACCGACCGTCTCCGCTACACCTCTGGTAATTGAAATCTCAACACCACAGGAATTCTCACCACTTTTTGTGTCTGGTCCTCCCTCCCAGGAGGGGGACTAGGCCATCACTTTTCATCCTTCCGCCACGGTGGAAGTTCTCTCCTGCCTCCTCCCTTGAGGCTACCCTCTTAAGATCCTCCCTACTCCTTCCTAGCATCTCTGAGTGCTGGGCCTCTCTCCTTCTCCGCTTTTGCTCTAGCCTTGCTTTGCATCAGCACGGTCGGATTACTCTCTTTTTTCCTACAACAGACCGCTGGGAACACGGTTTGCGGTACGTGATTACGATGGATTCCTTCAGCTTTTCTCTGGTCGGTTCGGGTTAGTCCCTCTGCCAGGTCCGGGTTTTGTCCCGCTGGTGGGTACGGGTCAGTTCCACGGCCATGGGATCCTAGTTGGTCTTCTTAACAGGTGAAGGTCGATTTCGCCATCCTGCTCCTCTCTGTCTGACGCCACTGCTCTGTCATCTGCAGGTACTGGGGGCTCATGAGGGCCGCCTAGTTAAGATACGATCACATTTTCTGATAGTTGCTTCGGCATTTGAGTCTACCTCTTCTTTCTCCTCTCCTCGGCTTGGTCGGCTGGTACCCTAATACTCCCCCCTTACGGCTAGCTGGCACCCTACTGCCCCTATCTTAAGCTAGCACCTTACTGCTCCCCCAGCTGGCTCCTTACTGCTTCCTCACTCCGGGGGGTTCTAGCCCTTGCCCTCTTCTTCCGGCCAGTATTGCACTACCTTGGGTCGGTTGGTTCTCTCCTCCTCCTCATAGCTACCGCGGCTTGGCGCGGGTGCTCTGTTGCCAGAGTTCCGGGCCCTGGAGCACCCGGCTCCTTCATTAAGTTTTGGGGCTCTAGGTTTTTTGCCTCAGACGGTCGAGGAATGCATGCTTTTCGGTTTTGTTTTTGCCATAGCTAGGGCTGCATGCAGGTTCTTGTACCGTAAACAATGAATATATGATATATATATAAAAAAAAAAAAAAAAAAAAGAGTCATTAAATAGGGAAGTACTGGACCAGTTTCAGTATAATAGAAAATCAATTTCATAATAAGAAAAGACTTGACTTAAATATAAATTAATAATTGTGTGATTATCAATTATTAAGTTTTTTATTTATTAATAACAAATTATTTGAGTAAAATTTCTTTAAGCATCCCTAAAGTGAAAATTTTAACATATAACTTATCACATGTTTGCCTAGCGTGAATGGTCTCTATTGGGTAACAATTTCGACTTGCCTGACAATTTCACACTTGAATGCTCGTAAATGGACTTAGCGTAACTTAACAGGGCCTTAGTATGATGCACAAAACTCCAGTGCCTTTTGGGTACGATGAATTTTGCTAACAAAATCTATTACCACATTCATCATGATGAGGATGCTATCAAGGAAGTCACCTTTATTAACCGAGCACTTCCGATGAACATTTTTTATTTGTCAAAACGATAGCTACCGTACTAAGATTACAATTACTGCAATGATTATATTTTCATAAGTGATTAAAGATAATAGAAAACAAGTTAGAATCGGGGACAACAGGTTATAACATTTTGGAATATTTAGGAGTGCATTTGAAGATATACTTTTGCTTGAAACAGGTTTAACTTATTTGAGTTTAAGTATAAAAATAATAATAACAGGAAACCGCAGTAAGAATTAATATTAGCTACAGTATAGTACATAGCAGAAAATATATAAGTAAGCTATAATAATATTATGAGCCTCTACAAGCGAAAACCTGACTCTTGGACCATGATCACAAAACATTTATTTTGACTTAACCACCTAGCTAGAAGGGTAAAGTATATATCTAATAGTTTAGAAAATATTTTTAAAGCTCTAATGACCTCTGTAGTATCTTTTATGTACAAAAAACTAAAAATTACCAAATTGCATGTTTTGCCATCTAAAATAATATCAGCTTCATGGGTACAAGTATAATCAGAACATATAGTTTAATATTGTGTAGTTGTTAAGCTATTTTATTTTAAAGTAAATTAGTTCTGATTTATGATAGCTTATTACGACAACAGGTACTGGCCACAACTTTCATAATATACAACTTATATAAGATTTATTATATATTATGCATAGTAGCTACTTGAATGCTCTCTTTATTAAAACTGCATATCTTAATCGTTTTCTTCTACTCCAAGGTTTCTTTATAAGTTAATTTTATATTTCAGAATTTAAATACATTAATAGAGTCGTGATTCTCTTATTTACTTGGTAATATATTACCTGATTTCTGTGAACTTTTTATGTCAACTTACTGATAATAGATGGACAATAGGGGTATAGAGAAACTTAAGATACATGAATCAGAATATCAGAACCATTCTACACTGCAAGGGAGTCTGATGAAGTGATTGATTTTGAATATTCAATAATATCAGAGATCACAACCAAGGAGGAATTTGATTATGAAGATGATGAAGAAGCTAAATTAGAACTTAATGATTTGTATTTTACTGTATAATTATAATTGAAAACTCAATTATTATAAAAGCTCTTATATAGATGATTTCAAGTTTATAAAAGTATATGAATAGAATCAAATATTCAAAAAATAGTTCCAGAAGAAATACATTAAGAACAAGCTGTTTCTGAATCTGTAAAAAAGCTGAAGCAGTATGCTATACATTTCTCCAACATTGGAAATGTCTGTTCTTGTAAGAACAACTGTCCTAACATGTTTTCCTATTCTCAATAGTCAACCTAGAAGGAATTGAATTGCTCTATACCAGTTGGACAACAAAAACTTCTGGCAAGTTATCTTATTACTAGTACAATAGTATTTATGAAGCTATAGGGTACTAGAAAGTACAGTGAATAATCATTTTTGAAAATGGAAAATGGAGAATGATCCCTTCAGATGGATGAAATAAAATCACTATGTAATTGGCTTTGTTGGTCAAGTTTACCGTACCACCCTTTGATAGTATTAGATACTTAGAAAAGCATAAGTACTTATTGATAGAGGTTATAATTACACAACTGAAAGTACAAGAGTCATGTTGCAATGCATGTACCCACCACATAAACAACTTGTAGCAATAGCAATTGTAGTTGAATACTACGAGGAGTTATTGGACTTTGATTTTCTTAATAGTTTAGCTAGGAGTTGTAACGGGGGCTCTCTCTGGGAAGATGGATCCCGAAGTTGCGACCACACCGAAGTATTCTTTCAGAAGTAAAGATAAAGATAATCAACAGTAGAGTTGAAAAAATACATGGTAAAACTTAATATCGTTAAGCCACAACTTTACTCAGTTAAGTCCTGATCTCAAGAGGTAGTTGATTGCCAAAGTAGAGGAGAACTCGCATATACTTAAGTAGGTTTAATATGCTGCCAGTTACTTCCAATCACTACTCTGCGTTTGCGAGCACCCAACTCCAGTGGGCTGTCTAGCCAACCTCTACAGGTCGGACCAAAGATCCCCTGTAGCGAGCTGGACCACTCGGTGGTGTTCTAACATCTGCCCGACAGACCTGGTTTAGCCGCTGCATCTCCAATACAACAGCAGTAGTAAAAACTCTTCATATCGCGGTCATGCTAGTGGCGAGCTGTCATGCCCGTGCGGATACTATACCAACTATGGAGCTCTCTAACCATATACACTTAGTCCTCTGCAAGGATTCGCGGCTCCTGAACATCTATCTGGTTCTACTCATTTCCATATCATTCCGGAAGATAGCCACGTAGCTCCCCCGATAGACCACTCCAGGGGTTGACTACTAATAGGTGCTACCCACAGTCAACCATCCTAGAAGTAGGTCTTATCATGACCTCAGACTAGTGTCTCAGAGTCCTTAACGATTCTCCAATACTATTACTCTTTCGGGGCAACGGACTTCAGTTACCTCGCCTATGGACCTCCAGTAACCTCACGTACTACTCAAGACTTCAAAGCAGTATTACTCCGTCAGTTTTGGTCCGTTTTACACGAAACTACCTGGAGGCTATTTTCCAGGTTCTCCCCTTCCCCCTCTTACATCCTGTGGACAGCTTCCGGTCAGACGGACGGCGTGAGCGCATACGGAGTTACGGCAACATCTCCACTTGGAGACTTTTGCTAGACTTACAGCAACTCTTCAGGCTGTAGCCTATTGACGCTAGGGACTTATGCCAGGGCCGGAGGGGGGTGTTAGCATGTTAGGCAGAAGCCGAGGTCAATCTTACCGGTTCGACTAGGGCCTAAATCTTTGATCGGAGATTGTCTAGGAAGACTCGTAAGATAATAAATAATAAAAAAGTAAAGATTCGTAATTGTAAACTTATTATACAGTTAAGGTCTCTTCTCCGTTGCTTGATTCCTCTAACTAACCCGGAGACCTTAAACCTATTTATACTAATTTACTTGTACTTAGCATCCCTATACTAACTTGTACCGAGGAGCTTTTAACTTTAGTTTCTACTAAGTGTGAAGACCGTTTAACCCTGAAAATTCGTACACCACTTCAACCTTAATTGAGACAAGATATTTATCTTGAGAGGATAGCATCCTATCCCCCAATGATCTCTTTCCGATCTCTAGGCTTGAATGGACTAAGTATGTAAATGTAGTCCGAATGGCTATCATTCCAATCGTCCCTTCTGAACAAGAACTAGCTAAGTTCGTAGTCAGGAACTGGTGCATAGTTAATATATGCATGCATGAGTGTCGACACACCAGTATCATAAAAGACTCAAGCATCTCCAGTCTTCCGATCCAAGTGTGGTTCCTCTCGGACCTCCTGCCTCTAAGAGGGACTCCTATTGGAGCCGTCTGACATACAGCTAATCTTGAACGGTTATTGATTATTTCTGAAGTAGTCTGATAGCGCCGGAGGTCTTATATATAATTGATAGAAAATTCCTCGGTTGGCTATTCACTAATGTGAGTGGTCTTATATGGTTTGCGGTCAGCGAGTTATGAATTAGAAATTATTATATTAATTCCTATATAGCTTTGCCGCAACCATCTTATCGAGTCACTTGACCTGTATGGTCAGGGACGTGACATTACCACTATGCTAGGTCTTATATGCCTAACATAGCAAGCACTCCTCCAAGTTACAGCTTGTTCGGAGCTCAACTGGTTGTGCGGGAGTGATCCTCACAACCTGAGAATCAAATACCCTATGTAGTTTTGCGTGACAAACAATCTAGTAACTTCCTCCGAAGTCCTGCGTAACAAGTTACTTTCAAGGTAGGGTAACTTGACTCTATAGCAGGGTAACCTATAGCCCATGGCAGGGTAACCCGAGTCCGAAGGTAGGGTAACTCTACCTGGACTCTCCGTCAAATAATTCAGGGTAACTCCCAAATTGACTACTTGGGTTACCATACAGAGTAGGGTAACCTCCTACTTTTACTAGTACCTATGTACCTTTGGTATGGTCTAGAATGCCCAACTGAGGTACCTAACCAACAGTACCTCCACTCGGTAGACCTAAGTGTACCGCTATCCCTACCACGGTAGTCTCTTGATACCGGTATGGGAATAGGTTTGGCTACTTGTAATAGTACTCAGTGGAGTCTCGTTACAGGAGTATGCTTGGGAAGATAAAGACTGTAATTGAGGCAGGTGAGTAGTCATCAAGGTATTAATTTCTAATGATGCTACTGTTTGTTGTATGGTTTATAGAGTTGAGGTACATGTGTTGTACCACTGACTTTTGTACCGGTGGTCACATAATTATAACCCTTGTAAATACTCTAATTGCTTATCTCAGGTTGGACAAAAGTGCATCTCCACCAATTCATAAGAATACATATAAACAGCTAGGTAATACTCTGTCCATCAAGGTAAATGATAAACTTCATAGCTTTTTTACAAGTCTTAAGTTGAATTATGGAGAGCTAGTTGCATCAAGATCCTATGAGTGACAACTAAAGTATGGAACCATAGTCAGTCTAAGGGAAGTAGACAATCAGATTCTCTTACCTTCTATCTTCTCAAACCGGATCATGCACTTAAAATTTACAAAAGAAAACTGTAAATACCAAATTTTTCAAAACTATTTTATTCATCACTGGAAAGCCAATCCTGTTCTTTAAAAGATGAAAATCTGAACTCTGGCAAAGGATATTTGTAATTATAGTATAATATTAAAAGGACAATTGAAGGAATTAGATGTGAGGAATATGTTAGCTGTAGTAATTGAAGAAAATGTGGAATTAATACAAGTATACGAAAAGTTGGAATAATACTGGAAAGAGTACTCGTGTCATGGTTGTAGCTGTCCAGCCACAATCACCTAAAGTTCGCTTTCTCACTTTTGGGGACACTCTACCGAGTGCCTGAGAGCTCAACACCACTTGACAGCTCAATGCAACTTTGTGGCTCACAGAATTTTATAGGTCAAAAGTACTTTGAGCCATAATATCACTTTATAACTACACTGTATATTTAAGCTGAATATAATATGATAGAACTTTGAATTTCAATAGAACTTTGATACTCTGAGTATCAATAGTAAGATGAAACTTAAAATCCAAGAAAGTTTGTAGTATAAAGTAATAGAACATTATTATGAAATGTAGTTTGATTCTATCTATCAATATATCTATGTCTATTACCATCTGTCACACTACTACTATCAATTATACTTCCTAGTCAACAGGTAGATACTTATTATGAGGTCAAAAGATGTATTGAGATATTTCTAACAACACTTCATACTTTAGAGTGCAATAAACAAACTCTAAATATTACTGCAACATTATCTATTAGACAATAAAATTCAGCCTCTATTAATCTATAAGGTTGTATTAAACTACAATGTACAATATAGCTACAAAGTGATATTGTAGCTCAAAGTACTTTTGAGCCATAAAGTTATATTGAGCAGCAAAGTTGTATTAAGCTGTCAAATGGTGTTTGATTTATCAGGCACTCAGTGGAGTATACCCAAAAGTGATAAAGTAAACTTTGAGGGTTGGGGTGGGACAGTTACAACTGTGATACAAGTATTGAGAGTGATATAAGCTCTATGAGGCAACTGTAACCAGTACTGGTACTCGGTTAAGTATTTTGTAATATGTTTTGTTTCAAGTATCACTTTGATACTTGGTTTGTTTTAAGTATCATTTTGATACTTTGTTTATTTTATGTTTTGTTTGAAGTATTGCTTTAATACTTGGTTTGTTTTAAGTATCATTTTGATACTTAGGTCCTGTTTGGCATGATACAGAATAAAAAAACTCAGTTTTTTTTAAAACAAAAAAACTGAGGTTTTATGAAAATATTGGTTAGGTGACGATCATTGAAAGTATAATTAATAGTGAGGTATTGATAGTATAGGTTAAGCTTAAAAATTGAAGTATAAAATTAATCCTTACCACTCAACCTGGAAGTACGATATGGTTTCTTCTCAAATCTATCTCCTATCTTTTTAATAATAGAACTTGGTATTTCTAAAATGTGAGTACTATCAATCTTGAATTGAGATTGTTTATCCCTTTCCTATTGAGACATGTTTAGGAGTGTTTGTAGATAGTAGAATTGTAGTCTAAATTATCGAAATTCTGAATATTCAGAGAAACTTATAGTTTTTATAAATATCTATTACTTTACTATTAATTGAATACATGTAAGGATGAATTTTGTATATTATTGGAAACAAAATACCTTATAATCCAACTTATGAAATTGTATAACTAAATTTTCAAATAACTATAATTTGATACTCAATAAGGAAGAGTTATTCTCATTCTATTTTTCTTTCATGAAATACAGGCTAAAAAAATACTGAGAATAAAAAAACAAAGTTTTAAAATGCCATGGTATTTTTGTACCAATCAAACACCCCTTGAAAATTTTAGTTTAATACAGAAGTAAAAACTGAGAATGAGTAAGAAAAACTTAGTTTTTCTGACATGCCAAATAGGGCCTTAGTTTGTTTTATGTTTTGTTTTAAGTATTGCTTTGATACTTGGTTTGTTTTGAGTATCATTTTGAAACTTAGTTTACTTTAAGTTTTATTTGAAGTATTGTTTTGAAACTTGGGTTGTTTTGCCAAAGTATATCGCTTGATATCTTTGATTAGTTAGGCTCATGCTAGACGTGAACAAATTTGTATATTTAAAGACAGTCCTATTCCACGATGGAAAGGGCAGACTTCGACAGACAATATTTCAATATACTTGGTTGAACAGTTACTCTTTAGTTTCTCCAGTATATCCCCAAAGCTTGCTTTAGTTTACACAGCTCTTGCCTCCTCTCTGGAAGAGCAGGCCACTTATCAACTATCGTACACCTCTTGAAATATGATCATAAGTAAAAATTCTAGGTTGCGTCCTGTCCGTCATGTGTGTTTGATACACAGGACATCCAGAACGCAAATCGTTAACTAGGACGTACAGGGATGTGGCAACTAATGTCAGGAAGCAACGGGCCATACTGGCGAAACTCAGGACGTAACAAAACATACCTGCCAAGCTCAGGATGTAACATGACGTACCTGCCAAACTCAGAACGTAACAGGACCTACCTGCCAAACTCTGGACGTAATAGAATACTCACCTAAAACTCTTGATTCAACTGCACATAGGAACAGACGTCAGAATACGTCTCTTAAAATTCAGAATTCACCAGATACAGCCAATACAAAGCATAACTTATGCCTAGGTTATTTTAAAATGAACTATATTTTTACAGTAAATAAGATTCATTTTTATAGATACACAGGCCCAGGCTAGGTTACAAAAAGTAAGCAAGGATATACGAGTAATACGGCGTCTAATAGCTAAAACAAGTTATAACTCCACCAATATTAGTGCCGAGTAGATGTTCTATACACTGTTAGAAAGCTGGCATCGAGTTGAATGTTACTGCAAAGTATCGAGTACTGCGCCTAAAGGATGGCTGTGAAATCTAGCGTCACAGTCAGCACTTTTCTTGAACACAAAGTAGGCCGTATCTCCACCAATACTGATAGTGATTCGACGTTCCTTACACCTTTGGAAAGCTAGCATCGAGTAGAATGTTGCCGTAAAGCCTCGAGTACTACGTCAAAAGAATGGGTGAGGGGTCTGGCGTCAAAGTCAGCACTTTACCAGGCTACAGATCACCTCCATAATAGACTGTATCGCCACCAATCTTGATGCTGAGTAGATGTTCTTTACACTGTTGGAAAGCTGGCATCGAGTTGAACATTGCTGTAAAGTATCAAGTACTGCATCCAAAGGATGGCCATGGAATGAGGCGTCCAAGTAAGCACTTTGCCAGGGTAAACATCACCTCTGTAATAGGCTGTTTCACCACCGATATTAATGCCAAGTAGACGTTCTTTATACTGTTTCAAATCTGGCATTGAGTAGAACATTGCTGTAAAGTATCAAGTACTGCACCTAAAGGATGGCCATGGAATCTTGCGTCAAGGTCAGCATTTTGTCAGGGTAAATATCACCTCTGTAATAGGCTGTATCTTCACCAATATTGATACTGAGTAGACATTCTTCATACCGTTGGAAAGCTGGCATTGGGTCGAACGTAGCTGTGAGGTATCGAGTATTGCGCCAAAAGGAAGGCCGGGGAATCTGGCGTTAAAGTCATCACATTGCTAGAATACAAAATAGGCTGTATCTCTACCAATATTGATACCGAGTAGACATTCTTTACACCGTTGGAAAGCTGGCATTGAGTAGAATGCTCTCGTAAAGTATCAGGTACTGCGCCAAAAGGATGGCTAAGGAATCTGGTATCAAAAGCAGCACTTCACCAGGGCAAACATTACCTCTATAATAGTCTGTATCTCCACCTATATCAATGCTGAGTAGATGTTCTTTCAACTATTAGAAAGCTCGTATCGAGTAGAACCTTGCTGCAAAGTATGAAGTACCGCACTCAAATGGTGGCTGAGGGATCGGGCGTTGAAGTCAGACCTTTACCAGGACACAAAATAGGCTATAACTTCCTGTAAACACACAGTAGGTAGATGTTCTTTAGCGCAATAGAAATCTGAAATTGAGTATAATGTTACTCTAAATTAATAGCTTTGATGGTATAGGAACTGAGGAGCAATAGTAGTTGACAAACCTGTTGTTAATGTACTGACTGTGAGGTTGCGTGGTTGTCCAAGTGTTACTCAACACGTCGCAGTCTGAGAAAAACTTAACAAAACATCCCAGGTACCATGTACTCCTACAATCACAACTATTACTCTCTTTTACATTCTACTGGTGGGCCACTTTGGCTGCCAGATCCTTAAAGAGACTCAAATAGATTTTGGTACATCTCATCTCTGATTTCTGTAGATATTTTTGGATTTGGTCATAGTGTCCGAGTCCACTGGTGGTAGATATACCGATGGCTGGTATTTGGCTTGGTATCATGATTAAGACTCTCTGCTGACTTGTGTCTGGACATCAGGAAGGATTGAGACTCTCTGCCGTCTTGTATCAGGATATCAGTAAGGGTCAAGGTCATCCTAGCCAAATTAGGAGTTCAAAACTATTGCATCCTCACTTAGGATAAACTCAGGATGGGTCGGACTCTATCGGACACTCAGGATGTCCAGACGCAGCCGGATACTTCAGGATGCCCAGGACGCTACTGGACACTTCAGGATGTCTAGGATGTATGAAACGCTGGTAACTGTACATTTGTGTCAGGACGTACAGCTGACGCATCTGATGCAGGGTTTTCTTTTGCTGATAATTAATATTGAGCGAACACGTTACAAGTTGCGTCTTGTAAATACGTTGCCATAGGATTGAAGGTGTCAGAATAATATCATATATATTGCTGCTGTCTATCTGACCAGATCCTGTTTGTAGAATCTATTAGAAAGGACCTTTGCAAGACCTGGAAAGTAGAAGGAAGTCAATCTGTCAACTACTTAGGGAGTTACTAGACTTCAAAGGTGGTAAATTATTGGTATAGGCCAAATGCAACAGGAATTTTCGTATAAAGTTCTGATGTTGAATGCTAGAAGGTCTGAGGCAAAGAGTCAACGTATTCACATCCACCATTGGATAATTAAAAGAGTTTAGTGTATCTAGAAGATACTACAAAAGATGCCAACATACTTCAAGAAGTGCCATCATCATGTTAGGTGTACTGTTGAAGTTGAAGAAATTATCACCAATAATATAGTATTATAATTACCAATTCCCATTATATGAGATACCCAGGCGTTATTAACCATGGGATTATATACTTATTCAATGGAAGAACTTCTCTCCTATCCAGAGAGAATCATCTGTATACATTTTATTGTTTAGTTGTTGAGTTATCATAACTAGAAGTCTTTACTTCAGCATATCTGCAGGTGCAACTCTATAATGAGACTGATCTTCTTATTAATAGGAGGGACTATTGGGACTAATATAGTTTGACTTAAGAACTCGGCTACAAGTTTAAAGACTTTGAGAATCGGATAATTACTACTGGAAATAAATAAGTCCTTCAGAAGTGAAATAGTAATTGCCAAAGAGGGTATAATAGTTTTCAAGGTCTCCTGATGTTTGCACTTTCAGGTATACCTGACATTATAAGTTATATTTTGAGAGATACACATTTTGTATAATAGATAGACATAGTTTGCGAATACTCAGATATAGGATATAAAATTAATATCAAAGTAACTCCTAAGCATTTAGACATTATCAAGCAATGGAGAAAAGACCTTGATAATATAATATTTTCCTTAAGATTCTATTCTAGTTTCTTGTACTGTTAGTAGTCATAAATGAAACTAGTTACTTCTGAGACTTCTTAGATAAATCTCTATCTGTAAATAAATCTTGATTGGACCTGATTGATCTAAGTCTATACATATTGTCTTCGCCTAACATCTCTATAAAGGTACTCTTCTCAGATCACCTTTCTCATATACTATTGAGGTAATCACAAAACTATGCCATGCTACTACCCTGTAGTTGTTATTAAGAGATTTGTAGAGTATATATCATACTATAGTAAGACTAGTTATTAACTCAGCTTTCTCTATGTAGCAATTATCAGAATAAACTACTAAAGGAGTCTGTAGTAGAGGCCACATGGCACGCAATCTAGATATGACAGAATAGAGTAGATCTCTTTGGACATTGATGAAGCTTTACTAGAGGCTTAGTACTGGGATATATATGAGCATAATTACAAGTTTACAAGTTGGTTAGACTTCCAGTGGGCATTGCAATTCAACCCTGATATGTCAATAATACGAAGTACTTTTACTCATATATATAGCCATATGTCACAAGTTGTAGGACGGTAGCTAAGATCGATCTTATCGGTTGGACTAGGGCCAAAATCTTAAGATCAGTGATTGTCTAGGAAGACTTGTAAAGTAATAAAGAATAAAAGGATAAAGATTTGTAATTGTAAACTTATTATATTGTTAAGGTCTCTTCTCCATTGCTTGATTCCTCTAACTAATCCAGAGACCTTAAACCTATTTATACTAGTAATTTACTGATACTTAGTATTCATATACTAACTTGTACCGAGGAGCTCTTTACTTTAGTTTCTACTAAGTGCGAACACCATTTGACCTTGAAAGTTTACACACTACTTCAACCTTAAATGAGACAAGATATTTATCTTGAGAGAATAGTGTCCCATCTTCCAATGATCTCTTTTCGATCTCTAGTCTGAAATGGACTAAGTATGTAATTGCAGTCCAAATCACTATCATTCCAATCGTCTCTTCTGATTATGAACTAGCTAAGTTCGTTGTCAGGAACTGGTGTATAAATAATATATACTTGCAGGAGTCTTCGATATGTAAGCATCATAGAAATATCCATCCATCTCCTGTCTTCTAATTCAAGTGTGGTTCCGCTCAGACCTCCTGGCTCTAAGAGGGACTCTTATTAGAGCTGTCTGATATACACCTAATCTTGAACGGGTATTGGTGGTTTCTGAAGTATCTTGATAGCGCCAGATGTCTTCTGTATTCTGGATAGAAAATCTCTCAGTTAGCTAATTACTATTGCGAGTGGTCTGCATGGTTTGCGGTCAGGAAGTTACACCTACTTAGCTTATTGATTTTCTAGTCATTTAATTACTTTTAATATAATTTCTCCTTTCCACTTGATTACTTAATCTAGTAAAATATAAGAAAAATCCCCTTCCATGAATTAGCACACAGGCAACTGAATTAACCAAATGTTGATAGCAGTTTATTTAATTATAAATTAATCTACTTCGCTACCTCTACCTGAGCTGAAAAAATATGTACCACTAATCTGCTTTCTCAGTACTTGCAATTATATTAGCAAAGTGATTCTATAAAACTCTTTTCCTATATGATTCTACTGTTTAACCTTGTTAAAATCAGTGATAAGTATTACTACACATGAGGTAGCAAATTTACATGGGATTTTAAAAATTCAGATTAGTATTACTGAACTAATCCTCCAAGATACCGCCGTATTTGAGTCAATAAAGAGTACTGAACCTGTGTTTACATCCAGAGTCCTAACAGAAACTGAGCTCAGACCTGCGGTCTTTCTTAACCTGTTATGAAGTAACTTGAATAGCATACTTCTGCAACTGGCTTGTACGACTAATACATGTGCAGGATTAAAAGAAGGTACCAAGTAGCAATTATAACATCTCATTTCAGTTGAAAAACAGTGTAGATATTTGGAAATCACAATTCTGATGGGGATAATGCAACTTGATCAAGTGAGCAGGTACCAGTACTAGTCAGAAGGCATGCATTCATTTCATATTTTTATAAGCTACTGTAGTTACTATAAGACAAAATACTATATGTATGTATCAATATTAAGTAATATAGCTACTCTTTTATAAGGTAACTGGTAGAATAAGTTTGTGTCCATTATCTACTATCTATAACTCTACAATCAAGTATTTCTTTTACTTAATATATATTTCTCAATTAACACAATGATGATATCATTACTAGTTGGAATTTTCATATAGTCCATATACTGAGTAAGTCAATTCTGATAGGCTACAAAGTACTATCAGGAAAAATATATCCTCCTGTCCTGGGAGTTGTGCATGCCTAATGCATGGGATACTTGGAATACTAATTGTGAATCAGTATATAATATCCTGTCCTGCCTTGTATCATTTAGCAGCCCTTATTTCAACTTTATCCTAACATAGATACTTATGTTCCCAGCACCCAGACACTGTCTAGTGAACTCCTATTGTGCTCTGGCTATGTCTTGTACCCCATGCTGGTACCCTCACCACATTACACCTTCAGCTATTACCTTTAAACTATGCCTAAACTTTTGCTTTCATTTTGCTGAACATCTGACCCAGGCGCCTTCTGTCTTGACATCGGATCCAGACCCACCATGTCTATATGGCCTTATTCTTTATACTTTCTGCTCTGTTGAGTCCTTTTCTGATATCTATGCTCAGACATTTTCCCTCTCATACTATGCACGCACTAAGTTTTAACTTGATTTATAATACTGCCTAATACACTTAGGACATTCATGTTTCTCTCTAGATGCAACAACATAAGATTACAACAGAGTCCTGATACTATTTGATCCCCGTAAACCATTGGTGACATTGTTACCACATTGCTCACAGCATTCTCCATTCTTCCGAACTTTCTCCTAATAATGTTTACTCCTTTCTGATTACCAGATGGCCTTTTAGTTCTTACTAATATTCTCTTGGACCCTTCGATTGTAACTATCAACTCCCTATGTACCCGATATTGCAGCACATCCGATGACAGGCAATTAAATTCAATCGATTGCTACTTTATTTGAGCCTGCAGCAATTAAAACCTGACTCTCGGACACTTTTACTAAGCGTAGGAAAATGTGTTGCAACTAAAGAGACTCAAGAAAGCTGTTTTGAGATATGGCCATTTTTAGTTTGATGCAACCAGCAAAAATCAACATATTTGCCAACTTTAAAATCAAATAACTCCACAACTACTTAAGAATTAGCAATGATTTTTGCCTGTAATTATACATGAGAAGCTCGAGTTTTTTTACATACTGAAAAGTTGATTTTGGAAATTTGGCCTTTTTTGCATATAGAAGATGCTAGAGAGGTCATTACACTTCCAGAAATATTTTTTAAGCTATTAGATATATACTCTACCCCTCTAGCTAGGTGGTGAAGCAAAAAAAAGTTCTTTTGTGGTTGAGGCCTGAGAGTCAGGTTTTAATTGCCACAGGCTCATATATCCATTACACCCTTATTAGCCTCACTAATACTCACAGTGATACCTGCTTCCCCTTCCTCTAAATTCTCAAAGTTAAGCAAAAAGCAATGCAATAGTGTAGGACTTGTAATATTGTCTTCCTCCCATTCTTTGGTCACCTCATATAAGCTATTTGGAAACTCAGAATTATTAGAATCCAGAAAGCTGAGTACATGTGCAACCGAGGTCTGGGAAAAATCTAAAGATATGTCTTTCTCCTGGGAATCATTTTGACGGTCCTGGGGCCTTGTGTATCTCATATAAGTAGGGAACTAAGAGTCAAACTTTATAGAGTGCAACATCATGGAGTCTACCTAGATATCAGTTCCTGTAGCTCCTCTGCATCAGCAGAAAAAAAAACATGTATCAGATGCGTCAGCTCTACGTTTAGACGCAAATGTGCAGTTGCCAGCATTCCATGTATCCCAGATGTCCTGAGTGTCCCGTAGTGTCCAACCTGCCCTGAGTTCATCCGAAGCAAGGATGCACTAATTTTCAACATCCAATTTGGCTAGGTCAAACTTGATTCTCGTTGATGTCCTGAAACAAGACAGCAGAGCGTGTTAATTACAATACTACTAGGAAACCAAACTAACATACCAGCTATTAGTATATCTACCGGACACAGTGACTAAATCCAAAAATATCTAAAGAAATACGAGATGAGTTGTACTAAATTCTGTTTTCGACTTTTTAAGGATCTGGGAGCTAAAATAGCCTACTAGTAGAATCAGCGCTTGCAGTTGTCTGGACGATAAAAGACAAGGACTAGTGTCATC
Organism: Tuber indicum; assembly: GCA_006112555.1. NCBI lineage: Eukaryota > Fungi > Ascomycota > Pezizomycetes > Pezizales > Tuberaceae > Tuber > Tuber indicum. Next base: position 552,808 of record VBSK01000237.1, read on the forward strand.
TGACTACAGTTGACCGCTGTCAGGATTATTAGTGTAAAGTATGAAGATAAGTACTTTCTGTTATCAACAATATTTATAAAATAGTGCAGATAGCAAAAAAATAAATTAACTGCTTCCTAATTGAAATATCCAGACTTGCAATATTAATTAAGTGAATAAATACTTATAATCAAATAATCAAAATTTTAAAAATAACAACAAAAGTAAACTGTAATGTATTTGCTAGGTACTAATCATGTTTTTAGGAAAGGTACAATAGCTGACAGGTGGCCTGTTCTTCTAGAGAGGAGGTGAGAGTTGTAAACTAAAGAAAGCTTCAAAAGGTGTACTGGGAAAACTTAGAGAAGTAACTGCTCAACTAAGTATATTGATATACTGTCTGTCAAAGTCAGCCTCTTCTATCATAGAATACATTAGACTTTAAATGCACAAATCTGTTCATGTTTGGCATGAATGAAACTAGTTAAAAGTATCAAGCAATACTCTTTGACAAAACATCTTATATATCAAATGATCTTTTGAAATAAAACATAAAACAAATTATCTATCAAATGATACTTCAAACAAACTAAGTATCAAATGATACTTCAAATAAACTAAGTATCAAGCGATACTTAAAACAAAATATAAAACAAATTAAGTATCAAATGATACTTAGAAGAAAAAAACAAAACTCTTAACCGAGTACATGTACTGGTTAATAAACAGAATTGATGAGAAAGTAATAATTGGATAAACAAACAATAGAGATAAGAAAGTAGTTTAATTAACAATCCTAGGAACAAGAGCTTCCTGCTCGCAATTTTTAAGAAGTGTTAATATCTCTGTAATAGATTCAAAATTTATTAAACTGCTTTGATCCCATGACTTCAAACACTAAGTAGCTTTGATGGTTGTATACTTAAGAGAATTGCAACACTCAGTAACAGTTAGTTTAGCACTAAATATATTATAAAATTAGTTTTATTTTGTTAAATGTTATTGTATTCTGATCAGATTTACATAAGTGGTATTTAAAAAAAATGAATATAACTAACCTACTAAATAGGTGCTCACATTTACCAGATATGGCTTAAAGGGAAAGAGTATTAAGAGCCATTATTCAAAGTTTAGGATAGAGACATCAGTAAAAAAAAAAACTGCATCAGATACGTCAGCTGTACGTCCTAACGCAAATGTACAGTTACCGGTATCCCATGTGTCCTGGACGTCCTGAAGTGTCCGGCGGGGTCCAGGACGTCCTGAGTGTCTGGTAGGGTCCAACCCACCCTGCATTCATCCTAACCGAGGATGCAATAATTTTCAACTCCTAATTTGCCTAGGTTGACCTTGATCCTTGCTGATGTCCTGACACAAGACGGCAGAGAGTCTTAATCATGATACCAAGACAAATACTAGGCATCAGTATATCTACCACTGGCGGCCTCGGACACTATGACAAAATCTAAAACTATCTACACAAATAGGACATGAGACGTACCGAATTCCATTTTAGTCTCTTGAAGGATCTGGCTGCCAAAATGGCCCACCGGTAGAATGTAAAAGTGAGTGATAGTTGTGATTATGGGAGTACATGGTAACTTGGGTGCTTTGTTAAGTTTTTCTCAGACTACGACGTGTTGAGTATCACTTGGACAACCGCACAACATCACGGTCAGTACATCAACGACATCACCGTCAGTACATTAACATCAGGTCTGTCAACTACCGTTGCTTGTCAGTACCTATACCATCAAAGCTAATAATTTAGAGCAACATTCTACTCGATTTCAGCTTTCCATTGCACTAAAAAACATCTGACTACTGTGTGTTTACAAGATGTTATTGCCTATTTTGCGTCCTGTCAAAGTGCTGAATTTGACACCAGACTCTCCAGCCATCGTTTAGGTGCACTACTTCATACTTTGCAGCGATGTTCTTCTCGATGCGGGCTTTCTAACAGTATAAAGAACATCTACTTGGCATCAATATTAGTGGAGATACAGCCTATTATAGAGGTGATATTTGCTCTGGAAAAGTGCTGAATTTGACGTCAGATTCCTCAGCCATCCTTTGGGCGCAGTACTCGCTACATTACAGCAATGTTTAACCCGATGCCGCTTTCTAATGGCGTAAAGAACGTCAACTCGGCATCATTATTGGTTGAGATACAGCCTATTTTGAGTTCTAGCGATGTGCTTAATTTGATAACAGATTACACGGCGATCCTTTAGGCACAGTACTCGAAACTTTTCAGCAATGTTTAACCTGATGCCAGCTTTCCAACACTATAAAGAATGTCTACTCGGCACCAATATTGGTGGAGATACAGCCTATTGTGGAGGTGATGTTTACCCTGGCAAAGTACTGACTTTGATGCTAGATTCCTCAACTATTCTTTGGACCTAGTACTTCATACCTTTCAGCAATATTTTACTCGATGCCAGCTTTCGAATGGTATAAAGAACGTGTACTCGGCACTAATATCGCTTGAGTTGTAACCTATTTTAACCATTCGACTCTTTATTACTCGTGTATCCTGGCTTTCTTTTTGTAACCTAGCCCGGGCCTGTGTATTTATGAAAATAAATCTTGTTTACTGTAAAAATATAGTTTATTTTAGAATAACCTAGGCATAAGTTATGCTTTGTATTGGCTGTATCTGGTGAATTCTGAATTTTAACAGATGTATTCTGACGTCTGTTCCTGTGTGCAGTTGCATCTAAAGGTTTAGATGGATGTTCTGTTGCATCCTGAATTTGGCTGGTATGTCCTGTTGCATCCTGAGCTTGGCCGGTATGGCTCGTTGCGTCCTGATATAGGTTGCCATGTCCATGTACATCCTAGTTAAGGATTTGATTTCTGGATGTTGCATGTGTCAGACACACATGACGTACAGGACGCAACCTAGAATTTTTGCTGATAGAAATCCTGCAATTGACTGCTAGTTGACCAATTGATTAACAAGAGGTTTACCATCATTTTTAATTAGCCAATACAAGTAGCGTTCTAATTTATCAGGACAATCAGTACCTGTTTCCATTAGACCAACTTTTTTAAAACTCCTTCTGTAACTTGTAGAAGACGTCTTTTGTAATGTGGTAAACGGAATCATTGGAGGTAGAAGTTTAACAGGCTTATAGTTTTGTTGCCATAATTGTCGAATAAGACACCTAGCTTCTTCAATCCAGTTACTTCTATTATCTCATGCATATTGTAATGACTTAAAAAAGATATTCATATTTGGATTAAAAACAATTGAAGCGCAAATAATGGGAGAAAGGTTAGTTAAGGAGTAATACTTATTGAGTTTGTCCAAGGATGGGTATACATCATGAAGAGCACCTTGCTTGCTACTTGCTTCCAACAGAAGAGTTTTATCGTGAAAAAGGGTAAGAAACCCTAGAACATATTCTAAAAATAACCAATATTGAGAAGGAAGTTGACCATTAACTAATGATACTGAAGGATCATCGTGAGTGATGGGTTGAATATAAAAGTCAATAGCTTCCATGAAACAAACAGCTCATTTGAGGGCATCATGATCACCAGTCTAACGCGTAATATTTCTAAGTATCAGTGAGTGTGTGTTGGTTGATCTTCCAAACATTGTGTTAACAACTTTATTGAATGCTTCGAATCATTGAGGACTGCTACATATCTAAATAATGATATTTCTCAGTCGTCCTAGAGGTCCCACCTTTCACCATTCATCTAACTCGCAATTATCTTTCTCTATCGTTCATTTTTTATCAGTACTGCTCGCTAAATGGCCTGATTTCTTTCCATAAAGAAATATTTTAACTACCAAATTCAGAATATGCCCGTAGCATTGAACATAACATTGATGAATATTTAACTCAATCCCATTTTGAGCATTTGCTTTATGTTTTTCTGAAATATAGTGTAAAGCTGTCTGATTATTAGATGCATTGTCTAAACAGAGATAACGTAAGGAGTTCTGAATGTCATAATCGGTAATAACTTCCCAGAGGTGTTGGCTTTGGTTTTCTTTAGTATGAGTTCCTAGTAACGGAGGTAGTCCTAACAGTGCATGCTTAATACACCCTGATGGATGGACCTAAAAAGTGATAATATCACAAAGAAATAAATGGTTGATTGAGGTCCAGAGGTCCAAGGTATGATGAATTAATGAAATCACTTTTTGCTTCAAGTGAAGCTTAATTTTGACCTTATTTTTACGTAAGCAGTCTATTATCCAAGTAGCACTTGTTGATTAAGAAGTTAGCAATGTGTTGGTGAGATTAGTGAAAGGGACTTGGGTGGCGTGAGGGTGACTGAGGGTGGATCGTAGGGAGGAAGAAACCGCCTTGGTGAGGGCAATGTGATTTATAATAAGCTAACGTAAATCTAACGTAAAAGGAGGTCCTTAAATACATCTGAATTTAAAGGAAGTTGAATAGGCAAAGGATTTGGAAATTAATGACTGAGAGTGAATAGATTCATCACAGAAAGTAATGACTAGGTTTGTTTGGCCACCTTGTAGATTAAATCTATGGGCTTGAATAAGATGGTCTATTATATTTTTTGTTGTATACTCAGCGTAGGTGTTGCTGTATTTGAATCTCAGCCTTTATAAGTTGTTAGATAAATAATGATTTAAGAAATAATACTATAAAAATATACATCTTGCACATCACCAGCAGTCATGAACAATGCCATGTATATCAATTGAGCGATATGGTAGACCATTTTTAGGTTTCCAAACCCAACTTGTTCTTGTATAAGAGTGATAAAGTAAACTTTCCGTGAATTGGATAGTACGACTTCTATCCAAGTTGAAAGCGCAGGTGAATTTGTCTGTGACGTGAGAGAAGGATCAAAGTAGAAACCTGAAATACTGCTTGATGGAGTAATTATTTCAATGCAAAAAGGAACAGGAGCCTCGATAGTTAAATCAGAATTCATTATTCTAGATTTATTTATCGAAAGCTTGTTGAAAGTAGAATCAGAATAGAAGGTAGAGAATAGATGAGAATTAGAGTATAGAAGCGGGGTAAGTTATTTAGTTATAAGTACTAGTAGTCTACTACTCCTAGTAGGAATTTTATGTATAATAATATTATTATAATCAACTATGAAAAGAATTCTTGGCAACGTTAAATTCTTAATTCTATATATTTATATATGGTAAATAGAATATTTAAAGGAATTGTTTTTTAAATAATATTATATCAATAGTTGAAGCATAAAATAATAGAAAGTTGAAAAAGCCAAATAATCATAATATATTATACTAGGAAAAATACAAGATTTTCCTACAACAGTCTGAAAAAGTTGAAAAAAAAAAAATCAGTTACTAATTTCAGCTCTCTCTATATCTTTTCTGATACCATTCTGGCATTTCTGAAAGAGGAAATAGTATATCTTTAGTATTTTCAGTATAGTAGTCAAAAACTGACTGATGAGTATACTGAATAATACTAAAGCGGTTTCCTGTCCATGTACCAACATAGTGTGGTAATAAGTGCGAGCGTAGGAAGAGAATAGTACCTAGTAAAAATATTAGTTAATATAAATATGAAAAAACTAATAAAGAAAATACCTACCAGGTTGAAGAGTTAACTTTATCCCCAGAGTTGGTAGACAAATATGGCCGTCAGTAAAGTTTCCCAATGGAATTACGGTACAAAATCCAAGAACAACATGCAGTAAATTAACATGGACATCAGTAAAAGTAGACAAGACTGTTCCACTTGACATCTATATTCTAAACTACTCACTCTCGACCTGAGTCAAGTAGGTAACTGGTACTTAATCGTAGACTTTCATGTATTTGGCATAAAACTCAGGAAGGAGGTATTAGAAATATTTTTATGTCAACTGAGTCGAAAGATTGATTGCGCACAGGTAATCCTTTAAGGTATGAGCATCTCCTCTTTTAGCGCTCCCAATGTCTAAAGGTCTACAGTAGAGATTGATATCGTTGATTGAGTTGTTACATTTTTCTGTATGATAGGCGTAGATGTTGATACAACGGCTTTGGCTTTCTGGGATAGGAATAGTTGGACCACCCTCACGACAGATTTCTGGACCAGAGAATTCATCATGTGATGTCCTGCTCTTATGCCGGTTGATATCATCGGAAGATTTTGGATCTGTCGCAAGATAGCGGTATAGGCCAGTGGTAACTGCCTCAAGAAGTGTTGCTGAAATGGCGGTATCTTGAGCTGTAGGATGAGACTTCATCCTTGATCCAACCTTTACCGCAAGGATATTTCCTGTTTTATCGCTAATAAAAATTTATTAGCTAAATAATTAATGAAGAAAATAGAACATACTTATGGCCGGTATTGTCTCTTATAAAGATATTTAAGTCTTCAACTAAGCAAAAGGTAGGCTGTTAAGGGGCCCTGTTCCTATATCATTACGTGCGACAGGCAACAATATTTCTCTTATAGTATCTTCGATACTATTTCTTAATACTTATAGTGTGCGTTCACACTATTATCCTTTCTCTTTGTTACACTTAGTAGTCGTAGAAGCGCTCCTCTTCTACCAAGTTCGTGTAACTATCGTGAGGTAGATAGAATGAAGTAAATTCGTTCTTAAAACAATAAATAGGAAAATAACTTAGATGGTTGCGTGAAGAACTAACTAACTTGCTCTTTTTTTTATTTTTATTTTTATTTTTTTTATTTTTTTATATCCTATATTCATTGTTTAAGGTACAAGAACTCGCATGCAGCGCTAGCTATGGTGGAAACAAAACCATAAACACACCCATCCCTCCTCCGTCTGAGGCAAAAACCAAGAACTCCAAGCCCCTCTGGTATGCAGCCAACCGCACATCTCGCCATGAATCAAGCCTATCCTTACAACACAAGTGAACTCAGTTCTGAGAGAAACCCAAAACAAGGCAAGCAGGAAGCCCAAGGAAAAATCCCCCTGGAAATCTCAGCACACAGGTACAAAAGAAAGACCAAACTCATACCTACCAGGAATGCCCATAGCAGACCTGGCCACCCGGAGGCTAACCTAAAAGAACCCCAACAAAACAGGAGCCGGGCACACCGGGGCCAGGAACTCTAGCAACGGAGCACCCCCGCCAAGCCGCGGTAGCTAAGGATAAAGGGATGGTGCCGATCGGCCCGAGACAGTGCAATACTGACCGGAGGCGTGAGACCAGGGCCTGGGTCCCCATGAGAAAATGAGTGGCAGTAAGGTGCCAGCCAGGGGAGCAATAAGGTACTAGCTTAAGATAGGGGCAGTAGGATGCCAGCCAGGCGTGGAGACGAGGTAGTAGGGTACCAGCCGACTGAACCGAGGAGAGGAGGAAGGAGGTGTAGACCCTGATGCCCAAAACAACTATCGGATACGTGTTCGTGTCTTAGCTAGGCGGTCCCCTATAATCTCCAACACACAAGGGTGCCAAAGCACCTATAGAGGGTGGAGCGGAGGGGAGTGGCGAAATCGACCGTAGCCTCTTGAGAAAGCCAACTACCAACCTCGGACCATGGGACTGACCCGTACCCACTAGCAGGATAAAACTCGGACCCAGTAGAGGGACTAACCCGAGCCGACTGGAGAAACGCAGAAGGAATCCATTGTACTCGCATAGAGCAAACGGTATTCCCAGCTGTCAGTTGTATGGAAAACGGAGCCACCCGACCGTACTCATGCTAAGCGAGGCTACAGCAAAAGCAGGAAAGGGGTGAAAACCAACATCTCGAGTTGTCAGAGAGGAGGAAGGATGGGCTCAAGACAGTAGACCTCAAGAGGAAAGACAGCAGAGGAGTTCTACCGTGGCAGAAGGATAAAAAGTGATGGCCTAGTCCACCGCCTAGGCGGAGGACCAGACACGAAAAGTGGTGAGAATTCCTGTGGTGTTGAGATTTCAATCACTGGAGCTGTAGCGGAGACAGTCGGTAACTAACTAACTCGCCCTTTTTATTTTTTTATTTTTATTTTCTTTATTTTTATATCATATATTCGTTGTTAAGGTACAATAACTCGCATGCAGCGCTAGCTATGGCGGAAATAAAACCAAAATCCACGTATTCCAACCCAGACCAAGAGAAAACCCGTACCCACAAGACCCTCTGGTATGAGCCCAACCGCACACACCCCAAGGCAAGCCAACCTAGGTGCCCAGTCTGCAGACTACGTAACTTGAACGCCCAAGGGGTCTCGCCTAGAAGCCAGCCCACCCAGCGATTCCTCGCGCCAGAAGCCCCCCTCCTACTAACTACACGTAGCCAATAGAAAGAAAACCAAACAAGCTAGACAGGAAAGGATAAGGAAAAAAACTCTTCCTGTAAACTACAAACAAAACGAAAGTAACGCCTGCCCACTGAACCGCCAGAGTGCGGAATATAAATAACAAAACCCCCCAACAGCGATGGAAAAAGTAGCCGAAGTAGGAGGCCGGCAAAGAGCCCGAAGGCTGAATGCCTCCACCCAGCTGAGCCACAGAGGTAGTGCAATACCATGACACGCTAACTGAGATTCGAGGCCTCGGTAGGGGGCCCAAAGAATGGATGCGGTAGAAGGATACCAGCCTAAGGACGGAGGGCAGTAGGGTGTGAGCTGACGCAATCGAAGTGGAAAGTCGAGGTGGGCACAAAGTGTCTGGAAGACCAGACCGAAAAACCAAACCGTTACCGTATTACCACGTCTCTCATGCAGTCCCTAGTTCTCCGAGAGATAGCATGTAACCGGGGCTCACTCTGGGAAGATGGATCCTGAGGTTGCGACCGTACTGAAGTATTCTTTCAGAAGTAAAAATAAAGATAATCAACAGTAGAGTTAAAAAACTAAAATGGTAAAACTTAATATCGTTAAGCCACAGCTTCTACTCAATTAAGTCCTGATCTCGAGAGGTCGTTGATTGCCAGAGTAGAGGAGAACTCGCATATACTTAAGTAGGTTTGGTATGCTGCCAGTTACTCCCCATCACTACTCTGCGCTTGCGAGCACCCAACTACTATTGGCTGTCTAGCCAACCTCTATAGGTCGGACCAAAGATCCCCCGTAGTGAGCTAGACCACTTGGTGGTGGTCTAACATCTGCCCGATAGAAGTGTTTTAGCCGCTGCATCTCCAATGCAACCGCCTGAGTAAAAACTCTTCATATTGTGGTCATGCCAGTGGCAAGCTGCCATGCCCGTGCGGATACTACACCAACTATGGAACTCTCTACCCATATACACTTAGTCTTCTCCAAGCATTCGCGGCTCCTGAACATCTATCCGGTTCTACTCATTTCCATATCATTCCGGAAGATAGCCACGTAGCTCCGCCGATAGACCACTCCTGAGGTTGACTACCAATAGACACTACCCACAGTCAACCCTCCTAGAAGTAGCTCCTATCATGACCTCAGACTAGGGTCTCAGAGTCCTTAAAGATTCTCCAATACTATTACTCTTTCAGGGCAATGGACTTCAGTTACCTCGCCTACTGGCTTCCGGTAACCTCACATACTACTCTCGACTTCAAAGCAGTATTGCTCCGTCAGTTTTGGTCTGTTTTACACGAAACCACCTGGAGGCTATTCTCCAGGTTCTCCTCTTCCCCCTCTGCATCCCTTGGATAGCCTCCGGTCGGACGGACGGCGTGAGCGCATATGGAGCTACGGCAACATCTCCACTTGGAGAGATTTGGTAGACTTACAAGAACTCTTCAGGCTGTAGCCCGGATGCTAGGGACTTATAACGGGGCCGGCAGGGGGTGTTAGCAACCACACCTCCAAGTTAAAGCTTGTTCGGAGCGCAACTGGTTGTGCGGGAGTGATCCGCACAAACTGAGAATCGAATACTCTATGTAGTTTCGGGTGACAAACAATCTAGTATCTTCCCCCGAAGTCCTGCGTAACAAGTTTCTTTCAAGGTAGGGTAACTTGACTCCATAGCAGGGTAACGCATAGCCCAAGGCAGGGTAACCCGAGTCCGAAGGTAGGGTAACTCTACCTGGACTCTCCGTCAAGTAATTCAGGGTAACTCCCAAATTGACTACTCGGGTTACCCTACAGAGTAGGGTAACCTCCAATCTTTACTAGTACCTATGTACCTTAAGTATGGTCTAGTATGCCCAACTGAGGTACCTAACCACCGGTACCTCCACTCGGTAGACCAAAGTCTACGGCCATCCCTACGACGGTAGTCTCTTGATACCGTTATGGGTATAGGTTTGGCTACTTGTAATAGTAGTCACTGGAGTCTCATTACATAGCGTCGCTTAGTGGAAAGGATCTCACCGGCGGTAGAAAGGAGTAGGATGGATGGAGGGTGGGAAGGCAACATAGACTTGAACCGAGTGACTTGGAGGGTATGGCCATATCTCACCACCAGACAGACCGCGAAGTTACTAGTCTAAATGTTCCCTAGCGGGGATCGTGCAGGTCGGGAGAAAGGTATCCACCACTGCCAGTACCGACCGGAAGTGAAGAGGAGAAGCTGACCATGCCAATGCTAAGCGAGCGCCTATTAGCAAGACCGGACTGCTGGTCGAGCCCAGATAACTCCCATATCAAGCAGACAAGAGACAACCGAAACCAAGGGAGGAGAGGATAGAGATGTTAACCGTACCCCTAAGCAAAGAGCCATCCTGGCAGCAGACGGGAGAACGGGGTAACGATAGTTTGACGTGCTGTAGTAAAACTACGTGAGAGGAAAATAGGGGCGACGAAGCTTGACTAACTAACTCGGGCTTTTTTTTGTCTTTTCTTTTATATCATGTATTCATTGTTTGGGTAAGGTACAAGAATGTGCATGCAGCGCTAGCTATGGCAGAAACAAAACCCAAAATCAAACAACTAATAAAAGAAAAATGAAAACCAGTTCCTCCGATAGCGTCCAACAACCGACGCATTGCCTACACAGGACTTATAAAGGAAACCTACTAACTAACTATTATTATAATAGATACAAATCAAAAACTCATAATAACAAGTAACGAAATCAATCAGGAGACCTTCCACCACTTAGACCATTTGGCGACCCAGCCAACGACGACCGAGGCGAGGCAGGAAGGGAAGGGCAGGGGGAAAGAGAGGATTGGCGGGAGGCATATTGTACATACATGTCGGGGGGGAAACCAGTCCTGGTAGCGGTGAGGTAGCGACTCAGGCCAACAAGGATCGGGATCGAGGTCCAGAGAGGAGAGACAGGTCCAATATCCATTATCCCCAGGACGTGGCGACGACGGGCGGCTTACTTGGCAGAACAAGACAGGAGGGCATGCTCGAACGTCTCGTCCCCTTCCTTACGCCAGGGGCAGAGGGGAGAGGGGTCGGTGTCGTGCCATGAGGGGTGGGCATCTAAGTACCTCTTACCGGCGCGCATCTGATGGAGCCGGCCAGAAAGGAAGTGCCCCAAGCCTGTAAAGGCGTGCAGGCACAGGGTGGGGCCAAAGAGGTAGTAGGGCGGGGGAGGTAAGAGGAGGCGCCACGAGGTGAGGAGTTCCTCACGGCATCTGGCCTTGAGCGAGGCGTAGAGGGCAGGGGCCCCAAGTGGGGCTACCTGTAGGGGAGGTAAGAGGAACGGGTTTGCTGGAGGGAGGGGGTCACTACGGTTACCAATAATGAAGTGAACGCGGTGGGCGACAGCATCAACAGGGAGGTGATGTCGGTTAGGTGGAGAGGGCGGTTTGGTGAACCATCTGAGAGGGGTGTAGTTGGGGCCAGCCCAAGGCTGGCGGCCTCGGACAGAACCAGGGAGACGAAGGAAGTCGGGTGCCCGGAATGGGGACGTAGTTGCGATAGAGTGGTCCAGGCGGGCGGATGCCGGGTTGATTTTAGCTGGAAGGCAGACGAGACAGAATACCGCTAGATGTTGAAGGTTTTTGATGAGGAGGTCGATAGGAGGGTGGGAGGCCTCACAGTGGAGAATGGCCGTGGTGGTAGAAGCGAAGCAGTTGGTAACCCAACTTTGTACCCGGTGTAAGAACGCTCTCATCTTGTCGAGCATTTTGAAGTGGGGGGAGAGAAGGTCGCAACCGTAGAGGAGGATGGGGCGGACTAGGCAGGAGGCAAGGCGCTGCCATACATGTAGGACGAGACCTTTGCCCGGCCGCGACAGGGGGTCCATTGTACCGAGAGCAGCTTCAGCCAGGGCGAGGCGTCTGGTGAAATGGGCGGAGGTGGCACAGTTCAACACAGTAGTTGTGAGACCAGCCGGTAGCCCAACCACCGAAGTACTTGGGCCGGCTTGTAGGGGACGGAGTCCACTGAGACGGGGAGGGTGGAGGGAGGCCCTCTCTGTTAGGGCGTCGTCCAGTGCATTAGTTCTGTTTTGGGGAGTGAGAAGGCGACACCTATGGACATTCCTTTCGACGTGAGTGAGGACGTGACAGCCTGTAGCTTCTGGACATTGCGGTGGTAGGAGGGTGAGGCTACTGTTATAGTGAAGTCGTCAACCTAGGAGAGGATTATGCCGTTGGGGACTGGGAAATGGAGGGAGGAAATGTAGATCAGGAAAAGGAGAGCGGAGACAGGTGATCGCTGGGGTGTACCGAGCTGGACCGGCGAGAGGACTTTAGGTGAACCTTGGTATAGGAGGCGGCATTGTCGGCCATGTAGGAAGGATCAGACCCACGAATCAAGGTAGGGCTGAACGCCTTTTACCCGAAGTTTAAGGCCTAGGGCAGCCGAGTCGACGTTATCAAAGCCCCCTGTGATATCAAGAAAAAGTCTGGAGGAACAGAGACCCTTGCTGTGTGAAACCCGGACTTCATGAGACAGGGTAGCAAGGGCGTCAAAAGTGCCCATGGCGGAAAGTGAACAGCATTGGTTAGGGTGGATGAGGCCAAGAGCCCGAGCAACTGCGGCTAGCCTTACAGCTACCACATGCTCCAGGATCTTGGATAGGGTTTGGAGGAGGACTATGATGCGAAAGGAGACTGGTGTATAATAGGAGGCCTTGCCAGGCTTGTCGAGTACAATGCCGTTGGCCTGCTTGAGGGATGAGGGGTGAAAACTGTGTAGTAGGAGGGGGCTCAGGAGGGAGGTGAGGATCTTTACGTTGGTGCCATGGACTCTTTTCCAAACCGAGTACGGGACGTGGTCGGGGCCAGGGGCGGACGAGCGTGAGCTGGAGGCCAGGGCCTTGGAGACCTCCTCTTTAGTGAGGATTTCAAGGTCCTTGAAGGGGCGTAGGATAGTAGGAGGGGAGGAGGACTCTCTAGGGGGGAAAAAGGGTGTCAGGAGGGCGGTGTTGATAGCAAGTGGAGTGTCAGCTTCTGGGAAAGATGGAAACCGGTCAGGGGGGCGTCCCATTGCGAAATGTTTGGCTGTGTATAGAGTCTTTGGGGTTGCAGAGGAGAGGAAGTCGTCCCAGTATTTTCGCTTAGCCTGCTTGATGGCCTTAAAATAAGCGTTACGGGACGATAGGGCTTCAACCCGAGAGTCCACGTTAGGGGTCTTGCAGGCGCGGCGACGTCTAGCGGCATGAAAGGAGATTCTGGAAGAGGTGAGGAGCAGCGACCCCCAAGGTTTAGAGTGGGTCGACGTGCGATTGAGAGAGGTGCGCAGCCAGAGAGTGGTGCGGAGGCAGGCGACATTACTCTCGAACCAGGTCGTAGCAGAGGACAAGGTCGGGAGGGTGGGAGGTGGAGAAACAACAAACAATTTAAGAGGATCACCAAGGGCAGTCAAATCGGTCTTGGCCCAGGCTGGTGTGGGGGCAGGGGGGCGTAACAAAGGAGTAGAGAGTGAAATACAAACCAGAATGTGGTCAGAGCCAGTGGATGGGAGTGGGGTAGCCCACTCCGCAAAGAGTTGGGCTGCAGTGCTATTGGCAAAGGAGTGATCAAGAACAGAGGGTCTGCCCACGGAGGCAAAGGGAAAATAAGTAAACACACTAGGGGTATTAAGGAGGAAAAAACCATGTAAAGAGGCCAACTGAAAATAAGGAACTGACATTCCAAGTTTGGTAGGTGAGATGACCCTCAGTGGGTCGGAAAGAGGGTGGTGGAGGTTAAAGTCTCCCACAACAAAAACAGGAAAACTTAAATCAGGAAAGTACAGCTTGGGAGGAACAATGCGTGTATGGGCTGAGACGCCTTGGATGTTGTACACATTGTACACCCTGAGGCGAGTTTGTGAGGAGGAGCAAAAGCCTACATCGGAGAACAAGTCGACCGCCATCATGTGGGCAGACTGGCACACCCATACAGGCAAACAGGAAACAACTTCAAGAAAAGACAAAAGAGCTTAGTAAGCCACACGTGGTTTGCCAAAAGAGGAAGGGGGGGAAAAACATTTGTAACCAGGGAAGGAAGGTAAGTGTGCCCGCCATACAGGCGGATCCTGTATGGCCACAATCCCAGGCAAAGAAGGCAAAACAGAAAAGCTTTGAAACAAGGAAAGAAAAATATCCCAGCTACCCAAGCTGTTATGTTGAACAAAGGAGAGGTTCAAAAGGCCAGGATCCCTGCCAGAGGGTCTGGGAGAGGAAGAGTCGGGAGAAGGCGTTTACCCTGACAAGCTGGAGGGGTTGTCAAAGCAACGGGCTGGGTCGGAGTCCTCTTCGGTGGGGAGGATGCTCGCCCTGGAGGTGAAGCGAGGGACCATCTGTGGCATCTTGGGCGGGACACAAGGACAGGGGCGGCGGGGAGTTGCGAAAGGCAGGGCAAGAGTTTGTCTCGTCGTGGAGGGGCCAGCACCGGAGTCAGCACCATCAGGGCCGACATCCATGACATCCTCGTCATCCTGGTCTAACGGCTGTGTGTTGGGGGGGTCTTTGGCCGTTGGGGCGGGTCGTTCCCGGAAGTCCCTGTCAGTGGCCGAGTGCTGCTCCTTACAGTTTCGGCAGGAAGCAGTTGAGGAGGGGCAGCAGTTGAAGACTGCCTTGGTGTTACCCGCTTTACGGCAGGTGGGGTTCCGGCAGTGGTATGCTGAACGTGTATGCGAGAGGGAGCAGATTGGATATATCGGGTGATCCAGCTTACATCGAGAGGCCTGATGACCGAACTTCTAGCAGTTACGGCACTGGGTGAAGCAGTTAGATGACAAGGCATGTTCCACTCGGTGCCTTCTGGAGAATTGGTGGATTGAGGTTCTCATGGCATTGATGTCCTCAGGAGCAATAGTGACGACGACAGAGGTAGGGGAGTTGGACATCCTGGACTCCAGGTCGCGGTTGAGGTAGTGACCGGAGAAGATGGTAACGCCCGTGGCGTTGCGTACTGACTCCTGGTAGAGGGTGAGGAGGTCATCTTGGTCTTCTGGGAGGTAGGCGAGGGGGAGGGAGTGGATGGCGAGTTAGGTCTCGTTGGGGGTGGGGCGGAAGGGCAAGTAGGCATTGTCGCCTACCGGTGACAGTTGGTTGAGTTGGTTGGTGAGAGGTTGGTAGTATGGGGCGTATGAGGTAGCAGGAGTGTAGGGGTCGAGGACGGTGAGGGTGACAGAGCCTCTGTCGTTGACCCGGGCAGATAGGGAGAGAGGTAAAGGACAGTTGGCTTCTCAGAGAACCAAGGCAGCGATGTTGGGGAGGGTAACTGAAATTCTCTCAGCTTCAGGATGTAGGGTAGTGGAGGTGCAAGGGGCGAAGAAACGATGGTGTGCCACTGGCAGGATGGGAACCTCTTTAACAGGAGGAGCCGTCATGCCTGATGCGACTTGCGCAGCAGAAGGTGGTTTCAGCTTGGGCCCCTTGGTCTTCTTCCGGCCTCCAGCCGTGGCGGCGAGGGCGAATGAGCGAGGAGGGCGTATATAGGTTGGATCCATGTTGCCATGGGTCCACTCAGAGAGGGGGGGGTATTTGGCATCACGGAAGGTCCAGGCCTCCCACGAGTTAGGGTATTTGACCGCGTAGGCTTCGGGGTTGCCGTAGTTCTTACCCATAACGGTGTCACAGCGGGGGGTGTCAAGGTCATACCCATCCACAATCGCTCCAATCTGATAAACTGGTGTGCGGGAGGGGGCCTGTTGGAGTGTGGGACGGCAGGTAGTTGTGTGTTGGACTTGGGGGGTGGGGCTGAGGGAGGAAGATCTTTCCCCTTACCGGTAGGGGGCGGAGCTGGTGGTGCCAGGGCTTGCTGACGTGGGGGCAGTAGATGGGAGAGCCTTTGTAACAGGTCACACAGAGCTCACTCAATAGGGGCCAGGGATGAAAAGGAGGGGGCCTGTGCCGCGGAAACACCGTTAGACAGTCCTTGGACTTTAGAGGCAAGGAGGTCGATTCGTTCATTGGTGGTGGCAAGTCCATTAAGGGTAGCTACCAGGAGGGGAATGAGGACCGCCTCGCCTTCACTGAGTTCGCCTAGGTCGGATGAGATGAGAGGGGGGATGGAGGAGAAAACATCTCCTAGGACAGGCTGTAGGGACTGTAGAAGGGCCGGGATCGCGAAGACCCGGGGTTGAGGGGTGGACAGAACTATTGTTAGACATTGGAACGCGGAGCAGAGACTTGAAACCTAAGTAGGGGGAAGGTAGACGTGCAAAAGTGTGGGGTCACACCAGACGCGATGGTGTTGAAAATGCGTGAGGAAGTTATGGTCAGGAAAATAGGGGTCACGGAGCGTGACTAACTAACTCACCCTGTTGTTTTTTTTTGTTTTTTTTTTTCCTTTATGTCATATATTCGTTTTTAAGGTACAAGAACTCGCATGCAGCGCTAGCTATGGGGGAAACAAAACCGTAAACACACGCATCCCTCCTCCGTCTGAGGCAAAAACAGAGAGCCCTGAGCCCCTCTGGTAAGGAGCCAACCACACATCTTGCTCTGAATGAAGCTTATCCTGATAATACAAGCGAACTCAGTTCTAAGAGAAACCCGAAACAAGAAAAGCAGGAAGCCCAAGGAAAAATCCCCGTGGATATCTCGCCATAAAAGAAACCAAACTCATACCTACCAGGAACACCCAGAGCAGACCTGGCCACCCGGAGGCTAACCCAAACGCCACAAACAAAGTAGGAGCCGGGTACAACGGGGCCAGGAACTCTAGCAACGGTGTGCCCCCACGACGCCGCAGTAGCCAAGGAGGAAGGGATGGTGCCGACCAGCCTGAAACCGTGCAATACCGACTGGAGGCGGGAGACCAGGGCTTAGGTCCCCAATAAAAAACGGGTGGCAGTAAGGTGCCAGCTAGGGGAGCAGTAAGGTGCTAGCTTATGATAGGGGCAGTAGGGTGCCAGCCAGGCTTAAGGTGGGGGCGGGGTAGTAGGGTACCAGCCGACCGAGCCAAGGAGAGGAGAGAGGAGGGGTAAACCCAAATGCCAAAGCAACTATCGGATATGTGTTCGTGCCTGAACTAGGCGGTCTCCTGAAGCCCCCAGTGTTCATGGATGATGAAGCAACCGTATCGGGTAGAGAGGAGGAGGATGGCGAAATCGACTGTTACCTGTTGAGAAGACCAACCACGATACCCCGACCGTGGGACTGACCCTTACCCACTAGCGGGACAAACCCAGGACCCAGCAGAGGGATTAACCCGAACCGACCAGAGAAAAGCAGAAGGAGTCCATCGTAATCGCGTACCACAAGCCGTGTTCCCAGCCGTCTGTTGTAGGGAAAAAGGAGAAACCCGACCGTGCTAATGCTAAGTGAGGCCAAAGCAAAAGCGTGGAAGAAGAGAGCCCAGCATTCAGAGATGCCAGAAAGGAGTAGGGAGGATCTCAAGAGGGTAGACCTCAAGAGAGAAGGCAGGAGAGAAGTTATACCATGGTAGAAGGATAAAAAGTGATGGCCCAGTCCCCACCCTAGAGGGGAGGACCAGACACCAAAGATCGTGAGAATTCCTGTGGTGTTGAGATTACAATCACCGCAGGTTTAGTGGAGACGGTCGGTGACTAACTAACTCGTCCCGAAGGTCTCCTTATATCGTCCTTCCCTCCACCCGCTTACAAATCAATCTATAGGAAGTCTGTGTTACCAGTCTGCCTTGCGCAGCCCCCTTGCGCAGCCTCATGACCTCACAATAAATCATGTGTGTAAAAACATAACATAAAATATAACATAAACCTAACGTGTCTGCCTTGCGCACAGCCGCGTTGCATAGCCTCCTTATGCAACCCGTGACTTCTAAATAAGTCTCGTGATGCAACATAACAAATAAAACTCTAACGAGTCTGCCTTGCAGTCAACCTCGTTGCATAGCCTTCTCTATAGTCACATGCCTCTGTATAGGCCATGTGCGTAAAAGTAAATCATAAAACAAACTACGTAAATCAAACTACATAACAAAGGAAACTCATAAATCAATTTCATAACAAAAGAAACTTACTATGTCAGAATACAATCATGACATAAGCTCATTTTCTGCTTCAAAACTAGGTTGCTTGGCTTATGAGAGCTGAGTTTGTTGTGAAAGCATGGTAACTTCTACAAGATTGAAGTGTGGAATAGCAATTTGGGCTAAAGTATCTTTGGACTCTTTGGTATGGTGTCATGTATTTTTTCTAATATTTTTGAGTGAGGAGCTGTCAAATTCAAAAGGAGTATATTTATCTTCCTTCTTAATAGATTGATCATAAAGGCTGGCAAGTTTCAGGTAATGACGCCATTTCCTTACTTTTTGCTTCTTTTCTTTCATTCTGTAACAACTATCCAATCCTCTACTCTTCCTGCTTGATTCCCCCATTCTGTTTTTCCACCGAGTAAAAAATCCCGGTCCTGGAGTAAAATCCCCAAAATACAAGCGAACTCAGTTCTAAGAGAAACCCGAAACAAGAAAAGCAGGATGCCCAAGGAAAAATCCCCCCGGAAATCTCGCCCTGAAGGCACAAAAGAAAAGCCAAAACTATACCTACCAGCAATGCCCATAGTGGAACTGGCCGCCCAGAGGCTAGCCCCAAGAGCCCCAAACAAATGAAGGAGCTGGGCACACCGGGGCCAGGAACTCTGGCCACGGAGTGCCCTCGGAAAGCCGCGGTAGCCAACGAGGAAAGGATGGTACCGACCGGCCCGAGGTAGTACAATACTGAGCGGAGGCGGGAGACCAGGACTGAGGTCCCCATGAGGAAACGGGTGGCAGTAAGATGCCAGCTAGCGGAGCAGTAAGGTGCTAGCTTAACATAGGAGCAGTAGGGTACCAGAGAGGCGTAAGGGAAGGGGTAGTAGGATACCAGCCGATTGAACCGAGGAGAGGAGAGAGGAGGGGTAGCACGAAATACTGAAGCAACTATCCGAAACGTGTTCGTGTCTTAACTAGGCGGTCCAACATAATCCTCAATACCCAAAAGTGCCAGAGCACCCATAGAGGGCAGAGAGGAGGGGAGTGGCGAAATCGACCGTACCCAGTTGAGAAAACCAACGACCAACCCCCGACAGTGGGGCTGACCTGTAACTACCAGCGGGATAAAACTCGGACCCAGTAGAGGGACTAAACCAAACCGACCAGAGAAAGGTAGCAGGAATCCATAGTAATCGCGTACCGCAAACCGTGTTCCCAGCCGTCTGTTGTATGGAAAGAGCAGCTGCCCGACCGTGCTGATGCTAAGCGAGGCTACAGCAAAAGCGGAGAAGGGATGAGAACCAACATCTCGAGCTGTTGGAGAGGAGGAAGGATGGGCTCAAGAGTGTAGACCTCAAGAGAAAAGACAGGAGAGAAGTTCCACCGTGGTGGAAGGATGAAAAGTAATAGCCTAGTCCCCCCCTTAGGGGGAGGACTAGACGTGAAAAGTGGTGAGAATTCCTGTGGTGTTGAGATTTCAATAACCGGAGGTGTAGCGGAGAGGGTTGGTGTCTAAAACTTAAGGTTGCCTGGATTCTTATATACTTCACTTTGGTATATCTTACGAGTATGATGTAATATTGAACACACTATGTAAATTATCATACGATTTTTGTATCCAAGAAATTCTGGTTCAGCAATCTCCTACATCCTATTACCTTCAAAGTACTTTGCCTATCAGGACTGAGCAATCTGTGTCTCCAGGAATCGTAACGTAATTTCCTGCACAGAGTTCAATCAACCCTAGCCATTACTGGAAAGGGTTATCTCATCACCTGGTTCCGAACCTCATACCTACATAGAGTATATAAAAATCTATCACATTCCAGAAAGTAGTCCACTCGATGTGCAAGAACATTAGCATTACCTTGGACGATATTTTATAGTTTTATAATCCTACACTTCATATTATAACGAAATAGTGATCTTACTTCTAAGTGATGATTCCTTATCTTTCTCTATCAGTACTACATTCATGGTTGCACTATGTTCCTTTCTCAGTATACCCGTGTACTATTTTTATACTTTACTCTGATAACTCAATGTGGCTAGTATCCAAAATCTCTGTAAGGATCTGAACTAAAACTTGTTGTACCTCTGAGGTTAAAGCAACCACACCGGGGAGTGAGTCAGCAATAAGGATATACCAGAGAATCAGAGTCTTTGCCTGTGATACTATTGCCGCTACTGACCATGATACTGTATTCTGCTGTGAAATAACATCAAGGCAGAAGGGCTGATATCATAGCATAGTCAATTTGCCAGCAAGATCTGAGCTTTAGATATCTGGAGTAGTAGTACTCTCAATGGCCAGCAGTGTTTAAATATCACACAACATAATATTATGATGATGGAAATATCAGCTGAGTGTACAGTCTACCGCATCTTATATGCCAATGGGCATGGAGCATTCTTGTGACTGGAGTACTTTGCTACGATTCAGATGTTATTGAAACTTGCACATTTGCCAAGTGACTATTTCTCTCTCTATCTGCTGTTTGTATCCAATAATGTAATTCTGATATGCCGTTATCAGGAGAAGTGTTGCTCAATACATCAGGTTCAGCATCCAATGCAGTTTTATCAGATGCATCCGAATTTTTGTACTCATAGCTGATATCCTATTCCAACTGTTTCTGCACCTACTTGTACATAGTGTTCAATGCCAGAATCGCTGTATGCTATTGTATGTAGTGTGCCTCTACCCAGTTAATTCAGGGGTCTTCTCAGTTGCCATATTCAGTCCGATAGTGAAGCGTTCTGACATAGTAGTTGTTGGTTCAACGATGTACTTCTAGAGCTGCTGAATCTGTTTTGTGGTATTTCTGGCCTCAATTTCATGGATCCAATAGCATTAGTTCCAGAATTGCATCTGCATCTAAATAAGTTGCCTATACTGGGTGTCTGCTAACTGTGTGAATTAGGTTATAGTTAGCTATGTATGAGTTTATAGTAGGATATTAGGAAATATTAGGAGAGATAGAAATTAGAACGTAGCTCAATGGGGTATATCTTGTTTGTAACAAAGGTGAGAAGTTTGAATAGAATAGTTTTTTGGCCTCTGATGGGACGTATTGGATCTTATATGCTAGGACCTAAGTAGTAGCTGCTAGAAACACAGATTGTCACTCAGTATTGAAAGAAAAGTTTTACTAGTAAAAAGGAATTTTCTATGAGTTTAATATTATGTTTGTAGTCCAGGCATTCCCAGAGGTCCTAGTCTTGAAGATTCTACTATGAATATGGTAGGCGAAATTAAGGCATCTCTAGTATATAAAATGCAGGTATTTCTAGTATAAGATACAAAGTGCAAAATTAAGTAGTAATAAGTATTGGTTAGTGATACAAATTCTGGCGAGACAACACCCAGACTTAAACCAGATTAGAGTTATAAACCTCAACTTGAAACATTCTATTGATGTAGCTGAACAGGTCAGAATGCAATGTAATCAGGCTATTTGACTTGTTTAGTCAACAGCTGCCTGGGTACTTAACAGATATGAAAATGAGAGGTGCTGAATTTTGGAAATTAATTTCAGATATTAAGGCAATAGAGCATCAGGAGACATGTATTACTAAACTATATTTAAGTACTAAGTGGTGGCAGGGACTAGCATAAGAGATCAGACTACCAGCAACTTATAATACGATATGTTTAAGCAAGGAAGCTCATGGGCAGCAAAGCTCTGAGCTAGTAAAGGTACAAACTCCACAAATATGAACTGCATGAAACTTATAAATATGATAAACAAAGGTAAGGGAAACAAATGAACCTCCAGGAGGTACTAAACAAAAGAAAAGAAAACAAGAATAAAATTTCCCAACCTAAATGAAATCTCATAGTGTAAAAACAATTTCAATAGAAAAGAATTTACCCTCCACCTGCTGGACATCTGCTTGAGTTTTGCAATTTTAGTAACGCTTCTTGGTATTGGTAGTACAGACATTAGAGCAGCCAGGAACTAGCATTTGTTACGGGGCCTCTGGGGGCCCGAAACACCTGGGTCCCCAGCCAAAAACCCTGCCCCGGCCCACTCCCCGGCCTTGGGCGGGGTGCGGTTTCTTCTCTTTTTTGACCTCCATTTCCACCCCCGCTCATGACCTAAGTGGGCCCCCGACTATTTTTGCTGGTATGGGGTAGTAGGATTGGGCTCCAGAGGCCATGCAGGGCGAGGAGGAGAAAGAAATAGGGACTCCAGACTCGGTAATGGCGGGGCCTCTGGGAGCAAAACCCGTGCCGCCCCACCCCGTAATAAACACTACCAGGAACACAGGAGATGCTGGGAGTGCTGAGGGTCTCGAGGGTGTCAGGGGTACCAGGTGGGAGGTGTTACAGTTAAAGTAACGGTGGGGAAGGCTGAACAGCTGTCATAAATGACAGATGGGGTGGCTGTCTGTCTGTCCTATGAGTGGTCATACCCTGGATACCAGGCTGCCTCCTTTGCTGCCTCCATCAGTGACTCTTCCAAGCAGGTGTTCTGTAACCTACTCCTAAGTATCTCAAGTATCTTGAGGAGATTTCCAGACACGGTTAGCATAGGAGGGAAAGCGTTGATAGAAATTTTCTTTAATAGTAGCAGAGCTGAAGGGAATATAGAGTGACTATTCAACTTGTAGTATATTGAAAAGAGCATTCCTGTGAGGGTTGAGAGACAAAATCCTTAAGGGATTGTATTCTGTTTAAATACAAAAGATAGTAACTAGGAAACTTAACGATACTAATATATCCAAAGGAAACATTCAATAGTGCTAATATAGTAGCAAAGGTTATTGGAATTTGTGAACGGTACAATCTTAATAACAATATAGATTACATAACCGTAATATTAAGAGTATATTGTGGGCACGTTTCTAGCGAAGCGGTAAGAGGTATGAAGGCAGATTGGTAGAGATTGTTGTTCTTAATTTTCTTGTAAATGAAGTGAGTGGTAGCATATATTAATACAGGTTTGCATCCTCCACCTAAACTCTGTGGAACAAAGAAATAGGATAGGGAGAAACATAAGTGTGAGTGTGTAAAACTATAACATAAGTAGGAAAAGCATAAGGGCGAACATGTTTGACCCTGAGAATCAGCTAAGATATTCCTGTAAAATATGCGTAAATCATGGAGGATGTGAGGGAAATTACAGTAAGTGTAAAGAAATAATCATGGCTGTAAACTCCGCGAAAATACGTAAAGATGATGAAATATTCCATAATTTAACAAATATAACACATGCATAAATCCTTAATTGTTATTACCGAATATTAGTGAAATAATGTAAGAAACATATGCAAACTGTAGTAATGTATGCGGTGTTTAGATATGCCAAAACACTAACTAAGAGTGAGAGAATATACGCTATTATCACAAAAATATAGTTATGAAACTAATTAAGAAATTTCAACAAAAGTAAATGAATCAAAGTTCTAAAGAAGCGGACTTGAAGCGACAAGATAAAACTAACAAAATAAGTAATTGAATCCAAACAAGGTAAAACAAGTGGTCACTACTAAGGTACTAATCCAGTAGTAACAGTATTATAAGGGAATACTCAACTGAGTAGTAACATAGTGAAGAGGACAAATAAGCGAACAAAGGGGATGTACCCAATTCAGTACTAACAAAGAGATAAAGGAAAAATGTACTACTAGGAAGAGTCCTAAGCAGGCAAGAACTAACTTCAAGCTAGTTGCAAAGTGGAGAACAATAGAATTCTATTACAGGTTCTCTCATTGACCCTGTTACGCATATAAGACCTAGTGTAGTAGAAATGTCACGCAACTGAATATAGAGGTTGAGTGACTTAAAAAGATGATTGTGGCAATGCTATACAGGAATTGAATTAATAATTTCTAATTCATAACTCCCTGACTGTAAACCATATAGACTACTTGCAATAGTGATTAGCCGACCGAGAGATTTTCTATCAATCAGATAAAAGATATCCAGTGCTATCAAGCTACTTTAGGAACTACCAATAGCCGTTCAAGATTAGGTGTATATCGGATGGCTCCAATAGGAGTCCCTCTTGGAGGTAGGAGGTCCAACGGGACCGACAGTTCTATTGGAAGACTGGAGATGCATGAGTCTTTCAATGATACTGGCCTGTCAAGACTCATGCAACCATACATTACATATATGCCTGTTCCTGACAACGAACTTAGCTAGTTCTTGATCAGAAGGAACGATTGGAGTGATAGCCATTCGGACTACATTCATATACTTAGTTTGTTGAGGCCTAGAAATCATAAAGAGATGATTGTAAGATAGGATGCTATCCTCTCAAAATAATTATCTCGTCTCAATTAACATTGAAGTAGTGTGCGAACTTTCAGGATCAAATAGTGTTCGCACTTAGTAGAAACCAAAGTTAAAAGCTCTATGGTACAAGTTAGTAGACAGATACTAAATACTGGTAGATTAGTATTAATAGGTTTATGGTCTCTGGGTTAGTCTGAAGAAACAAGCAACGGAGAAGAGACCTTAACAATATAATAAGTTTACAAATTTGAATCTTTATCTTTTATCCTTTTACTACTTTACTAGTCTTCCTAGATAATATCTGATCTTAAAGATCCAGGCCCTAGTCTGACCGATATGATCAATCACGGCTATCACTTAACAACCGTTCTGGGAGGAATCTACACACCTGTTGTACGGAAAACTCTCAAGGCCCAAGGTCAAACTCTTCCAACCCAGACGCAAACAGATTGGAGTGTTCCGGTAGATGGATTATCCATAGGAAGGAAGACCTCTGAGTAAATTAGGTTAAAGGACTAGCAGTGTCAAGTTCCTCATCCTATATTTGTGATTAGTTATTGTATTTAGAAAATCATATTAGCTCACTGGCATAGCCAATAGGATATAGAAACTTATATTATTATTTATAACAAGAAATACACTTATGCAACTAGGTACCTGAGAGCTCTCCACTCCCTCAGGCTTCAACCTTCCCCCACTCAGGTCCTCCTCTGCTCCTGTGACTGCCGTAATATCTTCAACCAGGCTTAAGCAATCCCAAACTATTCACTAAGAAAATAGGTATCGCTCACTTGCAGGCATGTCGGTCTAGATCTCTTCTTCTCCTTAAACCAAGTATGGTTTCAAGCACATAAGGTCTACTTGTCATTTTCAACAGTATCCAGATATGGCAGGTAATCTTAGCGCCAAGGACTTGGGCACGTACATACATATTTATCTGGAAACCTGATATGTTACATTCCTATCCTCCATGGAACCAGTCGGAATCATGGCACGTGGTATCATGAAGAGAGGTAAGATATATAACTTACTGAATAAGATTGAACGGCAATATGCCAATGGAGTATTAGGAAAGTAGATAACACCGCGACAGCGAGCGGTGATAATCGCATTTCGGAGTCAAGCTCAGCCAATGCCTTTGAACAAAATTAAAGAAGTTACTGGAGGTGCAGCTTCTACGGTGAATGATATTTGACGTCCTGCTGTAAAGAATGCATGACAAGCCTGAGTGACTGCCAATGAAGCCGATAATATGTCCCTCTTACTTTAGGAGCTAACTGTTAGGAGTACCAGATTCCGATAGCCTAGGAGTATCCTAGGTAGGGTAACGTTACCCGAGTTCGAGAATCTTAGTCTCCAACACCCCCCTCCGGCCACCTTACGGGGCCCGCACCTTATCATACACACCAAACTTAGTTGCGTCCTGTGACTACATGGTCACAGAATTGAAGGTGTTAGAATAACACCGTATACGTCACTGCCATCTGTCCGACCGAAGGGTGTTCACGGGATATACAAGAGGGGACCTCTGGCAGGACCTGGGATGTGGAACAAAGTTTATCTGCCAACTATTCAGGGAGTTACTAGGCTTCAAGAATATCACATCTTTGGTATAGGCCGTAAGTAACAGGACGTTTTCGCACAAGGTCGAGATATGAATGTTAGAAGGTTTGGGGTAACGAACCAATGCATTCATATCCACCCACCAATAATCAGAAAGAGTCTAGAGCTCCTGTAGACACTACCAAAGAAGCCAACGAGCTCTAAGGAGTGTCGCAACTATGATATGTGGTGTACCGCAGTTGCTGGAGTTATGACCAATACAATACGAAGGCCCACCCCCTCTACATAGAACAACCAGATGTTGCCGACCGAGGAATTATGTGACTACTCAATAAAGTGAGCTCTCCGCTACGAAGAGAGAGTCATTGGAATAAATTCCATGGGTTAGTTGTTGAGTTATCACAACTAGAAGTCATTGACCCCGGCATATATGCAAAGGCAACTTCGTATCAAGACTGATCCTCTTGATGACGAAAAGGACTATTAGAGCCAACATAGTTCGACTTGAGAACTCGGCTGCAAGTTTAAGGACTCTGAGGATCAGTGAATTACCAGTGGTAACAAGTATGCCTTCTAGTTAGGAAAATAGTAATCACCAAAGAGCGTATGATGGTTTTCAGGGTCTTCCAGTGTTCGCACCTTTAGGGAGTACTCGACGTTGCGAGCTAAAATTGAAGAGGTACATTTTTTGTATGTTAAATGGATGTAGTCCGCGAATACTCAGACATGGAATATAAAAATTGAAGTGCCTCCCAAGCTTTAAACATTATCAAGCAATGGAGAAGAGACCTTAACAACACAATATTGTTCTTACGATTCTACTTTCTTGAACTCTTAGTAGTCATAAACAAAACGAGTTGCTTCCGAGCCTTCCTAGACAAATCTCCGTCTATATAAACGAATCTCGATTGGCCTAGACAACACTAAGCCTATACCTGTTGTCTCCACCTAACACTTACTGCCAGCTCTACCCTGGATGCTGACCCACATTACGGGCACCCCTGACTTTTGTCAAAGGAGGATAAGGATAGGCTAGTGGAGTTCGTAAAACAAAACTTTGAGACCAGGATGATGGCTATCCAGGATCTCTGCCGTGAGGCTTGTTTCTCTACAGTTTTTGATACTACCCTTTATCACGCACTTTCGGATCATGGGATTCGCCCCTATCATGAGCAATTCAAAATTATTTTGAAGTAAGAGAATAAACAAAAATGAATGGTAGGGTATTATTTCCTGACTATGATCTAGGCTGATACTAATTACTTCAATGATTATTGTTTAAAAAGAGAATTCTGTCTCCCAAGTTGGGAGTGGGCAAATATTGCCTTCACTGATGAGATCTCGGTGGAGGTTAGAGCTGTATTTAGTACTAATTTGGTATGACAAGAGAAGGAGGAAAAATGGCATGATGATTGCGTGGGAACAAAAAAAGCAAGGCACATCAGTGATGTGCTGAGGAATGATTAGCTGGAATTGCATGGGGCCATTTCATGTATAGTCAGCAGAGACCAAAGAAGAAAAGGAGCAGGCAAATAGGGATATTGCCAAACAGAATGCAAAGTCAGGAGAGGCAGAGGAGAGGCTTTATAGGAACTGGAGGACAACAGAGGAGTTTCGACTCTTAAATGAAAGGGAATTACAGGTTGCAAGGGAGTTAAGGTTAGAGGCCTTGAATGAGCCGAGTGGAGGAAAAATAAAAACAAAGCAGTCATGGCAGGGGAAAAAATATAAAATTAAAAAGCTAACGTGAGAGGATGCAAAAGGAGTAGACTCATAGAAATACGTAACTGGTCTTTGCCATCCACTTTTATGGCCAACCGGTAGGGAGAGGTTAGCTCTAAATCCCAACTTTCAAAATATGTAGGATAATGCTCCATCTCACGATTCAGACTTCAGTAATCTCGAACAAAAAAAGGAAGGAATAGAGAACGTTACCTGGCCCCTGAACTGCCCGGACTTTAACCCCATTGAGAATATTTGGCAACTGATGAAGATGCGAATCCTCCGCCGCCATCGGTCAGACAGAATTCACATACCTGCTGAAATAAAATTTGTACTGGAGCAGGAGTAGGACAAGATCACTATCGAGGAAATTAACCATGAAATTGTTAAGCTACCTGATATCATAGTACGATGTATTGCTAAAAATGGTGGGAATAATTTTCAAGCTTGAATATCTTCGTCTACTTTTACTCTTTTTTTTTTTATCTTCCCAGGCTGTAGGTTACCTACTTTCTCCTAGTGTTTAATTTTAATCAATAATGTCTTTGATCGCTGTCTTCTATTACTGCTTGGCACAATCACCATGATAATAACTGGAGGGAGGGTAGTGGGGCCAAGACATTTGGTTGCATCGGGATACTTTTGAAAATTGCAAGTAGAGGTTGTCACCCATCATTGGCAAGAAGCTAATTCAAAATATCATTATCTCAATGGAGAGAGATGAGTTGCCAGAGAGGAAGAGACTCATTGTCCATCAGATGCGGTTCACATGCACCATTAACAGTCACGTTGATTGGATACTACAACCATTAAATATCCTCTACACATTGCCTACTAACCAGCCCAAGCAGATTTATAACACTTAGTACGCCAAGGACGCTCTAGGCAATTCCCAGATCAGTGTAACGAGACTCCACTGAGTACTATTACAAGTAGCCAAACCTATACCCATAACGGTATCAAGGGACTACCGTAGTAGGTATGGCAGTAGACTTAGGTCTACCGAGTGAAGGTACTGGTGGTTAGGTACCTCAGTAGGGCATACTAGACTATACTAAAGGCACATAGGTACTAGTAAAGGTCGGGAGCTACCCTACTCTGTTGGGTAACCCAAGTAGTGAATTTGGGAGTTACCCTAAATTACTTGACGGAGAGTCCAGACAGAGTTACCCTACCTTCGGACTCGGGTTACCCTGCCATGGGCCATGGGTTACCCTGCCATGGAGTCAAGTTACCCTACCTTGAAAGTAACTTGTCACGCAGGACTTCGGGGGAAGTTACTAGATTGTTAGTCACGCGAAACTACATAGGGTGTTCAATTCTCAGGTTGTGCGGATCACTCCCGCACAACCAGTTAAGCTCCAAACTAGCTGTAGCTTGGAGGTGTGGTTGCTAACACCCCCCTCCGGCCCCGTTATATGTCCCTAGCGTCATGGGCTACAATCTAAAGAGTTGCTGTAAGTCTAGCAAAAGTCTCCAAGTGGAGATGTTGCCGTAACTCCGTATGCGGTCACGCCGTCCGTCCGACTGGAAGCTGTCCATAGGATACATGAGAGGGAGGAGAAGAACCTGGAGAATAACCTCCAGGTGGTCTTGTGTAAGACGGACCAAAACCGGCGGAGTAATACTGCTTTGAAGCCAGGAGTAGTATGTGAGGTTACCGGAGGCCTATAGGCGAGGTAACCGAAGTCCGTTGCCCCGAAAGAGTAATAGTATGGGAGAATCGTTAAGGACTCTGAGACACTGTTCCGAGGTCACGATAAGACCTACTTCTAGGAGGGTTGACTGTGGGTAGCACCTATTGGTAGTCAAACCCCAGAGTGGTCTATTGGGGGAGCTACATGGCTATCTTCCAGAATGATATGGAAATGAGTAGAACCTGATAGATGTTCATGAGCCGCGAATGCTTGCAGAGGACTAAGTGTATATGGGTAGAGAGTTCCATACTTGGTATAGTATCCACACGGGCATGACCGCTCGCCACTAGCATGATCGCGATGTGAAGAATTTTTACTCCTGCAGTTGTATTGGAGATGCAGCGGCTCAAACACTTCTGTTGGGCAGATGTTAGAATACCACTGAGTAGTCTAGCTCGCTACAGGGGATCTTTGGTCCGACCTGTAGAGGTTGGCTAGACAGCCCACTGGAGTCGGGTGCTCGTGAATGCAGAGTAGTGATGGGGAGTAACTGGCCGCATACCAAACCTACTTAAGTATATGCGAGTTCTCCTCTACTCTGGCAATCAAGTACCTCTTGAGATTAGGACTTAATTGAGTAAAGCTGTGGCTTAACGATATTAAGTTTTACCGTTTATTTTTTCAACTCTAGTGTTGATTATCTTTATCTTTACTTCTGAACGAATACTTCAGTGTGGTCGCAACCTCAGGATCCATCTTCCCAGAGGGAGCCCCTGTTACAATCAAAGTCCACGCTATAACAGGAGTGGGTAAGGCATGAATACCCTGTATTGAGGGTACCCATTCAGTGAAAAATATAGATTCTCACTACCTGTGGGTAGTCAGGTGAGGACCAATCCAATTCAGCTACTAATATATTTGTTAGTACATGGGTAATGGGAGATCAGTTATGAAGAGGATGGACTTCGAGGTCGTGTGACCTAGCTACTACTAGCCTGCTCTGTACCAAGATGCTCCATGGTTGCCTAGAGTGTCTTAACCAACTACTTGACCAAGATTCTCAGATGATACAAGAGCTCCTCTACATTATTAGTACATTACTCAGCTTCAACTAGTGTAATGCACTGTTTAATAAAGAGATCGGAGCGGGTAAAATTTATGATAGACTCCAATTAGCAGTCCGTCAGGCATTTGGAATCAAGGAGGCACTTCATAATGTAGGCCTTAATCTCCTAGCATTATACTATTTTGATGGCGATGTAGTGATGACAATCTTTGAACCCATGCTACGTCCTAGTGTAGACAATACTATGATAATGCCTCACTGTTTATATACAAATGTTGTGTAATAGATTCAGAGAGCTTGTCATAGGTTAGATTAGACTTATACTGAATCCTCAACTGCTCAGTCGAACAGGATGTGCTCATCAGATGCCTGTTGGTTACTATTTACATTTTAATATTATATCCAATAACTGCGAACCACCATGAGTCTATGATTGCTTACATTGATTCCTCCATGTCAGGACCAGTAATGGCATGCCATACAACCCTCCCCCATTTTACGGTCTTGCTATTCGGCATATTGTAACAGGACTCCACAGAGTACTATTACAAGTACAGAAGCCAATACCCATACTAAGATTAAGAGACTATCGCAGTAGGAATGGCGGTAGACTAGAGTATACTGAGTGGAGGTACTGTTAGTTAGATACCTCAGTCAGGCTTACTAGGGTATACTAAAGGTACATAGGTATGGTTGCGGAAGACTAGATGTGGACCCACTTTTCACATGCAAAATGTGACAATTTTGTGGGTGACGGCAACCATAATGCTTATGTCAACCATGTGTTACTTAAGTTAAATTTGGCTAACAGTAATTGCAATACATTAAAAACAAATTTTTTTAAAAGCCATTAACATATTCTATAATTTAAGTTAGATCTCCTTTGAACAAATTTAATTTGTGACATAATATAATTAGAGGGAATATTATACATACAGGTATTAAAAGAAAAGAAGGCCATCATGGTAATATATAATTTAGAGGTAAGAGTGAAGGATGATTAGGAATCACAAAGGTCCGATTCGGGAATACGCCGGTGGGAGGAATATCGTGTAAATACGAATCTCTTGAACTCAGTGGATGCATATACAACATTATTGCGATAGGCATCCATCATCCTTAGAGTTCGGTGGTAGTACTTATTAATAAGCTTATTGGAAACTTGGGCAAGTGCCTCGGGAACCACTTGGACTAATGCAGGGAATGAATATCCACAGTGAGTACGAGCATATAGCTTGGCTCTTCCCCAAAAGTACTCAATAAAGTTGAGTTCGCAGTGGTATGGAGGATAGAATATAACTAAATGTCCTGCTGCCTCAATGGTCTCTTGCAATTCTCCCTTTTGCTCTTGGAAGTCGGGCTGTGATGATAATAAGGCACGGGCGCAACAAGATGCATTTCTAGCATACTTGCAGGCAGGATTTAGTTTTGTTGTTCCTGGACCATCACCGGGTATAGAGCATTGGGTACGAAATTTACACCCAGTTGGCCAAAGTCCCCTCTCCATTAAGACTATTTGTAGGCCCTTTAGGCGGCCATCTGGCAACATCATAGACTGCCTTATGACTTCATTGGGCCTTTCTGGTTTAATAAACCATCCATCACGCATCGGGTTTGTGTTTTTGCCCCCAGGTGTTAGATTCATATTCCCAACTCGTAGAGCATCTGATGCATATTTTTGGTGACTTTTTGCATTATCAAATGCAAATAACCCTTGGCAACCAGGAAATTCATACTTCAGGATCTTACACACTTCACCTCCTCCCAACCGCCCTATTGGAGTCAGGAAGTCTGACACATGCAAGCCTTGGCCTCTTCCCTTCTTCCTCAGGGGGACTTTATCTTCATGCATCCAAATAAACCGACGGCCATCATTTGAGTTAAATGTCGACTCATCATGTGTAATAAACACTATTGGCTTTACTCCTACTGGAAGTTCCTTAAATATGGGCTGCAATTCCTCATCCCATTCCATTATTCTAGGCTTAAGAGTCTCTAGCTGGGGAAGGAAGACATTTTGGCGATACTCTTTAACATCTTCTCGTTCATGTCCATCTTTGTAGACTGCTTTTCGCACTTCCTTCCAGTTCCAGCCAAGTTTAGCAAGCCAGGCACGTGCGGAGCGAGAAGAGAGAGCCTTCTTGATTCGTCTCTTGATGCCATCCACAGTATAGAGTGGTATGTCTTGTTGCTCAGAGCTCATTGAAGCAGGATATTTCTCGCTCCAATGGCTTGTAATAGCATTGGCAAGTCCTATAGAATCCATAGCTAATACGGTAATGAATTAGATAAAGTCTCTTACGAATTATACTAACCTGACTGGATTAAGATAATTATTATTAAGTAACATACCTTCTCCTGCCTGTGACATGTATTCCTTCATTGCGAATATAGTACCCTCATCAGTTACCCAGCTTACTATCTTAGAATGCTTTCCCTGCCTAGGTTCTGGTATCTTCCCAGACTTAATAAAGGCGACCTCTTGGTGCATAATACGCTTTGCTACTGCCTTACCCCAACCACCAGATTGAGCAACCTGTTGTGCTATTTCCATCCTGGATTGATAGGGCGTTATAGGATCAGTAGGACATCTTGCTAGCTCTTTATCCATCCATGATACCTCAGCTCTGAGTTGCAGCTTAATAAAGCTATAGAGCTGCATGTTCCAATCTAACTGTAGGCCATAAAGATGCTTGGACTTTGTCTTTGCCCGATGTTTAACAAACTTAGAGATATGTTTGAAAGCCAGTTCAAGGATATCCTTCTTACACCACCTTAATTCACCATGAAGGCGAGGCCATTTAGAGCATGCTAGTTTTTGCAAACTTTCCTGCTCTGGAGTACGTAGAATATGTTGATTCAACTCCTAGTTTAGTTTTAGTACCTTAGTCTAAATAATAAGCTGTTTACATCTATATTGTAGTTACTTACAGTATTGAGATTTCTCCTTTCATTTGACTCCAATTGACCTTGGTTACCAGAGATACTGGCCTTTAATCTCATCTGCTGCTTCTTTGCGTAATATCTTTGACAACGCTCACGGCTAGAAAGTGGTACTAGCTTCTTCCTTTGCACTTGCATCATACCAGTCATCCTTAGTCGCTGGCGATATTGCTGAGTACGCTCCTTGGAGGGATATGACTTTGCTGTCTGTATATCACTTCCCACTACTGCTTGTACATTTTCAGCTTCATTACTGATGGAGGTCTGCTGATGCTTGTGCTCATGATATTTTCGCATTCTTTCTGCACCTGCCAGTGCTAATTTCTTAACATCAGGATTAGTACTACTGGCTTGAACCTTTGCACGATACCTTCGAACTTTTTCTCGATTGGCTGCTCTTCTTTGCTCTTCTTTAGAAACATCTTGTGACATATTGCTATCCATTTTCCTTCAGGTTACTCCTTGATTTTAGTTTTTTTCTATATAAATATAAATTAAAGAACTTGAATTACCCGTGAGAAATCTTGTTTTATTAAATAATCAATCGTAATTGTGAGAAAGCAGGTATTATAAGAGTGTATATTGGAGATTGTATCTTCAACTATGGTGATATGTAATGAACGAAGATTATAATACTAGTGTTTTATATTAAATAATATTGGGTAATACGTTATGAATTTGTTTTGCCTAACTTGTTTATATAGCAACCTACATGCTTACATAATGGTCAACAACAGCATTATGGTTGCCGTCACCCCCAAAATTGTCACATTTTGCCTGTGAAAAGTGGGTCCACATCTAGTCTTCCGGAACCATACTAGTAAGAATTGGGAGTTACTGTACTCTGTACGATAACTCAAGTAGTCAATTTGGAAGTTACTCTAAATTACTTGACAGTGACTCCAGGTAAAAGTACCCTACCCTCAGACTAGAGTTACCCTGCCTTAGGCTATGGGTTATCCTACTATAGAGCCAAGTTACCCTACCTTGAAAGTAACCCATAATGCAGGCCCTTGGGGGAAGTGACTAGCTTATTTGTCCTTCGAAACTACATAAGACATACAAATCTCAGGTTGTGTAGATCACTCCCATACAACCAGTGGAGCTCCGAATAAGCTGTAACTTGGGAGTACAATGGCTAACACCTTCCCCCAGTTCTGCTATAAGTTCCTGGTATTATAGGCTATAACCTAGAGAGTTACTATAGGTCTAGTAAAATTCTCCAAGAGGATATACTCCCATAACTATGTATGGGCTCATACTGTCCCTCTATCCAAACAATGTCTTGAGGATATATGAGGGGGACGAGGAGAGCCTGGAGAATTCCCTCCGGATAGTCTTGTATAAAGCGGACCAAAATAGATTGAGTAATACCACTTTAAAGTAACGAGTAGTATGTGACGTTGCAGGAGGCCTATAGGGGAGGTAACCAAAATCAATTGCCCCAAAACTATAATAGTATTAGAGAATCTGTAACGATCTTTTCTCTTTGTAGATTAGTTCTTCAACAGGTAACGACGTCTTACCTATTTTCGTATTGGATATCGATAGCTCTGAGACCTCACTAGGCCTACGTGATGCTTTCTGATCTCGTCTATTGATATATCTTCTCGTCTCCTTGTACTTATACAAGCGGGACCTCTTTCTCATGTATGTTGATTTTTAATAGTATAGGAAAGACTTAAGTGGTTCAATCTAAATTTATTTATACTTGTACCGCCAACTCCGGCATACGACAAGTCCCCGCCGGCACGAGGTTAACGTAAGCCGGAACTACCACTAGCTACGAACAATCAAAACCTCCGACCCCGTACCTCTAACATGCCCGCGCCATGCCCCAACACGAACACTAAGTACAAAGCCATCAATGGTAAAGAAAGTCCTCCCTGAAGTGACACCGTAGACCCTCTGGTGCGGGCCCAACCAAGCCAAGTAGCCGAAGATACAAGACCTCCTCGCGTAGCCGAAGCCGAGCAAAGTACCAGTCCCCCAAGTTCCTCGTACCAAAAACAATATCACTACCGTCATCGAAATATGACCCCACAAACCCTCCTCTACAATAGATACCCACCCGGGCGCCCCCACTCAATGATCTCGGGACACCCCCAGCCGACCACCATGGCCAAACACTCTCCCAAAATCCCATAAACAAAAGAAACACCCAAGACCCATGCGCGTAGACCCGAAGGAAAGCCCTCTTACTGGGCGAGGGCTCCCTAGTCGAGGGGGTACAAACCGTCGTAGACTACCCGAGCAGCACCACAAGGGCAACGCAACCGGAATACCTCTGCGGAAGGCGCCAGGAAGACCGCATCCCCAAGCCGTCGACACTTGGCCGAACAAACCCAGGTAACATCCTCCAGGAACTCCTCAACTCCCTCCACAGGTGGCGCTCCCATCGTGGAATCTGTAGCAGCTGGGCGCGACCGACTGTGCACCGGCGATGGTGATGACATATCCAAACTAGGGACAAGTAGCACAGGTGATGTCTGGTCGTGCTTGACCCGGCGCTTCTTGTTCCTCCTCCTCGTCTCTCCCCCATGTACAGGCCTACAGTCGGGGGTGGACGGGCCACCCTCAACACTACCCACCACCACAGGAGGGGCACTACCAGAGGCACTTCCCCGACCAGCCACGGGCTCAGCCACAGAGGACTCAGGTACCTGACCCCCCGAAGGAGGCGATGCCACCGTAGCCGGCGCTACCACAGGGGCAACCACTCCACCCACCGAAGAGGACGCCTCCACCAGCACACCCGACAAATCAGGTGGGGATCCACCCACACCACCCACCGTAGAGGGTGGTGGTGGGATTACCGCCGGCATAACAACACCCCGAGGGGGCTCCTCTGCCGGACCCTGAGAATTCTCAAGGTCTAGCCCATCCCCCACCGTGACAACCATAGTAACCGAAACGAGCCAGGTAGTAGGCGACGAAGGAATAACTGTAGGAACCTCAGCTTTCTCCTTCTCAGCGCTATGAAGCCGCCGAGAAAGGACAGAGATGTGATGCCGAAGGCGAGAGACTTCAGCCTCCAGGCCGAAGTTCTTCTCGACGGCACGCGACAGAACCACCGACGAGCGCAAGGCAGACATGGCGGAGGGGGCAGAGGCTCGCTTAGCCATAGTGACCGTAAAGAGGCGAGGCCGAAAGTGAGGAAGTCGTAGATAGGCGAGATGAAGTACCTGGGTTCTTCAACCAAACGTAGGAGGAGGAATAGCAACTATCGTGATAGAAGCTAAAGACTTGAAGCTATCGTGAGATAAGAATCAAGGGCACCGATTGGCCTGTAGCTGTAAATTCGCTACCGACGCGGAGCGAAGACAGGTAAGAGGAAAGACTTAAGTGGTTACGTGAGGAGTCTTTCCTGAAGGTCGTTTTTTTTTTTTTTTTTTTTTTTTTTTTTTTTTTTTTTATCGTCATTTAATTCGTTGGTTAAGGTACAAGAATAATCGCATGCAGCGCTAGCTATGGCGTAAACAAAACCCCTTTGTATCCAGCCCGGACCAGGAGAAAACCCGTACCCCCAGGACCCTCTGGTATGGGCCTAACCGCACACACTCCAAGGACGACCAACTCAGGTGCCCGGCCCGCAGGCCTCACGACTTGAACGCGAAGGGGTCTCGCCTAGAAGCCAGCCAAATGCCCAAGAAGATTCCTCCCCCGAAAGATACCCCTCCCAATAACTACACGTAGCCAACAGAAAGGAAACCAAACAGGCTAGGCAGGAAAGCATAGGGAAAAACTCCACCCGTAAACTGCAGCGACCACAAAAGAAAATAAACTCCCGTCCACCGAACCGCCAAAGTGCCGAATATAAAACCGCCCCCAAAGTGAGCGGCCGGCAAAAAGCCCGAAGGCTGATGCCCCCAACCAGCTGAGCCACGGATGTAGTGCAATACCATGACCCGCCAGCCGAAAACGGAGGGTCTCGGTGCTAGACCCAAGGAGTGGATGTTTGGCAGAGGGGATGCCGCCCAGCAGTGAGGTGCCAGCTAACGAAGGGGGGTAGTAGGGTACCAGCCAGGGAGGGGAGGTAGTAGGGTGCGAGCCGACGTAATCGAAGTGAAAAATGGAGGGAGGGCCCAAGGCCCCAGGAGAAAACCCGACCGTGAAAACCGAACCGTTGCCGTTTTACCGTGTCTCTCATGTAGTCCCTTGTTCTCCGAGAGATAGCGTCACTTAGTGGAAGGGATCCCACCGGTGGTAGAGAGGCGGAAGGGCGAGGGTAGGAAGGCAACCGTGTCTTGAACCGAGCGACTAGGAGGGTATGGCCAAATCTCAGCAGGAGACAGACCCCGAAGTTACTAGCCGAGGCGTTCCCCCTCAGGGATCGTGCAAGTGAGGAGAAAGACGTCCACCACTGCCAGCGCCGACCGGAAGCGAAGAGAGGAAGCCGACCGTGCCAAAACCAAGCGAACCCCTAAGCGAGACAGGACTACTGGGCGGGCCCAGATAACTCCCCCATCAAGCGGGCAGGAGAAAAGCAAAGTAAAGGCGGGAGAGGCTGGAGGAGTTAACCGTACCCCTAGGCAGGAACCATCAAGGGGGCAGAGGGGAGAGGGGTGGGCCACGATAGCCGACCGTGGTGTTGTCAAACTATGTGGCAGGAAAATAGGAGCGACGAAGCGTGTCTTTCCCGAAGGTCCCTGGACCGTCTATTTATACAGACTCCTCACCCAACCCTAACCCTGTGTGACTCATACCTTGGCATCACCATATCCTATGACTCATACCCGTGAGTTATGTGAGATCCTTAGTTGACTCATACGAGTGAACTGCGCAACATGCCTAAACCGATCATAATCCTCATATCCGATCATGTGCGCTAAGTACGTCACATGTGTGAAGCTTGTGACTCATAAGTATGAGTCACGCACGAAAATCATAACATCATATGACTCACAACTGTGAGTCATTGACATAACAATAATATTTATGACGCGCGACTGCGAGTCATGTGAAATCCTTATCCCGCCTTATCAATCTGCCTTGTCACAATCCGGTTTGTGACAGAATCTATGAGAACTCTAAGAAACTACTCTAAGGTCACAATAATATCTACTTCTAGGAGGGTTGACTGTGGATAGTACCTATTGGTAGTCAATCTCCAAAGTGATCTATCAGGAGAGCTACATGGCTATCTTCTGGAACAGTATCGAAATGAGTAGAACTGGATAGATATTCTGGGGCTGCAACTGCTTGTTGAAGCCTAAGTGTATATTGGTAGAGAGTTCCATAGTTGGCATAGTATCTACACGGACATCGCAGCTCACCAGTGGCACGGCCATGATATGGACAGTATTTACTGCTGCAGTTGCGTTGAAGATGCAGCAGCTAAAACACTTCTATTGGGCAGATGTTAGAACTCGACCGAGTGGTTTAGATCACGATAGGGGA
Source organism: Tuber indicum (assembly GCA_006112555.1). NCBI lineage: Eukaryota > Fungi > Ascomycota > Pezizomycetes > Pezizales > Tuberaceae > Tuber > Tuber indicum. Next base: position 591,499 of record VBSK01000237.1, read on the forward strand.
TCTTTGGTCTGACCTATAGAAGTTTGCTAGACAGCCCATGGGAGTTGGGTGCTCGCAAATACAGAATAGTGATAGGGAGTATCTAGCAGGATACGAAATCTACTTAAATATATGTGAGTTCTCCTCCACTCTGGAAATCAACTATTTCTCCAGATCGGGACTTAATTGAGTAAAGCTGTATCTTAACGATATTGAGTTTTCCTGTTTTGTTTTTTCAACTCTACTGTTAATTATCTTTATCTTTACTTTCAGAAGAAAGAGCACATTAGTGCAGTCACAACATTGGGATCCATCTTACTAGAGAGAGCCCCTATTACACTTATTAACTGCTATAGTGGAATGTCTAAGAGAATTGGAGGCTACGTAAGTTCTAAAACTATAGGGCAGTAGTTTACTCAATTTATCTTTCTCTGGCATATTAATTCCTCTCTCTGTCCGCGAGAAGTAACTATTTAGGTAAGTGGGGAGGGATTTTCTTCTTTTTTTTAAAAAAAATTGGATTGGTAGCCTTGTTTTTTTTTTGTTTTTTCTTGTAAGGCAGGTGACGAGTAATAGGAAAAAGCAGACGAAACAGTGTAGAGCAGGAAGAAAAGTGAGAGGGTGGAAGAGAAATGGTTAAGTGAGGAAGGGAAAAGTTGGTGAAGTGGTATGAAGAAGCAAGAAAAGTAAGGGAATGGAAGAGAAATAGTAGGGGAGGAGGCCGTCCAGAAATCAAGCTTCAAGCCTCCGGGAGATACCAATACTCAGCGACATTACTTTTAAGTCCCAATGATGCTGACAGCGAACCACATTTCTTGCTGCCATAGCAGGATATGATGCATTTTCCTCAATAATCTCACGAGCTTATACCTGCATATACATTAACTGTAATTGAATTCAGCCAGACCTATGATGAACTGATTAAGTGTTAGACAGAGCAAACTAATTAAATTTATTCAAATACTTAATGAAATATTAATTTTAAAGAATACACCTAAAATACTATATTGTTTAGGTAGACGCAATGAATGATTGCTGCAATGTCGATTCCATTACATCACTTTTCAAACTCTCAGTGATAGAGCAATAAGAAACCTATTGGACTTCAGTTCATTGAAATTTCCAGCATCAGACTGAGCAGCATGTTTCTGCACTTCCTGCTACTTTAAGTGTAGCTCTCTACAAGACTTCTCAAATAGTCTCTTTGATTTACTTTCTGTGTAGTTTCTCTTATACAATTGCCCATAGCACTTCCATTCCATATTGCTGAGAGAATAGCAGTGCACTAGGTCTATTCACTACTGTCTATTCATACTTGTCAATGATTTGATAGTCAAGGAGATACAATTGGAAGGGAGTTCCAGCTCGTCTCTAAACCCGGATGGCAGGATTCTGACTTCATCCTCATGACGGTCCTTGTTCTCAAAGATATCTGACAATGAGCTTGATAAAATTACCTGTGATTCATAAGAGTCATCTCCCTCACACTACTCTACAGCTTCATTAGCTAGTTGTAGTCATGTCTACAGTTGGGTGCTAGTATGCAGAAATGCAACTGGCCTATATGTGTAGCCCTGTTGGTATCCTATCTGATAACTACATTTTCCACAAGATAGGAATATCTCCTCATGAGTGGTGTTACTGGCTGCTCATTATTCTTGTCATAATAAGAATATACTAAGAGATCAAGTGAGTTCTCCAGAACCATATTTGATAGGAGCTACATGCACACAGTTTTATCACTATTGATGAAAACATAAGCCAGGTCAGATATCAGTTGTCCAATAGCCTCATGCAGCATTTGGTAGTAATATCAAGTATGTATTGCAATCAGGACCCTAGTACATGTCTTCAAATCATGACTGACAACTCATATATATCATTGGAATCTAAGTTACTGAACTTTGTAAGATTCATATATAGTAGATGTTAATGAATCAAGTGATAACTAGTAACTAGATTTAGTCAGTGGCCAGGTCTTAAAGGCCTGACCCAAACAATCCAAACAGCATGTAGACATCTAGAAAGAGCACTCTAATATATATATCTTTAGTCAGTAAATGAAAACATCAATTGAACTAATTATTAGTAAAAGAACTAACCTGTTAGTATTGAGTTGCACAATAAGCAATTTTCCAAAGCATATGCAATGGGTTCCTGTTGAACATATTCCTGTTCAACATATTCCAGTTAGATGTTTTCTAGTTCAGTATCTTCCAGTTTAATATCTTACTGTTCAAGGTCTCATGGTGGAGCAGAGACTACTGGACTATGTATTGCAGGTTCTCGGTAGGCTGGAGTACCCACAGGTTTAAATATTAGTTCCATAATAGAATGTACCAGGACGACTACTGCCTCACCCAGTAGAGGTAGGTCAGTTGGATAATTAGCAAGTACATCTCTCAACTTCCTACCACAGTCCCTGATTATATGAATGACTTGCTCATCAGCCTCCTGTTTGAGAGGGATATCATTCACTTTAGATGCATTGATAAGAAAGTAATACAAGGTGTACAATCTCCTTATGTCATAGAAGATCTGCAGGAACTCGGAGTTAGAGAAATTGTTGATATTGGTAATGTTTCTTACAAATATCTGGTCTTTCATAATTTGCCTCTATCACTTGTACAGATCTTTGTCCACTTGGTTTAATGTGAAGCCCATAGATTATGTATGTGCAGTAAGTTTGCAACCATCAGGGCATCATGCATCAAGATTCCCTTACATAGAATTTGATGAAAGAAAACTTTATTAACTTGTTCAAGCATAGCTTTTACCTTTGCTGAGTTTAGTATATAGAACTACCATAGGTTGTTGATATTCTAAACCATGGAGAGCAGGATTTTGGGTATCTAAGTACTCATACTACGGATAATAGACTTGCATCACTAATATGGAAGATGTTATGGATGTTGTTCATATTCTGGCTGTTGGAGATATAAGAGGACTTTTGGTATGAGCTTCTTCCTTCATCATTGATTCATATTATATATCCAACTTGCAGATGGTCTAGAGTGTTTAAAAGAATTGTGAATCTTTCTCAGGTTTCATTTAGGATTCAAAAATACAAAGAATCTTGAGTAATATATACACATTGATATAGAGATCATCGATCTTCATTGTGACCGTTTATGAAATAAAGTATAGATAATGCCATCTGACATTGGTATGTTGAACACTAAACCACTTCGATGACTAGATACTATTCTCTGTAAAGAAGCATCCTGAATCTGCATTTGGTCTCTATACATCAAATCATTATCGTGCAGGAAGCTTTGACTTTACATACTATGGCCTGCAATATTGACCAAACCAACTACTACCATGCCTACCAAATGTCCATTCTGCTACTGAAAATACACTTGAACAGGTACATAATATGAAAATTACCTTTTGTCAACAGTTCAATATATATAACCCTTGAATTGTATTACCAATACACAAGTAAGCTGTAATGAGACTCCACTGAGTACTATTACAAGTAGCTAAACCTATACCCATACTGGAGTCAAGAGACTACTGCAGTAGGGATAGCAGTAGACTAGATTCTACTGAGAAGAGGTACTGTTGGTTAGGTACCTCAGTCAGGCATACTAGACTATACCAAAGATACATGAGTACTAGTAAACGTTGTTGGTTACCATACTCTGTAGGATAACCCACGTAGTTAATTTGGGAGTTACACTGAATTGCTAAATGGTAAGTCCAAGTAGTGTTACCCTACCTTTGGACTAGAGTTATCCTGCCTTGAACTATGGGTTACCCAGCTGGGGAGCCAAATTACCCTGCCTTGAAAGTAACTTATTACACAGGACTTCTGGGGAATTTACTAGATTGTTTGTCACGTGAAACTACATAGGCTGTACGAATCTCAGATTGTGGAGATTACTCCCGCACATCTAATTAAGCTCCGAATAAGCTGTAACTTGGAGGTATGGTGGCTAACACCCTCCTCTAGCCTGGAATAAGTCCCTAGCGTCATGGGCTACAACCTGAAGAGTTGCTGTAAGTCTAGTAATAGTCTCCTGGTGGAGATGCTCCCGTAACTCTGTATCCACTCATGCTGTCTGTCCGATGGAAGGTTGTCTGCAGGGTATATGAGGAGGAAGTGGAGAATCTGGAGAATAACCTCCAGATATCTTCACGTATAATGGTCCAAAACTGACATAGTAATACCACTTTAAACTTGGGAAGTAGTAAGTGAGATTACTGGAGGGCTGTAGGCGAGGTAACTAAAGTCTATTGCCTTGAAAGCGTAATAGTATTGGAGAATCGTTAAGGACTCTGAGACACAAGTCTAAGATCATGGTAAGGCCTACTTCTAGGAGGGTTGACTGTAGGTAGCAGTTATTGGTAGTCAACCTCCTGAGTGGTCTATTGGGGGAGCTATGTGGTTATCTTCTAGAATAATATAGAAATGAGAAGAACCAAATAGATGTTCAAGGGCTGCGAATACCTGTTGAATGCTAAGTGTATATGGGTAGAGAGTTCTATAGTTAGCATAGTATCTACACAGGCATGATAGCTTGTCACTAGTAGGTCCGCAATATGAAGAGTTTTCACTCCTGCTGTTGCTGAGGAGATGTTGCAGCTAAAACATCTCTGTTGAGCAGATGTTAGAACACCACTGTGTGGTCTAGTTTGCTATGGGGAATCTTTGGTCTGACCTGTCCAGGTTGGCTAGACAGCCCATGAGAGTTGGGTGCTTGTGAGCCCAGAGTATTAATGGGGAGTAACTGGCAGCATGCCAAAACTACTTAAGTATATTCTAGTTCTCCTCTACTGTGGCAATGAACTACCTCTTGAGATCAGGACTTAATAAAGTAAAAGCTGTGGCTTAACAATATTAAGTTTTACCATTTTGTTTTTTCAAACTCTACTGTTGATTATCTTTATCTTTACTTCAGAAAGAACACTTTAGTGGGGTTGCAATCTTAGGATCTATCTTCCCAGAGGGAGCCCCTATTACACAAGCTTATTGCACAGCTACAAACTAAGTGGACACCCAGATTCAGCCTAAGAATTCAATCCAGAGCCTTCTCGATACGAATACCAGGAGTTTCCTGCTGATCTTAGATATATGTATTATGTAGTAGCCAAGATCGATCTTATCGTTTGGACTAGGACCTGAATGTTAAAATCAGAGATTGTCTAGGAAAACTTGTAAAGTAGTAAAAGAATAATAGATAAAGATTCAAATTTGTAAACTTATTATATTGTTATAGTCTCTTCTCCATTACTTGATTCCTCTAACTAACCTGGAGACCTTGAAACTATTTATACTAATCTACCAGTACTTAGTATTCATATACTAACTTGTATTGAGGAGATTTTAACTTTAGTTTCTACTAAGTGCGAACACCATTTTACCCTGAAAGTTCACACACCACTTCAACGTTAAATGAGACGAGATATTTATCTTGAGAGTATAGTGTCCTATTCTGCAAAGATCTCTTTTTGATCTCTTGGCTTAAATAGATTAAGTATGTAAATGTAGTCCGAATGACTATCATTCCAATCATCTCTTTTGATTAAGAACTGGCTAAGTTCATTGTCAGGAACTGATACCTAAATAATATACACTTACATGAGTCTCGACAAACCAGTATCATAGAATGGTTCATGCATCTCCAGTCTTCCAATGGAAGTGTAGTTCCCTTCAGACTTCCTGCCTTTAAGAGGGACCCTTATTAGAGCCATCCAACATACACCTAATCTTGAACTGGTATTGGAACTTTCCGAAGTAACTTGATTGCGCCGGGTGTCTTTGATTATATGGATAGAAAATCCCTCAGTCAGCTAATCACTATTGCGAGTAGTCTGTATGGTTTGCAGTCAGTGAGTTATGAATCAGAAATCAGTATTTTAATTCCTATATAGCTTTGCTGCAACCATCCTTTGAGTTACCTGACTGTTATAGTCAGTTATGTGACATTACCACTTATGCTTGGTCTTATATTCCTCACAATGTATTTGTTACTTAAGAAGTTAACAATATTACAGCCTCCCCAGCTGGTAAGCAGATGGATTATGCCTGCACTGTGGAAGAAATTGGCGAAGTCTACAAATTTGATAAAAAACTCAGAGACTAGTATGAGGACCAATGGGTACCATTCACTGGTGCCTGCAGTTGCAATCTCGCATTGTCGATTATTTAGACTAAAGTCCCGAAGTCTGTATTGATAAATACTTCTCAAGTAGCTTTAGTAATTCTTTGCTAGTTAGCTATAACTCCATGCATACCTTGGAGAATCAACTTAATCATGGGATTCACATAGTTTTGTTCTGAAATGGTTCAAAGAACTGGTTAACCATAGCGACAGATGTTTATTCTTCTTCTATTGTAATATTATACAAGCTTAGTGTTCATTACGGGGCGGGGCGGGGTGGGTTTTGGCTCCAAGGCCCTGCCGTTATGCGGAGGTGGGGTGATAAATTTCCCTCCCAGCCCCCCTCCGCCCCCGTCTGGAGCCTGATTGTGCTCTCCTGTCGCACAAAAATTTGACAGGGCCTGGCCTGGTGTATGGGCGGGGCGGGGGGGCTTGCCAGAAAATTACCAAAAAATAGGCGCCACCCTGGGCTATTGTGTAGGCCGGGGCGGGGAACTTTGCTGTGGGGTCGTGTTTTTCGGGGCCCCGCAGGCCCCGTAACAAAGCCTATACAAGATTGTATCAGATTTATTCTTCACCAGTTTGCCTACCGAGATAACTTTATCTACGTACCACAGCATAAATATCACTATGTGAGATATCAGGTATATTCAGAAAAGCTAATGCTGGACTGGTGGTTGGATATTCAAATACCAGGTCAACATATTTTACAAGTATACTGGCTAACTATTATCACAGGGGACACTTCCACCCGACGCAACAATTATCCTAATTATTGGAATATTCAATCAGATACATCTCAGTAATCTCTCTCGTAATACGAACATGTAGCTAGTCTCTATCATACTCAGAAATCCCCCCACAATAAGACGTAACTGACTTGGGTTAATAGCTGTCATGCTTGTTGTATTATTACGTGTTTAGGTCCAATTTTCGAAGTCCTTAGCAGCAGAGAAGCTGCAGAGACAAATCAATGCCAGCATTCTATATGGTTTATTTAAAATGAGATTTGAGTACTTACAGGAGACGGCTCTTGATAGAATACCCCTTAACTGTGCTTATATGAATATTTAGAGATGCTTTTTAATCTTATTTGCCTAGAATACTGATGATATGGTAAATGTAGCCATGCGTGGGATATAATCAAATACCTGTCTTAAATGGGTCATGCCACCTGGAGAAATAGGAACACACGCCAGTATAATGTATTAGAGGTAACATTATACGAGATTTTGTCAACAAGGTAAGTGACATTAATTTTGTTGCCAACCACCAAGTCAATTGGTGCCCAGGTCCCATTAAATATTTCTAGTACTAGTATCAGGTAAAATATTTTTCAGAGGCTTAATTGAGCTTTTACACCTTATCTGGACAAGCCAGATATGCTTCACACTGTCTATCTCGAATTATGCTAGTATATAATGGACAGGATTACAGGATTACTTGAGAAACATGTATAAGTATACTCTTTTAATGATTCTTAAAAATATTTACCACCATACTCAAGATGCTTTGTACCAAAATGGCCTACTACGAGGTTATCTACTAGCAACTTAAAGGAAAGGAGTTGAGGAATTTGAGATATTGTCTTTTAGGAGTTCTCATTGTACTGCTGTGGCAGCCAAACAGTGAACAAGTATTACTGTTTCAATATGCTCTGAGCTGTATCTGCGTACTGGTTAACTTCACTATGATGGTACAATATCACAGTCATACACCTCAGACCTTGAATTATATGGAACATTATGTAAACCAGTTTCACAGGATGAAAGCTATCTTCTTGAAGTTCTGAATATCGAAATGCATATGGACCAAGGTTGACAAGCAACAAAGGGAGTTGCAATACCAGAAAGCATGAATCAACTAGCCAGTTGCCACCTCCAAGCAGTACTAAGTCTGTGAACACAATGGCTCAAAAGAGAACAACCAACATATGGACTTCATTCATATCAAATCCTACTTGAACTTTATTAAGATGCATCTACTTAGTCTGTTTTATTAACATTTGTACCAGTTTTGCAATATTCCGATATATTCAACAAAGTTTGGTGAGCGTATACATAAAGATTAAATCCAGGACGGAGAGAGACATGCAATAAAAGTGTTGTTATACAATGAATCCTACCCAGATTTGGTCACCAGCATGCAACTCGAATGAGACTATTGAACTCAGATTCCCTACAACGTAGTAGCGTTGTCCTCTTAGTCATTGTTTTGGACCATTTAGGTAAAACCAGCCTGAGTAATGTATCTTGGTCGGAGTCCCATTACAGAATCCTGATAGGATACCGTGATGAATGTATCAGATATCATTGATTTTTGCAAGGTTTAGGGTGTCTCGTGCACTACCATATACCATGAATTAACTCAATATAGCCAACAAAATCTGCCAACTGAGTACTTCCTTCCTCAA